>CM066982.1:7017403-8217403 GCA_033977485.1 Hydrangea macrophylla | reverse complement strand
TAAGCAATGTAGGTTTGCATTGAAATAGAAATTCTGACAGAATTACCCCCAAACCTTAACCTAAGAGATTCTTGATATAGTGCAATGGTTGGTGTGATGGCTGTGCAATATTATTTCAACGACAATTGCTTCCAAATGAATATAAAAACAGTATATATAGCCAAACATGAAATTGAAACTAGAATTAATTAATATAGACGTTACAGATGTGACTAACCAGAGGCAACAGGAATAAAACAACCATAACAAAAAATGAAAACAGCAAAATGATATAATTACAGACCACATGAGCAAAAGTAAACCAAAAGACAGAAAGTGAAAGTAAACTAACCGGTCAAAGCCAGGTACAGCAAAATCCTAACAACAATAAACAGAAAATAAAAACACAGAAGTAATAAAAGAATATACAGGCCCAATTGTCTGAAAATGTCTAAACCACCCATCAAATACATGAAAAAGGAAAAAGGAAATGTCCAAACACTCCCCTCCCCAAACCAAATCTAGTCCTCACCACCCTCAATCAGAACCAGCTCTAGACCCGTACTCCCCTGTCCTGTAGTACCATCCCATCCCCATCATCATCACTCACATCCCCATCGTCTCCATCGTCCCCAGCCTCCTCCTCCTCTCCGTGCACCTCTCCCTGCTCCTCAGCTCCCTCCTCGGCCACCTGCTGTGCCTGTCGCTGAAACGCCGACTGGTAAGCTGCCTCTCCCTGAGTAAGAATGTCCTCCAGCTGGTTAGGATGATGAAGTTGGAAAAAGGACCTTATGTAAGACTGCAAGCGCAGTGTCTCACCTCGGAAAGCACACACATCCCCATACGTCCAAGTGTAAGGGGTATCCTTAGGATGAGGTGGACGTTGTGCTGCCTGCTCACGACGGGCCTGGGCCTGCTCTCGGGCCCTCCTAACCTCCAGGTCTAGTCGATCCAAGCTCAACTTCCAATCAGCGGAAGCGAACTCTGGAATATGTGCATCAATGGGCTCATCGGCAGGAATAGGAAAAGCCTTAGCCCGGAGAATGGCAATGATAGTGCGAGAGTAGGGCAGAAGAAGCTTAGAATCGAGGGAGTGGTCAATGGCATGGGCCGCAAGACGCATGCCCTCCATAATAATCAGGCCAGGGTGAAACCAATCGCTGCGGTAAACAGCGTGGAGGGCATGGTAAATTTCCTTGGTCCGTTCCTGCTCATGACCAAGGGGGTACAGGTTTCGTTTAAAGACATGGTCAACGAACCACATCTGGCGGGGCATGTGCGACGGTCGAATAGATTGCCCCGACCCAGAGCGGCCGCCACACATGTCCTGAATAATGTGTATGAAGGAGTGGGCTTTGTTGAGGACGTTTAATTTTGGAACTTGGTAAGAATGGGAGGGGAGTTGGAGGATTTCAGCGATGTTATCTGGGTTGAGGGTGATGTCGTGACCATCTATGGTTGTTGACAGGAAAGCATGCTGGCTTAGGGATTGTTTATGGTAGCGGAGGTTTTGATAGAAGAGGCGGATGAAGCGGGGGTAGCTGATTAGATCTGAGTTTCTAAAACAAAGCTGTGGGGCCAGCATACGGGTGACTAGGTTGCTGTGGCCCCACTTTGTGTCTTTATCAAACGCGAAGTACTCAGCGTCTATGACGGCCTCGTAATTGAGGCCGCGGGTGGCGTACTTGGGACCTAATTCATTAGGGTTAGGGTCGTCTGGGGGAGGTGGTGGTGGTGGTGTTGGAAAGAGGAGAGATAGAGAATCACCGAGACAGAAAGAAGAAGAGAAAAACGAAGAGACAGAGAGAGAGGGTTTTCTGAAAATTAGGGCTCAGCCCTGTATTTAAAGGAAAGGCATCCTCGCGCGAGCGGACCGCGCGAGCGAGCTTCGCGCGTGCGGATCCTTCCGCGAGGAAACACTGCGGCTTTGTTTTTAGTTGTAAGAAATATTTCTTTAAGTCTCAAATTCGCTCGAGCGGGCCGCTACAGCGAGGGCTTCGCTCGCGCGAATTGAATCGCGAGTAAGACCTGAGGCCTGAATTTTATAGTTTTGGTAAAAATTTCTAAGTCCCAACTTCGCTCCAGCGGACCGCTCTAGCGAGGGTCCTCGCGGGCGCGATTATAGGCGCGAACAGAAGCTGAGGCTTCGTTGAAGAAGCTAAAAGAAATTTTGTCTAAGGGGCAATCTCGCGTGAGCGGGCCGCGCGAGCGATATGTCGCGCGAGCGGGCCGCGCGCGCGAGATGTAGGTTTCTCATTTTTCTTTTCTGTTACCTTGTATAAGTGTTGGAAAAGTTAAAATTTGTATCTTTTGAACATTCACGCATTCAGACATTGGCCACAAACTACTAACTATTGTACCAAATTGAAGAAAATTCTAACTAAAGCTTGGGTTGCCTCCCAAGAAGTGCTAAGTTTTACGTCGTTAGCTCGACCGATGCACTTGATTAGTTCGAGATAGACAGGGTCTACCAAATCTATAGATTCGATTTCTCTCTCTTCTGGTTCCTCGGTTCGATACGGTTTCAGTCGTTGTCCGTTCACTTTAAAAGGTGCTCCACCGTTTGTATCTTGGATTTCGATCGCCCCATGCGGGAACACTTGTGTTATAGTGAACGGACCGTCCCATCGGGACCTTAGCTTTCCCGGAAATAATCTTAATTTCGAATTGAATAACCATACTCGTTGTCCTACTTCGAAATTCTTTCTAACAATCATTTTGTCGTGGAAAGATTTAGATCGTTCTTTGTAGATTCTCGAATTTTCATACGCTTCCTTTCTCAATTCTTCAAGTTCTTGCAATTGAAGTTTACGATGACATCCTGCCGCTATTAAATTTTGGTTAAGCGTTTTTACGGCCCAATACGATCGATGTTCAAGTTCCACCGGTAGGTGGCACGCTTTTCCAAATACTAGTAGGTAGGGAGACATCCCGATAGGAGTTTTAAAAGCTGTACGATATGCCCAAAGCACATCGGTCAGTCGTTGTGACCAATCTTTACGATCTGGACGTACCGTTTTTTCTAATATACTTTTTACCTCTCTATTAGACACTTCAATTTGGCCTTGGGTTTGCGGATGGTATGCGGTTCCTACTTTATGGGTGACAGAATATTTTCGGACGAGGGCTTCGAAGTAACGATTACAGAAATGTTTACCCCCGTTGCTTATAATTGCCCATGGCGTACCGAATCGACAAAATATATTATCTTTTATAAATTGAACCATAACTTTATGGTCGTTGGTTCTCGTCGCCACTGCCTCCACCCACTTAGAAACATAGTCGATCGTGACTAAAATATATTCGAAACCACAAGACGAGGGAAATGGACCCATAAAATACATGCCCCATACATCAAATATTTCTATAATAAGGATTGGGGTCATGGGCATCGCATCACGACGTGACATGTTACCTGATTGTTGACAACGTACGCAGTTCTGACAGAATTCATGTGCGTCTTTAAACAGTGTTGGCCAATATAATCCACTTTGGAGGACTTTAGCGGCCGTACGCCGGCCACCAAAGTGTCCTCCGCATTCTAGAGAGTGACAAAAGTTTAATATAGAATTGAACTCACTCTCCGGAACACAACGTCGTATAATTTGATCAGAACAGTGTTTAAATAATAGTGGGTCGTCCCAGTAGTAATGTTTAATTTGAGAAAAGAACCGATCTTTGTCTAAACGAGACCACGTAGTCGGGATATGTCCCGTAGCTAAGAAATTTACGATGTCACTGAACCACGAACGATGTACGGTAGATAACGCAAATAGTTGCTCATCTGGAAACGAATCCTTTAGAGGGGTAATATCGTTAGATTCTATAAGAATTCGCGACAAGTGGTCAGCTACAACATTTTCAGAACCTTTTTTATCCCGTATTTCATAATTAAACTCCTGAAGGAGTAAAATCCATTGGATAAATCGAGGTTTCGTTTCTTTCTTATTCAATAAATGACGCAATGCAGCATGATCAGTATAAACGATGACTTTTGAACCCAATAAATAAGAACGAAATTTGTCGAGGGCAAACACAACTGCTAATGATTCTTTTTCCGTAGTCGTGTAATTCAATTGTGCGTCATTAAGCCTTTTACTCGCATAATAAATTACGTGAGGGATCTTATTGACTTTTTGTCCCAAAACGGCTCCAACGGCATAATCGGAAGCATCACACATCAATTCAAACGGTAATGACCAATCTGGGGATTGGATTACCGGAGCCGTGGATAGTACGGAGTGCAATGTTTCAAAAGCCCTCAGACAGTTGTTGTCAAAGACAAAAGGAACATCCTTGGCAAGTAGGTTGCACAAGGGGCGTGAAATTTTACTAAAGTCTTTGAAAAATCGTCTATAAAAACCAGCATGACCTAGGAAGGAGCGGATCTGACGAATGGATGAAGGCGGTGGAAGTTTGTCTATTAACTCAATTTTCGCTTTATCAACCTCTATACCTCTCTTGGAAACAACGTGACCCAAGACTATTCCCTCTTGAACCATGAAATGGCTCTTTTTCTAACTTAATACTAAATTTGCTTCCTCGCACCGGGCGAGGACTTTTGTAAGATTTTGGAGGCATTCATCGAATGTAGGTCCGAAAACGGAGAAATCATCCATAAATACATCGAGAAATCTCTCAACCATGTCCGAGAAAATTGCCATCATACACCGTTGAAAGGTTGCCGGTGCATTGCACAACCCGAACGGCATACGACGGTAGGCAAAGGTTCCAAAGGGACATGTGAACGTCGTCTTTTCTTGATCATCAGGATAAACGGGCACCTGGTTGTAACCAGAGTATCCATCTAAGAAACAATAATAACTCTGACCGGACAGACGTTCTAGGATTTGATCAATAAATAGAAGAGGGAAGTGGTCCTTACGAGTCATCGAATTAAGTTTACTATAGTCAATACATACCCGCCAACCAGTAGTTTGCCGGGTGGGTATAAGGACTCCTTTTTCGTTAGGTACGACTGTGATACCTGATTTCTTTGGGACAACCTGAGTTGGGCTGACCCAATGACTATCGGAGATCGGGCAGATAATTCCAGCATCTAAGAGTTTTATAACTTCCTTCATAACCACTTCTTTCATGTTAGGGTTGAGACGTCGTTGCATTTCCCCTGAAGGTTTAGCACTTTCCTCTAAATTTATTCTATGCATGCAAACTGACGGGTCAATTCCTTTTAGATCAGCGACCGTCCATCCAATCGCCTTTTTATGATTACCTAGAACCTTTATTAGTTGTACTTCCTGAATTTCAGCTAAATTTGACGTGATTATAACTGAAAGGGTTGCGTTCGTTCCTAAGAATGCATATTTTAAAGAATCTGGCAACAGCTTAAGTTCGAGTGTTGGAGGACACTCAATGGATGGTAAGGCCGGTTCATGTGCAAGAGGCGGTAAAGCCTCTATTTTAGGTTTCCATGGAAGTGCATTGGTCGTGTTTACTGATTCCAATAGAGTATTTACATCTTCAATATTTGTGTCAATGTTGAAATCATTAAAATTGAAATGTGATAAACATGCTTCCAACGCTTCCTTAGTCAACATAAAAGGCACTGCCTCTTCGACTAATTCGTCTATTAAGTCTATGGCATAGCAGTCTGCCTCTTCATCATCTCTATGTGGTTGATTAGATGCATTGAAGACGTTAAGACGCACGGTCATGTTACCAAAAGTTATATCCATCACTCCAGTCCTACAATTAATAATAGAGTTAGTCGTGGCTAGGAACGGGCGTCCTAGGATGACCGGGACATGTTTGCTAGCATCTAAGACTGGTTCGGTGTCTAGCACGATAAAATCGACCGGATAATAGCATCTATCGACTTTCACCAATACATCTTCTACTACCCCTCGTGGAACTTTAATTGACCTATCGGCAAATTGTAAGGTGGCCGCCGTCGGTTTTAGTTCTCCTAAACCCAAATGTTCATATACTGAATAGGGTAGCAAATTCACACTCGCCCCTAAATCAAGAAGAGCCCGGTGAATGTATTTATCCCCGATGTGACAAGCTATGGTTGGAGTACCCGGGTCTTTGTATTTTAGAGTGTTAGTATTAAACATGGAACTAACCTTTTCTGTTAGGAACACTTTCTTAGATAAATGGTTTCTAGACTTCCTCTTCTGAGTGCATAGATCATTTAAGAACTTAGCATACAGGGGTACCTGTTTAATCGCATCTAGTAGTGGAATATTAATTTTTACTTCTTTAAATATTTCAAGTATATCTTCCGGCTTCGTGCTTTTTCTAGTGAAGTGAGCCGGGGCTTCCCCGCTCGATGGGAAGGGCATCCTAGGCACATAGTCGGAAGGATTCGCTGCTTTAGATGTTTTATTAGATACCAAAGGATTAGCGTCTTTTGAAACTGGAGTAGAATTCTCTTCATTTTTACCTTTTTCTTTACCCTTACCTTTTCTTGCCTCGAGAGGAGGTACGACCTCCTCAGGACGTTCGGTGGTCCTTGTTGAGATAGCGTTAACCTGATCACTCGCCGAACTCACCTCATACTGACCCTTAGGATTTTGCACAGGTTGACTTGGTAATTTTCCCTCATTACGTCGATTCAATGTATTAGCTAATTGTCCCATTTGGGACTCTAACTTCGCTATAGATTGCGTATGGGAATTTACAAGTTGAGACTGCGATTGTGATTAGGCCTCTAAGGTTTTTAATGATGCCAACACGCTCTCTTCGAAAGTTTTATCCCTAGGAGGATTAGCATGGAAGGGAGGCTGTTGGTATTGGTTTTGTTGATTCGGAGGCTGCTGATACTGATTAGATTGTGGTTTATACGCATTAGGAAAATTGGTCGTATCGGGCTTCGAATACGGTTTCTCACTATTAGAGTTCCATGAAAGATTCGGGTGAGGTCCCCATGTCGTGTTTGGTTTATAACCCGTGGGGTTATAATTGGGTCGTTGGAACTATTGAACCGCATTTATATGTTGTTCTACAAATTCCGGGAACTGGGATGCAGACGGACATGCTAATGTTGAATGTGACGAATCGGAGCATAACTGGCATACTTCAGCAGACGGAGGTAGGCCTTGCATGCGGCCCATCATCATAAGTTGGTCCATTTTTCTATTTAATTCTTGGATTTCATATGAATGATTAGACTCAACTTTCGCCTCTCTCTTTGGATGAGGTAGAAGGTGTCCCTCAGGTCGTACGGATACCGCTTGGTGCATAGAGTTTTCGCTTAATGTTTCAAATATCTTCCATGCTTCATCGACACTCTTGTGGAGGAACTGTTGGTAAAAAAAAACGGTTTGAATCAAAGTTTAAACGCGCAGCAGAAAAAGTCCAGTTATAAAAAACTTTTGGTATCCCTGAATCTACTACTCGTCAACTCCTTAGATGTGTACAAGGGTGCAAGAATAATATACCTTAGGTCTTGAACCCAATTCTGAATATGGCTTCCTTTAGCAATGTCCAGCAGCAACCTCTAGGTGATCTTCACTCTTATGTCTCCTCGAACGCTTCCCAGAGAGGCTAGAGATGGTGGGATCTCTAGTGGAGAGGATGAAGAAGGTTTGGGAACCCTAAAACAGTTTCAGCAGCTTAGGGACGTTAAAACGACGAACTTGTTTCCCAGAACTCAGCTGCCCTATTTATAGATTCCCAGAACCGACCTTACTTTCAATCGATCGAAGTGACTTCGATCGATCGAACAAAGTTCGATTGATCGAACCTGTCTAGACTTCAATCGATCGAAACAACTTCGATCGATCGAAACAACTTCGATCGATCGAACCAGTCTTGACAGCATCCTCAATTGCCATTCCAAGAATTCTGGCGGAGCTAAGAGTGGGACCTCCTAGGTTCTTAATTACTGGCTTCGATTAATTATTATTCCATCTAGTCAGTACTCTTGACTAAGGAATCAATAATTAATCAATTATCATTAATGCCACTATAAAATGATAATTGCACTCCAGTGCATAAGAACATAATCACACATACATAAGTGATTGCTAGACTTGTATAATATGATACGGATGTCCCTCTACCAGGCAGTATTCGTATCTATCATTGGGATGTATGTGTTAAGATACTGTCGACCCAATAGATAGTACATCTTATATTCCTCAAGTATCATTCACTACGCTTGGATTACTAAATATGTCAACAATAACACTTTGTTGACAAGGCTGGCCAGCTCTCAGTAATCACTCCTAGTGACATTCTCGAGGGAATACTTACTCTTCGTTTTATAGAAGAGGGTAGAATTCCATCTTGACAATATATGTTCGTAACACTGTATACCTGATTTACCCAAGATACCCAGGTGTTGATCTTGCAAGACCTCACTGATTGGTAAGTCAAAGCAATCAAGCATGCAACTTGCGTTCATAATTGTCTCAGGATTAAGGACATGTATCCCTATACAAGTTTTGAGTTCCTATTGACGGTGACAGTGTTTAGGTGTCAATAGGTTTAACTCAGGTCTGTCAATGCACCGAGTGCACTAGCATATTAACCAAGAGTCAAAGACTCTTATGAATGAGATTCATCATTCTACCCCGTAGACGAGGCTAATCTTGTAGACTACAAAGATCCTTTGGAGGTAGTTGTGTCACAATTTGACGCTACTTATCAACCTAACAATTCTACCCCATTGGATGCTGCTCTAAATTATGACTGTCTCATAATAGAAACTAAAGAGGAAGATAGAGATGAATGCATGTGGGTCACACCATATGAACCATTGCCTCTGAAAACAAAGTTAACCATGCCTTCGAACTTTCAGTTTCCCGATCTAGAATTAAAGGAGCTTCCAAAAGAGCTCAAATACGCTTTTTTAGGGACTGAAAAGACTTATCCTGTAATAATCTCGTCCACGTTGAATTCAGAACAAGAGGATAAGTTGATTCAAGTGCTCAAACTGCACAAGGGAGCATTGGGGTGGACTATTGCCGACCTAAAAGGTATAAGCCCATCTATTTGCACCCATAAGATATATCTGGAGGAAGACACTAAACCTTCACTACAAATGCAGAGGCATCTGAATCCCAATATGCAAGAAGTAGTAAAAAAGGAAGTCTTAAAACTTCTGGACATCGGGATAATATATCCTATCTCTGATAGCTCTTGGGTTAGTCCAACCCAAGTGGTGCCCAAAAAGGCTGGTATAACAGTTATCCCAAACAAAGACGGCGAGTTAGTACCAACACGCATCCCCACTGGATGGAGGATGTGTATTGATTACCGAAAGTTAAATACTGTGACCCGGAAAGACCACTTTCCATTTCCATTCATGGATCAAATGCTCGAAAGAGTGGCGGGTCATCAATTTTATTGCTTCTTGGACGGATATAGTGGTTATAACCAAATCAAAATAGCTCTTGAAGATCAGGAGAAGACGACTTTTACTTATCCATTCGGTACATTCGCCTACCGTTGTATGCGTTTTGGCTTATGCAATGCACCTGCCACTTTTCAGCGGTGCATGTTAAGCATATTCAGTGATATGGTTGAATAGACACTCGAGGTCTTTATGGACGACTTCTCAGTATTTGGCCATAGTTTTGATAACTGCCTAGAAAACCTAGAGAATGTGTTAGCGAGATGTGACGACAAACACTTAGTACTAAACTGGGAAAAGTGTCACTTCATGGTGACCAAGGGAATTGTCCTCGGCCACATTATCTCCGATAAGGGTATCCAAGTCGATAAAGCAAAAATTGATATAATTTCAAATCTGCATGTCCCTCGTACAGTCCGAGACATCCGATCTTTTCTTGGACATGCTGGATTCTATCGATGCTTTATCCAAAATTTTAGTGCAATCTCCCGACCACTGTGCCAACTCCTAGTCAAAGATACACCTTTTGAATGGTCGAAAAACTGTCAAAAATCTTTTGATGCACTAAAAGATCACCTTACCTCTGCACCGATAATACAGGCACCCGATTGGAGTTTTCCGTTCGAGTTAATGTGCGATGCTAGTGACTACGCCATTGGCACAGTTCTAGGATAAAGGAAGGATAACAAGCCTTATATAATATACTATGCCAGCCGAACACTCAATGAAACCCAAATAAATTATACGACTACTATGAAAGAGTTATTGGCAATAGTATTCGCTCTAGACAAATTCAGGTATTATCTAATAGGGTCCCCAATAGTCTGTTTTACAGACCACTCGGCCCTCAAGTACCTGCTATCTAAGAAAGACGCGAAACAGAGGCTTATCCACTGGATACTCCTACTCCAGGAATTTGATATCACTATCAAGGATAAAAAGGGAGTAGAGAATGTGGTCGCCGACCATTTATCTCGGTTGACATTCACTGATAACACTGAGCTGGCACCTATAAAAGATGAATTCCCGGACGAGCAACTGATGGCTATCTCCAGTTTGCCTTGGTACGCAGATTTAATAAATTACCTCGTTACAGGAGAGATCTCGAGCCACTGGTCAAGTCAGGACAAGAAAAGGTTCCTTTCGTTCGCACGCCATTTCTTTTTCGATGACCCATACTTATTTAAGTATTGTGCTGATCAGGTCATCAGGCATTGCGTTCCGAATGAGGACATAACTGTAATTTTAGCCTCCTTTCATTCTGAAGCCTGTGGTGGCCATTTTGCCTCCCAAAAGACCGCACACAAAGTATTACACAATGGCTTTTATTGGCCCACCGTGTTCAAAGATGCCTATGCTTTTTGTAAATCGTGCCAACGATGTCAAAAGCTTGGTACACTTTCAAAAAGGAATTCGATGCCCTTAACTCCCATCATCACGATTGAAATATTCGATTGTTGGGGCATAGACTTCATGGGCCCATTTCCTAAATCTAATAACTGTGAATATATACTCCTTGCTGTGGAATATATATCAAAATGGGTAGAAGCGATACCGACGAGACGCATTGACCATAAAACGGTAATGTCCTTTCTTAAGGAAAATATCTTATCGCGTTTCGGAACCCCAAAAGCCCTAATAAGTGACCAAGGCAAGCACTTTTGCAATAGGCCTTTGGAATCACTACTCCGGAAATACGGGGTGAATCACAAGATTGCTCTAGCCTACCACCCACAAATGAATGGGCAGGCAGAGTTGGCTAACCGTGAAATCAAGCACATATTAGAAAAGACGGTTAGTTTCAACAGAAAAGACTGGGCCTATAAACTGACTGATGCTCTTTGGGCGTGCCGTACTGCCTACAAGACAAATCTGGGAATGTTCCCATATAGGCTGGTGTACGGTAAGGCATGTCATCTCCCCGTTGAAATTGAGCACAAAGCATATTGGGCGACACGCTCATTAAATTTTGATATTAAAGAGGGAGGACATCTTTGGAAACTCCAGTTGGCGGAAATGGAAGAAATCCGACGAGATGCATATGACAATGCCAAACTTCACAAGGAAAGGTTGAAGGCTCGCCATGATAGATCGATTTTTTGAAAATCTTTCGAGCCGGGACAGAAAGTTTTACTATATGATTCGGGCCTTCATCTCTTCCTAGGAAAACTCCGATCTCAGTGAACAGGACCCTTCACAGTCAAACATGTCTTTCCACATGGGGCCGTTGAGTTATTTAATCCTAAGAACGACGGAAGTTTCAAGGTCAACAGCCAAAGGGTAAAACCGTTCTTAGATGATTTCCAACCAGAGGTCGAGCACATCCAACTGGATGAGCCCGACTATACCTCAACCTAGAACGCTCAAGTGCGTTTTAACAATGTTGTTGTAATTGTTCTTTTGTTGTTTCTCATTCTGTTTTGTTCTTTTGTTTATTTATATCTTTCTGAGTGTGACCTTGATCGTAATCTGCTATCCCATTTCTATCTCTTGCAGGCTGTCCAACATAAGAGATGACGATGTTCACTCAATAGGGTCATGGGTTGATTCAGAATATCAGAACCCACCGTGGACTGCTGATGAAATAGCATTTTGCTTATCTCCATACTAAGGGCCAGGAGCTGAAGACGTCATTGACTTAACCCACGGATACATCTCATACGATCCGGCTCTCCTCCAGATCAACCCATTTGAGCACATGGAACTCCCTGAAGAGGAGGGAGAGCCTGAAGGATATGCTGTGTGGGAGGTCGATGACGCTTTGATGGAACAGTGGGAAAATGACTCAATGTGGGAGCCATGGGAAGAAGAGGACTTACAGGATGTGGTGCTTGAATGCCATAATGTTGTATTCACATATGTGGACGACTTCCTGGTCATCCATGTGGTTCCATACATTTATGAATATTTGAGTTACTTATTGTTCAGGCTTCAACGCCCTCTACTTGATAGTGCACCTGGGGATATTAGGCCAATAGTGAGGTTAAATCTGGGTCACATTACTTTCTTTTTCTTTTCGTGTTGATTTATTTAATTCTTCTCGTTTGATCTTTCTTTTGCTCTAGTTAATTTATTTTCTCCGTTTCGCTTTTGTTTCCCTTTGTCAGGAATATCACTATGAACCCACCATTTCCACCGTTGTACCTTCCACATCAACTCTTTCATGGATTTGGACCATACATAAGGTCCCCGGGAAATCCGCCGCAAGAGGAACGTCCAATGCGCAATTATACTCTGTTATCCTTGTCTCCATCCGGATCCTCTATTGTCGATGAAATCAATTCCCTAGAGAGTTCAGACTTGCTCGATGATGTCCTCGTTGCTTTCCGCTTGTTCTGGGAAAGGGAATCATCAAGTTCAGACTCTACATTTGAAGTTCTGGCAGAGAAGGAGGTTGTGGAAGACGGAATCTTCCTGCTTGAAGAATAGTGTTTCACTTCAATTGCTTTATGTCATTTCATATTTCTTTCATCAATTGGAGTGTATTCTTAGACAAAGTTTTGTTAATTTCAACTTTATTGTAGTTTTTCTTTTTCAATAAGGGTTTAAATGCCATGTAGGGGCACTAATATTGCAAGTGGATGCTATTATACAGATTTATTTATAAAAATTTGCAATTTTCTACTATGAGGATGATGTTTTTGGCTTATATGACTACCAATGAGCTATTTTATCACTATTCTGTATGTCCGGATTAATGTTGGTTAGTTGGGGGTGTTTAATTTATCCATGTTATGATCTTGTAGAATTTTAGAGTTCGATCGATCGACCGTTGCTCGATCGATCGAGAGTATCAGAACCTCGAGCGCTTCAGCAGGGCTCAATCGATCGAGTGTTCGATCAATCGAACCATCTCGAGCGATCGAGACCTGTATTTAAACGGAGTGTCGTCTATGCACTTCAGCAGCTTCTCTCTCTCCCTCACTTCCTCGAGCGATTGAAGACAGAGGGCGACGCACGCATTTTCTGACCCCCCCCCCCCCACTTACAACCACATCAATTGCGGAGCAACTGGGCACACTGATCATCATCATCATCACCCTCATCTTCTTCTCGACGTGTCTCCCGAGGTGAGGCCCCGAGACCCCTCGTTGTTCTTTTCATTTCCAATTCGTGTAGGGGTGCCCCCCATTGGTTTTTTAATCTTTTTCTTCTTTGTCTTGTTGTATTTGTTGTTTGCGGACTTTTCTGTTCTCATCGCTCGAGACTGCCACTTCGCTGTGTTTGATCGATCGAACTGGGTTCAAGCGATCGAACCCAGCATCCTTTTAATCGATCAAACAAGTCTCGAGCGATCGAACCTGTGTTCTTCTCAATCAGTCGAACATGCTTCGATCGATCGAAGTATGACAGTTTCATTTCCTTTTCTGGTTTCCCTGTTTTTAATGTTTCTTTGTTTCTTTCTTATGTTTCAGGGCTAAACAATGAACCCTATCACTGGGTATCACAAAGCCAAGCCATTTGACCTAACCATACCTGACCCTATACCCGATCACGGGTTCAGAAACGATGAAGACCGGGTATGGTTCACTCGATATTTCCAGTCGCGCAAGGTCATGCTTGAGCGGCCCCTCGAGACAGCATGGCTGGCTACTCCTTGGTATCTTGCCCGGATTCGCGCCATGCCACAGTGGTACACGCTCCTCTCCCAGCCTAAGCACGTTAATCTGTCCTGGATCCGGGAGGCGTGTGTGACGATGATCAGGGATCTAGTTGCTCCATTCACACTCCGCTCATTCTTCCATGGCCGGGAGATTATCTTCAGTCCGGCCACTGTCTCGGCCGCTATTGGGGTACCCGAGGTACCTGATTGTGTTTGTCCGCATCGCCCCGACACACCGCTGCTCTCCCTGACTATTATTATCAGAGAGATCACTAGGGGTGCTCTTTTGGGCTGGGATGGCGAGGCTCTTATTCCTGACTTCTACCTCACAGATAATTATCATATGCCGCACCTAGCCCTCAGTAATTGCCTCTTAGTGGCATCTTATTGGAAGAAGATTGCAGCGTGGTACGCCCGGGTGTTATACGCGATCGGGACACGGCAGCCTGTCTGTTTTCCTCGCCTCTACATTGATTTCATGAGGCACCCTACTCGATATATCCAGGCCAAGAAGCACTTGAAGGGTGCTTGGGCCATTCACAGGGTTATTGAGCATGCGGGTCTACTTCCATTGGCGGGTGATGTGACTGCCCAGTCTTGCAGCTGTTTTGGCGAGACTGCTTCCCATCGGTCCGATGCACAGAAGAGAAAGAGGCGAGGAAAAGGCAAGGCAAGGCGAAGGTTGGAGAGAAGAGGAGGAGAGGAGGAGGCACCGATACGGAGGGTTCTGCTTCTGGGACGCCCACAGAGGCTGAGGAGCATGATTCTGAGGAGGAGATGGATCCTGTTTAGGAGGTGGCGAGATTTGAGTTGAGACAGAGGTCTCAGGCTCATACCCAAGAAGAGTCTTCTTCTGCGCCTCTCCCGACTATTCACGAGTTGCTATTGGAGGAGAGAGAGGCCAGGATTAGACTTGAGGGTAAGGTGGATCAGATGACTACTCTGCTTGAGGCGATCTTGATACAGATCAGAGCCGACCTGGCAGTTCATGCTGCTCCTGCACCACCCAGCGATCCACCTACTGCTGCTCCTGCCGTTTCTACCGACCCACCTACCACTGCTGTAGTTCTACCATCCACCACCGATCTATCATCTGCCGCTCCACCTTCCCAGATTGATCCTACAGCTTCTACATCATCGGCGACACCGCCTGCTACGGAGATACCACTTCCACCTCCTCTTGTCGTGGCCGACACACCCTTATCTATTCCAGCTGTCATGATCACGAGTGACCCAGCGGCACCGACTGTTGCTGAGGGTGACGGTGGGGATGCTCCTGATGTTTTTATTGAGATATTATCGGACGTTGCTGATGATGTCTAGTTTCTGGGGGATGGGTGTTGTTGATTGTTTTTAGTTATTGGGTTGTTTAGATATTTTGGTCCTTGTGGTTGGATTTGGATGTGTTGGTTGGTTGTTGGATATATTATTGTATACTGTTGGGATATTTTGTGTTGTTGGATGCTTTGTCTATTTTGTATTTTAGTTGCATGGTGCATATTATCACTGTTCTGTTCTTTCAGTTTATTATACTTCCAGTGATTAGTTCTATTTTTAGTATGGATCCCATGCTCTATATTTCATATTCTTTTGATCTCTGCTGTTTGGAGTTTGTATGCTTTCTGTACAGGTTGTTACACATGCCATTCTTATGATGATATATATCAGGTGATATCTCTCTATCTATTTTTGAAAATCGCCTACTGAGGACATTGCAATTTTCAGTTGGGGATGGAATGTAGATAGATAATCACCTATGCATGTTAGTTCGTAGCAATTTGGACCACTCTATCTATTGCGTATGTCATACAATTTCCATTAGAAAATCAAAATACAAAAATACAAAATTTCACAATTTTCAAACTATTAACCAAGTTTTTTTTTTAATTAAATTGGTAGAATAATTTTCAATATTCACTCCTATTTAGCTGTTGTCAAGCAATGACTCAACCATTTTATTCTCATCTTTTTATGAATTAAGTTCACACGTTTTTCTAGTTTCGCAAGGATGAATGCATATGTTGATCATTCTTGTATCCAAAGCATTTGCACATGTTAATAGCTATGCAGAAAACTTAAAATAAGAGTTAATACGACTTTTATATTTTAAAGAATGAAGTAGTAAAAACTAGTTACCCTTAGTGAGCTTTTGAATCCAATCTTCAATTCTGAGGGAATCATCACATTAAAATTCGAATTGTTTTTCTTGAATATGCCGATTAAATTCGTTAAATAGTCTCTAATTCTTTCATTTTGACTTCTTAGTAGAGGAGAACGTTCAGGATTTACCAACTAAACTCAATGAATATTGACGTGTAAAAATTAAGAAGTGGGAAAGTGATTTAAGCCATCGTATTTGCTCCTTACCTTCTCCATTTACCTATATCGACATCTCTGAATATGCGTTGTTCTTAACCCCACACCTAAGAAATAATGCCGAATCCATTATGAAATTCTAAATCCCTAATTTCATACATTGACCTCAATATACCTCATTGCACACCCAATGTGATTAAATTGTTGAAGTATGAGGAGGGAATAGTGGTGGGAAGGGCTGTATATATAAAAAAAATAAAAAATAAATAAAAAATAAAAAATAAAGAAGAAGAAGAAGGTTATAAAAAAAATAAAAAAATAAAAAAATAAAAAGTTGTTGATATATATATTTATACGTATGGAGAGGTTGGTTGGAATAAAGTGAAGAAATTACTGAACAGAGCCACATGCTAATGTGCAATTTCTTACCCCTTTAATTTCTACTCTACTAAATAAAAACCGAATAATCAAAGCCTTAATGATTCTCAACAACTTAGTTTAAACATGAACGTGTAATTTGAGTTATCCACGGTATTTCGCTCCTCTAGTAAGTAGTATTCCTTTCATGAGACTATACACTCTAAATGTTCGTCTTTTATAGAGTCGAGTATGAAAGTATTAGTATCCGAAAAAATCACTCCTATCAAAGCTTTCGTACCCTGTGTGATCATTATTAGCCAAGTTTCTGTGGGATGTTCATTTGTGAGTATAATAACTATGTGAGGATTGAGTTGGAACTACAAGTTCTGAGAGTATGATAGTTTAAATAACTCTAAATAAAGTCGATGTATAGCTGTTAATTTCACACACACACGGATACATGGATGTGACGCATATGTTATTTTTATCTTGGTGACGTGAGGAACATGTGCATTTCTTTCATGGATGTGATTCATATGTTATTTTTATCTTGGTGACGTGAGGAACATGTGCATTTCTTTCATGGTTTGAATGAGAATGATATGTTTCGTAGAGCTAAATTAATGGTTGAATGGAGGAGGGAATGTTTAAAAGTTATTCTATATCTTTTTGAGATTAAAATCAGAAAATTTTGTGGGTACATTCACTGCAAACCCTCACGAGACAACACTCGTCCACTAGGGGAAACCTAGGGGTTTAACGGCTTGTTGCATTTGCTAAATGCAACCGCGATTCCTGCGAAAGTGAGTTAGGTAGTTTCTTTCATGTTATTTTAATTTACTTAATCTGGTTCTAGTTTTTTTTTTTAGTTTTTCTTTTATAATTGTAGTTTAGCTTGTTTTTATTTTTATTTTTCGCTCTATTGCTAGGGACTAGCAAATCGCTAGTTGGGGGTTGTGACAAGCGGGGGTATTTGTAAAATACAACCGCGCTAAAAGAAGAAAATGTACTAAATTATTTCACAATTCCTTCATTTATCTGCAATTTGAATTATAATGCTAGTTTGTACACAATTTGATTAAACTATGATAAGTTGTTTGTTTTAGTTGTAGTTTGTGCAGATTACTGTTGCTGTGTAAAGAATTAGATGAAAAAAGATAAAAGGGAGTGCTGAATTTTAATGAAGACAAGTAAAGGATGAAAGTGAACCTCGATCGATTGAAGACACTTCGATCGATCGAAGGTTCGATCGATCGATAGAAGTTCAAGCGATCGAAGACCCCAGAGGTTCGATCGATCGAAAGATGTTCGATCGATCGAACATGGCTTTTATCAGATTATACGCGCACGCAGCAGAAACGGGATGATAATCCTAGCATTAGTGTTTTAGTATAAATACTCGTATTATTTACGTCCAGAGGAACACCCACTTTCATTTTCATCAGTTTATAGAGAGTAGAGAGCTTTGCTTTGCTATTTTTGTAGGTTTTCATCAAGAATATACATTATTTGTTGGATTCTTCTTGGTTTAATACAAGTTTTCGTCTCCAGGTTACTTTTTATTTACGTTCTGCACTTAGTTTATAGAAGTTTAATCTGTTATTTCATAGTCTTGCATGTTAGTTAGAGTTAAACACCTAGTTTTCATAGATTCATTGCAAAAATCACAAACAAACACACCTTTAATGGAACTTTACGTTAAAAACGAATCTGAGACACTTCAGACGATGTCTGAGTAGTCCCCAGGTTGGAAGATCACGATGAAACCGTGTTCTCAAGCCTCTGCCATGCAGCAGAATAATTCCTGTGTTCGATCGATCGAAACAGAGATACAGTCGAGCGATCGAGTCAGTTCGATCGATCGAAGGATGAAGAAGCCCGATCGATCGAAAGCACGTCGATCGAACGAACTCTCTGATTCTTGAGGATGTTCTATGCAGTATTCCTAGACTTTCTGCTTTACTGATTTGTTATCAAATTATCCCCAAATGCTCAGTTTGTCAAAACAATCTGTGAACTTTAAGCCTTGAGGCATTTTTCTTCAATATATTTTCCAAACCACCCTCAATGCTGACACCATTGTAGGTGAGAGTCTAAACTATTGTTTTAAACCGCTTTTGTGTATTTCAAACTCCACTGTGATGATATAGTCCCGGTCATGAAAGGACTATAGATTCTTTATCCTAAGAGAAATACGGAATACTGTAGAGAGTGTGCTCCATTGAGTTTCAACGTCACTGCATGGTAGATGGCTAGGTCGCGGTGGATTTGTGTAATCCCAACATTTCCTTTTAGTGAAAAAAAAACACGTTTTAAATCATTGCTTAAATTAATTAGTTAGTAATTAGTTTAATTTAGTTTAATTGTCTTATCTTTAGTAGTTGATAAATTGTGGGACTTTGTGTTCTGCATTATTTAAAATATCAATTTTTTTTACTTTCCCTTTTTTAGATTAATCTAAGTAATTAGTTTAACACATTCCCTGTGGGATCGACCTGGATTTAACCAGACTACTACTTGCACGATTACCTACACTTGGGTATAGCACACAAGCGCACACAAAAAAATTCTCGTGTCACTTGGCCTTCCCAAGCACTTTGAAATGCCCGACCGCACAATGGTTCCACTCCCTGAAACCCCGATCAGTCAAAGATTTCAAAGAGCTCAATAAACATTTTATCAGCCAGTTCATAGACATGCTCGACAGGCCACAAGCTGACATCCGGTTACTCACTGGCAGGCAGCGAAATGGAGAATCATTCAAGGATTACGTTGATCGTTTCAACTAAAGGAAGCTTCAAGTTCACAACCTGAACAAGACAGTCGCCATTACAGCCTTCTGCTCGGGAGTTCAACATAACAAATGTGCCATGTCATTTCACAGAAACCGACCGGCAACCTTGGTTGAACTGGCAGAGAGGGTCGAAAAATTTTGACACTGAAAAATTTCTAAAGGTCAAAGACCCCGGGCACATAAGCAGCGAACCTTCAAGAAGTAAGTGGAAGCGAGATCAACTCGAGAAGCCCAGTGGTTCTAGCAGTTCCTTCAATGTCCATTGGTGGGGATCTAGCAGCCCCGACCCGACCTCCAATTCACTGCAGTCAGAGTCCAGCAGCCCCAACCTGACCTCCAATTCACTGTAGTCAGGGTCCAGCAGTCCCAACCCGACCTCCAGTTCACAACAATTAGGGTCCGGCAGCCCCGACCCGACCTCTAGTTCGCAGCGATCAGGATCCAGCAATCTCGACCTAGCCTCCAACTACAGCGGCCAGTAGCCCGGTGATCCCGGCCTGACCTCCTATCTCCAACAGTCCAGGTGAGCCCAGCTACAGTGGTACTTTCGCCTGAATTCATGGTACAAGGCTCCACGAACTATATCAAAGAGCTCCATCAAAAGACCTCGGGATCACACCCGAGGCAGCAAAAGACCTCGGGATCATAGCCGAGGAAGCAAAAACCCTTGGGATCACACCCGTGGTAGAAAAGACCTCGAGATCTCACTCGAGGCATCAAAAGACCCTAGAACTACCAACATTCTAAATCGCATGCCTACAGTAATTATTCCCACAATACCAACCCCAACAAAAGCTTGGGGGGTAAAAGGGAATAAAAACGAAAGAAAGTCACATCGAGTATTTATAGGCCTTGGATTCAACTAAGTAAAAACCCTTAGACAACTCGGTTGCCTACAATGCCTAAAGGCACTAACTCCACTTAGGCCCAAACCGACTATAGAGGCGGCTAAAACCTCTTAGGTTGGCCCATGATAGAGGAGCAAAAAAACCACCCTAAAGCAACACGATTTAGGTCGGCTCTACCAACATGGTCAAACTCTTCTACCAACAGTCTTGACGAGGGCTTGTTGGGCAGAAGATAACCATCCTGGGAGCTAACATAAAAAGGACGCTAAAGCAACCCGCTTTAGGTCGGCTTATTCAACATGGTCAAATTCTTCTACCAACAACCTTGACGAAGGTTTATTAGGCAGAAGATAACCATCCTGGGATCTAACTTAAACTAAAGACTCCGAATTAGGCTAAGTCTCAACTCTTAGCCAATTCCCGAGCACTTAAAGATTCTGAATTAGGCTAAGTCTCAACTCCTAGCCAGTTCCCGAGAATTCACCAGACTTAAAAGCTCCAAGGCAACTTTCTCGAGCAATCAACAGATTTCCAAACTTGACTCAATATAGCATCAAGCCAACCTTAAAAATAGGGGGCAATTGATACGCCCAAAATTGGCTCAACTCTATGACCGAACGGTTCTACTCCACAACCGGCCCTTATCCTATAGCGCAGGACTCTGCCAGAAGGGAAGCCTGACCCCTGGATTGAGTAGCATTGTCCAGTCATTAAACAGTCTAGGAGAGGTCAACAGACTCGTCCCGAGCGGTAGACCCAGGGTCCCGAGCCCCGACCAAACAGGTCGGGATTATAACGATGGCCCGGTCCGTCAGGGCCACAGCACGGCCCAACCCCAAGACGAGATCCAGAATGTTCCAGGCAGTTTCCTATACAAGTTAGAAGACTAATGGAAAGTGTAAATTGTTTCCTAGTCCAATTAGGAATGCACGATTGATGCGATCAATCCTAAGCAGATTCTATTTCCTTTTCCATGTAGTTGCGTTGTACGGGTAGGTCTCTTACACTTATAAAAGGGGCCACCCATCTCTTCCAAAGAAAAGAACACTTTTAGTCTGCATAACACTTCTATAGCAATCATAATCGTGCTCGGCCGACCTCTGGTAGCTCCAAACTGTTGCTGGTTCACCAAAGGTCACCGGCTTTTTAACAGTATAGTGAATGTGCTCAGACACAAACATGGACGTAGGTTCCTTTATTAACAGGGCCGAACCACATACAAATCGAATCTCTCACTACTTCTCTCTCCTTGATCTGCTCAAATTATTCTTGTCCAAAACTTGCATTATCATACTCTATTAATGATACAATGATTTTGAGCCTCATCCCCGCGTCCTGAGTGAAATCGGTAAGTTTTTTCTTTTCTTTTTTCTTAAAATTTTAATTTTTTGATAGTGTTTCTGCCATTTTCAGACTAATTAAAAGAGTTCTATTATGCAGCAAATAGCCAAGTCAAAACCCTAGTCCAGTAGTACTAGAGAGTAGAGTGATTGAAAGGTTAGGAAATAATGAATTGTTGTCACAATAATTGTCACACAACTTAACTTAAACTTAAGTTTGTTGAAATGTTCAAGGAACTTGAGGAACTTGGGGTGAGATGAGTGTGGGCCTCAATGCCCTTTTTATTGTGTTTCTCTGCATTATTTTGGAGTGTTTCACTGGTTTGGTTTCAGCTTGGCTTGCTTTGGCTAAATTTGGCTCCTATGTGGCGCATCTGCATGCCTTATGATATGTTCAAATTTGATGGTTATAAGGTCATGACCATATGGAGAGAGAGAGAGAGAGAGAGAGAGAGAGAGAGAGAGAGAGAGGGCCTGTTCATGGCCTTTCACAGAGACATGTGGAGGAAAATCTAAGAGTCCCATGTGGGTCCAAAGGATTAAGTGCCATGTGACTGGCGTAGGAAGATAGTGAGTGACATGTGCCCTATATTCTGAGAGAGAGAGAGAGAGAGAGGGGCTGTTCATCAACTCTCATAGACACACATGGAGAAAATCAAATGATTTAATGTGGATGCAAATTAAGTGATTCAGGGTCATGTGATTGGCTTATTGGAGTGAGCTAGAGACACTGGTCGTAAATTCTTGGATAACATCACAAGGGTTTGCTACCATTCTACTCTTGTACTAATGCAAAAAAGATGACAATTAATAAAACGTGAAAATACCAGTTTTGAAGGCCACGAGATGGAGATGTAAAGCTAGATCTCAAATTAACCTATAAGAAAGAGAATTTGCATGCAGATTATATTTTAATGGAATTTTCTTGCAATCCATGTTTTTCGTTCTTCTCAAACTATTGTTATTATTATTCTTTTAGTTGTTTTGTTGGGTATTTTTTTTTTCTTTTCCTTGTAGGAATATTTGTCAAAAGTCCTACCAAATGAACTTTTTGGTCTTAAATTCAGTCAAACAAAAGATTTCAGCCAACTATCTCTAATATTTTTATGTAAAATTTTGCCCATCTACGAAACTCACGCACTTTTCTTCAATTGCAGCGAATTGATATGCTGATAGCATGGACTCAACTAACAAACTTCCAATAGGGTTTTCAAACTTTTAAAGTTCATAACATTTAATCGAGAAATTATTTCTTTATAAAATTTACATTCCTAGAATCTACTCGATCCATCCAACAATTATTATTGTTGATTTAAAATTCTGAAGAAAAAAAAATAATTAAAAAAAATAATAATAATTAATATCATTTTTTTTAAATAAAATTCTCCCTAGTATCTAAAATTTCACATAACTTTATAAAGATAGCTTGACTCCAAATTTTACTGATTCAAATACCTTCATGGCCATGCAACCCAAGTGGGACATTAGATTAAGCAATACGAGTTTTATCTCGAGTCACTATTTAGGAATGAGAAATTATTCAGTGAGACCCTCCTTCACATAATTGAGCTATTGTGGTGTGAAGTTTTAGTAATATATTTCAGGTGACCTCTATTTCTAACGGAACATAATCGGCAAGTAGTTGCTAGTTTTAAGCAATATGTCATGTCTCCAATATTTGTTATGTGTCTATTTTGTTGAAGGACGCATAACCCTATATAATTGAGACATCACACTATATTAACATAATTGATGGTGTGATGCTGTCATTGAATAACTCAGCGCAAGCAACCCATATGTCCCTTCATCAACAGTGCATTTGCATCACTATGTCGTTTGGATTTACACCTAGAACAGAAACACTTTAAATATAAGGGATGATTACTCTATTCTCCCCTGAGTTTAGTCTAATTACACGGACCTCCCTTGAAGTGTTGATAATTGTACTGACCTCCCTTGAGCTTAATATTTAGGTAACTGACCTCCCCTCCGTTACAAAAACGTTAAACCCCTAACGAAAATTGCTTACGTTATCAAATAATTGTTGTATTCTTTCAAAAATGCCCTTAACAATTTCTATAAAGTTTACTCTTACCTCCCTCGAGGTTATGTCAAATAACACAGACCATTTAAATTTTGAGTTTTAAAATTTAAAATTACTCATATTTTTCAAAAAAAAAATTTGTCCCCATTGCTAACAGAAAATAATTAGTATAATATTATCTGTTAACTTAAGACAGCCATAACTTACTCATTTTTTAGCCCTTTTTTTTTAGCCTCATTTTGCATATTTATCTGTCTAAACAAATAATATTATCTGTTAACAAACTTATGATGTTTCAATTAAACAATCATAAATTTCTCATTTTTTGGCCTTTTTTGTACGATTTTTTTTTTTATTTCATGTATTTCTTCAATTGGACTTGAAAATTTTATAAAAATAGATAATTTTGCTCTCCCAGGTACCCCGTTGGGTGAGCATGTGGGACAAGCCACTTTAGATCTTTTGTTATCCATTTCGTCCATGAAAAATGGTGGATCTCACATATGCTCATTGGTGAGCAAAAATGTACTATTTGTTCGTATAGATAATTTTTATTTCATTTTTTTTTTCGAGATTTACTCAATTATGGATATTAATTTTACAAGAAGGATATATTTTTATATGATTCATGAAAAAAAAAATCATGTTTTTATATTTTAGCTTAAAGTTAAAGATTTTTTTTTCTCCAGAATTTCATAGTCAATATAATCAGGTTTTTGTTTGTGTGTATAAACTTAAATCAAATCACAAATAATGTGTACATATACATATAATTTAAAATCTTCAATTGTATGTGTAATTAACATGAGCATCAGTCCGCTGTTGGTTTTAATTCCTGCTAAGGAAATGAATAAAAGCACATGGGTGGCATTCTGTTAGTATTTCAAGGGGGAGAAATCTATGAGGGAATGAGGATTGGCTGATACTTTATTTCTAGGGATTGGTGTAGTGTTCTGCTTTTAAATTAATAGACTGTGGGTATAGTGGGCTCAGTTTCAGCTACTTTTGTTTTGTGAGTGAGTTTCTATACTTGGGTAGGATCTTTGGGGTGAATGCTTGTTTGTATATTTTAAGTTTTGATTATCAATAAAATTGGTTCTTTTGTTGTTCAAAAAAAAAAAAATATGAGCATCGGTATTTTGAGAAAATGTTACTTAAAAATTATCAGTTTTTTGGTCAACAATGGTTGTTGGCTAAAGGAAGGGAGGTAAGTGCTACACAGCTATGAACCTCAAAAGAAGTTTTTGTAATTAGACCATAGCACATGAGATGGGAGTGTAATGTACTAATTGAGGGTAAATATGTACTTTTGCATAAATTTTAAAGATATTAGTCTTCTGTTATGAAGAATGGAGGTCAGTGTAATTATAAAAATCACAAAAAAGGCTCATATAATTAGACCTAAACTCGGGAGAGGTCAGAGAAGTTCTCCCTAAATATAATAAGATAGCCCCTTATTTATAGGAACCCTTCAATGATTTCAAGTGTTATCAGTTTCTCATCTCCCAAATAAAGAAGAATGATGATATATATACTTCGTAAATTTTGTATCTCAAATATTATTTCTGACACATGTGGTAGTGGGCCTATATCTTCAAAATTGGAGAGACAGCTTCAACAACCTGTAATAAAAATAAAGTGGACGAGCCCACTAACACAAGTGTTGAGAACCACAATTGGAATACTTTATATATGTGCTTGTCTCTATATGCATATACTATGTATCTACAAAGGGAAAATTCTATGATATGGCCAAGCGGTTTGGTCATATATATCATAGTATCAAAATTGGGATACAGTGTTTTGTTATCATGCTATAATATTTTGTTACTTAAGCAAATCCATTATATATAGAAACTATTTAGGTACAATATTTTTGTGATCGTGCATATAATGTTTTATTACGTAAGCAGACACACTATAGGAACCGTCCCAATACATGCTACAAAAGGTGATTGTTATAGTAATTTTACTTGAATAACAAAACATTCAACCCAAAATAACAAAATACCATATCCCCATTTAATTTGATTATACAATACAACCAAACTACTTACTCATATCATAAATTAATCCTTTATAAAAAGGATGGCTTATATGGAGAGGAAAATGATTTCATTACTTTCAAGGGGTGGCTAATTAAGTTCTCTTCTAGTAATGATAATGAAATCACAAATTCACACCTAGTTCTAGTTGCATCAATTGGCCCATCAAACTATACTGCGAGCCAGCTAGGCACACGCAACATTGATCAATTAATTTTTTTATTTTTTTGGGGGGTTGATTATTTTAGGTTACTGTAGATATCTTTTGTAGTTGACTATTAAACTTTGTCTCTGTTTTTAGTCAAGTTTTTCTGCATTGTTTCATCAGAAAACAATAAGAAAATATGAATACAAAAAAAAAAAAAAAATCAGTGAAAAAAATAATAAAATGCCATAAATTTTTTAGTCCATCTATTCCTACTTTCGTGATTTCTTATCTTATTTGTATTTTGTCTCATTCTTAATCTATTTAAGAGTAGAAAAAATACTTACACTTTCTTCTCACTTCTTTTCCTTTTTCATTCACTAAGTTCAATCGAGCAATAGCGGCCAACATTTCATAACCCAATTGATAGAACAAAAATGTTACACTCACATTTAAATTCACATTCAATTCCACAACTAATAATTATGGCCCTTAATTCCAGTGGTCTCAATGTGGGTCTTACATGGGACATGCCAAAATCAAGGGCCAAAATGTGTTAATTGTGAGAAATTAGGTGTGAATTTAGATACAAGTGTAGTATATATTACTCTTGACAGAAATATACATTGAGTTTGTCTTTTTTTTTTTTTCGTCTGAGGGAACGTGTTGACTGGATTTGAATGGGCATCCTCTAATTCAATCTTCTTCTTCAATACTAAACACCTTAAGAACCCTCAGCATGACCTTAATTAGAAGACCTTGGGAATGTTGGTCCATATTTGTTAGCTTATTACAAAATCCATATTTTTTTTTTATAATCATCAAACTTAATAGAGGCCTTCCATCTTCCTCTTCACAAACAATGTGGGACAAAGTTCCTTTCACACTTTTAGAGATTCCCTTAAAAAATCAAGTAGAGATGTATAGAGGTAGTAACTTTTGACTTTGAAATACACCCAACAAAGGCACAGTGAATAACAGGACAAACACAAAGAGGTCGAGATACCCTTAAAAAAAAAGTTGACATGGTGGTAAAATATAATCAAACGGGTCTGATGTGTGCGTATGCCGGTTTGAGCGCACCGAGCAGAAGAGAGAAAGACACATTTTAGTATTAAAAAAAAAAACCACAATAGCAGTTTTGTATGGTAATTTTATTAGTTACACTTTTTTATCAGGGTGTTACAATTTTTGTCATGTTAGTTACTTTTTTTTTTTTCATTTGTTACAATTTTTTCAAATGGTAGTTACAATTTTTCTCATCGACTAACAATTTTTTCCACCAAGTTTCAATTTTTCTCATCAACTAGTCGACAAACCCGTGCTATGCACGGGTTGTACCGTAGTTAAATAAATTTGAGAATAATTTGTTTTCAGTATTGTTGATTTAACAATTAATTAAAAAAGAATATTCGAAATGAAGCAAAGAATAAAAGTGCAGAGTATACAAACTCCATGATAGATAAAAATATATACAATTAGAGAATGAAAATTAAAGCGAACGAATAAGAGGGTTGAGTGTAGAAGCTCCATAATCAAAAAATATTCTACATAAAGAACTACTACATAACCCCTGTGCTAAATGTTGTATATATATACGAAGTATAAAAAAAAAAAGAAGAAGGGAAAAACGAAAAATAAAGGGAAAATGTAGAGGGTGCCATACAAAAATGAATGTGGAATTAAATAACAAAAAGCAAGCTAACATTGTGTTTAAAGGCACAATGCAAGTCCATAACCTATATTTTTGTGAGTCATTGAATATAGAAAAGGACACTAAGAAAGTGAACAAATTTAAGTTGGTAAAAAAAAAAAGGAATGTTCAAAGGAAGGAAACTAAGAACACACTTCAACTTGCTACCACTAAGTTTTTAAAAGCCATAAAAGCTTAATCTCCTCAACTTGCAAATGGCAAGTCCAAACAAATAGTAAAGAACAAAGTACAAATAATCTACCCAAAAAAGGACATAAAAATTAATAACATCCATGAAAAGTTAGATAATATATCTACACATCAAATGTGTATTTTAAGGACAGCAACAAAGTGAACAAATTTAACTTACTAAAAAAAAGGGATTTTTAAGAGGAAGGAAACTACGGACAAATCTCAACTTGCTACCACTAAGTTTTTAAAATCCATAAAAGCTTAATCTCCTGAACCTGCAAATTGCAAGTCCAAACAAATTGTAAAGCACAGAGTAAAAATAATCTAGCCAAAAAAGGAAAAAAAAATTAATAACATCCATGAAAAGTTAGATAATACATCTAAACATCAAATGTGTTTTTTTTTTCTTTCAAAAATGGTTAATTGATCAAATGCATATATGACACTGGAGGTGCTCGTGTTTGTGTAGGTTATAGGGAATTTGATTGTGTTGTCTTTTATTTATAGAGAGGAAGGAGTATTGTGATATTGGGGTAAAACCGAAGCATCTCATGTAGAGAATTGAAATAAGCATCTTGGGTTAAACATTTCTATAAATATTGTTAAACTCCCGAGGTGATGATCCCATGTTTAGGCCATTGAGTAAATGTATTATTATATCTATTAAGAACCAAAAACAAAAGTGGGAATGCATGTTCACTTGGTGCATTTAAATACATTGTTATATGTGGAAGTGGTTAATGTGTGAGAGAGAGAAAGAGGGAAGGTTTGCCACATGTGTTTTTTTGTGAAAGGAGAGGTTGATGTTGCAGTAAGAAAAATAGTAAGGATTGCATGCCAAATAGTATTAACCCCTATTGACTTCACGATTTGAATTTTTGTTTATTTTTTGCCAATAAGCATTTTCATTTTTAAAGATAAAGAGTCAAAGAAAATATAAAGTTGTTAGCATAGAAAAAGAAGAGACCTCAATACCAACTTTTAAAAAACTCACACAGGACTTAACCAAAACAGATAGAGTGCAACTAACATAAATCAGCCTACACACCCCTTGAGAATCCCAAGGACATTCCAAATTGCAGCATTACAAACCAAAGGAAGTCTGAACTATATAACAAAAGCATCACTCACATATAAACACAGAGCATAAATTTTCAAAGCCCATATCCTAATATAGGAAACCTAACATTCGTATACACATCATCATAATATGCACGTAGGAAATGTTATAGGTAAGTTCGAAAGCATAATAAGTGAATAAGAAACATCACATATGTTTTTAATAGGTGGGTGCAGTTTGTCGAGTTTTTGTGTAGTTGCTACTTATTTGGATACTTGAGAATCAACTATGGTAACTGATTATTTAGGTTTGTTTGGTCTTGGTCCTTTTTATTCTTCCCGATGCCTTATTTGTATCCACTTGTGTTGGTGTTGCACCAATATTCTCTTCTTCCGATTGAGTTGCACCTCTCTTTTGTTTGTTTGGCATACTTGCTGAGGCTTCTCCGGTAGAGTTAGAGTGTGTTGCCTGTAGAGAATAGATTAGTGAAATTAGTATAACGTTATGTTTCTGTATAATTGGTGAAGAGGAATTTTTACCATTTCATCCTGTGTTTCTAAGCCAGCATTTGGTAGGTCATATTCTGTGTCAAATAGTTTGCTGACGGTGTAATTCTGCCATCCCTCTTTCAGATTGTAGTCATTCAACTTTATCTGGAAAATATAGGTATTTCCTTGAAGGTTCTGAATTTCAAGTGGAATTGGCCCAATATTCTTTTCATGTGTCTGTAGGACATGTTAGGACTGTTGTGCATTAGATTATTTGAGCCTATATATATATATATACTTATATATATTATGGTGTTAAGAAAGAGTTGTTATACATGTATTGTTTGGTTTGCTAGCTCTGTTGCTGGCTTTCCAATTAGTTTTTCAGCTAGTCTATCCAAAAGAACAAATGTAGCATAACCTGTCTGGTCTTCAACTTGAAGTTGTAGCCTGTACCTGTATTGAATGCAAAAATTAATTGTGTTAGGTAGTTTTTCGTCAGTTTTTGCATGTTATTTAAAGAGCAAAACATTGAATGCTTTTGTACCTTTGTGTTGGGTATTTAGGCTGTATTTTGCATTCTTTACACCAAAAACCATCGTCCTTTGGGTGGACTTTCTTTTGACACAGTGAGCAAGAGACATAGTACCAGCCATATTGTGATTCAATGTTTGTAACTGATGCCTTGCAGGTAACTGTAGTTTCTTGGACCTTATAATTTGGTATTTGGTTAGTAACATTAGTAATATTCAACTATAGTATTTTT
This sequence comes from Hydrangea macrophylla, assembly GCA_033977485.1. Taxonomy (NCBI): domain Eukaryota; kingdom Viridiplantae; phylum Streptophyta; class Magnoliopsida; order Cornales; family Hydrangeaceae; genus Hydrangea; species Hydrangea macrophylla. The sequence goes on along the minus strand of CM066982.1, from coordinate 8,187,408 downwards.
TGCATTATTTACCTGGGTTTCTGACTCCCATTGTATTGCTTTGATCTCTTCTATTTGTTTCCTGTTATATTGAACTTGTTGCTCAATTGGCAGCTGACTGGTTGCTTGGCTTGTTATTTGTTGAATTTCGATTCCCTGGTCGAGTTGACTATTGGAAAAGTAGATGTACGTTAACATTTGTTTTGATTTGTTTATTTGAGAGATAAGTCTGTGTTTTTTTTAGTTACCTGTCTGCAAATTGTGATGCTTCTGGAATGTCCAAGTTGATGTAGACCTTTGTAGCTGTAGTGGTCGATAGGACATAAGCTCCTACATAGTTTTACTGAGGTTGAAATGAATCTTGTAGTTGAATAGTTGTATTGTATTATTGTGTAGGCTAGAATGTATAAAATTTAAGTATTCATTGTACCTTGAAATTGGCCTACAGTTGTTGAACTGATCACCATAATAATAGGGCCTTCAGTTTTAGTGAACAGATCATCATCAATCTCGGTTGCAGTGTTGTTCCATAATGTGATTCTTATTTTGAGAGATCTATATTGCAAAATTCATTAATACGAAAGTTTTGTGCGGCAAAATGGATGAAATGAATATTTGAATTAGGGTTTTGGTGTAATACTTGGATGTCAGCAATTGAACATTTCTCCTTTTGACTATTCCGTTATCATTTGTGGTTTCTTGCACTGGTCCAATTGCAGAAACTTTGCCTATTATATCTGCATGTAATGTATTAATTGGACAATAATCAGTGCTTTCCTTAGATTTTTGTGTTTAAGTTGTCAGTGGTTTCTTACCTGTAAGCAGAATAGGGTTGTTCAATCTTTCGGTCAATTCAATGCTATCAACAAAATGGAATTTGTGTACCGGAAATGTTGTCGGATAGTCCTTCAGCTCTTTGACTTTTGTATTGTACCGAAAGATCAATTTCTTCTCATTTGGTATTGGACGATACTTGTCAGTGCACGCGCCAACTCTAAAATTCCATATGATATATATCTTCCCTTCTTCAATGGATGTCCTGAACAGTGGTGCTACGTTGTTCCAAATTGTTGCATGTATATCATTATTCTAATACAATTAATAATAAGATTCTATGTTAGTATTTTTTTTCCTCTGAAACTAAGTGAAGCAAACATATATTTGATAGGTTAATACCTCCTCATCCAATAGGATCATCTCTAAACTTAGAACTTGCTTGGTTTTCGTGTTGACAGCATCCCATATTCGCGTCACTCTTACTTTGATCTTCCATGAATCTGTTTCGCTGGTTAATTCTGGAATAAGATTATAGCTCATGTTCATTGTGGCTTCGCTACTGACCTGCATGGAAGACTGTAATTGTTAGATAGTTTGTAAATATTTATATATCTCATTCATGTAGAACAGTTTTTATGTTTTTGTTGTAGTATAGTTTGATTTCATCGAAGCATTGAGTGTTTTTTTTTTGTTGTTGTTTTTAAAAGAGAGTGAATATTGTAGTTCCTGCATGTGTAGAGAGTTATGATGTTTTTCTGATGCAATGTAATACCTGTTGGTAGATTGTTGAAAATCTCGTTGTATACGATATTTTTCGTGGTTTTAATGCTTTCAGAATTGTCATTTTTTATTACCATCTTCAGTCCACTCCTTGATGTTACCCTTGATATGGCCACATATAACTGACCATGAGTAAAAACTGGTTTTGGCAAGAAAAGGCCGACATTTTTCAATGATTGCCCTTGACTCTTGTTTATGGTCATGGCGAAACAAACTGTGACCGGGAATTGTCTTCTTTTTAGGATGAACGGCCATTTTGAGTCGCTTGGAGATAACCCAATTCTTGGAATAAATACCTTGGTTCCAATATTTATACCAGTAATTATTTCAGCTTCTATAACCCGGGCCCCTAGTTGAGTGATTATTAGCCTTGTGCCATTACAAAGTCCAGCTGTTTGGTTCAAATTCCTAAGAAGCATTATTGGTAAGCCGACTTTTAATATCAACTTGTGGTTAGGTAGCCCTGGAAACTTCAAAGAATTTAGGAACTCTGTGGGGTATAGCATTTGTTGATCCTCTGTATATGATGAAGCCTTACAAATGGAGTCTGCGCTCAAATATATCTTTTCTTCTCCTTGTACCAAAGCAATGACCCTGTTATTGATTTCTTCTACAATCTCATTTGTAGGTGCTAGTATTGCTCTCTCTTCCAAGTACTTTCTATCTAATAGCTTCTCATCCAAATTAGGATAAGTGCTTTGAATAATGTCATTGACGGGGTCTTCTCCTGAAGGAATGACCAAATCTTCGGGCACTTCAATTTCACTTTCTCCATCTCCTTCTCCAATTTTGCCATCCCCAATCTTAAGTATCCAATTTCCAAAGTCAGATAGGGATGGTCCAATAGTTGGTCCATTTATTTGTGTTGCTAGTCTCATATTTCTTGTTAGCATAAACACCTGGCAGTCATACCACAGAGTTGATCTATTTACTGATGAGTGAACTATATCTTCTCTGCTGCCTTTTGGTACTACAGGTAGAATTTGTCGAAAGTCTCCACCCATCACAATAACCTTTCCCCCAAATGGCTTTCTTTCATTTTCTAAATTTGAAAGGCGCATAATGTCTTTTAATGTTCTGTCAACAGCTTCAAAGCATTGCTTGTGGGCCATAGGTGCTTCGTCCCAGATAATTATGCTTGCTTTGGAGAGCAATTCAGCTGCATGTGTTCCGGGTTTAATTTCACAAGTTGATTCTTCTGTGATATTTATTGGAATATGAAATCGTGAATGTGCAGTTCTACCCCCTGGTAACAATAAAGCAGCAATTCCAGATGATGCTACTGCAATCGCAATTTTGCATTGTGAACGTATCGCGGACAAAATGGTCTTGTACAGATATGTTTTCCCTGTTCCACCATGACCATAAATGAAGAACATACCCCCTTTTTGCAAGTTCACAGCATTCATAACTGCTGCATAGATTCTCCTTTGATCATCATTCATTCCAGCGAATAGAGTGTTGTGCTGAGCACACTGTTGTGGTACATCATATGACATTTCTTCTTGAATTAATCTATTCCCTGTTTGGCGAAAGATTGCAGGGTCTGGTAGGGGCATAGAAGGGAAGTCTTTTAGACTCCGACCCATTTTCATAAGAACTTGATCAATTTCATATAGGCCGTAATTCTTTACTTGTGTATCTGATAATCTTAATTGTTCAAGACCTAGAGCACATCTTTGCCTATATTCTATATCTTCAGTAAGAATTGGCCAGTTCTTATCCCAAAAGTCCAATGGATCGGACACTTCACATTGCGTTAATATAGTTGAAAAGAGTTCTCTAAGTTGTGAAGCAGTAGCCCAATTTGACGCTTCTTTTATGGCTTCATGCCACTCACCATCATCTTCTAAAAGGCCAAGAGCGTAACATGCTGCCTTATATGTTGTATGACATATGTTGTTAACTGTCTTCAGGTCTTCAGGGTTTTTTGGACCTTTAACAATATTCAGCAACATTCTCATGTAGAACCTTTCGCCACTTGAAGGGTGAGCATAAAATAGTCGGCCAATACACTTTCCTGACTTTCTTCTACTCCATTTCTTTCCATCTGTATGCCAGGCCCAATTTCTTGGAAAGTCTGCATATGTTAGCTGGCGTGCATCTTCATATTGCTCATTAGTTTTCATCCACTCAGTGAACATGGTACTTTGTATATCTGGTCGATTTAGAACATTTTGGAGATTATCATCATCTCTGAAAGTTACGCATTGTTCATCTGGTAAGTGGAAATTCAACCTCTCAACGGCTGGCTGTCGATAGTGGATGGCGAACTCAAAGATCCTCCAGCATGCCTCTGACGCTGACAAATATCTACATTCTAAGTAGTTTTTTATTTCATCATGTTCTGTAGAAGATTCATTGTTGGCTTCACCTGTTCCACCCACATTATGCTGCAAGGCCACTGTTGCTCTATCAGGACCCTTTGTTACATACTTGAACAAATATTTTATCGATCGAGATCGATTGCACCATTCTACATTCATATGTGCTTGATACTTCACCAATAGGTCTATGTTGTATGGTACCACGCACCGATTGTCCAACAATGTTCCCTTTATTTGCACAGTTTTACCATCTCTTCTTCGCCTATAAATAGGGAATCCATTTTCATCAATAGACGTCCTCTCTGAAATTCTCTTTGGGAAATGCTTTCTGCACTTGTTGTTGAACATGCAAGGAGATCGTGGATTTGCAGAGCCACATGGGCCATGAACCATAAATTGCTTCACTGCTTCATAAGCTATTGGATCACTTTCTTGGTCCGGTATCTCTGCAGATATAATCCTATCAATATGTTCTGGAGTGGGATTTTTATCTCTTGGATCAAGAAAAATGAGTATATGGGCATGTGGCAGACCTCTTTTTTGAAACTCAATCGTGTATATCACTGTGTTTTTTGTAGAAAAGAGTTAGCTCAAATTTACAATTTATCAATGTATTAAATAATATTTATGCAAAGCTAAATACCTGCAACAACAATGCCAAAGTGCTTTCCTTGTTTTATGTCTTGCAATAATTCATCTAGCTTAATTTTAAAAACTCGTGACACAATATCAGGTCTTTCTTCGGGCTTTTGACCAGGGATTGATTCAAGAAAGGTCGCTATTTCGGCCCACTTGGGATTACAGGTGAAAGTGATGAATAAGTCTGGGTAACCTGCCCATCTGCATATTGCCATTGCATCTTGATAATTTTGAATCATGTATCTTCGACTTCCGGTGAAAGAGGAAGGTAGAATGATTCGTTTACCACAACTACCCTCATCTGTATCTCCACGCAAAACTGCATCCTTCAAACCATTGTATACCTCACTTCGTAGTTGACCCTGGTTACTTCTTAACCAATGTAGGCGATCTTGTTCTATAGATGTATAACCATCAACAATATACTGTTGGAATAATCTCCCACCACGAAGTAATGTCTTCCCCTCTTCAATTCTTTGTTGCAGTCTGTATGCATAATATTCTCTCATTGTACATTTTCTATCTGTTACATTCCTTCCTCCTCTACTTTTGTTGGGAATACCACGTCGATATCCATCTTCACCATACGGAAATAATAATGGGTACTGAAGTGCCATGAAAGATGGGTGTGTTTCATATATCCTTTGCAACCCTAATGTCTTATTCTGAACGATGATATCACGTCTAGTACACGATGGATCAAAATCTCCTACAATAAGAGCTGCAACATCTGCAAAATTTGGGATGCTATATTCCGAATGGCTTGTGTTCCTGCTACCAATAAGACGAAGGCGAATAACTTGTACATCGTCTTCTTGAAATCTATCTCGTGCCATTCTGAATGATTTGACCAACACATTGCATTCGTCGAGCATTTTCAGAAGGCCACCAACTATATTGGCTTCAAGAAGAGTGTGATTGCCATTGCTACGAATTGTCGAAATCCTATTTGAGATTTCATTATCGGTATCATAAATATAAAGCTGTGCAAATCTTGGTTGGTAACCTTCAACAGGAAGTAAAGAGCCAATTTTATGGTAGTTTTGGCCCCCTAATCTGAACACGTATGGTGCTGTTCCTGTATTAATGGCTTTGTCAATTTTACCACCCATGGATGTCATTGCAAAACTCATATTATAAGCTCTTATGTTTCTACGAAAGGTAGATGACTGCTGTCCTCCCTGGTATGAAAGCAAACTCTCAAGAAAAGCTGGTGTAGACTTCAATAGTGGTAGCCTAACTTGCCCTACAGAGCAACAGATTGAGAATGTTGGGCTCCTAGTTTGCTTTGACTTTAATGTTCTTTCTTGGTACCATAAAATAGCTCCACAATAAATACATGTACATGTAGGTCCTCCGAAGTTCCAAGCTTGAGTATATTTCCCTACACATCCAAAGGAAACAAACTACTTATCTTTTTGAACACTTGAATATCTCCCTACCAGATGTTTGTTTTATTGAAGTAAATTTTTATTCTCCACTTACGTCCCAGTGGAATACTTGGATTGCTACTTCTAGATGAGTCTTGTAGTGATCTTCTATGTGCTTGACGCCGTTCTTGTACTCGTGTTGATGGACTTGCAGTTATTGGGGGCTCGGCATTGGCAACTAAACAAACACAAATAGTATAATTTTTGTTCAATTTAATTTAGTACCGTAGGAATCTTCTATGTAATTATCATAATATACCTATGACGCTTGGAGCCAATTCTTGAACAGTTGTTCTACTACTAACAGAACCATCGGTGTTGACAGTCGAATGTGAAATGATATTAATCACAGGTTGATATGCTGGTGGATTCAATATCTGTGCAACAGCTACGCTATTAGCATTATGCCCTTCTTGCATCGTAGCATGTCGTGTTCTACCATTGGAAATATTGTTTCTTCTTTGTGCCATCAGCAACCTCCTGCGTAATCTTGCCCAAAATGCAATATTTCTGCTGCTCCATTGCATGAAATAATTTGAACCTATTGGTGCTTGAGGTTGATAACTTAAAACAGGGGTTCTGCCAATAGTAAAGGTTCTTCTAGAAAAGTACTCCGCAGCTTGTAGAGTAGTTACATTAGTCCATGGAGTTCCGATAGTAAACATGGGTTCCCAAATATTCAAATTCACAGTATCTGCATTTATTTGAGTTCCAACCCGTGTGGTAGGGGTAATATTTCGTCGTGTAGCTCTTACTATTCTCCTTCTAAATCTTGCCAATCTAGCTGATTCCATTCTACAAAGGAATAATGGCCGAAGTTTTTTCTTAGAAAACGTGTTAGGATGACTTGGCCATGCCAAAATATGATATATCCTACAGAGTCATAGGTCTAATCTATAATACTTTGCACATAACTAAAAGTCAATCACCTATATTCGAGATGGAAGTCTTAAACAAACAGTTTATAGTTAACACATAACTAAAAGTCGAGTGGCTATATCTTATAAGGGGGGATATTAATTTTTTGGAAAAATTATTGCATAATATGTACATGTACATGATATTCATTGGATACAATTATAAGAGCAGTTGTTTGTAAGAAAATTTCAACTATATTAAAGGAGAAACAAATAGAGCAACAATTAACATACGATTTTTTTTTTTTTTTGGTAAACCTGTAAAATAGACTCAATTTTTGTAAACAGTCTTTTTTGAAGAATGTTTTAAGAGTAATTTGTATTTCTTCTAAATTGTGTTGAAAGTAACTTTGTTATTTACTTACTACAAAAACAAATACCATACGCTATTTTTTTGTAAACCTGTAAAATAGACACTATTTTCGTAAATCTTCTTTTTTGAAGGATGTTTTAAAAATTATTTGTATTTCTTCTAAATTGCTAAAATAGAACATTTTTCCGTAGTTGTCTTTGTATTTTTTTCAAAACCTTATAGCCTGAGGTCTTCCAAAGGGCCTTTAATAATGGAGCTAATAAGGATAAGAGTCGGTAGGCCCTACGCTCTATGGATGTAAATTAGGGGAAAAGGAAAACATTCATGCAATAAACTAATAAAAATCCAAGTGACATTGTAATCGCAATGTAAGAATAATATACGAAGAAAGCGATAGTTTAAAAGCCAAGTTCACTTATACACAGCCAAGTGATACTTATCACTGCTCTGTTTTGGTGCTTTCTTACACGTTTGAAGTAGCTTAAACAATTTTGTTTAATACAAACTGCTACAAATCTGAATTGTTGTGAGGGGAAAAAACTATTTCTGGAAGTTTTAGAAAGCAGTTTATAAGCTGTGCACACATGAAAAATAGTGCTGAAAGTAACTTTGTTATTTACTTACTACAGGTTATCAAAGAGAAGAAGAAAGAGAAAATGGGAAAGAAAACAAAAGAAAACAAAGGTTGTTTGATTGATCAATTTAACCAAACATTAATATAGACAAACATGTATGTATAGATGTAAACAAAAAATTATGGGAAATCAATTGTATGTATTTGAGCTGCCACTTAAGAATCAGTTTAACAATTTACTAATATTATTCTCATGCCACTTGAGACCATTTATTCTTTCTCATTAGGCAAAAGAGAGAAACAACGCAAAGTGATCGTAGTCCCAGCATTGGAAATTAAAAGGACATACCAGCAGGGAACTGTTGGGATGTAGAAACTGCCAAAAGTGATCCAAAATCAACTTAGCTTGGTTAATAGCCTAAGTTTACTGAGAAAAGTTTCTCACACATATATTTATCTTCTTTGCTAAGATCTGTTCAGGTCAGTAGTGTTGCAGCAATGGTGGTTGCTGCTGAATTGAAGTTTTACAGATTCTTTGGTTTGATGTTTTGTGAAGGGAAGGATTAACTGAAGACCTAATGATGTAGTGTGTAGTTTGGCTTATTGGTATGCTGTGTTGGTTGCTTTGGCCTTGTGCCAATTTAAAGTTAATTTGCTGAGCAGAAGCAAATAGTTACAAATAACAAATCAAGCATGAATGCAGTGAAGATGATTGAAACTTCATTTGTGTATCATTTTAGAAGAACAACTGTCAAGTTGCTTAGACAAACACTACAAGAGGCAAATGTTCAACAAACGACCAATCACACCTGTGGGGAGCAAGTTTATACATTTTTGATTGAGTTTGGTACCTATTTTGCAGAAATATTACTAATAATGCAGTGGTTTCCTCTAACCTTCTAATAATGGAGTAAATTACTTACTATCATGCTATACATGGCATTTTAATTTGGCCAAAAATGATTACTGTTCCAAATAACTATATTGGGCACAAAACCAAAGATAATCATTAATAAAACTGGGCAATCAATAGCAAAGTTTCAGAGTTCTACCCAAATTGCTAAATAAATGAATACAAAATTTTGACAGCATCACAGCCCATGCGGTGAAGCAACCATTTGGGGCCTCATTTTTAGGTTGCTTTTTTTAGGCATCTTTTTTTTCTAATCTATTCCTAATTTCTATAAAACTTAGTATAGATGTCACATTTTTTAGGGCTCTTTTTTTCGAATTTCTTCCTAAATTCTATGAAACCTAGTAGAGATGTCTCATTTTTTAGGCCTCTTTTTTTGGAATTACTTCCTAATTTCTATGAAACTTAGTATAGAGGCCTCATTTTTTTAGATGAAACTTAGTATAGATGTCTCATTTTTTAGGCCTCTTTTTTCTAATCTCTACCCAATTTCTATGAAACTTCGTATAGAGGCCTCCTTTTTTAGGCCTATTTTTTCCTAAGTTCTTCCTAATTTCTATGAAACTTAGTGTAGAGGCCTCTTTTTTTGGGCCATTTTGAAAGTTTGGTTTAGGCCTCGGAATTTTTTAGCCCTCTTTTTTCCTAAGTTCTTCCTAATTTCTGTGAAACCAAGTTTTAAGGTCTCATTTTTTAGGTCCCTTTCAAAGTTTGGTAGAGGCCTTGGACAATTTTTGTCATTCAAGGCCAGACCTGAGATACTGTGGACATATAAAACACCATACTCTGCATGTTTAACTAACTTCACAGAGGTAATAATGACAGTGTAATCTCCATAAAATGTTCAAGTTACTCAAAACAAAAAACAAAAGCAAGAATGAGCAATTACCAACTCCAATTCAGTAGAGAACACACAGTGGGAACTTCATATACCTGGATTAGCCAACAATTGCTGGTAGTTGAACAAAATGACCTCTCTTTCCAAAAGGAGTTTGCTTGCTGGTAGTTGAAGAGAATGACTGCTCTTTAAAAAGTTAATTTGCTAAGCCAAAGCAAATAGTTACAAATAACAAATCAAGCATGATTGCAGTGAAGGTGATTGAACAGCATTTGGGTATCATTTTACAAAAACAACCTTCAAGTTGCATAGACAAACACTATAAGAGGCAAATGTTCAACAAATGACCAATCACACCTGTGGGGAGAAAGTTTATACATCTTCATGATTGAGTTTGGTACCTATTTTGCAGAGATATTACTAAAAATGCAGTGGATTCCTCTAACCTGTTAATAATGCAGTAAATTACTTACTGTCATGCTATACATGGCATTTTAATTTGGCCAAAAATGATTACTGTTCCAAATAACTATAGTATAGGTGTCTCCATTTTTAGGCCTCTTTTTTTTTTCGAATTTCTTCCTAAATTCTATGAAACTTAGTAGAGATGTCTCATTTTTTAGGCCTCTTTTTTTTTGTATTTACTTCGTAATTTCTAGGAAACTTAGTATAGAGGGCTCATTTTTTAGATGAAACTTAGTATAGATGTCTCCTTTTTTAGGCCTCTTTTTTTCTAATCACTACCTAATTTTTATGAAACGTAGAATAGAGGCCTCATTTTTTACGCCTCTATTTTCCTAAGTTCTTCTAATTTCTATGAAACCTAGTATAGAGGCCTCATTTTTTAGGCTCCTTTTGAAAGTTCGATTTAGGCCTCAAAATTTTTTAGCCCTCTTTTTTTCCTAAGTTCTTCCTAATTTCTATCAAACTAAGTTTTAAGGTCTCATTTTTTAGGCCCTTATAAGCTTGACACACATCAAAAACAGTGCTGAAAGTAACCTCTTTATACAAAATAGCAGTCCCTTGTGAACAATTTGATATCGCATTTCAGTTCAATACCGACGAAATCTTCATTTTCCTCAATCAAGATTGACACATTCTACTTTTTGTGGTATGTTGCTTCAGGGCTCTAAAATTTGTCATCAGTTGCTTCTTATAATATTCTGTGGAAGGGGAAGAAATTTTTATTTTGACTCTTTTGGGTGGAGGGGATACAAAATCAACTTTTCTGGAAAGGAAATGCATTGTTTTTAAAAAATTTTGGATGGAGATTTCTCCATTTTGCAGGTAATTCAAATACGTCTAGCTTGATTAACATGGCATTTGGTTAGATTGGGTAGTCAATAGTTTGTAATGTAAAAGTTAGTAGAATTGATTTTAACTATAAGAAATATTTACAGTTTCTTATATTAAACATTTACAATAAAAACTCAGCACACACAGAAAGTCTTGCCCTGATAAAGGAAAAAGGGGGTGTAAACAAAACTTTAAGTTATGGATTATTAGCAAATGATTAAACGTTCATAATTAGGATTGTTTCTTTAATATTTTAAACATTATAACCAAAGAGTTAAAAACAACTTCTGCCATTCTGAAATGGGCTTTTTATGAAGGCATTTGTTTACCTTAGTTCTTAAAGTTTTCATAGTAATCAAATATATATATATATATATATATCTGAACTGCTACTTAAGTATAAGTTTTGCAGTTTACTAATATTTCTCACATGCCACATGAAACCATTTAGTATTCTCATCTTAATTTTGCTTCAATGTCTAATACATTACATGGACCAATATGCTGACAGTTGGAGACTACAACTATGAATTGTTCTGGTATGTAAAACATACTTTCCGAATTGATGTATTTTTACCTTAGTCCCAGATAGAGAAGTCCTAGAAGGGATTTTGTGTAGTTTATTTTAAATATCATTTTAATATAGAGGTCAACTGATGTTTTTTTTTTCACATTAATTGTTTTAAACACCAATTTCTTAAGGCTGAAACCTACCCGACAGAGCATTCATCCCAATTGTTTAGGCGGCCCACACAAATCCTATGCGTTGTATTCCTATATGAAATTGCCATACTCTCGATATGTGATAGAGTAATATTGATGGTGCCCCATCGTATTCCCTATTTTCCCCTTCCTTTATTTATTTATTGATTTTTTTTATGTTCCTCTTGAATTCTCAAAAAGCAACCAAATGAACAATCAAAAACAGGGAACAAAAACAAAATTGCGACAATGGTTAATAGGAAGTAGAATACCTGAATGTTGGATTCCGGAGTTGCGAAATCGTCGAAGTAGAAGGAGCCGGTAGTTTGGGTAGAGAAGATTGGTTAAATATACCTCTGTGCAAAGAGGAAGAGACATACATTTAGGGGTTTTAATTGCCATTTGGAGAGAATGAGAGACGTTGAGGAGAGGAGGCGTCGTTCCTTTACAGATGAGGAGGCAAACTGGCGAAGCATTTAGAGATGGGAAATAAGTTGAGGAGAGAGAAGGCGAGGTGTCCATTCGTATTTGACAAACTGCGGCGTGTGATGTTTGATGGCAGAGAGGAATTTGCCACATAGATCTTATAATTGACAATGAACGTGTCCAAGTAGGATCCAAGTGGCAAGCTGTGGGATGGAATTTGGCCTTGACTTTTATATATATATAATAGAAGTGTGACATGTGGCTGGGCCACAATCTCACAGTAATTTCTCTCTCTCATGCACATATGGTGCGCATATACCACCAACACGCACCATGGAATTTTCCTAATCAAACATGTACTCAAAAACTAAACCATATATTTAAAGGAACTTCGAAAATATACAAAGAATGTATATGTCAGAAAAAATAAAAGAAAATTAAATTAAATAGTTGGTTAATTAGTGCCAAGTCCCTGTTATGAAAAGTTATTGGTTAAAGGACATAATGGAAATTTTTTAGTGAAAAGTTCCTCAATATAAAACGGGGCAAAAAAATCTTGACGACTTTGTTATATGTGAGAAACCTTGCACTAAAGTTTTTCCTTATTAAACTTATATATTACTTAAAAAGTATTCTGACATTAACTAATCCTTAATTATCAATAGAAAAATTTAAACATTTGAACGAGTATAAAAGCACATGCACAATACTGTTGCATGCAAGCATTGGCTTGAAACATTTATCTTGTTTATTTTCACTTAGTTATCTAAACTATTCAAAGTCCTATAAAAGAGGCATGTTATCCTCCCTCCTTTGTCCCAACCACTCTCGTGTCTACAGTTTGAAACATTCCTTTTAAATGCCAGCAGGGGTGGATTTAAGATTTTTGGTCGAGAGCATAAACTATACGGGGGGTTCGGGGGCAGCTCTCCCGAGGCGAATTTTGTTTTAGGTCTACTTATACACAATTATGTATAAAGCTAAAAAATTGGTTTAACACCCCTAGTTTGGGTTAAATCAAGTAATTTTAGGGGGCCTATTTCTAAAACCAGTAATATATTACATATAAATCTAGAATTTTCAAAAGTCCGGGGTGGCCTGTGTCTAAAATCTATAAAAAAAATTGTATGTAAATCTAGAATTTTTAAAAGTCCAGAGGGGCTGTGTGAATTTTAAAAGGGTCTATTTGTAAAATCTGTAAAATATTACATGTAATTCTATAATTTTTAAAAGTTCAGGAGGGGCCTGTGCCACCCCCTGACTTGTACATGGGTCCGCCAGTGAATGCCAGAGACTTCATTATCTTCTATTTAACGTTCCAAAAATCATTCACATATGTGTACAGATGTATATCTATTGTACGAAAATTCTCTAAAAAGGGCATCATCTCTTTAATAGAGAGAGAACCTCCGTTTTGATCGTAAATCATATTTAAAAACTGAATCTAACGGCTAAAACAGAGGTCCTCTTTTTAATAAATAAATAAAACCCTCTTTAGAGACTGACCGATCTATTTTACCTATCACTAGCTTAGCCAAACCAAAGCCAAAGCCGAGTCAGCTATCCTCAACGCAAATATTCTAGGTCAAAAATTAGTTTATATTCTCACTTTCTATTAACCAAATTTCGGCGAGTCAAACCATTCCACCCTGATTAGACATAGAACGTCCAATGTGACTAACTAACCAACCTCATCCCACACCCGAATTTCAATCACTACAAATCTCCTGAGGCCCCACCTCGGTGCAGCTTTTCCAGTTATAACTCGATCTTGTTTCTATCAAACCGTATATGCACCCACCACCCCACTCTCGGCCACTCTCTATAGAATTCAAATATTAGATATATATATGTATATATAAACATGTAAATATTAACAAGTCAGACATAAATATATCGACACATGCACTTCCTTTTACTTATAAAAGGCCTTCCATATAATTCCATTCAGATGCCTTCGGTGGCAAGTAGTGAGATATATCGATACATAGCCACAACAATGAAGCTCTCTTTAAGACCAGTTGTATGGCCATGCATGGTCACAACCACTAGTCACGTGCCATTCCGGTGCTGCACACTATTCACTCAATCACCTAAGCTCTACCAGAAGCTTATCAAGGAGTTGACACAAGCAGCTCCCAAGACCTGGGAAAGCCTGACCATAAACTCGGCTCTCGATAATCCATCATCATCAATCACCAGAACCCCACCGGACAGACTAAACAAACGTTGGATGGAGTACCAGGGGATGAAGAACTGGGAGGGCTTACTCGACCCACTTGATGAAAACTTACGTGGCGAGATCATAAGGTACGGTAACTTTGTCGAGGCAGCTTATCACTCGTTCGATTTCGATCCTTCCTCAAGCTCATACGGTGCGTGCAAGTACCCGAAGAATTCACTACTAGACCGGTCAGGGCATTCGACCACTGGCTACCGGGTGACCAAGAATTTACGTGCCACGTCGGGCATTCAGTTGCCTCGGTGGTTGGAGAAGGCACCGAGTTGGGTGGGGACGCAGTCTAGCTGGATCGGTTATGTGGCTGTGTGTCATGACAAGAAGGAAATTAACAGACTAGGTCGTCGTGACATGGTGATTGCTTTACGTGGCACTGCCACGTTATTAGAATGGCTCGAAAACTTAAGAGCCACTCTAACTAATCTCCCCAATATTGCTGGAAATTCTGAAATGAGTCTTGACCATTTTACCCCCATGGTGGAGAGTGGGTTCTTGAGTTTATACACGTCTCGTACCCCAAATAACCGGAGTTTACAAGATCTAGTGAGAGAAGAGATTGCTAGAATTCTTCAATCGTACGGTGATAAGCCATTGAGCTTGACCATCACCGGCCATAGCCTTGGGGCTGCCTTAGCAACGCTCGCCGCATATGACATCAAAAATAAGTTCAAACATCCCCTTGTGACCGTTGTTTCGTTTGGTGGGCCCCGTGTCGGTAACCGAAGCTTTCGGCACCATTTAGACAAGCAAGACACAAAAGTGTTACGTATAGTGAATTCAGATGATCTTATAACAAAAGTACCCGGATTTTTTATTAGTATTGATAATGACCGAATGTTGAACAATCCTGATATCTACATTCATAATCTTCCCAATTGGATCCAAAAATGGGTTGAGGACACCCAATGGGTTTACGCTGATGTTGGGCGAGCGCTCCGGCTTAGAAGCAGGGACTCTCCGTACCTCACCGACATCAACGTAGCCACGAGTCACGACCTCAAGACATATCTACA
Source organism: Hydrangea macrophylla (assembly GCA_033977485.1). NCBI lineage: Eukaryota > Viridiplantae > Streptophyta > Magnoliopsida > Cornales > Hydrangeaceae > Hydrangea > Hydrangea macrophylla. The sequence continues at coordinate 8,172,248 of CM066982.1, read as the reverse complement.
CTTGGTGAATGGATTTGTGAGTTCCACGTGTCCGTTTCGAGTCACTGCAAGGAGGATGATGAACAAGGCCGCGATTTAAATTCAAATTTAACAATTTTTCCCCTAAATCTGCTTTTCAGTGACGCACATTGTTTGCCATGCGCAGAATGCGTGCTAAATGCTATTTTTTGCGACGCACCAACAAATTGGCGACACACTTATAAAACGTGGCAACTAATTTTCATAAAAGTCAAGGGCAAGCATTTGCAATGCACATTTCCATAGCAAAAAGTTTTAAAATTATATACCACGCACTATGTGCGTGGTAAATAATTTTATTTGTATTTGCCACGTTCAGGGTGCGTGGTAAATAATTTTATTTGTATTTGCCACGTTCAGGGTGCGTGGCAAACAAATGGTAACATAGAGCTTTTCATTTTCCTCTCAAATCATATACTGAAAAGAAGAAAAAGAAGAAAAGAAGAAAAAGAAAGGAACCAAGAAACTGACCCCTGCTACCGACGCCAGACGCCAACAGCCGCCACCGACAGTAAGTGTTCCTGTTCTCTCTCTCTCTCTCTCTCTCTCTCTCTCTCTGGGTGTGTTAGGGTTCACCAAAATTTGGGAAAATTGAAATTTGTGTTCCATATTGAAACTCATAGCTTGATTGTTTTGTTTGGGTAGGAATGGTCTATTCTATTTTATTTATTTGATGATTGATATATGGCTATCTTAAAATAGAGCTTGGGGAGTTCAAGAGTTGCTATTTTATGTTTTTCTTTGGGTATTCTCGAGGTCGGCTAGATTTGGGGATTGCTCAACTTAAATGTACTTTTGTTTCTTTACGTGTTAATGCAATTGAATTTCCCTTTGGTGATAAAAATATGTTGATGTATATATATATATTGAAACTCATAGTCTCATTCCTTGGTTTCTTTACCGTCTACGTTGAATCGAATCTTCAAAGATTTTTAATCCCAACTCGGTTCTTGAAGCTTCCAATTTTTGGTTACCTATTGAAAAATTTTGAAGAAGAGTACGAGTTCAAATCCAGTGGAAGTATAGTATTGCCTTGCCAAGTTGAGTTCTTCAGAAATTATTAGCATTTCTATAGAGATGAGCAAAAGTTTAGTAGGTTTGTTCTTTAGAAATTTGTTAGTATTTCTAGATAGATGAGCAAAAGTTTGGTAGATTTGAGTGTGAAGACTTGGTGGAGATGTTTTCTGAAGTGGGTTTTGATTATTCATGCAAGCAAAGTAAATATAAATCATATGGTTGGCTATAGAGGGACCTACCCATAAAATGATATGAATAGTGGTTGGACTAGAAACAGTAACTAGACCATAATGTGACATTGAGCCCACTCTCCTCTCCCTAACATCTGTACAAGTACTCTCAAAACCCATATGATTCAGTTTATACAAAAGTGGCCTACCTCAAATGTTGGGTGGGTTTTGTCCCTCAAGTACTTGAGACATATACGACTACAAATATATACCACCACCATTTGACCTCAAGCACTCTTTCTATATAACCCACCCACATGAAGGGTCACAATAAAATGATTGTTTTTTTTAACATTATTTTTTTGTGTTTATCAATATTTGGCACTACAATCGCTCTCAAGCTGCTTCACAATCAAATAAACAGATAATGGGTAGACTTTTTTTTCATTTCTTTTTATTTATTTTTTTTTTTTTGGTAAATTCAAAAGAATTTGAACCCATGAGTTCTATCCATTCGTCCCAACCCCTTATGGGCAAACAAGCGTGACTACTAGTTAACGGTTCCCAAACAATCTATTTAGATTGTTCAGAATTATTTTGAACATGTAGAATTCAACTCTCTTTCATTCTTCTCTACATATAGCCATTCTAAGTTATTTTTCTTATGTTCCTTATATTGTCACGAAAAAATAATTTTTTTTGTATTCTATTTAACTACAAAAGCAGAATGCATAGAGGTTGCTCAATAGCAGTGGATTTTCGGAGACTATCTTCAAATTGTGCACTTGCAAATAGTGTTATAGCTTCATTTTATCTTGAATGCAAATTCTTGTACAGTTTAATCGCATCTTGCAAGAAAAAGTAATGTTTGAAAGCAATTTGTGTAACATCAGCTTATTTGAAAATCATAATTTTAGTTGTTTAGTTGCTTTCTTCTTTTCTTTTTGCTAAGTAGTTGCTTTCCTCTTAGCAGGGCCGGCCCTGAAATTTTGAGGGCCCTACTCGAACTTCTAAATTGGGTCCCTCTGTATATTAGCATAAATATTATAAATATTACTTATTGATTACTTAAATAATAAATTTGGGTTAGTATTTTTTTAGAGAGTGGGTCCTTCCTAAAGGGGGCCCTACGCGACCGCGTGTGCCGCTTCCCCTCAGGGCCGACCCTGCCTTTTAGTCATTGGCTTTTCTATCAGTCTCAGTCAATGTCATTGGATAGTTGTTTCTTAATTGGGTTTTTGAGCTAAGGCCTGTAAATCACTTTAGTTTTTTTTTATTGTGGTCTCAATATTCGATTCTATATAGGACTCGGTTTTTTTTTAAGGTGTTTCTTGCAACTTTTGTCCCACAAATGAGCTTATATTTACTTAGGTAGGTTGATTCATGTAAAATATTTTGTTCAACTTGTGATAGGTAGCAGATATGGATAAATAATGGATGCAGATTAAAACTAATTATTTACCCGAGTATGAAAAAGAGGTTGACAATTTCATTGAATATGAACGGCCATCTGCAGATAGTGGTAGCGGGATATTTTTTTCGTGTGAGATGTGGAGAATAGGGTCTTTCAGCACATAGATATAGTGAGAGCGCATTTGCTCGACAAAGGAAAGGATAGCAAACATACTATATACGTCAATCATGGGGAGGCTTATGAAGTATTGAGTGAGGATGAGGACGAGACATGAAAGACACTCAGAAAGGCACGAGACCGAAACCCACACCTCAAACACGACCAACTAGACTTACTGGAACAAACGGCACGCAATTCCTACACATGATTTGCAAGTTACACGATAATATACAAAATAATCTCCTTAGGCCTTTTATAACTAAGTTTTGAGGTTTTGGGTGATCGAAATGAGCTTCGGCACTCAGAAAGGCACGAGACTGGAATCCACACCTCACACACAATCAATTAGACTCTTGGGAACAAACGGCACGTAGCTTATATACAAGGTTTGCAAGTTACGTGATAATACACAAAATAATCTCCTTAGACCTTTTATAACTATGTTTTGAGGTTTTGGATAGTCGAAACGAGTTCTGGCACTCAGAAACGCACGATACCGGAACCCACACCTCACACACGACCAACTAGACTTGCAGGAACAAACGGCAGACAATTCCTATACACAGTTTGCAAATTGTGCAATAATACGCGCGCAAAATAATCTCTTTAGGCCTTTTATAACTAAGTTTTGAGGTTTTGGGTGGTCGAAACGACTTCCGGCACTCGCTAAGGCACGAGACTGAAACCCAGACCTCACACACGACCCCTGTGATTTGTGACTAAAGTAAAACTGTTAAGTTTTACCTCAAAACTGATAAAGATTCTAAAATTTGCCAGGAGTGTTAACACTTAACCCCTTTTATAAGGTTAATTTTAGGGTGAATGCCCTATGTGAAGATAATGCTGTTATTTAATCCACCTACGTAGGGCCAATAGTTTTGAGCCTCATCCCCGCGTCCAGAGTGAAATCGATAAGTAATTTTAATTTATTTTATTTATTTATTTAATTTATTTATTTTGTTTTATAGTGAAATGAGTAGTGTTTTTGCCATTTTTCAAACTAATTAAAGGGGTACTATTATGCATCAAATAGCCAAGTTAGAACCCTAGTCCAGTAGTCCTAGAGAGTAGAGTGATTGAAAGGTTTGGAATTAATGAATTGTTGTCACGATAAATGTCACACAACATAACCTCAATGCCCTTTTTAGTGTCTCCTGTGTGTGTGATAATTTACCTAAATATATGCATTATTTTGGTGTGTTTCACTGGTTTGGTTTCAGCTTGGCTTGCTTTGGCTAAACTTGGCTCCTATGTGGCGCATATGCATGCCTTATGATGTGTTCAAATTTGATGGTTATAAGGTCACCATATGGAGAGAGAGAGAGAGAGAGAGAGAGAGAGAGAGAGAGAGAGAGAGTTTTCGTCAACTCTCATAGAAACACATGGAGAAAATCAAATGGTTTAATGTGGATGCAAATTAAGTGATTCAGGGCCATGTGATTGGCTTATTGGAGTGAGCTAGAAACATTGGTCCTAAATTCTTGGATACATCACAAGGGTTTTCTACATCTCAAATTAATAAAACGTGAAATGGGTAGTACTGTTTCTACTCTTATACTAAAGTAAAGAAGATGACAATTAATAAAACGTGAAAATACCAGTTTTGAAAGTCACAAGATGGAGATGAAAAGCTAGATCTCAAATTAACCCATAAGAAAGAGAATTTGCATGCGAGTAATGCTAGGCATACACACTTTTCTACACACTTTTTGACACACATCTTTAAATACATGTACCTTGTATTGTGTAAGTGGTGCACAAAAAAGTGTGAAAATTTCAAACAGCACAAGGTACATGTATTTAAAGCATAATGTGTCAAAAAGTGTGTAGAAAAATGTGTATACCTAGCATTATTGTTTGCATGCAGATCATAATTTATAGGAATTTTCTTGCAATCCATGTTTTTCGTTCTCTTATTATTCTTTTAGTTATTTTGTTGGGTATTTTTTTTCTTTTCCTTGTAGGAATATTTGTCAAAAGTCCTACCAAATGAACTTTTTTGGTCTTAAATTCAGTCAAACAAAGATTTCAGCCAATTATCCCTAATTTTTTTATATGCCCATCTGCAAAACTCTCGCACTTTCTTCAATTGCAGCAAATTGATATGTTGATAGCCTGGACTCAACTAACAAACTTTCAATAGAATTTTCAAATTTTTAAAGTCATAACATTTAATCTAGAAATTATTTCTTTATAAAATTTATATTTTTAAAATCTACTCGATAAGATCTATCCAATAATAATTGTTGATATGAAATTCTGAAGAATTTTTCTATTTTATATCATTTTTTTAAAATAAAATTCTCCCTTGTATCTAAAATTTCATATAACTTTGTGAAGATAGCTATGTAAAATTGACTCCAAATTTTATTAAAATACCTTCATGGCCATGCAACCCAAGTCGGGCATTAGATCCAGTAATACGAGTTTTATGTCGACTTAACTATTTAGGAATGAAAAATTATTCAGTGAGACCGTCATTCACATCATTGTGCTATTGTCGTGTGACGCTTTAGTAATATATTTCAGGTGGCATCTATTTCTAATGGAACATGACAGATAATTATTGACTTTAAACAACATGTCATGGGCCACTACTTGTTATGTGTCCAATTTTTTGAAAGACACATAACCCTATATAATTGACACATCACACTATATTAGCATGATTCGTGGTGTGATGCTGTCATTGAATAACTCAGCGCAAGCAACCCATATGTCTCTTCACCAACCGTGCATTTGCATCACTATGTCTTTTGGATTTACACCTAGAACAGAAACATAATGGATGACTACTCTGTCCTCCCCTGAGTTAATTTAGGTCTAATTACACGGTCATTCTTTGTAGTTTTTATAATTATACTGACTTCCCTTGAGTTTAATATTTAGGTAACATTGACTTCCCCTCCGTTACAAAAATGATAAAAACCCCTAACGAAAATTGCTTACGTCATCAAATAATTGTTGTATTCTTCCGAAAATGCCCTTTATAGTTTGTCTAAAATTCACTCTTACCTCCCTCGAGGTTATGTCAAATAACATATACCTCTCTTGTGTCTTTTTTATAAAATTACACTAAACCATTTCAATTTTGAATTTTAAAATTTAAAATTACTCTTATTTTTTAGAAAATTTTTTTATCCCGTAGTTGACAGAAAATAACTAATATAATATTATTATCTGTTAGCTTTAGACGACCATAACTTACTCGTTTTTTTAGCCTTTTTGGTTTTTTTTTTTTGACACCCTCATTTTGCGTATTTATCTGTCTAAACAAATAACATTATCTGTTAACAAACATATGATGTTTGAATTAAACAATCATAAATTCCTCATTTTTTGGCCTTTTGGATGATTTTTATTTTTATTTCATGCATTTCTTCAAGATCCACGCATTGGACTTGAAAATTGTATAAAAATAGATAATTTTGCTAGCCTAAGCACTCCATTGGGTGAGCATGTGGGAACGACTACTTTAGATCTTTTGTTTATCTATTTTGTCCATAAAAAATGGTGGATCTCACATGCTCATTGGTGAGAAAAAAATGCACTATTTGTGAGTACAGATAATTTTTATTCACGTTTTTTTTTTTCGAGATCTACTCAATTATGGATATTAATTTTACAAGGTATATTTTTATATGATTCATGAAAAAAAAAATCACATTTTTACATTTTAGATTAAATTTTATGATTTTTTTTCTCCAAGATTTCATATTCAATATTCAGGTTTTTGTATGTGTATATAAACCTAAATCAAACCACAAGTAAAGCGTGCATATATATATATATATATTGTAAATCTTTAATTGTAGGTGTAATAATCATGAGCATCGGTATTTTGAGAAAATGTAAATTAAAAATTATCAATTTTTTCGTTAACAATGACTGTTGGCTAAAGGATAGGAGGTGAGTGTTATACAACTATGAGCCTCAAAAGAAGTTTGTGTAATTAGACCATATCACAGGAAATGTGAGTGTAATGTTCTAATTGAGGGTAAAGAACAATGATGATATTTATACTTTGAAACCTAAGCAAATCCATTTATATATAGAAACGATTTAGGTACAATATTTTTGTGATCGTGCATATAATGTTTTGTTACCTAAGCAAAAACCCGGCCACTATAGGAACCATCACAATGTATACTACCAAGGTGATTGTTATAGTAGTTTCACTTGGGTAACCAAACGTTCAACCCAAGATAACAAAATACCATATCCCCATTTAATTTAATCATACGATACATATACTTACTAGCTCGTATCATAAATTAATCCTCTAAGAGAGGAAAATGATTTCTTTACTTTTTAAGGGTTGGCTAATTAAGTTCTCTTCTAGTGATGAATCACAAACTCACACCTAGTTTGGCCAATCAAGCTATACTGCGAGTCAGCTAGGCCCACGCAACATTGATCAATCAATTATTATTTTCAATTTTTTTTTTTGGTGGTTGGGGGTATTATTTTAGGTTAGTGTAGATATCTTTTCTAGTTGAATACTAAACTTTGTCTATGTTTTTAGGCAAATTTTTCTCCATGTGGGATCTGTCGAAATTAAATGCCAGAATTTGTTGGTTGTGAGGAATTGAATGTGTATTTAGATGTGAGTGTAGTATTATGCTTGATAGAAATATACATAAGTTTGTGTGACTAGATTTGAATGGGCATCCTCTAATTCGATCTTCTTCTCCAATACTAAACACCCTCAGCATTGGGAATGTTGGTCCATATTTATTGACTTATTACTAAATCCATATTTTTTTATAGAAATATAAGATATAGTCCCTCATAATGGGTCAAAGAAAAATTTAGTATATTTGACTTTTTTATCTCTTAAATTCATCCTTAATCAATAAGATATACTAGAAATTAGTCATTTTTTCCCAAATAGCTGTATTTTTTATGGATAAAATTACCCTTCGTTAAATATATACATATCTGTGTATATACAATCAACTTAAAATCAGAGATTTCAATTTAAAACCCAAACAAATCAAGATCTGTTTCTCTCTCTCTCTCTCTCATTATCTCACTCTCTGTCTCTAATGATCTCTCTCTCTCTCTCTCTCTCTATCTTTCTAGCTTTCTGCTTGTTAGGTCTCTCTCTCTACAAGTGCCTGTGTGATTTATAGACATTGATACTATTCTTATTTTTCTTTGTTCTTTTTGGATATAATATGTATGTATATATATATATATATGTATATACTCACACAACGGATTGTGTTGGGATGTTATAGATTTTGAAAAAATCCACATCCTACTTTTTGGTGTTTGTGAGACTGTGTATTTATATAGATAGATGTTTCTGTTGCAATATTGTTTTGTTGTTTCATGGACATTTATATTTTGCCAATACTACACCATTATGCACTGCGAGACCAATGTTAAAAGTTATTATTTTTGGGTATTTTAGTACTTTGATTACCTCACAAGGGTTAATAATCACAGAAAACCCATGATGTGTTTGGTTTCGTCCTTTTGTTGGTTTCTTTCGCTTCTGCAATTGCCTGTAATATTCATTCTTGAAATAATCTGAAATACCTTTTTCAGTTCAGAGATATATAGGTGTTGGAAATTGAAGTATGAAACTATGATTTTTTTTTTTTTTGTTGAGGCATGCAATGTATTGCACTGTCCTTAAGAACAATTACGCCCCTCTAAGTCAGTGACTCAATGCACAAGCTCACAGCGCTATGTTCTCCAGGATTCAGCAACCAACTCTTCCAAACATGCACTTGAATTAGAAGAGTAAATTGAGTACTCAGAATTTGCTCTAAAAAATATAGAGAAGAACAGAAAAGAGGATTGGTTTTGTTATATCAATCTGGAAGAGTGTGATCAAGTATATATAGTAAAACATTTTAAGATACTAATGACTCTCCAACAGTAATATTGTTTAATACATAAAATAAATAATGACAAGAAAAAAAATTAATACTTGTTGCAAAAAGGTGACAGTACCACCCCTATGCGCGAAGGTACAATTCGAGGTGCATTCGTGTCCGTAGGACGTGCACGCGCAAGTCTCGAAATTCAAGCCAAATTGGGGATTTGTACCCCCCTTACGCGCGCGTGAGAGAGCCTCTCTAGTATATAATCTTACAATGCTTAGAAGGATAGATCATATATAAGGAGTAAAACTCCCTTGTGTTTAAACAATGTGGGATCCTTGTCAAATCACACTTTAGGCTAGAGTTTGGGTTTTTGAAATAAAGAGACCCATGGCCCAAAGTTTTGTTTTCAATTAAAAGGCCTAACAACTAAATGTTATATCCCAAAGAAATTGTTATAACTCATATAACCCACAAGTAATCCAATAATCCCCCCCTATTTCGAAAATTCAAACGACGAATAAAAAGAAGTGGAGCAAGAAGAAAAATCAATGCATCAGAACTGGTGCCTTTAGGGCTATGAACCAGTCCCTAGGAATATAAGAAGTGATATTACAGGAATTTGGTGAAATAACATTTCTATGAACCATAATCCCTTATTGTAAATCAATCGTCTTACACCCACATTGATTCCTCAGAATCTGAGTAACTCTAATCGGTGTGGCGCCTCTAGGCCTTGCACCTGTCCTGATTTTTCATAAGTGCTCTAGAAAACTTGCCTAAGTTTTCATAGAAAGCGGCCCACTTTCACACTTATATAGGTGAATCCATCAAGTATGTATTGCAATTAAACATACCATCCAAATAATATGGACTATGAATTTCATTAAGAGTTTACCTCAACCTTTACACATTGCAATTGCACTATACACCATAGGAATGGACAAAAGATAATCAAATTATAGTGCATCTCAAATCAACCAATGACTTGTTATTACCCATATGAACCTATTTCTAGGGTTCTCCAATTACATAGGTTGGGTTACCATCATTGTTGATTTTTGTTATAGGCATAAGCCCCATTCCCCTCGATGTTTCATACACTAGTTTTCTCCTTAGTGATTTTGTTAAAGGGTCAGCCAAATAAACTTCTGACCTTACAAAATTAAGAGATATTACTCCATCATCAAGCAGCTGCCTCACAATATTGTGTCTTAGGCGTATATGCCTACTCTTGCCATTATAGGACTTATTCATAGCTCGACCAATGGCGGCCTGGCTATCACAGTGTAAAGATACCGATGGAACTGGCTTATTCCAAATAGGAACATCTGCTAAGAAGTTTCTTAACCACTCAGCATCGGTACTAGCTTTCTCAAGAGCCACAAACTCTGATTCCATCGTTGACTTAGCTGTGCAAGTTTGCTTGGACGACTTCCAAGAAACTGCACCTCCACTAAGTGTAAAGATAAACCCACTAGTTGATTTTGTCTCATCTGAATTTAAAATCCAGTTAACATCGCTATATCCTTCTAAAACTGCAGGCAAACCAGAATACATTAATCCATAATTATTTGTTCCTTTCAAATATTTAAGTATTCTGTTTAAAGCTGTCCAATGCTCTCTGTGGACTTTGAGTATAGCGACTTAACCTACTAACCGCATATGCAATGTCAGGACGAGTACAATTCATCAAATACATTAAACTACCAATGACTTGTGCATACTCGTTCTGAGAAATACTAGCTTCTTTATTCTTCTTTAATTTAGAATTAGCATCATATGGAGTAGAAACAGATTTACAATCAAATTGATTAAATTTCTTTAAAATTTTCTCCACATAATGCTCTTGTGAGAGCATAATCTCTCTATTAGATTTTCTGATTTTAATACCAAGTATAAAATCTACCTCACCCATATCTTTCATATCAAAGTTAGAAGAAAGAAACTTTTTAGTTTCAATCACAACATCTAGATTAGTACCCATAATAAGCATGTCATCAACATATAGACAGATAATAACACCAACATAGCCATCAAATTTACTATAAACACATTTATCTGCCTCATTGATCAAAAAACCATTATATAATAAAACTTGATCAAATTTTTCATGCCATTGTTTTGGTGCTTGTTTAAGACAATACAAAGATTTCACAAGTTTACAAACTTTATGTTCATTACCAGAAATATCATATCCTTCTGGTTGATCCATATAAATTTCTTCATTCAAATCACCGTTTAAAAAAGTTGTCTTAACATCCATTTGATGAATTAAGTTATGAATAGTAGCTAAAGCAATTAAAATTCGAATAGAAGAAATTCGAGTTACAGGAACAAAAGTATCAAAATAATCAATATCTTTCTTTTGTGAATATCCTTTAGCTACCAATCTAGCTTTATACTTATCAATGGACCCATCTGGTTTAAGCTTCTTTTTAAAAATCCATTTACATCCAATAGCTTTAGAACCAGGAGGTAGGTCCACTAACTCCCAAGTATGATTAGATAATATAGACTCTAATACATTGGTAATAGCTTCTTTCCAAAATGTTGAATCATGAGAAGTAATAGCTTGTGTGTAAGTAAGAGGATCATCTTCAACAAGAAAAAGTATAAAAATCATCTCCTAGATTTGTTTCTTTTCTTTGCTCCTTCTCAATTCAACTTTAACATTTTTATTATCAACAAATTCATCCAAAGAAGCAATTTCAGGTACATGAGCAATTTTATCTACACGAGTTTTTAAAGGGAAAACATGCTCAAAAAAGTCTGCATTCTTAGATTCAACTATTGTACAAGGATCCATAACATCACTTTTAACAACTACGAATCTATAAGTAGCACTATTATAAGCATAACCAATAAACATACAATCAAAAGTATTAGAACCAATTTTCCTCTTTTTATGTTCATGTAATAAAACCTTAGCTAAACAACCCCAAACTTTTAAATACTTTAAATCTGGTGCATAACCTTTCCATAACTCATAAGGTGTTGTACCAGTTTTCTTAAAAGGTACTCTATTTTAAATAAAGCATGCAGATAAAATAGCTTCTCCCCATAAAGTAGGAGGAGCTCCAGAACTAATCAACAAAGCATTCATCATATCTTTTAAAGTTCTATTTTTCCTTTCGGCTACCCCATTAGAGGCAGGAGAGTAAGGAGGTGTAGTCTCATGAATAATACCATGTTTCTCACAAAAATCAGTAAGTAGTCCATCTTCATATTCTCCTCCTCTATCGGACCTAAGTCTTTTTGTCTTTTTATCTTTTTATGCAACTGAGTTTCAACTTCTGATTTATATTTAATAAACATATCGCATGCTTCATCTTTAGATCGAAGTAAATATAAAACAGTATATCTAGAGTAATCATCTACAAAAATTATGTAATATTTTTTACCACCTCTAGTCATCGTATTTTTTAAGTCACCTAAGTCAGAATGAATTAATCCTAACAATTCAGATTCTCTTTTCACAGATTTGCAAGACTTCTTTGTTGATTTGGATTCAACACATACTTCACATTTCACATTACTAGAATCTGTCATGTTATGAATTAATCCTAATTCTTTCATTTTTTTTTAATATAAGACATATTCACATGTCCTAGTCTAGCATGCCACAAATCAATAGAGTCCACCATATAAACAGAAGAAGATGCAATATCATTAACGACATTAAGGACATTCAAAATAAACAGTCCTTGGTTACAATACCCCTTACCAATAAACATACCATTCTTAGTCATAACTATTTTATCGGACTCAAAAATAAGCTTAATTCCAACCTTACCAAGCAAAGCAACTGACACCAAATTAGCACGAATATTAAGAACATGCAACACTTCACTAAGAGAGAGGGTTTTTCCTGAAGTGAGTTTAAGAAGAACTTTCCCTTTACCAACCACCAGTGCAGCAGAAGAATCTCGCATAAAAACTTGTTCTTCACATTTTTAAGAGGAGTATATGAGTTGAAGGCATTTCTGTCTCCACAAATGTATCGTGTTGCTCCAGAATCAATGACTCAATCCTTGGAAGTGGCTACCATAAGGACTTGTGAAACAACAGTAGCTATGATATCTCCATCGTTTGCTTCTACCAAATTTGCCTTAGGAGGAGGAAGAGGCCCCTTTCTGAATTTACATTGGGAGGCATAGTGACCTGGGTTTCCACAAAGAAAACAATTTCCTTTCTTCTTGAAAGAATGAGGAGTAGGAGCTTGGAAGCTCCGATTAGTCTTATTTTTATTAAATTTAGAAAAATTATTTTTTCCTTTGAAATTTTGTTGGGAACGAAATTGAGGTTTACTTGAACCACCCTCTATCAAATTAGCCTTGGAAACAATTTCCTTAGCAAGATTAGACTTGTCCCTAAGCCTATTCTTTTCTTCAATACGAATGTGGACAATAACATCTTCAAGTGTCATGTGCTTCCTCTTGTGTTTAAGATTATTTTTATAATCTTTCCATGACTCCGGCAACCTCTCAATAAGAAAACCGGCAATAAAAATTTCGGGCAAAGTGATTTCTTCAATTTTGAGATCATTGACAAGAACGTGAAAATCATGTATTTGGGATGAAACATCAGGCAGTGACTTCGCAGCAATCATAGCAGCATCCATATTGTTCTTAAGATTGTTGGAAATTGAAGGATGAAACTATGATTTTTTTTTGCTTGAGGCGTGCAATGTATTGCACTGTCCTTAAGAACAATTCCGCCCCTCTAAGTCAGTGACTCGATGCACAAGGTCACACCGCTATGTTCTCCAGGATTCAGAAACCAACTCTTCCAAATATGCACTTGAATTGGAAGAGTAAATTGAGTACTCGTAATTTGCTCCAGAAAATATAGAGAAGAACAGAAAAGAGGATTGGTTTTGTTATATCAATCTGGAAGAGTGTGATCAAGTATATTTAGTAAAATATTTTAAGATACTAATGACTCTCCAACAGTCATATTGTTTAATACATAAAATAAATAATGACTCCAACAGTCATATTATAAATAATGACTCCAACAGTCATATAGGATTTAAAATAGTTTAATACACACTCCAATAGTCATATAGCATTTAGCATGTGCAGAAATGCTCTAACAGTAAAAAAAAATTTAATACTTGTTGCAAAAAGGTGACAGTACCACCCCTATGCGCGAAGGTACAATTCGAGGTGCATTCGTGTCCGCAGGACGTGCACGCGCAAGTCTCGAAATTCAAGCCAAATTGGGGATTTGTACCCCCCTTACGCGCGCGTGAGAGAGCCTCTCTAGTATATAATCTTACAATGCTTAGAAGGATAGATCATATATAGGAGTAAAACTCCCTTGTGTTTAAACAATGTGGAATCCTTGTCAAATCACACTTTAGGCTAGAGTTTGGGTTTTTGAAATAAAGAGGCCCATGACCCAAAGCTTTGTTTTAAATTAAAAGACCTAACAACTAAATGTTATATCCCAAAGAAATTGTTATAACCCATATAACCCACAAGTAATCCAACAATAGGCACCAAGATCTGCACTCTCCCAGGCTCCAGGAGTCTCTCCAACTGATTCTCCGGTCGCTTCGCCTCCCAAGCCGGTGGCGACCACTCCTTCTCCAACGCCTTCTCACGCCGTGATGCCACCGACAATTGCACCGCCGACCTCATCTCCGGAGGCCTCACCGATGAAGATAAAATCATACACATTGAGAGTTTTTATAATTGATTTTTTTTTTGAAACTATTGAGAGTTTGAAGTCATAAATGTGTATATATATATAGATTCGTATATACATATGCCAAATGATAAGACAAAACACTGAGAATTTCTCACCAAATCCATGTGTATTGTTGCTGCATTTTAGTGTTTAGACAATTTGCGTGTGAATTTTCAACAGTGAGAAATTTCTCACAAAGTGTGGATTTTTACTTTTGAATTTTGAAGGTGAGAAATTTGTTTTAATTTGGTTAGATAAAATGTGAGAAATTTCTCACTGTAATAGATATAAAATAAAAAAAATTAAATAAAAGGGTGAGAAATTTGTTTATTTGGTGAGAAATTTCTCATCAAATACGTTAAAAAGTGTGAGAAATTTCTCACTATAATAGATAAAATTTCTTTGTTAATTCTCTCTCTCTCTCTCTCTCTCTCTCTCTCTCTATATATATATATATATATATGTATAACAAATCAGGGTTTTGAATTTAAAAACCCTAATTTATGAGAGTTGGGGTATTTATTAAATTTTCTTTTTTAATTCTCTCTCTTTCTATATATTATATATATAAAACAAATCTGGGTTTTGAATTTCAAAACCTTATTTATTGGAGTAGACATATTTTGGTCCTCAAAATAGGTGAGGGACTAATTTTTAAGTTGACTTATAGAATAGATCAATTTCTATATACGGATACAATAAATGACTGAAATCTAAAGGACCCTTTTTTTTCATTCAACAAGCTTATTAGAGGCCTTCCATCTTCCGCTAATAAGTTCAAGGGGCCTGGCCCATGGACCCAGTGTGCCTACGCCCTACAAAAAGCTGTACTTTGTTTTATTCGAATACTGGCACTATTGTCAAGTTACAAAGGCTTTTGCCAAAATATTGTACAACTATAAGAAAAGAATGTACAGTTCTTTAAAGCAGTTGTTTTGGCGAAAGCCAAGAACAAACAATAACTATAGTGTCCTTTTAAGAATAGTCCTCCGTTCGATACCCAAAATTCAAATTCCCCGTCGCTAATTTTGCTGTATTCACCTAATCGACACCGTCCATACCAAAATAATTTGGTCAACTCTAGCACAATGACCAAAATACCTTCCAACATTTTTTTGTCTAAACAATAGCAATTGTCTACTTTTTTTGTTTCATCAAATTACTATTCCCTCCATTCCATATTAAGAGTCTCTTTTAGAAATTCCAATTCTATGTCTAAGCATTGGTCTAGCCATAGGCCTAAGAAATTATTGATTTCAAGAATGTGGTTAATTCTCTTTGCTTGACTGACCTGAGATTTCTGGGAGAATTTTTTACATGGAGCAATCGTAGATATGGCAAACCAGACTACACACAAAGGAAATTGGATAGAGCTCTGGTAAACCAAACTTGGTTGGATAACTTTAATGACTCTTATGCTCATTTCCATGAGCCAGGTATATCTGACCACTCCCTTCTTGTCCTCTACATTGATAAAATCACTAGGAGAAAGGGTAAATCATTTAAATTCTTCAATTTTTGGACTCAACTTGATTCTTATGATGCTTCTGTGTCTAATGCTTGGAATAATTCTATTAATGGTTCCAATCAGTATCAAGTTTGCCATAAACTTAGATTGGTTAAAACTGAGCTGAAAATCCTTAGCAAAAGCTTTGTTGGGAAAGAAAAGCTTTTAGCTAACAAAGCTAGGTCTGACCTCAAAGAGGTCCAATCTGACCTCCTCAAAAGACCTTATTGTCCTCTCCTTATATCCAAACAGAAACAATGTTTATCTGATTTCCTAAAAGCTGTTTGGATGGAAGACGAGACCCTTAAGTAGAAATCTAGAGTGCAATGGTTAGAAGCAGGTGATAAAAACTCTAAGTACTTTTTCCAACACATAAAATGTAGGAGAGGAAAATGATTTTTAAACTTGAAAAACCTGATTGCTCTTTTACTGGCAATATTGAGGATGCTAAGTCAGAGGCAGTTAGGTATTTTTTGATCTCTTGGGTACTACTGCTAATAACCAATACCCTGGAATTGATGTTTTGAGGAGGGTTATTTATAAAAGGATACCTGAAAATATCTTGGAGGAGCTTGACAGAATCCCCACGTCTGATGAGATCAAACACACTATTTTCAACTTGCCTGATAATAAGGCCCCAGGCCCAAATGGATTTAACGCTTATTTCTTTAAAAAGTCCTGGGTTACTGTTGGGTCAGCTGGTACTGAAGCTTTTCAAGAATTTTTTTACTCAGGCAAAATGTTAAGAGAATCTAATACAACTATCATTGCCCTGATCCCTAAAGTGCCCAATCCGTCTAAGATGGGGGATTTTAGACCTATTTCTTCGTTTTAATACCATCTACAAATGTATATCTAAAATCATTGCAAATAGAATTCAATCTTTTCTTCCTACCCTTATTAATCAAGCTCAATCTACGTTTGTTAAGGGTAGGAAAATTAGTGATAATGTATTACTAGCTCAAGATCTTCTTAGGGCCTATCACAAAGATGGGGGTAAACCTAGAACTGCTACCAAGATTGACCTCATGAAAGCTTATGATAGTGTAAGTTGGGAATTCTTGTTTGACCTTCTTGATGTTATGGGCTTTCTTCCTAAATTATGACAATGGATTACTGCTTGTGTCACTACCCCAAGATACTCCATTAATTTCAACGGGGAGTCGGTGGGCTATTTTGATGGTGCTAGAGGTATTAGGCAAGGCGATCCGTCTTCAAGAATCAGTCATTGCAAAGGAAACATTAATATTCTAACAGTTATTCCAAGAGTTATATTCTTAACTTATATAACACGTGATATATATATATATATATATATTAGACACTTAATGAATTCAACCGTGGAGACAAAGTCTCCACCAACTTACATCCCAACAGTTTAAAAATAATTGATATTTAAGTACCACAATAACATACCCTAAGTCACTATAATAGTAGCAGCAAATTGCAATATGTATACAGTAATAAAAGCTAATAATTTGCATTTTAAGATATCATTGAAACAAATTTTTATAAAAAGTTTTTCCTCCTTTTTTTTCAATTACACATTCACTGCTCCAACAATCCCCCACTTGTAATTGGAGATTTTATGTTCATCGAGCAACAGATCATAAAATTGTGCACAAGTAAAGGTGTTTTTAAACTTGAACCTTTACGTAGTGATAGTGCTCTCGATTATACTAGAGTAACTGTAGTTTTGAACTTTATCTCAGACAACACCACACACTCAATCCTACTAGGGTGTAGCACAAAGCCATCACTTTTATGATCATGTGCTTATATCTCAGTATAGCGAAAGCTCTAGAGAATTTTCCCAATTCCATAGGAAGCGGCCAAACTTCCACAATCGCATAAATGAGTCTAACAAGGATACTCCTGTAGCTAGGTATCCCACTCAACATAGAGTTTAGATCTCATTAAGAGTTATAGTAACTCATCATTTTTATCGCTTCAGGATGGACTGGGAGAGTTAACTCCTTATCATATGATACACCCAAAATCAGCCCATGCCCGAGCGGTTCTATTCTGCAACTACTGACAAGCATCATCCCAAGCTGTTTGGTCCACCTAATGCCTCCCGAACGGTTCATCCACGACCCGGCCAACAGGTCGGGAAGACCGCACAGGCACATCCCACCGCGGGAACAGCTCGTCCGGGCCCACAGGCATGATCCCGAGCATTACGGGCAGTTTTCTACTCAAGCTAGGAGACTAATGGAAAGTGCAAATTATTTCCTAATCCAATTAGGAAACCCACACAATTAATGTCAATCAATCCTAATACAATTAGAAAACTTACTTGATTGGTGTCAATCACATTCTAAATGGATTATATTTTCTTATCCATGTACGATTAGGTCTCTTACATCTATAAAAGAGACCTCTCACCCTCCATTGAAGGGGCTGACTTTTCAGTCTACACAGCACCTCTATAGCATTCATCTACATGCCCGGCCGGCCTACGGTAGCTCCAGACTTATTGGTTCACCACAGGCCCCCGGCTCTTTTACAGTATAGTGAACGTGCTCAGACACACCCTTGGACGTAGGTACCTTCATTAACAGGGCCGAACCACATACAAAAAATAGTCTCTCTCCTTAAACTGCTCTACTTTACTCTTACCAAATTCTGGTATCATCAGTTTGGCGCCGTTTGTGGGAAACGACAAGTCTTCTCATCAACAAATCTCTTGACTGATCATCATGCCACCGAAGAAGGGTAAGAAGGCTGATCAGCAGTCCGACCGGGATGTTCCTTCGGCACCGGCTGCGGCAGTCATGACATCTGAGCAGATCACCGCGACCTTCACATAACTTCTGGAGGGACAGCGTCAAATCCAGCAACAGATCGAAGCCCTGCTAGCCCAGCAAAGCAGTCCTCTAGGGGCCGGGAAACGACCCAGGAACGTTGCGTACGGTCGGGAACCGATCTTGACCAGAAAACGTGCCCGAGCCAACCCGTCCCGTGTTGAGGATGCCAGAGACATCAATAGTGGGTGTGCTGTCCGAAAGGAAAGGTAGGAGCATATGGCCCGGGAATCAGTCCAGGGTCACTCGGTCAAGAGTCGAGTTATCCCTAGGCGAACGGTTACCCGGAGTCATAGCCGAGCCTGATCCCAGAGGACAGCACACCTCCATGAAGAGGAAGCCTCTTCTACCAACCCAACCAGCCTCTCAGATACCGGTCGGGAAGGAGTGGAAGCCCGAATCAAGGACTTGCAGAAGCAGATCGACGGAGTCGCCAAAAAGCTTGGTCAAAATTGTGTTCCGAATCAAGCCAATACCGAGACAGAGTCACCGTTTGTTAGCCAGATCACGAGGTTTGTCATCCCGCGCAAATTTAAGCAGCCTCGCCTAGATCCCTATAACGGCTCGGGAAGCCCGGTCGACCACGTCCGGACCTATAAGGCTCAGATGGCCCTAGCCACCAACTCCGATGAACTACACTGCCTAGCCTTCCCCAGCACTTTGAAAGGCCCGGCCGTGCAGTGGTTCTACTCCTTGGTGCCCCGATCGGTCCGCAGTTTCAAGCAACTCAGCAAGCAGTTCATCAACCAGTTCATCGGTATGCACGAACGGCCAAAGCCTGACATACATCTACTGACAGTCATACAAAGGGATAATGAGACCCTTAAGGAGTTCACCGGCCGGTTTAATCAAGAGAAGCTCGGCATCTATGATCTTGATGAAACCGCCGCTATCATAGCCTTCTGCTCGGGAGTTCAACACACCAAGTGCGCCGCGTCGTTCCACAGAAACCGACCAGAAACTTTGGTTGAGCTCTCTGAGAGGGTTGGAAAATACATTGACACTGAAAAGTTTCTGAAGACCAAAGACCCCGGGCAAGAAAGCGACAAGTCTTCCGAAAGCAAGCGAAAGCGAGATCAGCCCGGGAGTTCTGATAGTTCTTCTAGTTCACAGCGGTCTGAGTCCGGCAATCCCGACCCGACCCGACCACCAGTTCACAGCAGTCCGGGTCAGGCAGCCCCGCCTGGATCTCCAGCCCACAGCAGGCAAGGTTCGACAGTCCCGACCCGACCTCCAGTTCACATCGGTCAGGATCAAGCAGTTCCAACTTTGTCACCAGCACAGAGAAGTCAGGGGCCCGACGATCCTGATCCGACCACATGGGGCTCCACCGATTGTCAAAGAGCCCTTCCAAAGACCTCAGGCCTAACCCCGAGGCATACAAAGACCTCGGTCCTAACCCCGAGGCATACAAAGACCTCGGGCTTAACCCTGAGGCATATAAAGACCTCGAGCTCCGAACCCTGGCACAAAAGACCTCGGGCTCCGAACCCAGGCACCAAAGACCTCGAGGTCACGCCCGAGGCACCGGCTTCGCTTAGGTCCAACTGACGATGGGGGCAAACCCCCTAGGTGGCTGATGATGGCAAGCTTCAAAAGACCCTGCAACCACTATGTTCCAAGTCGGTTACCTACAGTCATAGCCTCTGTAAGACCCTCGTCTCAGCGAAAGCTTGGGGGGAAAGACGGAGTAGTGAACTAAACAGGTAATCACACCGGGTATCTACAGGCCTCGCGAATAACCAAGTCAAAATCTTGGACAACCCGAGCACCTACAGTACTCAGAGGCATTAACTCCACTTAGGTCCAAACCGACGATAGAGGTGACTAAAATCTCTTAGGTTGGCCGACGATAGAGGAGCAAAAAGACCCTAAAGCAACGTGATTTAGGTCGGCTCCACCAACATGGTCCAACTCTTCTCCCAACAGTTTTGACGAAGGCTGACTGGGCGGAAGATAACCATCCTGGGGAGTTAACATAAAAGGACCCTAAAGCAATACGCTTTAGGTCGGCTTTTCCAAGTAGAAGATAACCATCCTGGAGGCTAACTCAAGCAAAAAGACTCCGAAGTAGGCCGAGTCTCAATTCTCGGTCACTTCCCGAGCATTCAAAGACTCCGAATTAGGCCGGGTCTCAACTCCCGATCAGTTCCCGAGCACCTAAAGGTCCCGAGCTAGGCTGGATCTCAACTCTCAGCCGGTTCCTGAGGACTCACCAGGCTCAGAAGCCCCGAGGCAGCTTCCCCAAGCACTCAGACAGTGGCAAGTAACATCAAACTGATTTCCAAACTTGCCCCGATATAGCATCCAGCCAACCTTGGAAATGGGGGGCAACTGATACACCCAAAATCAGCCCATGCCCGAGCGGTTCTATTCTGCAACTACTGACAAGCATCATCCCGAGCGGTTTGGTCCACCTGATGCCTCCCGAACAGTTCATCCACGACCCGACCAACAGGTTGGGAAGACCGCACAGGCACATCCCACCGCGAGAACAACTCATCCGGGCCCACAGGCATGATCCCGAGCATTACGGGCAGTTTTCTACTCAAGCTAGGAGACTAATGGTAAGTGAAAATTATTTCCTAATCCAATTAGGAAACCCCCACAATTAATGTCAATCAATCCTAATACAATTAGGGAACTTACTTGGTTGGTGTCAATCACATTCTAAATGGATTATATTTCCTTATCCATGTACGAGTAGGTCTCTTACATCTATAAAAGAGACCTCTCACCCCCCCCCCCCCATTGAAGGGGCCGACTTTTCAGTCTACACAGCACCTCTATAGCATTCATCTACATGCCCGGCCGGCCTACGGTAGCTCCAGACTTGTTGGTTCACCATAGGCCCCCGGCTCTTTTACAGTATATTGAACGTGCTCAGACACACCCGTGGACGTAGGTACCTTTATTAACAGGGCCGAACCATATACAAAAAATAGTTTCTCTCCTTAAACTGCTCTACTTTACTCTTACCAAATTCTAGCATCATCATCATAGTAATAGCATGATTCTACTCATATCACTTCATGACTTGTTATTACCCTTTGAACCGATTTCTTGGGATCTCCAGTCCATAGGTTGGGTTACCATTATAAGTGACTCAACTGTCTATGGGCTTTAGTCCTATCCCTTTCTAGGTTATACAAACCTTCTTTTGAGTTAATCCTTTCATCAAAGGATTAGCTATATTATCCTCAGACTGTACATTATCCAGTCTTACAACTCTAGTAGAGACAAACTGTCAAATAGTGTTGTCTTGCAACATATCTGTCGCCTCTTACTGTTATAACGGTTCTAATATTCTTTTTGCAATAGCCGTGGTACTATCGTAGTGGATAAACAGCTGGTATCGATCTCCCATAAAGGAGTATCTGTTAGCAGGCTTTTTAGCCAAGCTTCTTCCTCACTAGCTATAGCTAATGGTATCATCTCCGACTCCTTCGTGGACTTAGCCAAAATAGTGTATTTCATAGACTTTCATAAAAACTATGTCCCCCAGTAATATAAAAAAGTGTATCTATTGTGGCCTTGGAGTCATTTGAAAGGGTATTCGAATCAGCATCGCTATATCCTTTAAGGATAGCGGAAAACCTAATGTAATAAGAAGCTCATGGTCCTTTTCAAGTAACACATGACTTAGTCAACAATTCTCCAATAATGAAAATATAGCCACTTGTGGCCTTAGAGCCTTCCATTATGGGATAGCAACTGGCATCACTGTAACCTTCAAGTACAGCGGAAAACTTTTTATAGAAAATACCTAAATTAATAAATTTCTTTAAAACGTCATAATTTTTCCAATTGCATTCCTAACTTCGAAATTGCATACTTATTTCCCCAAAACCAATTTGGTTAAAAACCAGCCTTGAAAAACTATAAATTAAATTCTTTCAGATTTTGAAGTATGCAATACATTTTAAAAAAATAATTTATTCTTATCTCCGGGGTATACAATACATTTTTCAAATTTTAATTTCTTCCGGAGGGGAAATTCAATTTCACTTTGCCAGTTTCAAAACCTTGGTATTGTGTAAATCACCAAGTAAATCGTTTTCATTCTCCATTGGAGAGTATCTCTTATAATTGTTGGAATTAGGAGATAATATCGCAGTCTTTCTATATTAAATATTCGATTTATGGGTCATGTTGACCAACTTTATTTGGTGTTATTGCTTTCCTTTTATACTTTCACAACTTGGTGTATATCTTTGATTGAGTTGTAAATAATATATCAAGTTTTACCGAATCCTTTTTGGTATCAAAGCCAAACCCTAACCCTAACATCACCCACAACCACTGCTGCACCACCCACCACCACTTGCCGCAACACCCACCACCCACCTGCACCCTTGGCGCAGCCAGGCGCAGCCCCCCAGCCCAGTCGCCGACCACTCTAGGCACTCCAAGCCTGTCGGCTTGGACCTGCAGCTTTTTCGGCTGCTCTCTCTCCCCTGCACGGGCATCCTTGTGATGATTTAAGAGCTTTTCGTGCTCATTTGTCATCTTGTCGGGTAACCACGTCTTCGGTTACCCCCGTCTAAGTTTGCCGCTGTCCACCCCTCTCGTCTCACCTTGTTCTTTGAAGTTATCCCCTCAACGCTGCCATAGGTGATCCTGTTAAGTCAGTGCTACAACCACTGCTCGTTTGGATCTCTCTCATCCAACTCCCACTCAACGAGTTACTAGTGTTCTCTTGGACGGCAAAAATTTTCATGGATGGTCCAATTCCCTTCGTCTGTACATTGGCGGTAAACAGAAAATTGGTTGGTTACTTGGCAAGGTTCCTCAACCAGTGGAAACTGATGCTAAGTATGATGAATGGTTCTCCGACAATTGTATTATTTTGGGGTGGATGTTTAATTCGATGGAGGAGCCGATATATCACATGTTTATGTATCACTCCACTGTTCATGGGCGTTGGACGGCATTAACGAAGATGTATGCTCATGCTCACTCCAATTCACGAGTCTTTGAACTTTACCAGAATATCTCTCATGCCTCTCAAGCTTCTCTGGGACAGTCTGTATCCGAGTTCTTTAGTTATCTTCAGACCCGGTGGGAGGAATTAGCTCAATATGAGCCCATCAGTGATTTTCCTAATGATGGTGACGTTGAAGTCAAACGTCTCGATCGTCGGCATACCTATCAATTTTTGATGGGCCTAAAACCAGAGTTTGAAGCCCTACGTACCCAAATTCTAAACACTATTCATATGCCCTCGTTATTCGAGGCTTTTGCTACTATTGAGGGAGATGAGCGTCGTCGTCGTCTTTTGTCACCATCATCTGTGACTGTCCCTTTAGCTTCCGATCAGATGGCTTTTGCTGTTCACTCAGGTCAGCGCCCTCATTTAGGCTCCCGTCCCACTATTGGTGCTTCCTCAGGTCCTCGTCCTACCGGTAACCGTCCATATTGCCAGCACTGTCGTGTACTTGGTCACACTGTTGATCGGTGTTTTGATCTCCATCCTGAATTGAAGCAGCAATATAATAAGGCTCGGGCTTCTGGGCGTGGGAGGGGTGCCCCACGTACCGGTGGCATCGTTGAAATGACTCCACCTCCATCCGATTATGCAGAGCTTCAGTCTCAAATCGCCCAGCTTCAGTCACATTTGGGCCTTGGTACCTCCTCATCCGCCTCCGGGTCTACAGCTGTTATTGCAACAGGTCCTCCTACAGGTGCTCCTACTGCTCTCTATAGTAAGTCAGCTAATCCCATATGGATTCTGGATTCTGGTGCTAATAATCAATGACTGGTAAGTCTTCTATGTTTGTCTCTCCTTATATATCTATTGATGAGTCCGTCCGTATTGCTGATGGTTCCTTTGTTTCTGTTCATAGTCAGGGAAATGTTTATTTGTCCTCTGATATTACTCTCTCATCAGTCTATTATATCCCTAACTTCGCCTACAATCTTTTGTTTGTTAATCGTTCTGCCAAAGACCATAATTATGCTGTTGTGTTCTTACCCAGTTGTTGCTACTTACAGGACCTGACTTCGAAGAAGATTTTTGACAGGGGGTATGAGCGTGATGGCCTCTACTACTTCGGCGCTCACGTGTCTTCTAGTCTGCAAGCTACTATTTTACTTAGTTCTAATTAGTCAATTTTACCGAATTCTCATAAATATGTGTTTAGTCTTAAAACTCTAGATTTGTGGCATACTCGCCTCGGACATGCAAATTTCCAGTATTTGTGTTGGTTATTTCCTAATTTGAATAAAGCTTGCAAGGATTTTAATTTTAAATGTGTGGTTTGTGAATTGTCTAAACATACTCATACCTTATATATTCCTCGCATGCATAGAGCACCTAGTGCATTTGATCTTATTCATTCTGATATATGGGGCCCTTCGCCTGTTACGGCCTTATCTCAGCACCGCTATTATGCCACTTTCATTGATGATCACGCTCGTTGCACTTGGGTTTATCTTATGAAGAAAAAATCTGAAGTTTTTTCTCACTTTAAAAATTTTTCTTCAAATGGTTAAAACTCAATATAATACTGTTGTACGTAATATACGATCTGATGATGGTCGCGAGTACATCACTGATGAGTTTAGGGATACCCTTAACAAAGATGGGATACTTCAACAACTCACATGTCCCTATACCCCTGAACATAATGGTGTGGCGGAGCACAAGAATCTCCACATCATGGCTGTTGTTTGTTGTCTCTTGTGTAGTATGAATGTCCCTAAATATTTTTGGCACATGGATGTCCTTACTGACACATATCTTATTTATCGCACTCCCAGCCGTGTTCTGGGAAGGCTCCCCTCCAAGTCCTCCAGCCTTCCAGCACTCTTTTCTCTATTTTACCTCGTGTTTTTTGGTACACTTACTTTGTTCAAAATAGGAGTTCTATTGCACAATATTTTCACCAAGCTTAGAGAGAACAATCGTTGCTCTCTATCATTTAATTAAAACAGAATAAGTAAAGATAGAGTAAAATATTACAATGTAGTCCTCCTAATAATGCCTTACTATACTAAACACCTACAAATAAAATAATATACTCAACACTCCCCCTCTCAAGATGGTGCAAAGATATCTCTCATGCCTAGCTTGCTAAGAATGAAATGAAAGGACCTACTAGGAAGACTTTTAGTGAGAACATCAGCTAACTGCTCTCCGAATTTTACAAATGGAGTACAAATATCCCCACTACTCAACTTCTCCTTGATGAAGTGACGATCAATTTCCACATGTTTAGTCCTGTCATGTTGAACAGGATTGTGAGCAATATTAATAGCCGCCTTATTGTCACAGTACAACTTCATCGAGTCTTCAGGTTTAAACCCTAGATCAGAAAGAATAATCTGAATCCATAATAGCTCACACAGTCCTTGTGCCATCGCTCTAAACTCTGCTTCAGCACTAGATCGAGCCACTACGAGTTGTTTTTTGCTTCACCACGTAACCAGATTCCCCCAACAAAGGAACAATACCCCGTGGTTAACCTCCTGTCAGTCACTGACCCTGCCCAATCGGCATTTGTGTGTGACCATGCTTACCAAAGATCAAACCTTTCTCTGAAGCTGACTTGAGGTATCTTACAATGCGAAAGACAGCATCAAGATGAATCTGTCTAGGAGAATGCATGAACTGACTTACCACACTCACTGCAAAAGCAATATCTGGCCTGGTGTGAGACAGCTAAATCAATTTATGAACCATTCTCTGATGTCTTCCCTTATCCACTGGTTCTCCACTTGAATCATCCCCAAGTTTTAGATTAGGATCCATGGGCGTATTAGCTGCCTTGCTACCAAGCATCCCTGTTTCCTTTAGCAAATCCAACACATACTATCTCTGTGATATAAATATTCCATTGCTGGATCTTGCTACCTCTATTCGTAAGAAATACTTTAAATTTCCCAAATTTTTAATCTCAAATTCCTTAGCCAGGTAATTCTTTAGATTTCTCATCTCTTCCAGATCATTTCCAGTGAGAACAATATCGTCAACATAAACAATTAAAGCAGTGACTTTACCTCCTGAATAGTGTTTAACAAAGAGGGTATGGTCACCTTGGCTTTATCTAAATCCATTCATGAGCATTGCCTGTGAGAAACGATCAAACCACGCTCTAGGTGACTGCTTGAGTCCATATAGCGACTTCCAGAGACAACACACTTTTCCTCTTGTCTTGCTGTCCTCGAAGCCTTGAGGTACATCCATGTAAACCTTTTCTTCTAAGTCACCATGTAGGAATGCGTTCTTTACATCAAACTGGTGTAGTGGCCACTCCAGATTTGCTGTAAGGGACAGTAAAATTCTGATAGAATTCATCTTAGCCACTGGAGCAAATGTCTCTTGGTAATCCACTCTGTACGTCTGAGTAAATCCCTTAGCCACTAACCTGGCTTTGTACCTCTCAATCGTCCCATCAGCTTTGTGTTTCACAGTGAATACCCACTTGCACCCTACTGTCTTCTTCCCTTGAGGTAGCTCTGCTAATTCCCAAGTGCCATTTTTGGAAAGTGTTTTCATCTCTTCAACCATGGCAGGCTTCCATTTAGGGTCAGACATAGCTTCCTGGACATGATTAGGAATAGAAACAGAGGAAAGTTTGGACACAAAAGCTTTATAGGATGGGGACAAACGAGCGTATGAAACAAAATTAGCAAGTAGATGTTTAGTACATGCTCTAATGCCCTTCCAATGGGCAATAGGAATGTCTAAGTCATCACTAGAGTCAAAATTATGAGTTGGGGAATTGGTAATACCTGGACCATCATCACTAGAAGTGATTGGCTGTAGTGAAGGGAAAGAAATAGGTTCCATATCTGATGCCCCAAACCGTTTCCTCTCCTTGTTCTTTGAGTAAGTTAGCAACTCTTTCCCCCTTTTTTCAGTTACTACTCTTTCTTCCTCATTTTCCTCTCTTTCTCCCTCTTTTTCCGCTTTGCCTTTTTTGTTTTCTTCCTCATTCTTCCCTACTTCTGCTACTCTTTCATTTTCAACTCTCTCCTCGTTGCATCTAATAGCAACAGGCATCTCTTCCTCATTCTCTCTCTCCCCCTGAAGAAGTGACTGTATAGACTGTGGAGACAGAAAGTAGGGGTTTGTCTCATGGAATGTGACATCCATAGAGATGTACCACTTACGAGTAGGAGGGTGATAACACTTGTACCCCTTTTGAGTAGGTGAATAACCGAGAAAGACACACTTAAGAGCACGAGGATCTAACTTTTTTCGGGACAGAGAGTGATTATGAACAAAACAGATACACTCAAACACCTTAGGAGGAATGACAAACATGGAAGATGGATTAAGGAGAATTTGTATAGGAGATTTCTCTCCGAGAACACAAGTGGGCAATCTATTAATGAGGTAGGCAGACGTTAAAACTGCCTCCCCCCAATAGGACTTTGGAACCTGCATTGAAAAATCATAGACCTAGCAGTTTCCAACAAATGGCGATTCTTACGCTCTGCAATTCCATTCTGTTGAGGAGTGTTAGTGCAGGAAGTTTGATGAATCATGCCATGCTCAGAAAAATAGGCTCGAAGGCCACCATAAATATATTCCCCTCCTTTCTCAGAACGGACAATTTTTACTGTAGTACTAAATTGAGTACATATCATTTTGTGAAAGGTTATAAATATAGAGAACACTTCACTTTTGTCTTTCATCAAATACACCAAGTAGTACGAGAAAAATCGTCAATAAAAGTAACAAACCACTTGTTTCAAAGCAGAAATATGAGAGGGACCCCACACATCAGTATGCACAATCTGAAAAGGACTAGTACTTTTATTCAAACACAAATGAAAGGTAGCACGATGGTGTTTGCCAAGTTCACATGCCTCACAAAAAACATCTGAAACATTCTTATTGTTTATTAAAGAAGGAAATAAATGACTAAGAACATAAAAAGAAGGATGTCCTAGTCTCTGGTGCCAAAACCAAGCCTTTCTAGGAAGAGTCTCCCTCAATGAATGATGAGCACTCCCGGTCAAACTACCACTCTCAGCTTCATTGGGCATCAGATAATAGAGGCCATTTGCTTCCCTACCACTGCCAATCCTCTTCTTTGTAAAGAGGTCCTGAAAAACACAATGAGAAGGGAAAAAGGTTACACAACAATTAAGATCATGAGTGATTCGACTACTCGAAAGAAGACTAGTCGAAAATTTTGGAACATGGAGAACTGAAGATAAAGGCATTAAGTTAGATGCACAAATGACACCTTTACCAGAAATAGAAGAAAAATTGCCATCAGCAGTTCTAACTTTATCTCTACCTGAACAAGGATCATAAGTAGAGAAGACAGAGGACAGACCAGTCATATGATCGGAAGCCCCATAATCAATAATCCACGGTTGTCTAGAATGAGTATGTAAAGCACTTGTAAAATTAGCAACATTACCTGCTTGGGCCAAAGAAGTAGAAGAGCTCGTGGGAGTATCCAACTGTGCCATAATATGCCTCAATGTCTCCAAATCAGTGCTACTAATAATCCCAGTAGAGGGAGAAGGGGATGGTGACTCCTCTGGATAACTAGGATCTGATCCAGTGGACATGTGAGTCCGATATCCATTTCACCTGCCACCACCATTTCGACCACCAAGCCGTCCACCCCCTTCCCTTTATCATAGGAGGACGGCCATGTAGCTTCCAACACGTCTGTCGAGTATGATACGGCCTATTGCAATAATCACATACTGATTACTTTTATCATCTGTATTCTCATTCGTTTGGTTCTTGGGAGGATAAGGACCCGTGCCCCCTCTCTGTAGACCTGTCAGAAGATATGGAGGGAAGCACAACTGACCGACGGCTCTCCTCATTCTGAACGTAGGCAAACGCTTCCCAAAGAGAGGGTAACAGCTCCATCCCAAGAACTCGACTCCTCACCTGATCAAACTCGGAATTGAGACCATCTAAGAATTTAAAAATTCGCTCACTCTCAATATAGTCCTTAAAACTAGCAGCATCCGTAGAACAAACGGGACAGTAATTCTTCAAATGATCAAGACGTTTCCACATCGTGGATAGAGAGGTATAATATTGATATATGGTCCGCTCACCTTGAACTTCCGCCTCAATACTTTGACAAAGTTCATAAACTTGAGCAACATTACCTTTCCGAGCATAAGTCTGAGCGAGAGTATCCCAGATGTCTTGTGCAGTTTCCATCTCCAAGAAAAATTCAGCAATCGAAGGCTCCATAGAATGGACCAGCCAACTCATCAGAAGATAAATATCCGTCTCCCAACTTAGCATAGGTGGGATCCTCACGACTAGGTACCTTGAGCGTGCCATCAATATAGCCAAACTTTGCTCTACTGCAGAGCCAAAAAGTGGCAGACTGGGACCAAGAGAGAGAATTTTCACCGTTGAATAGAACAGTGGTAATTTTTGAGCCTGGGTTCTCGGTAACGAATGAATGCCTCTCATTACCTACAGGAGAACTCACAACTCTTGGTCTGAACGATCACACACGACAGAGAAGGTAAACCTAGTTGTCACATGCACCGGTCCGATGCAATTGTCTAATCTATGGACAGATCATTGGTCCGATTAGGAACCTAATCACACAAAAACTGAAGATTTCGATCAGTCCAGCAGACTGCACAATATTGTAATTGGTTAAGAGAAAAAACTGAATACTTTAGAGGAATAAGGTTAGAGAAATCAAACCAGGGTTAAAGAAGAAGATAGGCTCTATTTACGGTAGTTCGCAGGGTTTATTTGGGCTGCTGGGTTTGTCGACAAGGGCCAGGAATGGCCTGAGGATTGTGCCAAAGGCCAAAGATGGCCTGAGAGTTGTGCCAAGGTCAGAGGTGGCCTGAGGGTTGCGCCGAAGGCCAGGGTTGGCCTGAGGGGTGCGCTAGAGGAGGCTGGGGGCTCTGCGAAGGGCTGTGAGGTCTGGGGTTTACCGAAGGAGGTCTGGGTGGTTGATGGTTGATCTGCGGAAGTTTGGGATGGTGGTGTTTGATGTGGTGGTGTGTGGTGGTTGGTGGTGAGAAACCCTAGTTAGGGTGGCTCTGATACCATGTTGCACGATATTTTCACCAAGCTTAGAGAGAACAATCGTTGCTCTCTATCATTTTATTAAAACAGAATAAGTAAAGATAAAGTAAAATATTACAATATAGTCCTCCTAATAATGTCTTACTATACTAAACACCTAAAAATAAAATAATATACTCAACAAGTCCTACCCGAACAAAACTTGATGATAAATCAGTTTGCTGTGTGTTTTTGGGGTACTCATCTATGTCTAAGGGATATCGGTGCTATGATCCAGTTACTCGTCATTTATATCATTCTTTGGATGTTACATTTCTAATAACTATTCCATTTTTTTCAGGTTCTTCTCCTTCAAAAACTGCACCAGTGGAGTCTGTTGTGGTAGATGACTCTATTCTACCTCGCCCTGTTCCTATTCTTGACACCACCAATGACCCTTTACCTCCTGTTATCATAAGTGATCCTTCGCAGGTTTACACTCGCCGTCCACGCCCCTCTGCCCTCTTGCCATCGTCTTCTCCGAATTCAGGTAACTCTCCTTCTCCTTTATCTCCTGTTGTTCCTACTCCTGTTGATCCTTCCCGTTACCCTACTCGTGTTCGTCCCCCCCCCCCCCCCCCCTCGTTTTCTTCTCTCTAACAGTACTACTCATCCCATTTCTAAGTATATTTCTTATCAAGGCTTATCTGCTTCCTACCACTCTTTTCTGAGTCAAGTTGATTCGGTCTCCATTCCTCGCTCCATTCATGAAGCCCTCCAGAATCCTAAGTGGGTCGCTACCATGGAAGTAGAAATGAGTGCTCTTCAGGGTAATCAGACATGGGAGCTTGTTGATCTTCCTGCCGGTGAGCGCACTGTTGGTTGTAAATGGGTCTTTAGTCTCAAGTATTAGGCAGATGGGTCCCTTGATCGATACAAGACTCGTTTGGTTGCTAAGGGGTTTACACAGGTGCCTGGTAAGGATTTTGGTGCCACTTTTGCTCCAATGGCAAAGTTAACTACGGTCTGTCTCCTGGTCTCGTTAGCATCCTCTTATTCTTAGCCTCTACACCAGCTTGATGTTAAGAACGCCTTTCTTAACAGTGATCTGTCTGAGACGATTTATATGGATCCCCCACCTGGTTTTCGGCCTCAGAGGGAGTGTTCTGGGAAAGTCTGTCGCCTCCGTAAATCTCTTTACGGGTTTAAGCAATCTCCTCGTGCATGGTTTAGTCATTTTAGTGATGTGGTCCTTGGTATGGGATTTACTCGATGCCAGTCTAATCACACGTGTTATATTCGTCGTCAGCCTCAAGGGAAATGTACCATTATCTCGGTTTATGTGGATGATATCATTATTACTGGCGATGATGTTCCTGGTATCGCTCAAGTAAAGCATGATCTGGGTGTGTCATTTGATGTTAAGGATTTGGGCCTCCTCCGTTATTTTCTTGGTATTGAGGTTGCTAGGTCTCGACAAGGTATCTCGTTATCTCAGAGAAAGTATTCTTTTGATCTTCTTCAGGACACAGGTATACTTGGGTGTAGGCCTGCCTCTTCTACAATGGACCCAAATCTTAAACTTACTGCAAAAAAGGGAGACTTGTTACCAGATCCTTCAGTGTACCAACGTCTTGTGGGTCGTCTCATCTATTTGACGAACACAAGATCAGACCTTACTTTTGCTGTTAGTATTGTGAGCCAATTTATGCATTCACCACGCACGTCTCATTTAGATGTTGTCTACCATATCCTTCGATACCTCAAGACCTGTCCCGGACTTGGGTTGTTCTTTACAGCAGGAGCACAGTCTGGTCTCTCCTGCTTCACAGATGCAGATTATGCAGGCTCTATGAGTGACCGGCGTTCTACCTCTGGCTTCTGTACTTTTCGTGGTAATCACATTATCTCCTGGAAGAGTAAGAAGCAAGCTGTTGTTTCATGTTCATCTGTTGAAGCTGAGTACCGTGCTTTGGCTCAGGGCACGTGTGAGATTCTATGGCTTCGGTCTTTACTGAGTGAGTTGGGTTTTCCAATCGCAGAATCATCTACCTTGTTCTGTGACAATAAATCTGCCATCCTATTATCTTCAGACTCTGTCCTTCATGAGAGAACTAAGCATGTGGAGGTTGACATCCACTTCATTCGAGAGAAAGTTCAGTCTGGTGTTATTACTCCAAGCTTTGTTTCCTCATCCAATCAAACCGCTGATATTTTTTACCAAGTCTGTTGGTCCAACGCTTCTTCAGTCTTATATTGGCAAGCTGGGTCTCGTTAATGTCTTCGCTCCAGCTTGAGGGGGAGTGTTGGAATTAGGAGATAATATCGCAGTCTTTCTATATTAAATATTCTATTTATGGGTCATATTGACCAACTTTATTTGGTGTTATTGCTTTCCTTTTTTACTTTCACAACTTGGTGTATATATTTGATTGAGCTGTAAATAATATATCAAGTTTTACCAAATCCTTTTGTAACAATTGTGATTGTTACACATATGCCTAGAGGCACTCATATCAAAATTAAGTGACTAAAAATATTGGTTTCTACTACAATCTCTAAAGTAGAACCAAACCATTAATGAAACCATTTATATGTGAACATACCATAACACATACTTCACCATTGTGTTAATGACAAATAAGTACATTTGTCACTCTCAATAAATTTGAAACCCTTTGAAAAATTGTTTGATCAAAATTTTCATGTCACTAATTTGGTGCCAATTTGGAACCATATAAAGAGTCTATAAGTATATACACACTTTATTCTTATCTATAAACCCTCTAGTTTATCTAAACAAATTAAATCCTCCTCTAAATCTCCATTTAAAAAAAATAAAATAAAAATAAAATAAAAAAAATTAAACATCCATTTGATAAATAAATCATAAATATCAACTAATAAAACTATATATATGTAAAATAGGAGAATAGGTATCCAAATCAATATTTTCTTTTAACTTATTTAAAACCCTTAGCTATTAAGGTAGCTTCACATATTTTTCAATAAAACTCTCGGGTTTAAAAATCTTTAAAAGGTTTCATTGACTTTCTATCATTTCATAACCAGGTATCAAGTCCACAAGTCATGTTGGACGTAATAAAATCCATCTCAACTTGAAAGGCTTCTTTTCAAGAATAAGCCTTGAAGATGTAAGAGCACCCTTTAAATAAGATCGATCTTTTTCTAGAGAAAATATAAAAAATCACTCCAAAGTCTTTTTAGTACTTAGCTTACATACTCTTTCATAGTCCAAATTATGTGCAAAGATCTATATTATGCACTCTAAACTCAATATAATAGATTGGACAAAAACAGGAAGTCGAAAACCTCCACTATTCCTCAATTTTAAAAAGTAACATAATGCTCATAAAAATTGGCAACAGTAGACTCAAAAGTCATCATATCAATTTTTATATCTAAAATTCTATTAATAGACTTAACAGTCGAATAGATTTTTATGTCCACAAAATCTACTAACTTTACTGCAAAATACATCTCCCAAAAAAGCATGGTCCACGTCTTTACTAGCAAATTCCTAAGGATTAAAAGTCATATTATAAACCAAATAACACAATATTCAAAAATAATAACATTAGGTTTTTTTCCAATATTCAAATAACTTTTTTTTTTTTTTTGGGTTTTAGAGTGGGGTACTCTATTAAAAGAAAACATACACTGTTCAAAAAAGCTTGTCCTCAAAATATTCGAATATCTCAATTTGACCTCGAATGAGTAAAATATCACGAGTCAGAGCTATTGGATCAAAAGGAGTATACAAATTCACGCGAAATCCGTCACACCCAATAAAATCTCTTAAATATTTGTTTTCTTATCCCCACCACAAGATGCTGCCTTGTGCATATAATATAATACTATATCAAATGATATACACACACGCATACCTGAGTTTAAAACTCTGTACGTGGAATATAAAGTCTCCAAAGTTGCCATAAGATTCAAAGACTTTAACATAACTGTTAGTTTAGAGAGAAGAATAGTTTTACAGGCTTAGAGAGATCAATTGATCCTCTCGGTTATTATATTAAAACATCTCTAAAGAGAAAATAAGAGAATTACAAATAGATCCCCACACAGTAAAAGAAATAAAGTAATAACTCTCAACACTCCCCCTCAAGCTGGTGCAAAAATATCCCCCATACCCAGCTTGCTAAGGATAAAATGAAAAGGCCTACTAGTGAGACTCTTAGTAAGAACATCAGCCAACTGCTCCCCTGTCTTGACAAATGGAGTACAAATAATTCCACTATTTAACTTCTCCAAAGTGTCGGTCGATTTCAACATGCTTGGTTCTATCATGTTGAATAGGATTGTGAGCT
Organism: Hydrangea macrophylla; assembly: GCA_033977485.1. NCBI lineage: Eukaryota > Viridiplantae > Streptophyta > Magnoliopsida > Cornales > Hydrangeaceae > Hydrangea > Hydrangea macrophylla. The sequence continues at coordinate 8,137,311 of CM066982.1, read as the reverse complement.
ATACTGATAGTGGACTTGTTGTCACAATATAACCTCATTGCATCCTTAGGCCCAAAACCAAGATCAACTAGAACGATTTGAATCCACAGTAACTCACACACTCCTTGTGCCATGGCTCGAAATTCTGTCTCAGCACTCAATCAAGCTACAACTGACTGTTTTTTGCTTCTCCAAGTAACAAGGTTACCGCCAACAAAAGAACAATATCCCGTAGTCAATCTCCTATCAGATGCTTACCCAACCCAATCTGCATCAGTATAGGCTTCTACTCGAGTATGACTTTTCTTGGAGCTAATTTGAGGTACCTCATAATTCGAAAATCAGCATCAAGATGAGTCTATCTCAGAGAGTGCATAAATTAGCTAACAACAGTCACAGCAAAGGCAATGTTTGGTCTGGTGTGAGAAAGATAAATCAGTCTACATACAAGTCTCTGATATCTTCCCTTGTCAACTAATTCCCCTCTTGGATCATCACTCATATTCAAATTAGGATCCATTGGAGTATCAGCCGCCTTACACCCAAGCATTCTCGTCTCCTTCAGCAGATCTAATACATACTTTCGCTGTGAAATAAATATCCCATATTGAGACCGTGCAACTTCGATTCCCAAAAAATACTTTAAGCTCCCTAAATCCTTGATTTCAAATTCCTTAGCCAGATGAACTTTCAACTTTCCCATTTCCTCTAAGTCATTCCCTGTGAGGACTATGTCATCGACATATACTATTAAAGCAGTCAACTTACCTCCTAAAGAGTGTCTATGAAGTGTATGATCTCCTTGGCTTTGTTTGAATCCATACCTGACCGTGGCTTGTGAAAATCTATCGAACCATGCTCTAGGTGATTGCTTGAGCCCATACAGAGACTTTCTGAGACGACATACCTTCCCTCTTGTCTTGGTGTCCTCAAAGCCTGGAGGAACATCCATGTACACCTCCTCCTCTAAGTCACCATGTAGGAAAGCATTTTTTACGTCGAATTGATGTAGAGGCCACTCCAAATTTGCTGCGAGAGACAACAGGATTCGAATCGAGTTCATCTTGGCCACTGGAGCAAAGTTCTCCTGATAATCTACCCCCTAAGTCTGGGTAAATCCCTTAGCCACTAACCTTGTTTTGTACCTCTCCACAGTCCCATTAGCTTTGTATTTCACAGTAAATACCCACTTACATCCTACCGTCTTCTTCCCCTGAAGTAATTCTGTTAATTCCCAAGTGCCATTTTTGGAGAGTGCTTTCATTTCCTCAACCATGGCAGACTTCCAATTTGGGTCAGAAAGAGCTTCCTGGACATGATTAGGGATAGAAACAGAGGAAAGTTTTGACACAAAAGTTCTATAGGATGGAGACAAACGAGAGTATGAAACAAAGTTAGACAGCGGATGTTCGTACACGCCCTAATACCCTTCCGATGAGCAATAGGAATGTTTTAAATCATCACTGGAATCAGGGATAGAAATTTGAGAACTAGAAATACCTGGACCATTATCATCACTTAAAGCAATTGGTTGTAGTGAGGGAAAAGAAATAGCCTCTATCTCAGATGTCCCAAACCGTTTTCTCTCCTTGTGCTTTGAGTAGGTCAGTAACTCTTTCTGTTTCCCTTTAGTTTGCTCTCTCTCCCTCACTATTCTTACCCTTCTCTTTCTCACTCTTCTCGGGTTCCCCCTCCACTCTCTCATTTTCAACTCCTCCCTCATTCTCAACTCCTTCAATTTCAACTCCTTCAACGCCTTCAATATATACGATAGCACCAGGCATCTCTTCCTCACTCTCTTTCTCCCCCTGAAGAGGTGACTGTGGCGATTGAAAATAGGAGTGTGTCTCACGTAACATCTATAGAGACATACCACGTACGGAACGGAGGGTGATAGCACTCGTATCCTTTTAAGTGGGAGAATAACCTAGAAAAACACACTTAAGAGCACGGGGGTCTAATTTTTTTCGGAACAGAGAGTGGTTGTGTAAGAAATAGACACATCTAAAGACTTTAGGAGAAATACCAAACAAGGAAGGTAGGTCAAGAAGAACTTCAATAGGAGGACACGAGTAGGTAACTGATTGATAAGGTATGCATCAGTTAAAACAGCTTCCCCCCAATAGTACTTTGGAACATGCATAGAAAACATCATGGCCCTAGTAGTTTCTAACAAATGGCGATTCTTTCGCTCAGCAACTCCATTCTGTTGGGGAGTATTAGTGCAGGAAGTTTGGTGGATCATTCCATGCTCAGAAAAATAGTCTTGAAGACCACTAAAAATATACTCGCGTCCTTTGTCAGAATCTACAAATTTGACAACAGTGCTAAATTGAGTGCATATCATTTTATGAAATATTTTAAAAATAGAGAACACATCATTCTTGTTTTTCATCAGATACACCCAAGTGGCACGAGAAAAATCATCGATAAAAGTAACAAACCACTTAAAATCATTCGACGAGATATGAGAAGGACCCTACACAACAGTATCAATAAGCTGGAAAGGAGAAGTACTTTTATTCAAACTCAAATTAAAGGTGGAACGATGATGCTTGCCAAGTTCACAAGCCTCACAGAAAACGCTAGAAATATTCTTATTGTTTATTTATGAAGGCAACAAATAACCAAGAAGGAAAAAAGATGGATGTCCTAGTCTTTGGTGCCACAGCCACGCTTCCTTTGGAAGAGTCTTCCTCGATGAATGATGGGCACTTTGGTTCACACTTCCACTTCCAGCTTCATTGGGCGTTAGAAAATAGAGTCCATTTGCTTCCCTACCACTACCAATCATCTTCTTTGTGGAGAGGTCCTGAAAAACACAGTGAGAGGGAAAAAAGGTTACGCAACAATTAAGATCACGCGTAAGTCGACTAATGGAAAGAAGATTAGTTGAAAATTTTGGAACATGAAGGACCAACGACAAGGCCAGTGAATCAGAAGCCTAAATTACACCTTTACCAGAAATGAAGAAAAAATTACCATCAGCTGTTCTAACTTTATCTTTACCAGAACAGGGATCATAAGTAGAAAAGACAGTGGAAAAACCAGTCATGTGATCGGAAGCCCCTGAGTCTATAATGCATGGTTGGTGAGAATGAGCATGTAAAGTACTAGGAAAATTAACAACATTACCTACATGAGCAAAAGAGAAGCTCGTGGGAGCGTCAAGTTGTGCCATAACATGTCTCAATATCTCCGTATCAGTAATACTTATACTCCCAACAGCAGGTGAAGGAGAGGCTGGGTCCTCTGAGTAATTCACATCGGAGCCACTGGATAAGTTAGCACGAGGTCCGTTCCCCCTGCCACCATTTCGACCTCCGCCCCTTCCACCCCCCCTCCAAGGGAGGACGGCCATGAAGCTTCCAGCAAGTCCGTCGAGTATAATAAGACCTATTGTAGTAATCACAAAACTGTTTACTCTTATCTTCTATTACCTCATCAGGCGAAGGTTGATTCTTAAAAGGATAAGGACCCTTAGCCCCCCTTTGACTGGAAGAGACTAAAGCAGACTTGTCGGTAGTAGTAGGGGCAAGCACGGCTGAACGACGACTTTCTTCATTCTGAACATAAGCAAATGCTTCCCTGAGAGAGGGTAAAGGTTCCATCTCGAGGACCCGACTCCTTACTTGATCAAACTCTGTATTGAGGCCAGCCAAGAACTTAAAAATTCTCTCACTCTCAATAGATTCCTTAAAACTAGTTGCATCCGTGGGGCTGACTGGACGATAATTCTTCAAATGATCCAAACGTTTCCACATCGTGTATAGAGAGGTATAATACTGCAGAATAGTCCGCTCACCTTGAACCTCCGCCTCAATACCCTATGAAGTTCATAAACCTGAGCCACATTCCCTTTCAAGGCATACGTCTGAGCAAGGGTATCCCAAATATCCTGTGAGGTCTCCATCTCCAAGAAAAATTCAGCAATTGACGGCTCCATAGAGTGAACGAGCCAACTCATAACAAGATAATTGTTACTCTCCCACTTGGCATAAGTAGGATCCTCACGAATAGGTGCCTTGCGTGTGCCATCAACATAGCCAAACTTTGCTTTGCTACGGAGCTAGAAGGTGGCAGACTGAGACCAAGAGATATAATTTTCACCATTGAATAGGGTTGTGGTGATTATTGTACCTGGGTTCTCGGTAATGAGGGAATGCTTCTCATTACCTATAGGAGAACTTACAACACCAGTGGTTGTGGATATTTCAGTTTTCAAATCTTCTTTTGACATCTTGAAGAGAACTCTTGGTTTGAACAATCACACGCCGTAATGAAGATAACCTAGTCGTCACATGCACCAATCAAGTGCAATTGTCCAATTTATATGGACAGATCATTGGTCCAAACACGGACCTAAACCTTTGAAGAGATAAAGTTTGTGATTAGATCAAGGGTTTGTAGAGTACCCACTGATCTAGGGTTAAAGAAAGAGAAGAGGAGGATTGGGTGTGGTTCGGTTAGGCCAGAATAGGCTATATGGGTTGACCCAAAGGATCTAGGGTTGCCGAAACAAGGAGAAAAGGCTGGGAAATGGTCCGGCGCAACCTAAGCAGCCAGGGTGGGGTCCAAAGAAGGCTAGGGTTGTGGGAGATGGTGCGGGGGAGGCTGGGGTTGTGTAGTGTGGTGCGGCGCAGGCTGGGGTTGTGTAGTTTGGTGCAACGCAGGCTGGGGCTGGGGTTGTGGTTGGTGGTGTGGCGTAGTGGTGGTTGGTGGCTGATGGTGGAGGCGCAGGTGGTGGTTGGTGGCTGATGTTGGAGGTGCAGGTGGTGGTGGGTAGCTGATGGTGGTAAACCCTATTAGGGTGGCTTTGATACCATGTTAGTTTAGAGAGAATAATGGTTTTACAGGCTTAGAGAGATCAATTGATCCTCTCGGTTAGTATATTAAAACATCTCCAAAGAGAAAATAAGAGAATTACAAATAGATCGCCAAACAGTAAAAGAAATAAAGTAATAACTCTCAACAATAACAACTTATTATATGAAATATTAATATAATGGGGGGGGGGGGGGGGGGGGGGCCTCAGCACTAATGCATGCATGTATATTATATCAAATCAGTATTGGGGAAAGTGGTGACTATAATTTTTTAATTCTCCAAACAGAGACTACTAAAATTTTGGGTACAACTTTGAAAGTATTGCACCAACACAAGGCATTACCACCCCCATAAAAGTGTGGGTGTGCATCACTAAAACAATTTCCTCACAAGAACTCCAACATCTGAGCACTATAGTACTACCGACATACAGCTCAATTCTCTCTCTCTTTCTTTTCGTTCTCTTATTTTCTCTCACTACCTGCGAGAATTTACTCTCTCCATGGCTTCTCTCTATATTCCTCCAATATGAAGGACTAAATGAAAAATCTAAACAAAATACATAACTGTGAAGGAGGTAGATCGTGACAAGAGGAGACTTATACAGGGGTGGTCTCAGAATGGCAAAGGAGTTCATGAGACTTGTTGGAATTTACTCGGAACCACTTATGCAATAATACATTTAACACCATGGCTAGCACTACTATTGTGCTTTCTCCATATCTCATGGGTAAGTATTGTATTTTGCATTTACCAGAACATATATATACATACAAACCCATGAACATATGAAAAATGTAGATAAAGAAAGCAAAATGTAAATCATGAGTATATATACATTAAATTTAATCAAAAAATTGGGATTAGAAAACCCATAAGAAAACCCATTTCTTTTTAGAGTAATACTTGGGGCACAACCAAAGCCACAACCTTTTGCTCACAACCTTCATTTTGTGTCTATCTCTCTCCTACTGGGCACTGTGGGGTCACTGACACTGTGGGACCCATCAAGAGAGAGATAGACACAAAATGAAGGTTGTGAGCAAAAAGTTGTGGCTTTGGTTGTGCCCCAAGTATTACCCTTCTTTTTAATAATAAAAAAAATAACATTTTCTGGCTTTAACTCTTAAATTGAAGATACTCAAATTAAATGGCATATTGAGATCTGGGGACTAAGAGGTTGTCCAAAAAATTTTAGCAGAATGAAACGTCTTAAAATTGTTAGAACAATAAATAGAAGTGGAACAGAATTACCGGATCGGTAGACTCTTTCAAAAACATCTTGGGCCGAGTCGCGGATCTCGCTCTCTTTAAGACGTTTCGCTGCTCTACCCAAAGTGTGCAAGCAGTTCGTACACGTAACGCCGTCCCCAGGATAAAACAGCCTAGAACCTCCTCTATGTTAGTTTCTATTTGCAGTAAGAAAAACTGGTATACTAAACACTCTTCAGACTTAGTTGCTTAGTAATTACAAATTGAAAATGTATATAATTTTTTTTTTTTTTTTTTTTGAAAGTAGAAACTCAAATATTTTACTCTCTTTCAAAAACTTGAGGTCACTTAGATCATAAATTCATTTCTTGTAATGGGAATTTTTTTTGGTTGGAGAAAAGATCAGCCCGTGAGGAAAATTGATCTCATCTAAATTATGACTCATAGCTAAGCCAATAAAAAAAAAAGGGTTAATTAGTCTTTGGTTCTAATTTCGATAATTTTTAAGTGATAGGCCCAACCCGTGATTTAGTTTACTGAATGCTCCAAAAGAATTTGTTGGACCAAATTAACCTTCGCAATGAAAGCACGCTCGGATTGAGGCATGCGCACACACGTGACGTGTCTTCTTAACTTGACAATGTATACATCAATTTTGTTAAACAGTTTTGTTTTGTCAAACTTTAAAGGGATATTTATACTTCAGTCAATTGTTTGTAAAAATTTTTAAAGTTAGTCTACTACTTTCTTAAAATTTAAAAAAATGTCAATAATAATTAAAAAAAATTAAAAAGTGATCAAAAAATTTATACACCAAAAAAAAAAGTCAACTTTTAAATAGTTGGTCTATATTTTAGACTACTTTATGTTTTTAGCGTTGTGAACTTACACCAAAATATTAAAATGATTGCTTCCATTGTTGTGAAGACTTACTCTCAAGGTTGTGAAGAGTTGTACCTGACTTGAAATCAAGTTGCTCTCCGCATTCTGAAGAGTTGCTTCTAACATTATAAGGAGTTGCTCCAAAACGTCATATGGATGACTTGTAATTTTATTTTATTTTTTTAAATTTTTATAAAAAGTTATTTTTTTTTTTTTATTATTTTTTGAAAAACATAAGAGAGCACATTCATAGTGTGCAATGACTCGCACCAAATTTCCTATATTGTTTTACAAACTTCAAAAATCCATAGAAATCATTTTTTATTTTTTTGTAAAATTTAAATTTTTCAAAATCTATTCGACAAAAAAAGTTATGTAAAATTTCAGACAACCTGTCTTTGTGAAATTTCACATAACTATTTATGTGAACTTTTGCACAACTTTTTTATGTGAAATTTCACACGACTATTTATGTGAAATTTTACACAGCTTTTTTATGTAAAAAAGTTAGGTGAAATGTTGCAAAAAGCACTTGGAGGAATTTCACAAAAAGTTCTAGAAAATCTACACAAACAGGTTTCGTGAAATTTAATAACTTTGACAACTGCAATTCTCCTTCCTCAAAAACATATAGCAATGGAACTACTTAAAATAACTTCCAACGCAAATAAAGTTTTGTGAAATTTGGAGGAGAAAAAAAAATTGCTATGTGAAATTCACATTAGAAAAGTTATGTGAAATTTCACATAACTTCTTCTAAGAATTTTCAAAAACTTTTCACATAACGTCCCAGCCAAATATTCAGAAGAACAAAAAAATAAGCAAAATACCACCCTAATGAATTTCTGTAGACATCAAGAAACAACTAAAAGAAAGGGAAAACAAGGTAGGATTCTAATGCTGACTGGCGTTTTTTTTTAATTTAAAATTTCACATACCAATTTATGTGAAATTTCACATATCTTTTTATTATGTAAAATTTCACACACTGTTTAATGCTCCATCCTCACTCACGCCTAACTTCCTAAAAGTTTTGCAATCTTTAAAAATCCACAACTTTCAAATCTAGAAATTACTTTCTTGTAAATTTTATATTTGTAGATCTACTCGACGAGTTCTATCAAACAATACCATTGTCGATCTGAAATTCTGGAGAAGAAAAAAGAGTTATGTGAAATTCACATTAGAAAAGTTATGTGAAATTTCACACAACTTGTTCTTTGAATTTTGAAAACCTTTTCACATAATGTCACAGCTAAATATGCAGAAGTACAAAAAAGTCACCGAAAATATTCCACCCAAGTGAATTTCTGTAGACATCAAGAAACAACAAAAAGAAAAGGAAAACAAGGAGGAAAATTTCTATTGCTGTGTAATTTGACAGACCTTTTTATGTGAAATTTCACAGACCTTTTTATGTGATTAAATTTTGCATTAAAAAAGGTCCGTGAAAATTTTGAATTTCACATTGCTAAAATTTAACATAACTAGTTATGTGAAATTTGGACTTTACAATTATCATTGTCAAAATGAAATACTGGTAAGAAAAAATAAAAACTAGGTTAAATTTCACACTAAAAAAAACTCTGTAAAAATTTTAAATTTCACATTGTTAAATTTTCACATAACTAAAATTCACATAGATAGTTATGTGAAATTTGAATTGTATATAAAAATGCTATGATTATCAAATTTTTATATCTCAAATAGTTCCTAAACACATGTTAATTTTAACTAAAGTATGTTGAACTGGTTCCACCATTATTGAAAGTGGTTTGACTATCACGTGTTTGAAAAAACTATATGGGATGAATAATTTGGGAAACATATCATTACTCTTACATTTAAAAAAAAAAAACGGCTACACCCCGACATCTTCAAAATTTTGACATAAACAAATAGTGATAAATAAAGAGGGATCAAAATGCCCAGTTTTATCAAATTTTAAACTATGATAGCTATGGTAAATGTTTCATCAATTTCGTAGCGGTCGCCAGAGAAAAAAAGGAAATAGCACCTGATTGGCGGCAAATCGTTTTTTAGAAAAAAGATTCTTAAAGATAGTTATGTGAAATTTTAAATAATTTTTAGAAAATAAATTTGTCTTTTTAAAGATTCATAACTTCAGCACACCAAGCAAAGCACAAAAAACATTAGCCACCTCTATCAGACATTGATACAAACAACTCTAACACAAGAACACTCCAGCAACAAACACGCCTAAGAAAAATAGAAAGCCAAATACATAAATCACATGAAGCCAAATACAAAACTAGAAAGACCCAAAACAAAACCACATAAATTAAGCAAAATACACAACAAACCCTTCATATCCAACACCTAATCACATGAAATATACATAGATACACGTGTATATGTGTTTTGAGTTCCTAGTTCATCCCAAATCAAAGAGATACCACGTGTATGTGTGTGGGTGTAAACCATGAAATTGAGAATGATAAAATAGTGGGAAAGTGGTGAGAGAGAGAGAGAGAGAGAGAGAGTGAGTAAGGGCGTCAGTGGGAGTCCTGGTGGTGTCTGGAGTGGTGGTGGCCTGGTGGGCAATTTAGTGCGAGATGAGTGCCGGAGACGAGAGTATCTATGGAAGGGGTATTTTGGTCATGATTTAGTCAGTATAATGGCTTAAAGGAGTTGATGTCCTTAAGTTTCACTCACAAAGGAGTTTAGAGGAGAATAAAAAACGGGATGAGCTTTACACTCACAAAATTCAATTTGAAGTATTTACTACTAAAATTCTATAATAAAAAATAAAAAAAAATAAAAAAAAAAAAAAACAAGGAGAAAAAGGCCATTTTTGACCGTCTTAAGATCAAGGTTAACGGCCATAATTAGCCGTCTTCAAGAATCAGTCATTGCAATGGAAACGTTAATATTCTAACATTTATTCCAAGAGTTATATTCTTACCTTATATAACAAGTGATATATTATATATATATATATATATTAGACACTACCGTGGAGACAGTCTCTACCAACTTACATCCCAACAGTACAAAAATAATTGATATTTAAGTACCACAATAACATACCCTAAGTCACTATAATAGTACTAATAATTTGTATTTTAATATATCATTAAAATAAATTTTTATAAAAAGTTTTTCCTCCTCTTTTTTTTCCAATTACACACTCACAGCTCCAACAGCAAACACACACAAGAGGTACATTTTTTTCTGAAATTTCACAAAATAATCTTTAAAAATACTTTTACCATATTACTCTCTCAATAGAAACTAAAATTCAATGAACCTATTCACCACAGGACCGAAGCAAGAATGAGGAACAAGAAAGAAGAAAAGAGTTGCCACCCTAGACTGATACTGAGACGGTTGTTCCAGAAGTGCAGCTCAACTCAAAAGAATCTTTTAACATACTTGAAAAGAACTTTAGTAGTTCATCACTCTTTATATAGACGGTTATCCAAGCTAAAATACTTGAGACTGAGTTCAATGAGACAACTGATAAGTGATCATGTTCAGATTTATACACGGCATCACACTAAAAAAATATTCTTATACATGTCTGTGAAAGTTACAAAACTGAAAGTATATGTTAATTGATCCCTGAAATTTGCAGTTAAATTTCGCAAAAAACACTTTTCTGAAAAGGATATGTGAACATGTGAATGTGTCTCTCTCAAAAACTAACTTGAGTTAATAAATCTCACAAGAAACTCTGTGCTATGAGCAACTAACTAGCTTCCACAATTTCACAGAAAACACTTACATGAAAAGGATATGTGAACATGTGAATGTGTCTCTCTCAAAAACTAACTTAAGTTGATAAATTTCACAAGAAAACTTTGTGTTGTGAGCAACTAACTAGCTTCTACAGCAAAATTACAATTAATCTCTCTGCATAAATTACATTGAGAAATTTCACAAAAAAAAAGTTGCGTGAAACATATGTGAATTCATAGTTTACATTTCACCTGTCATGAACTTCTGAAAATCATAGTTGTTCTAGGTTTGTGTAGATATTGTTGTGAAATTTCACAAATTCAGTTGTGTGGCAACTTAAAATTGATCATGATCAGATTGTAAACATGCCATCACACTAAAAACTTATTCCTCAAGGCATGTTTATGAAAATAACAAAACTGAGAGTATTAAGTTATTTGCTTTATGAAATTTAATCAAGGTTTCAGGGGAAAAAATTATGTGAAAAACGTGTGAACATGAATGTGTGTCTGTCAAAAACTAACTTAAGTTGAGAAATTTCACTAGAAATTTTATAAAACATACTTGAAATGAACTTTACCACTTCACTCTTTATATAGATGGATGTTCAAGATAAAATACTTGACACTCAGATGGATGTCCAAGAAGAATAGCAGATCCATATGGGAACAGAGACAAATCTCGAAGAAGATGTTCAAATTAAACCTCAACATGAAAGTAATCCCAAGGAAGAAATGATGCACGAAACTACACCAAAGACGGGAACAAAGACTCAAATGGAAGTTCCTGAAGAAGAGCAGATCCATTTGGGAACAGAGACACATCTCGAAGATGATGTTCCAATCAAGCATCAACATGAAAGTAATCCCAAGGGAGAAATGATGCACGGAACTACACCAAAGGATAACCAATAGAAAGCTGCATCTCTACTTGACAGCAATCCAAAGGAAGAAATGATGCATGAAACTACACCGAAGGATAACCAACAGAAAGCTGCATCTCTACTTGAAAAGGAGGACACAAGATCGTGTTGAGAGTTATTTTCTTTTCTCTTATGTCCTTTTTTCTTATTTTTCCCTTTGTGTAAGGACCCATATGTAATTATGTTTTTTCTTATCTTTGTAATCAATAAAAAATAGGCATAACAGATTTGTTTGCCTAGCACCACACACCCTTGAACCCACCTAGCCTGCGCCGCAACTTTACCACCTCACCCTGGCCATTCTGACACCCTAAATCACTACCCAGCCCCACCACAAGTTCTATTTACCCTGGGATGACCAGCCATCACATTCACCTCCTTTCTACCTACTAGTCAAAGCCCATTGGGGGTATATTTTGTCCAACACTTCATTATTAGTGTGCTGGACTGATTTCAACTTCCGTTTCTTTGAGATTGGTTGTTTTTTGGTCCTCTTATGGACCAAAGTTTATCTCTTAATATCCATCTTCTCCGTTTCCCGTCCTTTGTTTTATTGGGTTTTCCCTGTTGTGCACCGGAACCATGACAGAAGCCGAGAAGCAGTTGTCTGTCAATCCGAACACTATTCAGAGTGTGGTGACACCATTGGATCCCAATATTAAAATTACTTCCACCCCATTCAATGGCCAGAATTACTTGACATGGTCACAGGCGGTGACTCTTCACTTGAAGGGTCGAGGGAAGATGGGACATCTCGATGGGCGCATTCAGGCTCTCGGCATCACTGATCCGGGCTATGATAAGTGGGAAATTGAGAATTCTCTCATCATGGCTTGGCTAATTAATTCCATGGTCCCCGAGATTGGGGAGGGTTTCTATCGGATGAAGACCGCCAAAGATATTTGGGATACATTTGCCTCTACTTTCTCTAGGAAGGGGAACTATGCCCAAGAGTTTGAGTTGACACGGTCTATTGATCGTTCCGAGCAGGGTGATATGACAGTTACTAAATATTTTACCTTTCTTACTACCAGTTGGGATCGGGTGGATCAATTACAGGATTACCAGCCCGTCTATCCCGCAGATGCTGCAGGGTACCGGAAACTACTTGAGAAGCAAAGAGTCTTTAAGTTCCTTCAGGGACTTCATTCCGATTATGACGTTGTTCGTAGTCGGGTACTTGGGATGGATAGCCTTCCCACACTTCAGGAGGCCTTTGCGTGCATTCAAAATGAGGAGAGCCACCGTGCAGTTATGCTCTCTCCTGCTTCCACCGAGAGGTCTGCCTTAGTCTCTGCCCCACTAAGAGAAGGGACCAAGCCGTCTAGCTCCTCTGATCGGCCTAACTTATTCTGTGATTATTGTAATAGGCCCCATCATACTAGAGAGGCCTATTGGAGTCTCCATGGTCGTCCTCCGAGCGGTCGTGGAGGTCGTTCTGGTGGTCGAGGAGGCCGTTCCGATGGACGAGGGGGGACTGCTCGTGCTCACCATACTACGGTTACTAATACTACAGCTCCGGCTCTCAGTAATGAGACTTCTACTTCTAATGTGAGCCCCTAATCTGCTACTGAGCTTGAGACTCTCTAGAATCTGATGGTCCGCTGTACTTCATCTGCCTCTACAAGTGCCTCATCGTCTTTTGCTCAATCAGGTAACTTAGTCACCACCAGCTAGCGCTTTTCTCTCTTACTCTTCTCATTTCCCTAGATTATTGATTCCGATGCCTCGGATCATATGTCACGTTCATCTGACCTTTTCTCTGATTATTAGCCTTGTTCAGGTCAGGACAAAGTTAAAATTGCTGATGGTACCTTCTCCTCTGTCTCAGGGAAAGGTCCCATTCATGTCACTCCCTCTTTACCCTTAACTTCAGTTTTACATGTTCCGAGTTTTTTCTCATAATCTTTTATCCCTGAGCTGTTACTCGTGATTTGAACTGTAGTGTAACCTTTTTTCCATCTCATTGTGTCTTCCAGGATCTTATCACGAGGAAGACGATTGGCAGTGTAGAGAGAGCATGGCCTTTACATTCTGGATGAAGGGGAGAAGATGGCTAATACTACCGTAGTGTTAAAGAATAAAGCTGAAGACTTACATCTTTGGCATTGAAGATTAGGACATCCATCTTTCGCTTTACTTAGGCATGTGTTTCCATCTTTTGCCTCAAACAATGGCTTTTTAAATTTTTCGTGTGATGCCTGTGAACTTGGAAAACATTATAGAGCCTCGTTTGCTCTTAGTAATAATAGAAGTACTATTCCATTTGCTTTAATTCACACTGATGTTTGGGGCCCATCTCGTACTGTATCTTTAAAGGGTCATAGATGGTTTGTTTCCTTTATTGATGATTGTTCCCGTAGCACTTGGTTATATATGATGAAAGAAAAGTGAGAAGTGTTCTCTATTTTTCAAAATTTCCATAAAATGGTGTGTACCCACTTTGGGGCCGTTGTGAAGGTTTTACGATCGAATAATGGGGGTGAGTATATCGACTCTGGATTGGGTGCATATCTTTCTTCTCGGGGAATTATTCATCAGACTTCTTACACTGACACTCCACAACAAAACAGAGTTGCAGAACGCAAGAATCGTCATCTTTTAGATGTTGCCCGATCCTTACTCTTCCAGATTCAAGCTCCCCGTTCTTATTGGGGTGATGCGGTCTTGACAGCTGCTTATCTCATTAATCGCCTTTCCACTCGAGTGTTGAATAAGAAAACACCACTTGAGGTTCTCTCTCCCCATTCCATCTCATCTTCCATTCCTCCCCGTATCTTTGGTTGCGTATGTTTCGTCCATAATCATTCTCCTACTCGTGGGAAATTAGATCCTCTCTCCATTAAGTGTGTGTTTGTAGGATATTCTCCTACTTAGAAGGGTTATAAATGTTATCATCCTCCATCTCGGAAATAGTTTGTATCTATGGATGTCACCTTTCGTGAGTCTCAGTCCTATTTTCTTGATCCTCCTACATCTCTTCAGGGGGAGCAAAAGTGTATGGAAGAGATGCCTACTCCACCCATGATGATTGAGGTGGAGACAGAGAGCTTTGAAAAAAAAAAAAACAAGTTGAGTTGAGGGAGCCTGAAGAGAGAGAGAAAGTTGAAAATGAGAGCGTTGAAGAGAGGGAGCCTAAGATACTAGAAACAGAGAGAGTTGAGAAGGAGAAGGATATGTTGGTCTATTCTAGGGGAACATGGAGTAAACGAAAAACTAGAGAGACTCCAGAGGCCATAACTCCTCTACTCCCACTGCCATTCTCTCTAAGTGATGAACATGTAACTCTTCTGATACACCCTTTCTTCAACCTGATGATTCAGATGCTCCTATTACTGTCTGTAAGGGTGTGAGGTCTTGTACTCAACATCCTATATCAAATTTTGTGTCTTACTCACGCTTATCTTCTTCCTATAGAGCCTTTCTCTCCAAAATTTCGTCTGTTTGTGTTCCTAACCATGTCCAGGATGCTCTTACTGATCCCAAGTGGAAACATGCCATGGTTGAAGAGATCAAAGCTCTTCATAAGAGCGGTACTTGGGAGTTGACCACGTTACCTAAAGGAAAAAAGAATGTGGGATGCAAGTGGGTGTATACTGTGAAGCACAGGGCTGATGGTTCTGTGGAGGGGCTTAAGGCTCGTTTAGTGGCCAATGGTTTTACACAGACCTATGGCATGGACTACCAGGAAACCTTTGCTCCTGTTGCAAAAATGAACTCCGTTCGAATTCTTCTTTCTCTTGCGGCCAATCTGGATTGGCCTCTTCACCAGTTTGATGTGAAGAATGCCTTTTTGCACGGAGATTTGGAGGAAGAAGTCTATATGGATGTCCCCCCGGGTTTTGAGGACTCCAAAACAGAAGGGAAAGTGTGCAGACTGAGGAAATCCCTATATGGCCTCACGCAGTCTCCCAGAGCCTGGTTTGAAAGATTTACTTAAGTGATGCTTAGACATGGCTTCAAGCAGAGTCATGTTGATCACACACTGTTCATCAAATATTCATCACAGGGTAAGATTACTGCTCTTATTGTATATGTTGATGACATTGTGCTTACAGGAGATGACTTAGAAGAAATGGAGCAATTGAAGGGATATTTAGCCAGTGAATTTGAGATAAAGGACTTGGGGAGCATTAAAATATTCTCTTGGGATTGAACTTGCTAGATCCAAACATGGAATATTCATTTCCCAGAGAAATATGTTCTTGATCTATTGAAGGAAACCGGTATGCTTAGGAGCAAAACTTGCGATACTCCAATGGAACCCAATCAGAAGCTCAGTGATGACACCAGTGGAAAGTTTGTTGATACAGGGAGATATCAGCGGTTAGTGGGTAAGCTCATATATTTATCTCACACTCGTCCTGATATCGCTTTCGCTGTTAGTGTTGTCAGCCACTTCATGCACTATCCTCGGGAGTCCCATCTGGCGGTTGTTTTTCAAATCCTTCGATACTTGAAATCCTCTCCTGGAAAGGGCTTGTTTTTCTCCAGACATGATCATTTCAGGGTGGAAGCCTATACCGATGCAGACTGGGTCGGCTCTAGTACTGATAGGAGGTCCACCTCTGGTTACTGTACCTTTGTGGGAGGTAATCTCGTTACTTGGCGAAGTAAAAAGCAGAATGTTGTGTCCAGGTCTAGTGCAGAAGCTGAGTTTAGGGCTACGCCCAAGGAGTTTGTGAGCTCTTATGGATTAAATCTATGTTGAAGGACTTGAAGTTTTAGTTGAAGGATTCTATGAGTCTATATTGCGATAATAAGTCTGCAATTAGTATTGCTCACAATCTCGTTCAACACGATCGAACTAAGCATGTAGAGATTGACAGGCACTTTATTAAGGAGAATCTTACCAGTGGAACTATTTGCACCCCATTTGTGAAGTCAGGTGATCAACTTGCCGATATTCTTACCAGGGGAATAGGAAGTCGACCATTCCATGTTATTTTAGACAAGCTGAATATGAAAGATATATTTGTATCAGCTTGAGGAGGAGTGTTGAGAGTTATTTTCTTTTCTCTTATGTCCTTTTTTCTTATTTTTCCCTTTGTTTAAGGACCCATATGTAATTATGTTTTTTTTCTTATCTTTGTAATCAATATAAAGGGGGCATAACAAATTTGTTTGCCCCAAGTTTTTTGCCTAATCACTTTCACAACATTTGCAACAGATAGTTGTTCCGGCGAATCAAGAAAAAGATAAGGAAAGAAAAGATGGATAAGAACTACATATATGATCATTTGAAGAGAGAGAAAGAAAGCGAAAGAGCTTCAAAAGAAGGATGTTGGACAAACATCAACTGTTGTAGACGTAGATGAAATCAAGGAAAAAAACATCAAAATACCAAGAACGGAAATCTTCAAGCTGCTGAGTATGTATAATCAAGACCTTCTGGACATGATTCTAAAGCTAGAATTACCATTGTAAGTACAATTATCTATTGCTAAAAAAAAAACCCTCTACCCGCTTGTGACTTAAGTGCTTCCTTTCATTTATCTTCTCTTTCACAACAGTGCAACAGTGTCAAGGATGGAAGATTGTGTAGACTTCGTAACTGTGGCTGACATAATCACAATTTTAGAAGAAAGCTCGCTTTCCAAACCAAACCAACCAAACCAAGCCTTATGTCCCAATCGGGGTCGGCTGTATGATCATTTTTCTCCATTATGCACAATCAAGAGCTATATGCTCATTTAAATTTTATATATTCATAATTGTTGCACTACAAACTCCCAGGTCAGTCTAGGTTTGCCTCTCCCTCTAACCATTCCAAACACTACGATCTTATCACTCTTTCGCACAGGTGCATCTGCAGGTCTTCATTGCACATGGCCGAACCATCTAAGTCTATTCTCCCTCAACTTATCCTCAATCTGTGCCACTCGTACAATCTCTCGAATGTACTCATTTCTAATTCTATCTTTCCTAGTCTTACCACACATCCATCCTAGCATCCTCATCTTAGCTACACTTACTTTTTGCTAATGTGTTGTTTCTTAGTTGCCCAACACTATGTCCCATAGAGCATAGTGGCCTAATAGTTGTCAGTGGCGAGCCCAGAAATTTGTAATTGAGGGAGCCAAAATAGAATATGCGTGTATATACTAGTGGGCAATGCCCCCGCTGCGAAATTTTTTGGGTCTATTTATTCATATTTTTTAGTAAATTTTTTATCACTTTTTTGACAATAATGATTGATCGCATGCTGCAATTTGTAAAGCCAACTAATAGCAAAACAATTTAAGTTAGGCTAAATTTATAAAATTACATATACATATTGACGTTTTCAAAAATTTTGGAATGGATGTATAAAATTACATGTACATATCAAAAGTTTTTCAAAATTTTGTACGGGCCAAAAATATTAATTTTCAAAATTAAATAAAGGTTCAAAATATTTTGAAAAATTACATGTAGGTATAAAAAAAATTCCAAAAATAATGTAGGGGCCATGGCTCCCCTTGGTTCCAATGTAGGTCGGCCCCAGATAGTTGTCCTATAAAATTTTCCTTTCAATTTTACTGGTATTCGCTGGTCACATAATACTCCGGAAGAACTCCTCCACTTAAGCCAGCCTACTTTAATTCTATGGATCACGTCTATCACCAATCTCTCCATCTCTACTAATCATTGATCCTAGATAGCGAAAGTATTCCCTCTTTGGGATCTCCTGATCGTCGATCTTCACTGCTTCGTCGTCTGTACTTCCCCTGTTGCTAAAACTGCATTCCATGTATTCTGTTTTCGTCCTACTTATCTTTAGCCCCATAGTCTCCAGTGCTGCTCTCCAAGCTTCCAGTTTAGTGTTGTGTCCCCCTTTAGTCTCATCAACCAAGACAATATCATTTGCGAACAACATACACCATGAGACTTCTTTTTGAATGTGTCTAGTCAATTTATCCATAATTAGGGCGAATAAATAAGGGCTCAAGGCCGTCCCTAGGTGCAAACCTACGGTAATTAGGAATTCGCTTGTTTCTCCGGCCGGTGATCTAATTGTAGTAACCACTTCATCATACTTACACTTCACCACGTCAATATAACCCTTGGTCACTCCCTTCTTTTTTAGCACCCACCAAATTAAATCTCTAGGCACCCTATCATAAACTTTCTCTAGATCAATAAAAACTATATGTAGATCTTTTTTCTTCTCTCTATACTTTTCCATTAGTCTCCTAAGTACATAAATTGCTTCCATAGTTGATCTTGTTATTTTTTACTGAAAGCTTAGAGAGCACAACGTGTGACTCTCTCTTTTATTAATCAAGTATATTCAAGGAATTACATTTAGACCCTCTACAAGGTTATAAAATAACCACAAAACATAAAAGGACATAAAGACACTAAAATAAAATATCTCAACAGATCTCTCAGGCATAAATCCAAACTGATTTTTCTGACACTGATGTTGCACCTCTTAAGCGATGCTCCATCACTCTCTCCCACAGCTTCATAGTATGGCTCATCAACTTAATATCTCTATAGTTGTTGCATTGTTGTACATCTCCTTTATTCTTATATATAGGCACTAGAATGCTCTTCCTCCACTCGTCAGGCATTTTTCTAGCCATAAAAATCCTATTAAAAACTTTTGTATGCCAAGATGCCCCCCCATCTCCCAAGCATTTCCAAACTTCAATGGGGATCCCATCTGGTCCTAAGGCCTTGTCGGGTTTCATCTTCTTCAAAGCAAATTCCACCTCACACTTCTTTATTCTCCGAAAGAATCAGTATTCTCTAGTTTCATCGCAACTTCCAGTTTCTTCTTCAATTGTGTTATCCATATGTTTTCATTTAGCAATTTCTAAAAATAGCTCTTCCACCTTTCCTTAATCTCTTCGTCGCTCACTAACACCCTAGAGTCATCGCTTTTTATACACTTAACCTGATTAATGTCTCTTGTTTTCCTTTCTCTCGACTTAGGAAGCTTATAAATACATTTTCTCCCTCTCTAGTGTCTAGCTTGGTGTAGAAGTCGTCATAGACTTTCATTTTAGCAACTCTAACTATCTTTTTAACCTCCTTATTCGCACATTTATAGCTCTTGAAGTTTTCCTCACTTCTATCATTTTGCCACTTCTTAAAGCAATCCTTTTGGTTTTACTACAGCCTGTACCTCTTCATTCCACCACCAAGTAACTTTAAATGCTAGACATTGGGTGTTTTAGACGACGAATAAGCTGTTTGGAGGTTCTATAACTCGCTACAACCAAGGGGAAAAAAAAAATTAACGAATCCTTTTCTCAAATGGTACACAAAAATTAAAATAATATATCATCTTTAATGCATGAAAAATGCTAACAAACGCTGCTGCTCTTTTTCAGAAAACATATGTTGAGGACCATTGGAAAGGGAAAAAATCTCATCAGTCAAATTTGACAACCCAGGAAGTTGTCATCCCACTGAAGCAGGTTAGCAGTACGCTCCAACAAAAGGCAGGCTCGTAAGTACATCTAAAACACTACTCAAGTATAAACTAAATAAGTACACAAATTATATATACTTCTCAATCAAATCTGTCCTAACATACTTTTTTGTTTTTTGGTAGTGTAGACTTGACTATGGATTTATCATCTGCCACTTTATGAAGAAGATATTCTACAATCAAAAGATAACAAAGGAATGTTATACCAAAGAAATGAGGGCAGAAATGATAACAGAATTCCTAAGCCAGCCCAGATGCTCGTGGACATTAGCAGAATTATTGCGGAAAGCCAAGATGGAGGAAGATATCAGTAGCCAAAATCCTGAGAAATTTCACAATGCTTTTTATCTTCACTAGAACTATGGATATATATTTTGGAAAGCTGTCTTCTGTGAACAACTTTTTGGTCATATGATGCACAATTAATGTAGTATTCCCTCCAGAGATCGTACATATTCTTCATTATGAATGTTCTTTAAATCATTGTGAATGAATAGATCTATTATATTGACTCTGATCATGTCTAGATAAATTTATCAACTTGTTTATCGGCACTTGGCTCTCAGTGGTAAAATTCCTAGGAAATTTTACAGAGAATGCTATATTTCTAGGTGAAAGAATGTCCAATGTTTTAGAAAAACCAGACGAATTTCCCACAGCAACTTTGGTTTCAATGTTTTTCAAACTATCGTCCATTGATATATCAGTGTTAAGTTTGATGCAATTTGTTGACTGATTTATTGACTTCTTTATCCTCTGTTAAGTATCACAACTAAAAATCCAGCAAAACTTCAAAATCATATCTTTTTATCTACATACATGTGTGGCATATTCTAAAAAGTGAATCAAATTCAGTTCTAACAAACATATGGAGAAATTTCACGACTTGTTCCGCATTATTATTTTCGACAACAAAAACTATACAACTTCCACTAATAACAAACTACCATGTCAAATATATCAAATTCAGTTCTAACAAATATGTCAAGAAATTTCAAAACTTTTTCAGCTCTATAATTTTCTACCACAAAACCATAAGACTCGCATTCATAATGAACTTCCATCCCAATCCAAGCAAACAAATAATGCCAAAAACTCTCTAAAATCTCACACTTTCACATCAGAAATCACTGTTTGACACATTCAATTCCACCAAAGACTGCAACATAAAACTTGAGAAAGAAATTTCACAGAAACTACTTGTCTAGAATTCATAATTCAAAACCAAACCAAAATACTTGTCCAAATCAATAAATATAAAATCATAACTTCACAATCTAAAATGTAAAAAAAATAAAAATAATAATAAAAAAAAATAAAAATAACCTACTTGTCCAATCCTATGTCCAATCCTATATTCACTAAGCTATTACATCTTTACACGTTTTCCGATTGTGCCTCGCCTTTTTTCCACACCGACCACACCTTATTTCCCGAACCTTCTCTCCTCGAGACGGAATTCTCTTACCTTTAGGCCCTCCAGGTACCTTTTTCTCAACTGGTGGTAATATGACACCATCAACTACAGGACCATTACACGTGCTAGCTGTTGAAACGGGATGAATGGACCCCGAGTAGCACTTCTCATAATATTCAACATAAAAGTAAGGCTCAATATAATCCGTTATTGCCTTTTGAGTAACTAGAGAACTTTTCAAGAGCACCACTGCAGCATGTGAGCACGGGAAACAATTGTGCTGCCACTGTCCACAAGAACATACCCGCAGTTTGATGTCAACAAACACAGAAGGATGACAGTGTACCTCAAATATGTCCTCATTTGAGCTGCTGATATTCCACGTCCTCCCCTCATCCAATGCAGCTTGCAACTTTGTCTCCATGGCTGGACAAAGAACACCTGTCCATTTCTTGCAGTCGCTTCTCCTTTCGGCCATAACTTTCATACTATCCAATCTAATCTCATCTATCATACTCGTGATAGGTAAATACCGCACTTCCAAGATCTTAGAATTCCAAGAGTCAGTTATGTTTGAGCACATTTCATCATACCTCCGACCCTTAAAATATGCATGTGCCCACTTCTCATGCGGAAGATCACGCAAAAAATCTTTGACCCTCTGTCCACCTTCAACTAACAATGAGTCCAATTCCTTGTGAAATTTCTCAGAATCAGGTGCGTATGCACATAAGTTGAACTTGTCAACAATCCGCTCTCCAAAATTTCCCCCAACTCCTCTAAACTTATCACGCAGATTAAACTTCAAATTAAACAAGCAATAACCATGAAAGTGATCAGGAAATACGATTTTAACTCCTTCAATCAAACCAGTATTCCGGTCAGAAATGAACGTTATTTTTCGATTGGGATCTAAAATCTTTTTCAACTCTTCTAAGAACCACGTCCAATTATTTGTATCCTCTGAGCTAACAACAGCATATGCAAGACTAAAAACACCTGTAACAAACATGAACAAACACTAACATCAAAAAACAAACCCAAAAAGTAGTTCACTTGAAAAATAAACCCACAGAATGTTTGAGAAATTTCACAACATTCATTTTCAACACATCAAATTGTAATTGAACTGAAATTAAACGACTACAAGTAAATACAAAATGAAATACCTGTGTTACCATCCCTGCATGTAGCACCAAGCAGTACTCCTTTGTATCTACCTTTCAAGAATGTCTGATTCAAAAAAATCACAGGCTTAATCCAATTCAAGCCCTGAATAGAAGCAGCAAATGAAACAAAACACCGCTCAAAACGACGACTCTCAGGATGAACGTCAAGAATTAAATGACTGCCGGGATTACATCTCTCTGCCTCCCTGAAATACGATTTCAATTTATCGAAAGATAATGAGTGGTCTCCAAAGATTTCCTTCTTTGCATTCTCTACACCCAACCAAGCATGATGGTACATGATATCAAGACCATAATCTTTCTTGATATCACCAACAACCTCAATGGGCTGCGTAAGAGGCTTTGTACGAACCTTGTCCATGATCAAACTAGTAACTAGATCCGAAGATACACGAGGGTGCTTTGAGCTGCGCATAACCAAACCACAAGTGTGTTCATTGTTCATATTACGTATGTAAAAAAAGCCATTAATGGGCTGCCTCGATGCATGAATCCGCCAAGCACATCCTTTCTCATCCGAAAAGCTACATACCACTGTAACCCTCTCTTTGTCATTTTTAAGATACTTAAATCGAAAGCCAATCGCAATAGAATACTTGCAAAGTGCTTTCCGAAATTCTTTTGCACCACCCTCAAACTTCTGACCAACCTCACGAATTTCACGAGACCATGCCGAATCCAACAACAATTTCTCCTGATTAGCACAAAAACTAGGAACCAAATCTATTTCAGACTCCATTCCTTTGTTCTCAACCATCACAGTTTCACTAACCATCACAGTTTCACTATCATTATCTTCCCTGCATTCTTCATCACAATCCCCATCTAAATCAATGATATCAATATCAACGCGATCCATATTAAAACTTTTCGCAATGTACCTCATGTTTATAAAGTCCTCTTCACTATCCAACATACAATTATCATGTCCAGGCAATCGATAAGAAATACTAATTGATTCTCTACTAGCCTTAGACCACCTCCCCAAAATAAAACTCAACAAATCAGAATACATCATTTTATCAAAAACTCTCTTAACGGCAGTTTCACTTCTAAAACTGCACAACAGCATCAGTTGATTATCCATGCTCACTATATCCATCATAAACGTATACTGCAACATCAAATGCAAAAAAGGATATCTCAACTCATCATTCATAACAAGAAAAATAAGTACTCAATAAAAAGTTAGAAATTTCACAAACTTTATTCACACAGAACAATTACAATTTTCACAAAACATTCAATAGCAACATCAACTACATTCAACACACAGAACAAATTTTTTGAAATTTCACAAACTATCTCCACAGACAACAAATCCTGAAATTTAACAAAACATTCATACAACAACAACTACTACGTTCAGCACACAGAAAAAATTTGTGAAATTTCACAAAACATTCATACCAACAAGAACTACATTCAGCTAATCAGTGAAGTTTACCAAAACTTTCATACAACTACATTCACCAAAACCTGAGTTATCCAATATTCATATCAAAGTAGGTACAACAACAAAATAAAACACTGAGTATTCAAAAACATGAGAACCAATCAATCGCAATCGCTCAATCTTAATCAACATAAAATCAAAAAGAAATTTGAATCAAAATAAGAACAACGATTCAAGCACATCAGTCACCTTCAAAATGCATAGAGAATTCAAACACATTGTTCGAAAAAATCGCGAATCAACTACAACCAATCTTCGCAAACATAAAACCTTCGATAATCGAAAATCAACTATTTCAGCAGAAAACTTACTGAGGCGTAGATGATTCACGATCTTCGAACTGTCAAAGCCATCAATCTTGCGAAACTTCAATCTAAACTCCTAAATTACGATCGTCTCTAGCTGCGAAATATTTCCAAATCTAGAACTCCTTGATTGAAGCAGCGAATTGAGTAAAATTGCATGAGATACGCTCATTCTCACATAGGCGACAAGAGGGGCAATAATGTCCGAAAATGTGGGGACTTAATTCAAAAAGGATCGGTTATAACAAAATCCTTGAAGTGAAGGTCTACTAACCAAAAAAGTTTTCCTAGTGTCCTATTACCAAATACTTCTCCTAATTAGGGATTTAATACCAAATTTCCATAAATAACGTAAAATGGAGAACTATTCAATATAACCATGCATTTTTGGTTATATCATACCAAATTTTTAAGTCCCAACTCGAATGTGTCATTAGTTGAAACTTGGTGCCAATGAGTAGTAACATTTTAAGCTGCTACTTGATAGTAACAGTGTGTCATTTGAAAATACCATTTTAAGGTGCTATTTGGCAACAACAATTAGTCAGATTATGTACTAACTATGGCCCAATGACGTATAACTATTGGTGTATATGATACAACCAAATGGGTTGGTTGTGCAGAAGTTCCCCGCCTAAATACATAACGTGTATAATGTTTTCTGATTGGTACTGCGACATTACAACCAAGGATGGATTCAGGGAGGGCAAAATGGGGCAATTGCACCCCTAGATTTGGGAGGGAAAAAAAAGCTTCTACTTATTCTAGTATTATAACATACATATGCTTTAATGCATTGACTCATCCCTTCTTAATTTTGTAAGATTATTAACTATTAAGCTTGCCCCCCAAGCTTGCTCAACCTCGCTCCCTAAGCTTGATTCCTGGATCCGTCCCTCGTTACAACCCGAACTGCAAGTAAATTTTTATTTGACACAAAGTTCAAATGACATGCAATTTTGAAAAGACCTGATAATGATTATGACCAGATTTGGATAGCGAGTGTTGTTATGTTAGAACTACTAAATGCATTTTACCAATTTGTTGCAATTAAACTTTGACATTGTGAAAATGGACAATATATTTTTTTCACTTCTCAAGGATAAAAGGACACAGATGAGTATAGATCTAGTGATTTAGAGATAATCATAGGGCCCAAAGTTGAATACCAAATGCTTTATCAGTAGTACCACATGCAGTGGTGTGGTACTAGGGGCAGAGCCATGATTTGATCTTAGGGAGCACAATCCTACATGGGGTCCCCACCCCAAATTTTTTGGGTTGTAATACTATAATTCTGGGTTGTTATGTTTTAAAACTGTGTGCATGTTAAGTGAGTTTTGCATATAATTGATCGAGGGGCAAAACACTAATATAAATCACCCCAATTTTTTGGGTTGTAATGCTATAACTTTGGCTCTCTTGTTAGGCTGAGAAGGATATGCCCTCTTGATGTACCTTGGTTTAGTTCAACATATTCACTTCTTTCGTTTGGTAAAATAAAATTTTACTATAATTTGGGGTTGTTACGTTTTAAGATTATGTCGATGCTACGTGAGTTTCACATATAATGGATTGAGGGGCATAACAATAATAATCTCTACATAACTCGTTTGTGGAACTATGCATAATTTCTTTACTTTTTTGTACTAGTTTCACTTATAAAACAAACAATCTATTTAAATGTGAAATTTATAAGGCCTTGAATACATGAGGCTAATTGAGTAAATAAAATATTAATTTGAGTGAAAATGAATAATTGAAAGGATGAAAGTGTAATTGTTGATGTTAAAAGGTGTAAAATTAAAATTTCAAGGACACAAAATGCATACAATGTTCGATGTATAGTGCAAAAACATAATTTCCAGGGTGGCCTCAGCCCATGTGTGGTACCATAAATCACTGTAACAAAGGGCAGAGGGAGTTAGGCCCAGGGTGGGTCCATCCACCCCCTCCCCTGGAATTTTTGAAAATCACAACTTAGCCTTACTACTTTTAGGTATTACACGTTTGGTCCCGAACCCGAAAGGGAAAGGGAATTACTACTTTGAAAATCACAACTTAGCCTTACTACTTTTAGGTATTACACGTTTGGTCCCCCCTCACATAAAAAAGAGTAATGTTATGCTTCCCAACCACTGCCACAGCAAGTGGTACAATTGTTTTGAGTATTTTTTATCCAAATTTGGGAAGCATAAAAAAAATATGTTACTTTGAAAAGAAAAAAGTCTGTGCACTTTGCCTCTTTTTATCCAAATGATTTCTCTGAAAAAGACGATACGTATAGCTTGAAGATCAACTTGATACATATATCTGTGATGTGCGTACGAGTAAGGGCTTTTTGGAGTTGATGGAATTTGGTGATCTAGCAAGGAAAATGATTCAGACAAAAAAACATGATGCTTTTTGATTTAGTTTATTGACTTCTGAAACTGCCATTGGTTTTACTTGTTGCAACGGCTACATTCACAATTTTCAACTATAAAGATTGTGAAAATTCGCTTGCGCGGTCGAATGGGTGCCAATTTTTAAATTATAGTTTGGTTGTGCATATTGAGAAAAACATATTCAACGAGGTTTCGTTTTATACTCGTGAGTAAATACGACGAAAAGGAACAACTCCAATACGCATCTGGAGTTATTATTATTGTTTTTTGGCAAACGGGATAAACTATTGTGTACATCATTTGGCTGAGCTTTTGGTCCACAACCACACAATAATTTATCATGCATGGCAAATAATATTCTCATGATTGCAGTCAATCCAGTCATCTAATTGCATTTGGGATATATGTTTTTTTTTCCCCTTTCTTGTTTTTTCAATTACGTAAAAATTTTCAAGACTAGGCAAAAAGACTCATCACTGTAATGTAAACTTTCTTATGTTGATAACCACCCGCAATCATCAGTATTTTTTAAAACATGGAACAAACATATCTAGAAGGTATGTTGTATTAATATTTGGCATAAGGTTACAAGCAAAAAGTAAGATAAAAAGAGACTAAGACAGTAACACTGCCATTAGCTTATATATATATATATATATATATGTTGAAGAAGTTAGAATTAGAAGCCACAAGAATACAAACTGCAATAAAAAGAACCATGTCTCACATGCGAATCTCATACTTTATTTCACATTGCAGTACCATTTATCATCTAAAATCCAATCTCTAAGTCAAACTACACAACGTGAAACCGTAGGCTAAAGTGGAAAAAACTACAACATGCAGTGTCAGAATGTACAATAGGCCAATGATACAGTGAAAGCATTGTGTTTTACGAGATCTAAAGTAAGTCCACTGTGTCTCAGTTAACATCTAATCTAACTAATCGAGATTTAATTTCATTTGAGTTGGAAGCCCCAATTACATTGCTACTTTTTATTTTCATTTTTTACTCTAAGAAGATGAGTTAACAACAATCAGATTGTGTTAGTCATTTTGTCTTAGTACTTGTTTAGTTATTAACACTTAACAAGACAAACAAGAAAAAGTAACGAATTTAAAACATCTATCTATTCGCACAAAGTGGCCGATCTTAACATTTGAAAAGCAGTCAACTATAAGAACTAAACTGTTGTATGCAATATTAATGAAAAGAGAGACATAGTAAGCCAGATTTTGTCGCATGGAATCAAGTTTGAAATAGGAACTGTGGCTTTAAGAAAGTTCTATTATTAAAAATAAAAAATAAAAAATAAAGAAAACAAGCGAAGGTGAAAAACCAAATGTAAATCACAGCCCTCATTTCCTTTCTTCCCCAAAAACAACAAAACAGAAAAGTAATTAATAAGCATGACAGTGAGAGGTTTGAGAAAGCCTCAGTATGGATTAGGTGTGTGTAAATTGGTTATTGTGCACATAAATACAAATACATAAATACAGAAAAAATGAAAAATAATTGTAGTAGAGAAACCAATATACCTTTTCTCTGCCTTTAATTTAAGAAATTGTTCCGGTGATCGGAGACTGTTGCAGGAGATGAATCCGATGATGCGCGGCGTTTTGCAGAGCAGCTGTAACTCAATCTGAAATTTTGAGAAGCAAAAATAGAAGAAAAAAAAAACCGTATATGGTTCAGATTTTTAGAGAGAGAGACAGAGAGAGACCTACCTCTGTTACAGAGAAAATTTGGTCTCAGGCAGCCATCTCATCAATGGCGAAATTAGACTGAGAGCTAGGGTTATCGAAGTTCAAGGGAATTAGGGGAAGTTGGAGCATTTTTCTCTTAGTAATGACAGCGTACAAATCATTTATTTGTTGTATTAGTATATCAGTAATGATATTTGTACCGAAAATTGCCCATAAAATGTGCATGACAAGGCTATTGATTTCGGCAGGCTTCACATCACTTTGCTGCACAATTTTTGTGTAATTTTCGGTGCACATAGCAGTGTTGTTACTATTTTATCTTTTTTTAAGTGATATTGTGTGATCCGGTTTAAATTTTAATGGGTCAGAGTGTTAGTTAAAGGAGAGATAGAAATAGTTGTAAATTAATCAATACCCCTAGCATTATTCGCTTGCTCATCCAAAATTTGCTCACCCAAACACTATATTGGATGAGCATGTGAGAGCTACAACTTTTTATCTTTTGTTACTCCTCATTTTGCCCTTGAAAAGTGGTAGGGCCTACTTGCTCTCCCAATAAGGTAAGCAATGAGTGAGCAAATTTTAGATGAACAAAAAAAGCTCTCTGGGAACGGATTAGGAAGCGACGTAGTTTTGTGAGGGGGGGGGGGGGGGGGGGAATGAATGAAAAAGCCAACAAAATATGTGTATTTGTGCATACATATTTTGGTAAATTTAGTCAAAGTCATTATAAATAAAGTACTAAACTAGTGAATAATCAGTGCTATGCACGGTTGGTTATCAAAGAAAGAATTGTTATCCCTAGATCGATGTTCCAGCATCCCACAATTAAAACACATTTCCCTTATATCTGGTGCAGAATTTGTACTTCCCACTCCTTAGTTCTTGTTCTGAAAGTTAGTCATGAAACATTAGTAGGGTGTGGTCGATTACAAAGCAGACAGATTGGTATGTTGCTCATTGTCCTTCCTTGTCCACTGAAATTGGAACTAGAACCAGAACCCCTCGTGAAAGGCCTCTTGAAAGATCCACCTTGGTTCAGGTCACCACCTTCATAGTTTCTCTTCCCTTGTTGGTTCCGCCTTGACCTCTCCATTCCACTTTCAACCACCACTGTCGTTTGTTGCACCGCTCCAACTGTTGAGTGTTCATAGGTCTCTACTCTCAAGCGGATGTTCTCCCTCAGTCCTTCCTCAAATATACTTGCCCTATCCTCTTTCAGTCAACACACACCACTTTCCAAATCTCAATAGTGCATTATACTTTGAAGTGTACTCGGCCACAAACATGTCTCGTTGTTGCAGATTATCAAACTCCCTCTTTTGCATTGTGAGCGGCTCGCGGAAAGAACCGGCGATTGAATTCCGCCTTGAACCCTTCCTAAGTTATTGGTGCTCCTTGATCCAACACATAACCAACCAATTCTGCGCCTCACCCCTGAGTATATCACTAGCGTTCTCAATTTTCAGTGCATCGGACATCGGAATAGATCTGAAAATCCTTTTCATATCAATAACTCAATGCTCTGCTAGCGTCGTGTTAGAGGTTCCGTGAAACTCTGTCGGCTTCTTCCTTATAAATTATTCTGACACAAACCTCCCACCCCTGTTCTCCGGCACAACGGCTATTAGTGTTGCCTCGAATGGAGGTGTTGGAGGTAACCACTCCGTTAAATTCCGAACCAAGTCCCCGATGTTTTCGATCATTTTGGTCATGTGGTCCATTTGTCGAGTATGTAACGATAGATCTTGGTCACCTTCACTCCTAATTGTACAATCCTGTCAATCTCAATACAGAAATACTATGCATGTATGACAATGAATATAACCATGTATATATAACAACATACATATGCATCAAACATCTCTACAACATATGGATGCATTCTAAAGTTTACGCCAAAGCACTCAACACTACGCTCGTCGTCGCACATTTGCAAAGTTTTGTTACCTATAGCTCTGATACCAATAAATGTCACGACCCATCCTGCCACAGGCGAAAATAGGACACGTAGCACGCCACCAAGGCTCATCCAACTCATTAAAAGATTATAGCAGCGGAAAAGAAAACTTAAAATGACATTGAGTATTTAAAACTTTTGAAACAATACCCTTTGAGTGATAAAATCCGTATAAATTTGAAAATGTAATTTTATTTCGAACCAGATGAAATTACGTTGAAAAGGGTCCCAAAGGTACCCCAAGAACCAATCAGAGTATTTAAATAATTCCCGGAAGGGGTATAAAAAGTTCACTAGCAGGGGTCATTTCAAACGGTCGAACGATCCCCTTCGATCGGTCGAATGTCCCTTGGCAAACATTCATTCAGGATAGTGGGTACTTCGACCGGTCGAACCAACCCCTTCAACCGGTCGAATGACCCCCTAGCAGAACTTTGCCTAAAAGTCATCCAACCTTAATCCACCACAATTAATCCATAACACAAATCTTACAACCCAATCTTTCAAACTATAAGGACATGATTAAACCTTACTAAACCAAAAACAGAAACGATAACTGAACAACCTAAGGCTTATTTGGCTGAAATTATAAAATATTAACATTCATTTATAAATCCAAGTTTGACAAGTTAAGTATTCAAAATGCGAACCCACAAGTTCGGATTCGTTACAAAACTAACTACAAGTAGCTAGATAACATATTACAACACACCCAAAATCCTTTCAAGGTTTCCAAGTCAACCAAATATGGTTCTAGCTTCCATATTTCATTATTACAACATTAACATTGAAAACAAAAACATGCACAAAAGGTGATTCCCGGCATCCCTATCAGCCTCATTCTTCCGTTTCTTCTTTCCTTTCTTCTTATCACCTGCAATGTAGTAAATCTCCACTGCTCAGCTATATACTGAGTGTACAATTCTAAACATATGCATATAAGGCAATTCATACTTTAAACATCTAAATCATATCAAATAGTCTCTAGGGAGAGGGACACGCATTTATCCGGTATATCGGTAAGCCCAAAGTATATTAACCGCGATGCCAATGGCAAACCCAGAGTCTATCAACCATTGCATCCAACTGTTTTGGCAGGGCCGGTTCCCAAACCAAGTAAGTAGTCATCGCTACTATAACTCTCAAACATCGAGAGGCGTATCCTGGCATGAACTTGTATCAAATTCCCCTTTAAACCACATAGTCATTTACCATACTCACATAGTCATACAAACATGTTTTTCATACGTACTCGCTGAATTTAACGGGCCTAAATTAACACATGAGTTTTGCCCCGGTCACAATTTCGTACATGATATCTAAAACATCCAAAATTCCCTATATTACATAGGTTAAGAATTCATACCTTAAGCTATCGTCTTAAGATTTCAGGTGCATCACAAGAATACCAAAACTAAGCTAAATCTCTGATCCTACACAAAACCTACAAGTTTTACATGGTTTTTTCCAAAATTCTAGAATTAGGATTTTTTTTTTTAAAAAAAAAAAGCCAAACAAGGCCTAAGAGGTATCAAAATGAAGCTCTTTACCTCAAGGCGCTAAAATATGAAATCTGGAGAAAAACTGACGAGCGAACATACGTCGACTTGCATCGTGAAGCTCTAAGCAATTAAATATCCCTCATCCCCCTTTTGGATTTACGTTTAAACAACTTTGTGAAATGAATATTTTCACACTTTCTATATATAGACAACACTTTCAGAAATTGTGTTTATCTCCCCACGAGTTCTAAAACTCCTAATTATTCTTCGAAACGACTTACACGTCTAATTCATTACTTCATGAGTGAAAACTATAATTTATAAAAGTTTTGTCTAAGTTCTGTTTGTTGCCGTAATTATGATCCGAAAACTAATTTCGTGGAATCTCTAGATAACCCACCTGTATGTAACGCATCACATTGGTTATCTCTAAAATAATCAAAATGATCTTAAACAAGATCAAGTCTACAAGAAAATATACTACAAATGTAAATTTACTATTCATAAATTACCAGATAACATTTAAATCATATAAATGTCATTTAATCATACAATTGCCTCAATGATTATCGAATCACTGTGTTCTCACTTGACACCTTTCGTTGACTATAGTCAACTACTTCACAATTATCAAATAACATTGATAATTCTCAAAAGTCCAAATATGCAATTTAAAAACATTTGATTTTTCGGGACGGGTGTGACATTATAATAAACCCTAGAATAAATTGGGATCACCTTTTAAAGAAATTAAAAGCAAGTGATCAAACACCAAATTAACCAAATGGATCAGCAATCCTAGTTTTTTTTTTTAAACAACTAGTGAATTTTATATCACTAGAAACCATTACATACATACATGCATACATACAAGAGACCAATAACAAACATCTCCTAAAGCCAAGCAAACCCCCACAAAAATCACAACACCCCGATTCCAAGCAACTCAGCAACCTAAGTTTTTGACTTTTTCTCATGTATTGACTCCAATAAACTTTTCAATTCCACTTGAAAAAGGAAAAAAAAAATATACGATTTGTATCGATTGGTATATCAGTGCCTAGTGTGAGATTCACATGTGATTAAATACAAAGAAGAAAATCACATCCCTTGCTTAGAAAGCAAAATAAACAAAATCTAAACTTCTTTAAGTGCATAATTTATGGGAGGTGCCCTTAAAATAAGCAATAATTTTATAAAAAAAAAATCTTAAATAGATGCCCAAATTAAAAAACTAACCTACCTTTACCAACAGTAAAAAATAAATAAAGTGAGACTTTCAAAACACACCAACACAAATTAGAAACCACTAAACAAAACACAAATTGGCAAAATCCAATCCCATTTATGCCGTCACTTGAGTGTTAGATTCACTAAGGCCATGTCACTTGAGTGTTAGATTAAGGCCATGTGTGGAGAGAGAGAGAGAGAGAGAGAGAGAGAGAGAGAGAGAGAGAGAAGCAAAGTAGTGTTCTCTTTTATAAACCAAAATGAGGGCAACTTTGTCTTTTGCCTTAAGTTATGTTTTAAGGAGGGGTAAAAAAAGTCAAGTCAGATATCACGTGATGGTCATCAGTCTTCTACGTTACATTTTTGACGGGCAATATAATGGAGCGGGTATAAATGTCAAGTAGGAATACTTAAGGGGGTGGATTTGCGGGTAAAAAAGTTCAGGGGGTATTAGTGAAAAAGGGTCAAATTGAGAGGGTGTTTATATAATTTATCCTTTTTTATCATTAGATCTTGGGAGAATTAAAAATCAGTCAACAATTTGTTGATAATTTAAAAGTCAGTCATGTGTTTTTTGAAAATTAAATACACATCAACTCTTGTGTAAAATGTCAAAACTACCCCTCTCTCTTTGGTCTCTTCTCTCTCTTCTCACTAGCCACCACCGCCACATGTCGTCGCACCACCACCACCACCTACCACCCTTAAAGGCCACCACCACCACAACCACCACCAAACCCAAACCCCAACCCCAACCTCTCTATATCCTCTCTCTCTCTCTCTCTCTAGGAAGAAGAGAAACTCATAGCCCGCCACCACCTCCATCCTCAAAGGGCCACCACCACCACCAAATCCAACCCAAATCTCAACCTCTCTCTATCTCTTCTCTCTCTTTGATCTCCTCTCTCTCTCTCTCTCTCTCTAGGAGGAAGAGAAAGCCCATAGCCAGCCACTACCACCACTGACTGCAGCCATTGTAGGGAAAAAAAAGTTACAGGTTTTAGAGCAACTGGCCAAACATAAGAAGGAACTCACCAAATGTTATTGGGAGCAAATATCCAAACGTAAGGAGAAACTCACCAAACGGTATCAGGAGCAACTCTCCAAACGTAAGGAGCAACTCACCAAACGTTATCGGGAGGAGCAACTCACCAAATGGTATTAGGAGTAACTAACAAAACTGTGTCAGGAACAACTCCCTAAACCGTTTGGATAGTTGCTCCTTACGTTTGGAATGTTGCTCCCGGTTGCTCCCGACACAGTTTGGTTAGTTGTCCCCGACACCGTTTGGTAAGTTGCTCCCAATAACGTTTGGTGAGTTGCACCTTACGTTTAGAGAGTTGTGGATATCGCAGGCTAACCAGGCTTTTAAAAAATTTTCGATTTCAAAATGCGAGTCGCCATTTAATTTTTAAAGGTTAGTTAAGAAACCATTTTTAAAAGCAAACTGATATTTTGGAAACCAGAGATTTCTAGGTCCGGAGATAGTGGAATGAGAGGGGAAGGAGCCCGGCGGACAAAAACACCCCCTCTGATCCTATCTCGTGATAGGCCTCTACTCAACATCCTTTTTAATCGAATTGTTAATCTAAGCATGCCCTCAACTAATACACACACACACACACACACATATATATATATATATATACATTCAACAAGCATGTTGAAAAGGGTGCAAGATTGCTAATGATAAAAGGCATATAGAACCAAATAGATTCATCTAGCAAGCAAGTGATATGTAATAGAGAACAAGAGAACTTACTCGGGATCCAGCTGTGAAAGGAAACATGCAATGCATACAAAAATAGAAAATTCTAGAAAAAGAGCCTCTAACACATATATACACATAAGATAAATCCTAATTCTAAGGTGTCGCATATGAAGTCGAAAATCACAAAAATCAAAAAATAAACTAAACTAGATAAAGAGCCAAGAAATTGTACCTCCATAGCACTACAAAATAAAGGGTTAGTCCACATGCTTTGGATAAAAAAAATATAATATTAAATCCTAAATGAACTTCTAACTTAAATCTATCAAATATGAAGGGAATTGATATAATCATGAATTCCTTCTAACTAGTTAGAATTATAACACTTCTATAGATATACAAGTCTCAACTAGGAGCCAATGTAATGTCCATATAGAGATGATACAATTCTAACATGATTATAAGGAACCATAACTAGGTTAAACCAATTACGACTCATTATAACACAAAACAATGTCCTAATTATAAGAATCAATATGCAAATGATGATAGTGGAGGTATGAATATGAACAAGCTAAGAATCCTTCATGGATTTGGATCATCTAACCTCTAGAGTTAAGTCCAACTAATCAAAGTAAAAACATAGTTTAAGTCCTATGTCATATAAAAGACATTTGGATCATCATTCACAAATTTTTTTATCAAACCTATCACAGAATTTCAGAATTAACAGAGAACGGATCATACTTTCAAAAATAGGAAAATCATACTTTCCATGGGTTGATCTTAGTGATTTTTGGACACTAGGTGCCTATATAAGTCTAGTTTCTAACCCAAAAAGAAAATCAAAGATCAAACGGTCCAATCTCCGGGAATTGGACTAAGACCAGACACTACTCATAATTTTACAACTCTATGTCCAGAGATTTTGTATGGTTTTCTAAAAATAGTAAATGAATCAGAATCACTTTGATCTTTTTACATTTAACTTCATAGAAAAACTTATTTGAGGTCAAAAATGTTTGGTTAAGGCCCTGATTCATTCATTTTAAAAAGATGTTACTATTATGAAATTCTAGATAGAAAACAGTTGAGTTGCAAATCCCATGATCAAACCATATTAACTATGAAATCTTATGAAAACAAAAATCACAGTGGTACATCTATGAGTTAGGGACAAAATCCAATTGGTCTCATTCAATTCTAATGAATCATGATTTAAATAAAAATCTTTAATGACAGATTGTCATTGAAAATCACTGCACCTTTATTGGATGACCATTTATTTGTTAAATCCAACTTGGTCCAAAATTCTAGAAAGAATTTGGACCAAACAAGGATCATGACTACTTAGGACAATCAATCAGGTTCATCAAGGAGTCCTTAAACTTGATCAAAAGGGAACTTCCATGGGGACCTTCATGGATTCACCCAACTTCATGTACATATTTACACATTACGACTAAGCCATGGAGATTAGCTTATCTTAAGTTTAATCCCTCTCTGAAGTTGTTGGTCCATGAGGAATTAAGACTTGTATTACCTACTTCTCCTCTCAACTTAATGGTTCTTGGAGATATAAGAATGACTAACACTCATAAATTTCAAGGAAATATAAAGAAGATTCCATGAAACTTCAAATTAGAGGACCCAAGTCATAAGTATAGGCTTGGATTCATCTACTTGTTTATAAATAGGAAGATGATCAACCTTGAATCCCATGTAAAGCATAACCTTACATGAGATCAAAAGATCAAACTCAAGAGATTCAAGTGAGATATTGAAGATCTCCAAGAATCTCAAGAGAGGAGTGTGAACAAGAAAGGAAGAAATTATAATAAAAAAAAAACTAAGAGAGCTAATGCTCCAAGTCAACTAAAAAAAAGCTTCTTATAAAACTTGTTTTTTACTTTAAATTCATAGATACTTTGATCCAAACCAACAAAAAAACAAAAGAAAAAGAAATGAAACTCAATCAAGATTAGAGGATCACCTCCAATTATCCTCAAATTTCTATGGTTTGATGAAAATCTTCCAAACTCTTCTTCAAGTTCTTCCCAAATTCTCCCAAAAATTCTCTCTCCAATTGTTTCAAAAATTGTTCTAAAAATCATTCCCCCAAAAAATTTCCCCCCTTCTCTTGTAATGGAGATATACACCTCCTTATACGGACAAATTCTAAGGGTTGTTTCAGTAAATTTGGGATAAAAACCCTAGTTGTAAAGGCACATTTGATGGTACAATGCGTACTCTCTAAAAAAACATATTGTTGAAGAATGCGGCACTCGGCGAGTTGTCCGCGACACTCAATGAGTGCCCGTTCGGTGCTTGCTGACTGCAGCAGTGGCACTCAGTGAGCACCGCAGACAATTCACTGACTGTCGTTTTCTTCTCTGTCTTACTTCTGTTTTATTCTCATTTTCTTTTCTTTTTCACATTCTTTTTTTTCTTTTTCAGTTCCAAAATCCCTTTTGCTTTTCGCGGTGTTTAGCGAGTTGTCTGCGGCACTCAGTGGATGCTAGCGCGGCACTTTGTGAGTGCTGGCATGACATTCTGTGAGCACCGGTGCTACACTCTGTGAGTGCCGCCGACTTTGTCGCGTGTCATTTTCTCCCCTTTTTTCCATTTTCTTTTACCAAAACCCTTTTCTTGAACTAAATCTATTTTATTATTATTATTTTCAAACTGTGCCTTTTCCTTATGCATATTCTACGCCCCAAATTTTCCTGAGTACCCGGTCTTTTCCTTCTCTCTTTTAGATGTTATAATTAACTTCAATTTTTGGATTCGAAGAACTTTTCGAAGAGCTTGAATCACCTTCACATCCGTCGGACATTGGCATCATCAATTTCAGAGGTAATCCTCCCTAAATTTGAAATGGTCAAAATTGGGGTGTCTACAAGAGTTGCTCCTTACATTTGGAAAGTTGCTCCCGATATCGTTTGATGAGTTGCTCCTTACGTTTAGAGAGCTGCTCCCAATAACGTTTGGTGAGTTGCTCCTTATGTTTGGTGAGTTGCTCCTTATGTTTGGCCAGTTGCTTCAAAACCTGCATTTCTTTTTCCTACAATGGCAGCGGTCAGTGGTAGCGGTGGCCGTCTATGGTTTTTTCTTCCTCTTAGAGAGACAGAGAGAGAGAGAGAGAGAGGTTGGGGTTTGGCTTGGGTTTGGTGGTGGTGGTGGCCCTTTGAGGATAGTGGTGGGGTTTAGGTTGGGTTTGGTGGTGGTGCTAGCACTTTTAGGGTAGTGATGGTGGTGGTGGCAACGACAGGTGGTGGTGGTGGTGGTGGCCATGTGAGGAGAGAGAAGAGACCAAAGAGAGAGAGAGAAAGAGGTTGGGGTTTGGCTTGGGTTTGGTGGTAGTGGTGGTGGGGTTTGGGTTGGGTTTGGTGGTGGTGGTTGCCCTTTAAAGGTAGTGGTGGTGGTGGCGAGGGTGGCAGGTGGTGGCAGCACATGGTGGTGGCCATGTGAGGAGAGAGAAGAGACCTAAGAGAGATAGGGGGCAGTTTAGACATTTTTTTTTAAAAAAAGTTGACTTGATTTCTAATTTATGCACTTTAAATAAATTTCTTTTTATTTTTCAAAAATGCACAATCGACTTTTAAATTATCAACAAATTATTAACTGATTTTTAATTTTCCCTTAAATCTACTCATCCAAGCCTTAGGAAAAAAAGGCTGATGTATACCTGTAACCCACTACATAACTCTTCACCCCTATCACTCACGTAAACACAGCCTCGCCCTCGCACGACACACAGAACACTCTCTCTGTCGCGCTTTCTCTCTCTCTCTTTCCCCCTTCTCTCTCTCTCTCTCTCTCTCTCTCTCTCTCTCCCTCTCGGAAGCACGACGCTTGTAAGAAGGTCGCCTGTCGCATTGTGTCCAACGCACAGCACTGTACTTCACGGACCTATATATAACTTTTTAGGGTTTTGTTGCGTTGATGTGCCCGTGTCTTGTGATATGCATGTCGGGTGTGTACGTGTCTGTGCTTCATAGCACTCTCTCTATCTATCTATCTGCCGCCGTCGTTGAAAGCTACAGGTAAACCTCTAACCCTAAATCCTATTTTTTTTTGTTAGACATGTGTGTATATATTCGTATTCCAGTGCACAATGCACTCTGTGTGTGTGATTTTTTTTTGTATGGAACTCAGTTTTAGTTGAAGCCTGAAATTCTCTAGATTTGTTTTCTTTTGTGATCTCGATGTTTGTTTTAGTTTCAATTGATTAGGATCCTAGTATTAATCCCCCAAGTTTAATACTTCACTCCGTAGTTAGTTTTATTTATATTTATTACTTATGTTTAATTTTTCAGACTTTATTTTTTTTTTTTAGAGAAGTGGGACTTTTACCGAATAAGGTTCTTTGGATTAAATGAAGAGGTATTTGGAGGATTCAGGACAAGATATGTGGAGGTATAACACATCTGCAATTTTATATTTTTGTTTTATTTTTAATCTATTTTTTCCTTCCAATTGCTTCTGGATCTTATTTAAGTCCCTATTTGATAAAAAGTTGTGACTTAACTGCTGAAAAACAATTACCGAGTTTCAAGTGCTGAAAATTTTAAGCTATTGAGTTTGTGGTACTAAAGGTAGTGTTTCAAGTACCGAAATGTGATGCATTCAATATTGACTTTGGACACAAAGTGCCTCTATGAGTCTAGTTTCTAACCCAAAAAGAAAATCAAAGATCAAACGGTCCAATCTCCGGGAATTGGACCAAGACCAGACTATTCATAATTTTACAACTCTCTGTCCAGAGATTTTGTATGGTTTTCTAAAAAATAGTAAACTGTAACACCCGTACCCGAGAAAGGAGTCCATTATCATTTTAAATGCATTAATTAATATAATTAGTGTATAAAATGGATTAAGGGGAGGCTTTGGACTCGCCTGTATGAAAAGTGTTCAGAAAAGGGACACTAGTTGGAAAAGTCCCCAGTGAGGTGGGACATGTATTGGAATGGGACCCAGTGAAGGGCCGAATATTAATATTTGCATTTTATGCGATTAAATGCATTTATATGATTAAATAACTAATTGTTTAAATGCTTTCATAATATATGATAATACATGTGTTGGCAACTTGTATTAGTTTGGATACCCAAATAAGGGTATAACTAAAAAAGACTTATAATTGGTAGGTGCGATAGCAACTTCACAAAATATATGGGACCCACGTTGGGACCCATGCGGAACTTAGACAAATACTCATTAGATAATTGGGTAGTTAATGGAATGTTTGGGGGATTTTATAA
This sequence comes from Hydrangea macrophylla, assembly GCA_033977485.1. Lineage (NCBI taxonomy): Eukaryota > Viridiplantae > Streptophyta > Magnoliopsida > Cornales > Hydrangeaceae > Hydrangea > Hydrangea macrophylla. Next base: position 8,097,233 of record CM066982.1, on the reverse strand, counting down.
TGAGAACTTAAGAGTTCCGAGGGTGTAAACGAAAAATGGGATAAGTGAGTCTTAGACACCTCATGCTTAATGCATGGTGTGTGTCAAGTGGAGGAGAATTGTCTCCATTTACAGAAAATTCAGGAAATTAAAACAAAGAAAAGAGGGAGAGCTCGGGAGAAAAGACGGAGACGAGACGCCGACACCGTTTTCTTGCCGTTCCGTCGCCGTCGTTTGCCGGATTTACGATCCGAGACCACTTTTGGACTCGTGGAGGTAAGAGGATTACATGCACGTAATTTGTTTTCATTTTCGGTCGGCAATGTTTTTCCGGCGACCGTTCTTGATAGACGACGTTTGTTGTACCAAAACTATGTAGGATTACTCTAGAACAAGAATTGGCTTTGGTTCTAGCTTGAATCAGGATTTTAGGAGCATAATTGGGTATAATCTTTCTAAAGTGAGTTTTCTAACCAAAAAGTGATTGTGGTTTAAAGTGTTCAATGATTCTATTTATGTTTCAGTTATAGAAATCATGCTTAGAAGCTATGGAATTGCTAAATTGTGATTTACATGTCAATTAAATGAAAAGTTGCTATGATTATGTGCCTACATGCTTTATGTGCCTATATGTTATGTGGTAATCAATGAACACCGGGGAAATGATTCATTGGTTGGGAGTAATAAGGGAGACGAAGAAGAAGAATCCGATAAAGACGGAAGTCCAAGGAATAGAAGTGGCCACGGGACCAGGGAATGTCTTCGGGTCTGAATGAATCATTGAACCGGTGATTCGGCGATTATGAGTATAATTTGTGTGTTCATTCATTGCACATGTTAAACATTCAATCATGTTTAGAATTCTCACTAAGCGTAATGCTTAAGAAAACCGTTTTCTATTTCTGTTGTGGTAAATAACAACCACCGCAGGTATGGAGCAATATCCGGAGAGAAAGTAACGTGCTCGGGAATGGGGGAGAGATTTGGGACTTGTAGTTATGTTTATAACTTGAATAATGGTTTAACTTGTGACTTGGGATCATTGACTTGTGGCTTGAAGCCTCGACTCGTGGTTATAGAGTTGAAGAGATTGGGAACTACTTAGGATTCTATAACTTATGTATAATGTAAATTTGTAGAAACTTGTATAATTCTCTATGTTAATAGTTAGCTTTGGGTAAGAAGTTAGAGGAATCGAAGTTTGTTTTGTAAATTCTATAAAAATCCTTAAAGTCTTAACTACGGATATGTGTGAGATGGTTAAGATTGGACCTTTCCGGCAAGTTCGGTTAGTGTCACAATCATTTTGGGTAACGGTTGTTTGCAAGCAAGAGGGTTGTAAAGTTCTTGACTCTTTGGTTCTAGTGATTTTCATTACTTATGTTAGTTTTACCAAGTATGGGGTTTCCATGACCCAATTTGTTCAAATGAAGTTTGAGTCATATCTTGATTGTGTGAAGGGATTTAAATATGTTTATGGTCATGGTTATGAAGTTTTTCAAGACTTTGGAATGCTTAGAAAATGATTTTAGAAGTGTCCTTGGGGATTGGTTTACTTGAGTTCATTCCTAACAAGTTCATGTTTAAGAGTTTGATTTTAAGGAAACTTGTTGGATTTAATTGAGGTTATATTCATGGATCTATGTTTGAAGAGTTTGAATTTGTGTTTGAGTATGTTTAAAATGGATTGGAGTGGGTTTTTAAAGTTTCATGTGGGTTGGTTTGAATTTGGTGAAGTTTGGGACTTTTAAAACAGGGGAAATCTGCTAAAAATGGGGTTCTGCAGGAACCGGATCGATCCGGACCTTGAGCGGATCGATCCGGAGCAGCTGGATAGTGCAGAAATGGCATTATGCCAAATCCGGATCGATCCGGTTTTGGGGCGAATCGATCCGCAGACCATTTTGCTGCACTATTGACTTTTACGGAAACGGACATAACTCACTCTAGAAAACTCGGATTTGCGCACCGTTTTTTGCGTTGGAACTAGGACTCAGAGATCTATCTTTTGGTATAAAATTTTCTATACCTTATTAATTACCATTTTACCCTTGGGGGCTATTTTGTAACAATAAAGTTGTTTAATGTTGCTAAACACATGCGATTCTTAGTAATTCGCATGTTTCTTTGCAAATTAATGTAATTGGGAGCTTGTAGCATTGTTACACGTGTCCTAATCCGCACGAGGCGGGTTGGGGTGTGACATAAATGAATCAAAATCACTTTGATCTTTTTAGGAAATCTTATTAACACATTTATCTTCATAGAAAACTTATTTGAGGTAAAAAAATGTTTGGTTAAAGCCCTGATTCATTCATTTTAAAAAGATGTTACTGTTATGAAATTCTAGACAGAAAATATCTAAGTTGCAAATCCCATGATCAAACCATGTTAATTATGAAATCTTATCAAAGCAAAAATCACAGTGGTACATCTATGAGTTAGGGACAAAATCCAATTGGTCTCAGTCAATTCCAATGAATCATGATTTAATTAAAAATCCTTAATAACAAATTGTCATTGAAATCACTGCACCTTTATTGGATGACCATTTATTTGTTGAATCCAACTTGGTCCAAAATTCTAGAGAGAATTTGGACCAAACAAGGATCATGACTACTTAGGACAATCAATCAGGTTCATCAAGGAGTCCTTAAACTTGATCAAAAGGGAACTTCCATGGGGACCTTCATGGATTCACCCAACTTCATGTACATATTTACACATTACGACTAAGCCATGGAGATTAGCATATCTTAAGTTTAATCCCTCTCTTAAGTTGTTGGTCCTTGAGGAATTAAGACTTGTATTACCTACTTCTCCTCTCAACTTAATGGTTCTTGGAGATATAAGAAAGACTAACACTCATAAATTTCAAGGGAATATAAAGAAGATTCCATGAAACTTCAAATTAGAGGACCCAAGTCATAAGTATAGACTTGGATCCATCTACTTGTTTATAAATAGGAAGATGATCAACCTTGAATCCCATGTAAAAGCATAACCTTACATGAGATCAATAGATCAAACTCAAGAGATTCAAGTGAGATATTGAAGATCTCCAAGAATCTCAAGAGAGGAGTGTGAACAAGAAAGGAAGAAATTATAATAAAAAAAAAAAAACTAAGAGAGCTAATGCTCCAAGTCAACTAAAAAAAAAAAGCTTCTTATAAAACTTGTTTTTTACTTTAAATTCATAGATACTTTGATCCAAACCAACAAAAAAATAAAAGAAAAAGAAATGAAACTCAATCAAGATTAGAGGATCACCTCCAATTACCCTCAAATTTCTATGGTTTGATGAAAATCTTCCAAACTCTTCTTCAAGTTCTTCCCAAATTCTCCCAAAAATTCTCTCTCCAATTGTTTCAAAAATTGTTCTAAAAATCATTCCCCCAAAAAATTTCCCCCCTTCTCTTGTAATGGAGATATACACCTCCTTATATGGACAAATTCTAAGGGTTGTTTCAGTAAATTTGGGGGTAAAAACCCTAGATGTAAAGGCACATTTGATGGTACAACGCGTACTCTCTAAAAAAAACATATTGTTGAAGAATGTGGCACTCGGCGAGTTGTCCGCGACACTCAATGAGTGCCGGTCCGGTGCTTGCTGACTGCAGCAGTGGCACTCAGCGAGTGCCGGAGCGGCACTCAGTGAGCACCGCAGACAATTCACTGACTTCCGTTTTCTTCTCTGTCTTACTTTTGTTTTATTCTCATTTTCTTTTCTTTTTCTTTTTCTTTTTCTTATTCTTTTCTTTCTTTTTCTGTTCCAAAATCCCTTTTGCTTTTCGCGGCGTTTAGCGAGTTATCTGCGGCACTTAGTGGATGCTGGCGCGGCACTTTGTGAGTGTCGGCATGGCATTCTGTGACCGCTAGTGCAGCACTTTGTGAGTGCCGCTGACATTGCCGCATGTCGTTTTATCCCCTTTTTTCCATTTTCTTTTATCAAAACCCGTTTCTTGAACTAAATCTATTTTATTATTATTATTATTTTCAAACTGTGCCTTTTCCTTATGCGTATTCTACGCCCGAAATTTTTCTGAATACCCGGTCGTTTCCTTCTCTCTTTTATATGTTATAATTAACTTTAAGTTTTGGAGTCAAAGAACTTTTTGAAGAGCTTAAATCACCTTCACATCTGTTGGACATTGTCATCATCGATTTCGAAGGTAATCCTCCCTAAATTTGATAGTCTGTCAAAATTGGGGTGTCTATAAGAGTTGCTCCTTACGTTTGGAAAGTTTCTCCCGATACCGTTTGGTGAGTTGCTCCTTTTACGTTTAGATTGTTGCTCCCAATAACGTTTGATGAGTTGCTCTTTATGTTTGGCCAGTTGCTCCAAAACTTGTATTTTTTTTTTCCTACAATGGGCAACAGTCAGTGGTGGTGGTGGCCGTCTATGGCTTTCTCTTCCCCCTAGAGAGAGAGAGAGGAGAGAGAGAGAGAGAAAAAGTGAGAGGATATCAAAGAGAAAGAGAGAGAGAGAGGGGTTGGGGTTTGGTTTGGGTTAGGTAGTGGTGGTGGTGGATGCCCTGTGAGGATAATGGTGTGGTTTAGGTTGGGTTTGGTGGTGGTGGTGGTGGCACTTTAAGGGTAGTGGTGGTGGTGGTGGTGGTGGTGGCAGTGAAAGGTGGTGCTGGTGGTGGCGGCGGCAAGTGGTGGTGTCCATTTGAGAAGAGAGAAGAGACCAAAGAGAGTGAGAAAGAGGTTGGAGTTTGGTTTGGGTTTGGTGGTAGTAGTGGGGTTGGGTTGGGTTTGGTGGTGGTAGTGGTTGCCCTTTAAAGGTAGCAGCGGCGGCGGCGGCAGGTGGTGGCAGCAGATGGTGGTGGCCATGTGAGGAGAGAGAAGAGACCAAAGAGAGAGAGGGGGCAGTCTAGACATTTTAGAAAAAATAAATTGACTAATTTCTAATTTATATACTTCAAATAAATTTACTTTTATTTTTCTAAAAACACGTAATTGACTTTAAAATTAGGGGCATTTACCAAAAAGGACCTCAGTACACCATTTATTAAGTTAAAGTACAAATTAGTAAGTGACTTACCAAAAAGGATAAAAAATTTACAGCTGGTGCTCGCACGGTATGAGTGCGCGTACCATAGAATCTTCTATGCTGAATTTCCTCAACCGCCGGCATATTCACGCGCCACACGCGCGCGACCACGCGCGAGCCACGCGCGCCACGCGTGCGGTTTCCTCTCAGGGTGCTCACATCGTGTGAGTATTGTACCATATTATTTTCAAATTCGAAAAAATGTTTTTAAACTTCAAACATCCATAACTTTTGACCTACAGCTCCATTTTTCGCAAATTTTATACCGTTGGAATCGTGTCGACGAGAGCTACAAAACTAGTACCATTGTTGATATGTTTTGAGAATTTTTTTTTTCATGTTTTTACATACATGATTAATAAGTGAAATTTCACTTGATATACATAAAATATTAAGTGAAATTTCACTTAAAATATCAAGTGAAATTTCACTCAATTCTAGAGCTTTTAAAAACTCTCCCAAAAAAGCCCTAAGTTCAATTTTTGCAAAGCTCATAAACTAGTTATCAAATGAATTAACATGAAATTGTGCTTTAAAAAATAAGAAGCACCAAAATGGGGGCCAAACTAAGCTTTAATGTTCATGAGTTAAGTGAAATTTCACTAAATATTCATGTTGGCATGGTGATTTGTTTTTTTATTTTTTATTTTTTAAACAATGCATATTTTGTTAAAATAAGCAAATTTCATAATTAATTATAAAACTCAAATTTTCAACCAAAACAAATGCAGGAATTCTTGTTAAAATTCGTCTTTTTTTAAATTTATTGTTGATATGTTTTGAGAAAAAAGATTTTCATGTTTTTACATACATAAATAATAAGTGAAATTTCACTTGATATACATAAAATATTAAGTTAAATTTCACTTAAAATATCAAGTGAAATTTCACTGAATACATGAAAAATATTACTCCAATTTCATGTTTTTACATACATGAATAATAAGTGAAATTTCACTTGATATGCATAAAATGTTAAGTGAAATTTCACTGAATACATGAAAAATATTAAAAGCTCTCCCAAAAAAAATAATATTAAAAGCTCTCCCAAAAAAAATTCTAAGTTCAATTTTTGCAAAGCTCATAAACTAGTTACCAAATAAATTAAGATGAAATTGTGCTTTAAAAAAGGAGAAGCACCAAAATGGGGGCCAAACTAAACCTTAATGACGTAGCAATGACTTTATTGTTATTCGTCTTTTTTTAATTTTTTTTTTCTTAAAACATATAAATTTGGCATACATAAATATTAAGTGAAAATTCACTGAACTCGTACATGCATTCTTCATGAAAAACTTGAAGTTAAACTTAACATTCATGTACTCGTTCAGTGAGATTTCACTTAGTGTGTTAAGTGAAATTTCACTAACAATCCTAAAAGTCGCTAAAAGTAATTCTCTAGAGTTTAAGGTCTAAATTGATACTTACTTTGTTAAAAAGTCCCTCAAATGTCAAGTTAAGTAAAATTTCACTTAATATTCATTACAAGTTCAGTGAAATTTCACTTAATATTCATTACAAGTTCAGTGAAATTTCACTTAATATTCATATATGCCAAGTGAAATTTCACTCCTTTTTTGTTTTTTGTTTTGTTTTTTTTTTTTTTTCTCTCTTTCATATTAAACAATGCATATTTTGTTTAAATAAAAAATAAAAAAAAATCAAATTTCACAAATCAATTATAAAACATAGTTTTTCAACCCAAACAAACGCAAAATTTTATGAAATTTCACTAAAACTCTCATTAAGAACAAAGTGAACATTCGGTTTTTTTTTTCTCACAACATATCAACTTGACATATGTGAATATTACATGAAAAAGCAATAACCCATACACGAATATTATGTGAAAATTCTATTAAGTTCATCTAGAACATGGTATGTAAAAATAAGAGTTTTTTTTTTTTTTTACTCAAAAGGTATCAACAATGGTACTAGTTTTGTAGTTCTCGTCGACACGGTTCCAACGGTATAAAATTTGTAAAAAACAGAGTTGTATATCAAAAGTTATGGAGGGTTAAAGTTTTAAAAAACTTTTTCGAAATAGATATTATATGGTACAGCCACTCACACGGTGTGAGTGGCTGAAGCTAAGGACGCGCGCGTGAGGGTGGCCGATGGTCACATGGGATTTTCTATGGTATGTGCATTTATACCGTGTGAGCACTGACAAGATTCTTTTTGTCCTTTTTAGAAAGTGGTCAAACCTTTAGGAGTTGTAAACTTATGAGGGTTACTTGTAGGAATTTTCCAATAATTTTCTATTAAAATTATCCCTAAATTATTAACTGATTTTTAATTTTTCCTTAAACCTACTCATTCAAGCCTTTAGGTAAAAAGGCTGACGTATACCTGTAACCCATACATAACTCTCCACCCTATCACTCACGTAAACACAGCCTCTCCCTCGCACGACACACAAAACACTCTCTGTCGCGCTCTCTCTCTCTCTCTCTCTCGGAAGCACGACGCTTGTAAGAAGGTCGCCTGTTGCATTGTGTCCAACGCACGGCACTATACTTCACGGACCTGCGTATAACTTCACCTTCACGGCGGCAGGTGATATGCATGTCGGGTACGTGTCCGTGCTTCATAGCGCTCTCTCTCTAATCTCTATCTATCTATCTGCCGCCATCGTTGAAAGCTACAGGTAAACCTCTAACCCTAAATCCTATTTTTTTTTTGTTAGATATGTGTGTATATATTCGTGTTCCAGTGCACAATGCACTGTGTGTGTGTGTGTGTGTGTGTGTGTGTGATTTTATTTTATGGAACTCAGTTTTAGTTGAAGCCTGAAATTATCTGGATTTGTTTTCTTTTGTGATCTCGGTGTTTGTTTTAGTTTCAATTGATTAGGATTCTATTATTAATCCCCCAAGTTCAATACTTCACTCCGTAGTTAGTTTTATTTATATTTATTACTTATGTTTAATTTTTCAGACCTTTTTTTGAGAGAAGTGGGACTTTTACCGAATAGGGTTCTTTGGATTAAATGAAGAGGTATTTGGAGGATTCAGGACAAGATATGTGGAGGTATAACACATCTGCAATTTTATTTTTAATCTGTATTTTCCTTCCAATTGCTTCTGGATCTTATTTAAGCCCCTGTTGATAAAAAGCTGTAACTTAAGTGCTGAAAAACAATTGCCGAGTTTCAAGTGCTGAAAATTATAAGCTATTGAGTTTGTTGTACTAAAGGTAGTGTTTCAAGTACCGAAATGTGATGCATTCAATATTGATTCTTATTTTTAATCGTAAAGCTTTGAACCTGTTTTCGGTCATTTTTCAATTAAGTGCTACATTATCAAACACATGCATGGATTGTATTACATAGAGAATCAGAGCATGTATTTCATAGGTCTGGCATAAAGAGTTGAAGTCTCTGGCTGTAACTGTGAAATTCTATGATGGGTTCAATTGGATTTGTTTTCTCTCACTTGGTTTGGATTTGTTAGCTCAAAAGGAGGTGATAGCAACGCACTAATCCTTCCAGTAGAGAAAGGAGATAAGACGAGAGCCAAGATACAGGTATGCGGCAAATCTAGAAGTACAAAATATTCTCTCTATATTATTGTATGTTCAATATTGGAGCTTCCTTCTATAGGTGCATGAACCAGATATAGCAAAGAACGACGTGCAGCTGAGCAAATCACAGAAAAGAAAGCTTAAAAGGCTAGAGGTCCATTTACGCACGTTGCTCCTTACCTGTTTAATTTATTTTTATGTTTAATACTTGTGGAATGACTTACTTTCAAATTGTTAGGAGGAGAAGGAGAAAGCTCTTCGTTTATCTGAAAGCATTGAAACACTAGAGTAATTACTCTTACTTTGATTGTTGATTTGGGTTAAAGTTGATTTCCATGCCGACAAGGGATGAATGTTTGATACTTCTTTTCTGGGGGGTCATCTATGTGTTCAGGAAATGCAAGATTAGAGATGATGATGTGTATTCACTTCTGTGGTCTTCGCGTGACATTGGTCAGGTGTGTCTCATTATTTTGATGCCTCTGTTTTGTTTTTAAAATAGTTAGGCTGTTTTATCAACTGGCCTATCTACTTGCAGGTGGAAACTGCGCGAGAAAAACGGAGGAGGATGATGCAGTTTTCTAAGGTGGGTTTAGAAATGTCACGTAGTGGTCAACCTTTGAAGAGGAATGTCCGTCTCCGTGCTCCCATTGAAATGGGACTTGATACTGTAACAAAGTCAATGCCGGACTTAGGAGACAGTTGCTTTCCAGAACCAGCGAAATTAGTAATAGGTGTTCCTTGCAATATGCCTGTTTCATTGGGATCTACTCAAAAATCAGTTTCTGATAGTAGAGTTCGTGGAACTGGTGAATCTTTCACTGCTTTGCCATTTGCGGAAGTTGCCGATTGTAATATTGTTGCACGTACGCTAGGTGATGCACGAAATTCATCACCCTCTTCATGCCTTCACAATGTTGCAAAGGTAATATATGTTTCCTTTTCCAAACTATAGAATTTGCTCCTTTTGCATGTAAAGGGTCACTTTCCATTTTAGTCGTGGATTTGTTTCTGCAACACTAAGTGGTACGTGTAAATTTAATTATCGCCCCAGTGGGGGTTGTGGGCTGAAAATTTTATTTTATTTTACAGGATAGGAGAGATCAAAGTCCAAAAATAGATATCAACAATAGGAGTAACCTGATATGTTGTTCTTTTCAGAGTGTTCCAATTTCTTCAACTGTTGTTTATGTATCAAGACCAAACGAAATTGAGAGTAAAAGGATGGATCTTCCAATAGTCATGATGGAGCAGGAAATAATGGAAGCTATTAATGAAAGTATGAGTGTTATTATATGTGGGGAGACTGGCTGTGGTAAGACCACTCAAGTTCCGCAGGTGAGCTACTCATGTTGGATTTTACACATTGGCAAATGGTGATCATTGAGTACTAATATTGTTGGGCATCTTTTCAGTTCCTTTACGAAGCTGGATTTGGTTCAAACCAATCTAGTATACGAAGTGGTATTATTGGTGTTACACAACCTCGCCGCGTTGCCGTACTTGCAACTGCCAAGCGAGTGGCCTTTGAACTTGGTCTTCGCTTGGGTAATGAGGTGGGATTTCAAGTCAGGCATGACAGGAGTATTGGAGACCGTTGCTCCATTATGTTCATGACTGACGGAATTTTACTACGAGAAGTGCAGGTTTGTTTCCCTCAATTGCTAATCTTCAATAGCATGCAATTTGAGTCCTTGCAGAATAATCTACTTTTCTTGATAACTCTTTACTTGTAATCTTGGCACTTAATTATTTTGTTACTTTGGTTTTGTAAGATGCATAGGTTGATGGCAAATGGTGATACAGGAAAACAATGAGAAGATTGAGAAAAAAGTCTCTATTAACATTATAACACTAGTATTTATACAGGAAGTCTCAAATAGGAAATAAATAGAAAACAAAATGAAGACTAATAAAAGCTAATCCCGTAGACATTGTGATCCATAACTCACGGGACTAGACTAACGGAACTAAACTGAATAATATCTCAAACTCAAAGAAAATAAGGACTAAGAATGAAAGAAGGAATCTTAGATAAAGTGGAGTCAAAATTGTCAATGTCTTTTTTCCATACGTGTTTTAGGATGCTCATTTACAACTTGAGGTTTGAGGTACTAAGAAAATAAATGAAGTAATACATGTACTTTGGTGAGACAAAGTTATGCAAACACCCACTATATGTAAATGTTTACACACACACACACACATCTATCTTTATGTGTGTTTGTGTGCGTGCGTGTCTTTTTAATTCATACAGAATCGGTCATTGAAAGGTCCAAGTGGAGCAGACATGACCTTGAGGAGCATTAGCACATCTCTAAAGATGGGCCAATGCAAATGCTAAAAATAGTAGCTATATTAATCGCACTAGTAAACTCCTACTCTATACTATCAACCCTAGGTTCTTTGACCGAAACCTCTTCCCTAAAACCACATATATTTTGTAACACCACTACTAAGTCAGAATATTCACTATCAGGCGTATCAGCATATGAATTAAGCCTGCTGGAGAAAGAAAACTGCATGATGTTTAAGACATGCTTTTCCCAATCCGTAGGAATTAGAAATTTTGGGCTGAGGTAGGAGAGTACCCTGCTTTTTATAATTATGTGGATTCCCCCTCGATTTGAACCCTGACACATCGAACATGGAATGTTGAATCCACTCAATGTCGCCCATATAATTGTACGAAGTCCCCAAATGTTCACCCTTTTTCCATCAATGGTATCCGTATCACACCTTCCCTACCCACACCCACACCCACACTCACACCCACACCCACCCGCCCACAAAAGAAGAAAAAACATAACCTCCAAAATTCCATTGTAGATATTGATTGTCAGGCTGTCATAGAGATTAATTTTCACCCTTCACTCTACACATTTCTAATACCCTGGTTGCTTTTGCCTACCCTGTTCTTCCTTCAAAGATGTCAGTTTCTGTACCATAACAGTTGCTTCTACTGAAGTTCTAGGCCATCTCCTTTCATTCTGGTGGTGCCAAAACTGTTGATGCTTTGCACTCAAACCAATTAGGTGTTATGGTTCACGTTAGTTTTTATTTCTTATGTCATTTTTCCTTTTCTGGTTTTCCTTTCCCTTTCCTGTTTAGAGTTGTTGTGAAGAACATGAGAAGTGGAAGGTGTTTTCCTACCATGTTTGAAGTAACTCTATTCTCTTTCTGAAATGATTTGCCTTCTTTAAAATTTCTCTCTCTTCTACTGCAGTCAGATTTCTTATTGAGGCGTTACTCAGTCATAATTTTGGACGAGGCTCATGAGAGGAGCTTGAACACGGACTTACTTGTTGTAATGCTTCCACGTATTGTGAAAACACGCCAGGTAGAGCTCTAAGATTTTGTACTGCTTGAAAGCCGTGCATTACATTTATTTCACAAGCCTCTTTGGTCATATTGAGATGTGATTTTGTACCTGATGACAGGAGACATATGAGGAGCAGCATCGAAGGATCCTTTCAGGAGAAACAATAAGTCCTGAAAACAAGATCTTCCCATTAAAACTCGTAATTATGAGTGCTACCTTACGAGTTGAAGACTTCGTTTCAAATAAAGAGATATTCGACCCGCGCCCTCCTGTAATTGAAGTTCCAACTCGACAATATCCGGTCACTAGACAATTCTCTAAAGCAACGGATGTGGATTATGTCGGACGAGCATATAAAAAGGTTTTGTCAATTCACAAGAGGCAGCCAGCTGGTGGCATACTTGTTTTTGTCACTGGACAGAGGGAAGTAGAGTATTTGTGCAAGAAGCTACGTAATATTTCAAGGAAAATGATAGAGAAAAAATCTAGAAGAAACCTGGAGAATAAGGCTTCTGCAGTCTCTGAAGAGAACGCCGATGGGAACTTTGACAACCAACTAACTGATGGATTTAGTTCATATCCTGAAGAACATGGAGATGAGGATGAGTCAGATTTTTCATATGATTCTGAGACAGATAGTGATCTGGAAGTTGGGGATGATGGGAATTTGAACGTGGAGAAGACGTTAGAGGTTGATGGTAATATTGATGACATCCTGGGTGATGATGGGATGCTTACTTCATTGAAGGCAGCCTTTGATGCTTTGGCTGAAAAACGCTCCTTAAATCCTAGTACCGAGGGTAAACAGGTATTTTCCCCAATAGCATGTTCAAAGCATTCCAATCCCACGTTGGTGGAGAGAATGCTCGGGTCAGGTGGTCATTGTGCAGGTGAAATGCGCGTTCTACCCCTCTACGCCATGCTCCCTGGGACAGCACAGCTTCGAGTGTTTGATGAGATTAAGGAAGGAGAGCGTTTAGTTGTCGTTGCCACAAATGTGGCCGAAACCTCTTTAACGATCCCAGGCATAAAGTATGTGGTTGACACTGGGAAAGAGAAGGTTAAGAAATTCAACTCCTCCAATGGTATGGAAACTTATCGAGTAGATTGGATAAGTAAGGCATCAGCTGCTCAACGTGAAGGAAGAGCTGGAAGAACAGGACCCGGCCACTGTTATCGGCTCTATTCTTCTGCTGTTTTTGATACATTTTCTGACTTCTCTGAGGCTGAGATATCGAAAGTACCTCTAGATGGTGCCGTCCTTCTTTTGAAATCCATGGGTATTGGTGGGGTAAGCTTCATCTAGAATTTCAAGCTCAGCCATGTTTTCTGCTACAATCTGTTACGCTCTTCCTGTTATCTACTTTTCAACAACTCTCTTTCTGTTAATCTCAAGCTGTATGTATTCCAGGTTGAAAACTTTCCATTCCCTACGCGTCCCGAGGCCAAATCCTTGGAAGAAGCAGAGCGTTGCCTGAAGGTTCTTGGAGCACTTGACCAGAGAGGAGGTCTGACGTCGCTTGGGAAGGCCATGGCACTGTATCCTATGAGTCCGCGACACTCCAGTATGCTCCTCACTGTTGTTCAAATGATGAGAAAGGTTAGAGGTCATGCCCGAGCCAATTTGGTGCTAGGATACGCGATTGCTGCTGCTGCAGCGATGAGCATGTCAAATCCTTTCATTAGGCAGTCTGAAGGAATCCACGACGAGGAAGAGTGCTTAAATCAGGACGAAAAATGTGTCATCCTAGAAGGCAAGAAAAAAGGCTTAGAGAAGAAGGAAGAGAAGTCAAAGAAAGAGAAACTTAAAGTAGCTCGAGCAAAATTTTTGAACCCTAGTAGTGATGCTCTGACTACAGCCTATGCTTTGCAGTGCTTTGAACTTTCTGGGAATCCCGTAGAGTTTTGCAATGAGAACGCGTTGCATCTGAAAACCATGGAGGAAATGTCCAAGCTGAGGAAGCAGCTCCTTCAACTTGTCTTTAAACAAAATTATCATGGTTTGGAGCATGAGTTGTCATGGACTCATGGAACTATCGAGGATGCAGAAATTGCTTGGAAGGTCCCGTATAACAAGCATCCTTTGTCACTCGACGAGGAGGGTTTCTTGGGACAAGCTGTCTGTGCGGGCTGGGCTGACCGGGTTGCCAAACGCATAAGAGCATCTTCAGGGTCGCTGGAGGGCACAGATAGAAAAGATAATGCACTAGTGTGCTATCAAGTTTGCGCGGTTACTGAAAAGGTGTTCCTCCATAGGTGTTCATCTCTTTATAGGAGTGCCCCTAAATATTTGGTGTATAATGAACTACTAAAAACAGGGCGATCATACATACTCGGTGCTACAAGAGTGACACCGAACTGGCTTGTTAGGTATGCCGAGTCTTTGTGCAGTTTCTCTGCCCCGCTTGCAGATCCCAAACCTTATTATGAGCCTCTGCCCGACCAAGTCGTATGTTGCGTTGTTCCTACTTTCGGCCCGCATCTATGGAAGCTTCCATTGCATACTTTGCCAATCAAAGACGATGTGCATAGAGTGGCTGTATTTGCCTATTCTCTGCTTGAAGGCCATGTTTTGCCATGCCTAAGGTCTGTCAAGAAGTTCATGGCAGCTCCACCGGCTTGCATTATGAGGCCAGAGGCATCGGGTTATAGGCGGGTTGGGAATCTGTTAAGTAAGTTAAAGAAGACGACCAGGTTCAGAACTATCGACAGCTGTGCTATGTTAAGAGAGGCCTGGAATGAGAATCCTCGAGAATTGCATTCAGAAATTAGGGATTGGTTTCAGAAGGGATTTCATGATCAATTTGGAATGCTTTGGGTAGAAATGCAACGTGAAGTACTTCTAGATCCCAAAGACCGCTTCCCCGAAAAGGTCAAGAAGAAAGGAAGGGGAGATAGTTTATTCCTTGATTGAGTGCCGAACTTGAAGTAATTCCACTCAACTGGGACTTTTAAATTAATTAATTATAATTATATTCGGCCGTGAAAATTGTCCATTACCTTCAGATTACAATGGGGAAAATTGTATGATACATCCATTTTTGGGTTCCCAGTGTACAGTTAGAAAGTGCAATTTCTATTTGAGGACTTTCGGTGTTACTTGGCAATAACTTTTTTGGGGTGTCATTTGATATAGTAGCAATGTGTTATTTAGCAGCTTTTTTTTAGGGTGCCATTTGGTAGCGTTATGGTGGTTACGTTTGTAGGTCTCTGCACATCCGGAGTATGAAAGAGAAAATCTGAGAAAGAAGTTGCTGGCTTGTGTTAATTGCACGTAGCTTATTGAAAAACTTTTTTTTTTTCTTTTCGGAAAGTATCGTAAAAGTTGTATACTCTCAATTTTCAAACTCAGTGCTCTCTGTATTGTTACATGGATAATATAGACTAAAGTGGGGGTGTTTCAAACTCAGTGCTCTCTGTATTGTTACATGGATAATATAGACTAAAGTGGGGGTGTATATGTGAAGTTGAAAATGGTTCTTCAAATTATAGATTCTACAATTGATTCAGACAGAAATTGATGCACTTTTTCTAATTATTTTTCTGTTATCCACACATGGTGTATGTAGTAACTTCTGTAGGATAATTATTTTAGGCAAGTTCAAGTGATGTACTCCATTGGATTTTAGTGGTTCAATGTTTCTAGAAAAATAGAATAATGGGATCCTGTTTGTAAAAATGAAGTTCGAATCAGGCTCAATCACAGGGCAACCAGATTAAATTTGCATTTCTTTCCTTTGGTATAAATGCACTTTTTTCAAAATGCACTTTTTCTCTCTTTCCTTTGGTATGGTGGTCGTTGTTACAACTTTGTAGAGAGAGGCAAGGTAAAAACCCTATTCGTTCATGATCCATAATGATGAATAAATATTTTTGTATTCTTTTTTTTTTTTTTTTTTTTTTCTTTTTTCTTTTTTTTTTCATTGGAGGATAAAGAAGAAAATAAAATTTTCCAAAAAATCATTACAAATTTTGAGTCTAAAAGTGGGAGGCTATGGATCTCTAGTGGAGGAGGAGATCTTTTGTGTGCAGAATAATAGAGGAGCCACGTAGATAGAAATCTTGTAAGGAGAAAATGCCACCTAGGTGTCACGTGGATGGTCTAAAAGAAGGCTATTGGCCTTAAAGTTTATATATATATATATATATACACAGTTTTTATCCTACGAGGACTCCCTCATTTTATAAAATGCACATCTTTTACTTCTCTTTCAATAAAGAGTTTGTATGAATCCATCTAACCCCCAATTTCTATGGGATTCATTCTCCAATTCAGCAAAAAATTCCACTAACTCAAAAAATTTTGAAATCAGTGGGAAGAAAAATATGAAAGAGAGACGTTAATAGAGAGAGAAGTGAAGGATGTGCATTTGATAAAATGAGGGAGTCCTCATAGGATAAGAACTGATATATATCTATATCTATAATAATATATATAAATGTACCAATGTGCATAAGTGTTTTACACTTTTATCAATCGGTGCACTTTTACTTAAACTATTTTTCTTAGAATTTAGAGTTTTAAAAGTTTAGGGCTCGTTTGGTAACGTTGTCGTTTTCTGTTTTCTGTTTTTGTTTTCGTTTTTTAGAAAACGAAAATTGAAAACTCGTTTGGTAACGTTTTTGTTTTTTGTTTTTAAAAAACGTTTTCAAATTTTGGGTAAAAAATGAAAACACCAAAAAGTCGTTTTGAGTTTCCTGTTTTTGTTTTTTAAAAAAAAAAAAAATCAACAATGTTACCAAACAAGTTTTCGTTTTTTATTTTAAAAAAAAAAAAAACCAAAACTGGTTTTCGTTTTTAAAAAACTGAAAACTCAAAACAGGAAATGTTACCATACGAGCCCTTAGTTTACCACTTTATTATTTATAGTGTGTCCAAGATGAGTCCTAATTTTTTTCTGTTTTATTTTTGGATATCATGTTTATATGTCATGTTCCAATTGAGTTTTCTTTTGGTGGCCTCTATTTTTTTTTCCCCCTTAAATCTCATTTAGATAAGTAGATAGATAGCAGAGAAGTTTCCATCTATTTAAGTTTGAGTCAATTACTTGGTTAATATATCAATAGGACTCATACATATTAATTTAGATTGGTTAGTATATCAATAGGACTCATACATATTAAATGTTCCAATTGCGATTGCTTTTGTAGTTCATACTTCTCACACTAAAAAGTGACCAGATTAATACGTGTCTTCATGTCCGTTAAATTATTTCTAACGGTGTTAGTAGTTGGATTTAATTGCATCACTTCAGTAAGTTCAGTGACCAGATTGAAAAAAAAAATACAATATGTATCCAATTGCAAAATGGGTCAAAGTTCAAGGTAGTAAAGTGTAATTTAGCCTTTTTTATTTATTTATTTATTTATTTATATCAATGTATATGCATTTTAATTGATTACTGAAAGTTACTCCCTCCGTCTCATTTTATGTGTCCATCTTGGGGAATCCAACTATTTAAGGGGACAAAAAGAATCTACACCTACTTTCCACAATTGCCCATAATCATTGCATTTTCTTTTTTAGTTTTGTTTTAGTATTGATTACAATCAAGGGTACTTTGGGAATCTAAGTAAAATTTGCATACTAATTTAGGAAAGTGGACAACAATTTTGGGACATCCCAAAAAGGAAAGATGGACACATAAAATGGGACGGAGGGAGTATAAGTTTAATTTAGGTCCATCCTGTTATTTATTTATTTATTTATTTTTTTATTTTAGTGAAAAAAAAACAAATAACCAATTATATGAAATTCTGAAATGCACTGTTAATATCACTTACTACCCCTGAGGATTGACCCCAGAACACTTACCCTCCATCAGGTTTGAAGAACAATACTTCCCCCTTGAGATTTTCTTAGTTACAAACAATCCCATCTTCTATTTATTGAATAATGTTGGGACTATTCAAATATACCTAAACTATCCCTACCCACTTTAGGAGACTGAAAATGACCTTGTGGCTGGTATAAAGATTCATATATTCCTCTTCCAATTGATAACATACTAATACATTTCAAAAGTTTGCTTAGGTGGGCAAAGATTTCCATGGAAATAAGGGGACAAGTGGATAAATAAGAAATTTATATTGGTTTGTGATATCATATCACTAAAATAACGGTTACATTTAATACTTAATTTTTTCACTAATATAGAGAGGTTTAATTCATTTGGGATACTGCAACCAATATTATTTGGTTAAACTAATGGACTGGTTATTAATTCTAACCCAGATTAAATAATCGACTAAGGCAGGCAAGTTACCCAAAATCAATGCAAAATATTTAACTAAATTCCCTTACGTGGCAGTTCTTAATTGAAGGCAGTAAAATACCATATTTACGAATGATCCTTACTATATTTAATCTCTTATAAGACACACCATGATTATAAGCTATATTATTACTCCTATTCTTTTGTGTAGATTAATCATGCACACAAGCATAGGGTCGGGTTCAAGGCATACCTTGTGCGGAATACCTGATTCGGATCGTTTACGGCGTTGTTACGAGCCTGGCGACTTCACCCACGGTTGCGATCTTCGAGCTTCCGTGTACTCTCTTGTACTTCGCATAGGTCGTAGAGGACACTATTAGAGCGATCCCCATGATAGTCACGCGCTTAATCCCATAGCGTCATGGTGATGGCCATAGAGAGAGAGAGAGAGAGAGAGAGAGAGAGAGAGAGAGAGAGGCCGGATGCTATAGGGTATAGTGTGTTTCCCTAATTGTGTGTGCAATATGCATATATATAGGCACACACATATGAAAACCCTAGGTCTTAAAAGACCAAAGCCCATTGGACCCGGTCCAATGTATGTGGGTGCACAAAATGACCAAGAATTTCATACATTTTGGATTGTTTCTGTCCCAGAAAATCTCTTGTTGAAGACCTTGACAATAAGTGTACGCATATAGATGTTGCTTGTTTTTTTGCCCCAATGTTATTAGGTTTTAGTTCTATAGTTATTTGGAAAACAGAAAATATGAAATAATGAGACCATATACATCAGTATTGGTTTCACCTAATGTTGCTTTAAATAATAAAGACACAGTATGCTATTATGTTTTTACCTAACATTGTTTCAAAACGCTTATCGAAAATTTAATTTGTTTCAATACATAAAAAAGAAAGGTAATGAGTTCTATCATATACATATATACAAAGATTCTCTAAAGAGGGCCACCTCTCTTTATTAAAGAGAGGGCCTCTGTTTTGACCGTCGGATTGTGTTTAAAAATTGTGAAATTACAAAACTGTCATTAATGAAAACACGATCCGACGGCCAAAACAGAGGCCCCCTCTTTAATAAAGAGAGAGCACCCTCTTTAGAGCCTGACTAGTCATGCAATACTTATTCTTACAGTTTACACAACTCAAAAGTCGTCTTTTTATTTTCGATACATAATAACACTAAGATTAGAAAATTGGAAATGTTATATAAAATAATTAAAACATACATAATGCATTTACTTTTATTGTCTAATTTTTTTTTTTTTTGATAGCAACTTTATTGCCATTTGCTAAATTAAATTTGATTTTTTTGGTCAAAAACAGATTCACCAATCTTTGTTTTTCTTCTTAAATAGTCTAATTGAATTTGATTCTACACAAAATAACATCTTTTTTTTTTATTATTTTTTATTTTTATTATCATTTGGTGTATTGGATTTTAGTCTACGAACCCTCATATGAGCGTGGTATATAGAGTGTATTTTTTTTTTTTTTTATATATTGTATGATAGCAAACTTAACCTATTTGTTAGATAGTTATTTTTGTTTAATGATTCCCCTCACATATCATAGAATAAAGAATTCTATTATATTCAAAAAAATTATTTATAATTTGGGAGAGCACAAATATTGATGGCATGGTGAATTGATTGCCCTGCTTTTTTCTTCTTCTTCTTCTTCTTCTTCTTCTTTTTTTCTTTTTGATTTAATTTTTAATTTAGTTTTCACAAAAGTATCAATGTGTCATGTTCTATAAAAACTGGCAAATTATGTGACAATTACGTTGGCACCAAAAGTCATTAAATGTGTAATAATTTTGATGCGCTCATATCATTTTTATCCACCAAAGAAACTAACTTTCTTTGTAAAAATTAATTTCCATATCAAGAATGATATAGGGGGAAAAAATATCTCGAGGTGGTCAATCGAAGTTGGCACCAATTCCTCTGTGCCTTAGGTGTAGGTTAGAATCCCCCTTCCCCCATTGTAATAAAAAAAGAAAATGTTATGAACAATTCATGTTAGTGCTAATAAACAATCCAAAGTACTTATATGAGCTGTATTTCTGTTGCCCCAAATCATTATTGATAAGTAGTAGGTAAACACCAATTGACAAGTAAATGTTGAAGCTCTGGACCTAATACCATAAGTATTTGTGTTTGGAAATGTTGATTGAACTGATGGTTAGTGTAAAAGAAATAAAAAAAGAGTCAAAATTACTTGCATGTTTGTACCAACACCAAGGATAGATTTAAAAAGCAACTAATACACTTGATATATCTATCTGCATCATACATCAAAATAGTTATTGACCTCCTTCACTTAGAAACTACACAGATCAAATCATATTGCATCAAATAGCAAAATGGTCATTGACTCCTTTGCTTAGAAAATAAACAGATCAAAGAATATATATATAAAAAAAAAGGTATAACATTACTCGGGTATTAAAAAGAATCTTTAATGGATAGGACTATAAATTTACCCCCTTTGCAAATGTAGTGAAATAATTTACAAATGGTATTCTTCTTTAATTGTAATGTTTTATGGTGTACTACTATTAAATTATGTCAATGACCGACCCCATTTACATCTTATTTCAATAGTTATATGCATCAATTTTGGAATTTTTTTCATCAACGATTGTGGGCCAAAAAAATAAAAATAAAATCTATGTTAATTGCAACTCCATTTTGTTCTCTATTTCAACTTAGGTGCAAACTTGATTTTCTAGAATATATATTATTAAAACCAATTATGGGTTGATACCAAATGCAGCCACTAATATATATAACTACTTTTGAGGAGAACTGCATTAATTTTGCTTTTATTACGTTATCTATGTACAATAGTCATACTGCACCAGTTATGGGTTGATACCAAATGCAGGTGTTTAACAAAAATGGTGTTCCAAAAGCTAAATTTTATTTGAAGAATCAACACAAATGGTATTACCTTCAAAATGCGATTTATTTGTACTTAGAGTAATGCTATGCTTCCCAAAATTGAATTTCAAATTTGGTTCTCAAATTTTAAAATTCTAAGTATATCTATTCATAATAATATTTACAGAAAAATAATTATATGCACTATTATTATTTAAATTTAATGCAATTCAAAATTTGAAGCAACATGCTTATAGAAGAATAAATAAATTCATTTTGGTGTCGGGAAAAAAATTAAATTTATTTAATATATGTGAATTCACAATGAAAAATTGAATGATATAACATTGTCTGAGGATTATACAAATAGTTTGCGAATATCTGCAATTTTCTACGCCTTAGTATTTTTGGCTTCATACTTACTCGAATCCTATTCACAAAACTTGATTGTTTTGGGAAACTTAAGCTTTCAGGAGTCCTGGTATTTTAAAGCACTAGAGTCCATTAGTTTAGGAAACCTTTTATTTTCATGATTTTGTAAGGCATGTAAATATGGTCATTTTTATCCGTGTCTATGTGTTAGTAGATACGGAAAAAATTAAAGCATTTGTAGTTTAAAAATGGCGAAATTATTCCCTCTGACGGGTTTTGGTGTGACGGATTTTCTTAAAAATGGACGTTAGAAAACTTAGTTTATCTCTATTGTCCTTTAAAAATGGGCTAATGAAAGTTGTTGATTTAGTTATTAAAAGTAGAAAAACTGTAAAACAATTATCCCTCAATTTATAGAACAAGTTATTAACAAAACCCTTCTTCATGTAATCGCAACTAAAATTGTGCTCATCAAAAGGTATTAACTATATAATTATTCATCTCTATAACCTAAGAAAGTGTGTTAACAAAATTTTTCATTGTTTTTTAAAAATTGAAGCAAAATTAGCAAATGTTTCTGTATTTCACTTCAACGTACAATTGAATGATATTTTATAATTTAAGCAATTTAACATTAGGCGTCTGCTTGATTCTTCTAGATTTTAATATTTTTCAAAACGATATTAAGAAATTGTTTGTACGAGTCAAGTGTTTAGTCAATTTGATCATTCCATTTGTTAATATCTACCATCTTATGCACCAACCACGTGCAAAGCACGTGCTTTAAAACTAGTATATATATATATATATAGGGAGAGGATCTAAAGTGAACTGAGTTGAATGAACTTATCTAGTGAACTGACTTTTTAGCCTAAAAGAGTCTATGGGCTGCCCCGCTGACCCCGCGCGCCCCGATGACCCGCGGGTTCTTTTAGGCTTAAAAGCCAGTTCACTGGGTAAGTTCACTCAAACCAGTTCACTTTAGATGTTGTTCTAGACCAAATTCATGAACATTTCATAGTCCCTCAAACTTCAAAGGTCTCTTTTAAGGCTCCATTTGGCTTGCAGACTTAGAGAATGAATAGGAAAAAGGGAAGGAAAACAAGAAGGGAAATTATTGCCTAGCTATTTTTCGTCAGGCTTAAATAACACTAGAATTAAAAAAAAAAAACTGTAATAGAAACTCGAGAAAAGAGCAAAGGACGTAACTCACAAAAGGAAGACATTCGCTGCTATTGTTGGCGTTGAGGATATTCCTAATTTGAAGGAAATACAGAAAGAATATTTAAAGTTAGTGTTATTGTTGGCGTTGAGGATATTCCTAATCTGAAGGAAATACAGAAAGAATATTTAAAGTTAGTGAAGAGAGGAAAGCAAATGACTGAATGAGGAGGCACCTTGAGATCAATTCACCTCCAAAGAAGTTTGATGTTTTTTTACACGATTCTTCATTCAATCTGACTTAGAAGACTCAACATTATAGTTCATTTACATCTAGGAATAATGACTGGTTGATGTAATTGGTTTTTTTTAAGACAAACTTATCTGTATTGTTTAAGAGAACCGAAAGATCGCTTTTTATAATATGATATAATATAACGTAACATAGATGATTATATCATGATGTAAAATGAATGCGAATGTAGCGGAATAATTATAACATAGATGATTATAATATAGATGACATGATTATATCATGTCGAGTTTAGGTGCGTTACCTAGCGGAATAATTCGACGCGATCGCTAAGCGGCGTTGTTACGAACCCCCTTTGAATACCACGACCTTGCTGCCTCCGTGTACCTTCTCGTGCTTCGTATTAGTCACAGAGAATGCTATGTGAGCGATCTCCGATGACATCACGATCTAGATCCCAAGCTGTATGGTGATTAGTTAGAGAGAGAGAGAGAGAGAGAGAGAGAGAGAGAGAGAGAGAGAGAGAGAGAGAGAGAGAGAGAGAGAGAGGCTGCTGTGTGTATTATTCTAGGTCTTTTAGTGTCATGTATATGAGTATATATAGGCACATAAAAGACCTAATAGGCTTGGAGCTCCAAAGCCCGTTATTTGGTGTCTAAGACAAGCCTCGTTGGACCCAGTCCAATTACATGTGGGTGCCCGTATGGCCCGACCAAAATATTTGTTACATCTCCCACTCATCCACATAGCGTTAGTACTAAAACCAATCTCTCAGACAATGGAACTCCTCATCTCTTCATACGGGAAATAGAATGTGCGACCTTACGAAAAGAAAGTACAGCGACAGGAGTGTGATGCCAAATCATCACCATAACCAGCAAGACACATCACTCGGAAGCTTCTCGTGTATGCCTTAGACAACCACACCGGACACATCATTCTCAATCCCTCGGTGAAAAGAAGTGTTGTACACTCCTGAATGCGTAGCAAGAAGTGAACTTGCATTCATCTTCATCGCTAGCCCAATCAGCATCACTATATCCTCTCAGCTTTAAGTCTCCTCCATGATAACAAAGGGCAAGGTCCGTAGTCCCGCGAATCTATCGCAGGATCCGCTTCACTGCTCTCTAGTGATATGGACCAGGGTTACTCTGGTAATGACTAACTAGACCCACCGCATAGCAGATTTCTGGACGGGTACACAACATAGCGTACATCAGACTCCCTATTGTAGATGCATATAGCACATTGGACATTTGTTCCTTTTCCTCTTCATTCTTAGGACAATGATCTAAAGTCAAGTGGAATGCCTTATCAACTGGAGTGTCGATGGGTTTTGAGTTATTCATGTGAAAACGCTCAAGAACCTTCTTTAAGTAAGTCTCTTGAGACAAACGCAGAAGTTTATTTGACCGATCTATCACAATCTTAACTCCCAATACATAGTTGGCCTCACCCATGTCCTATATCTCAAACTGAAAGGACAACCACTCTTTAGTGGCGGCAATGGCACTCATGTCATTTCCAGCTAAAAGGATGTCGTCGACATACAAAGATAGAATCATAATACCCTTCTTAGACTGTCTGATGTACACACAGTGGTCCTCTTCAATCATCTCAAAACTGAAAGAGGTGATTGAATCATGGAACCTCAAGTACCACTGCCTCGACGATTGCTTGAGTCCATAAATAGATTGCTTGAGATGACACACTTTGCGCTCATTCCCTTTCGTTATAAAACCAACGGGTTGATCCATATAGATCTCTTCGTCTAGTTCTCCATTGAGAAATGTAGTTTTGACATCCATTTGGAAGAGTCCTAAGTTTAAATGTGCGACGATCGATAGGATAAGGCATATGGAGGCAAATCTCACCACAGGAGAGAACGTGTCTCCATGGTCTATACCCTCTCGTTGGGTATAACCTATCACCACTAGGCGCGCCTTATACTTGTCAATTGGTCCATCTGCCTTACGCTTGACTTTGAAAACCCACTTGTTTCCAATGGTCTTATGGTCATGCGGAATATTAATTAACTCCTAGACTTTATTCTTGTCCATAGAGCTCATCTCCTCCTACATAGCAACCATCCACTGAGACTTGGCAGCAGAAGAAAGCGCTTCCTTATAGGAAGCAGGCTCATCATCATCTACTCTACACATGAGAGCTTCTTCCTCAATATCAAAACGCCGACGTAGACCTTTTCCTCTTTTGCTTCTGTGGTGTGCCACCTGAGAATCTTGAATGTCCAGTGGTTTACTGCACTATCTGGTACACTTCCACTAGTGTCTAGCGGTGTACTCCCACCCGGCTGAAGACTAGTACCATTTTCAGCGATTACTGGATGTGGAATATTAATTTTTCCACCCTTGCTTAAAGATGGTACGACGTCTTCAACATCCTCCATCTCAAAGAGGTCAAGATCTCTCTTAGCATCACCAATATTGGGGAAGTCATTCTCAATGAAATAAACATCACGTGACTCAATTTCTATCATTCCTCCATCTGAGTGTTCACCATACATAACGTAGCCTTTTGAGCTATCAGAATATCTTATGCAGATATGCTTTCTAGCTCTCAGGCCTAGTTTATCATACTTTGAAAAGTACTATGAACATATCCTGATGAGCCCCACGGGCACAAATGCTCCAAATTGGGCTTTTCGCCTTTCCATTGCTCATAGGGGGTGGAAGGAACTGACTGTGAAGGCACTCTATTGAGTATGTTGGCAGCAGTTAATAGTGCATCCCCCCAGAATGATATTGGGAGGTTAGCTTGAGCCATCATAGATCTAGTCATTTCTAGAAGTGTTCTATTCCTTGTTTCTGCAACACCATTTTGTTGCGGAGTTCCAGGAATAGTAAGCTGTTTGCGTATCCCCTTTTCTTCACATAGTTCCTTGAACTGCTCAGACAAGTACTCATATCCTCTGTCTGTTCAAAAAGTCTTTAGGGACTTTTCTTGCTGATTCTCAACCTCTGCTACAAAGCGTTTAAAACAATCTAGAGCTTTATAGCGGTGAAAAATCAGATAGACATATCCATATCGCGTGTAGTCATCGATAAAAGTAAGGAAGTAAGAGGCGCCATGACGTGCCTTCACATTCATTGGTCCACATATGTCAGAGTGTATTAGTTCTAAGGCATGGGCAGATCTTTTAGTCTTACCAAAAGGCTTACAGCATGCTTTACCTGCTAGGCAAGACTCACAAGTAGGTAGGTCAACCTTAGCGAGTGGGCCTAGAAGGCCTTCTCGAGCTAATCTAGTCATCCTATCACATCCTATGTGTCCAAGTCTAGCATGCCATGTCACAGAGTCAATATTTCTATTTGAATCAACAACTAAAGAAGTAGAGAAAATCGAATCAAGCAAATCGATTTTAAATAGATTATTCCATAAAAAACCATGTCCAAAAGTAATACCATCCAAAATAATATCCAACTAATGTCCAAATTGAAAAACAAAACCTAAATCAAGAAGTGCTAAGACCGAGAGTAGATAATATTGGATTCGAAGTACGTAGAGCACATCATGAAGAAGTAGTGTGTGCCCTGTGCGCAAATGAAGTTGGTATGAACCTACTCCAGCTGCTTCTTCACAAGTGCCGTTCCCCATGTTTACCCTACTGGTGCCACTTGTAATCTTATGATGATCTATGAACCCCCCTCGATCTCTGGTCACATGCCTTGTTGCCCTTGTATCTGCAATCCAATCATGGAGCGAATGAGCGATTAGGACAGGAGAGCTCACAAAAACATAGAGACAGTTGGGTGGGAAAGTTACCTTCTTCAGCTTAGTGCATTCACGAGCGAAGTGTCCCAATCCTCCAAAGTTGAAGCATTTTGATTTAGAAGCGTTCTTCTTGCTAGCGCGCTTACCTCTGCGCTTCTTTGGTTTATCAGCCTTTGGAGCTAACTTATTAACCCCACCCTTTTTCAAAGCCCTTTTACCCTTGCCATTGCGCTTGGGCCCATTAGCACCGTGATCACCTCCACCTATGTAAGTTCTCGCCATGAGTGTAGTAATGCAGTTTGCCTCTTGGCGCTCCGCCTCCAGCTCCACATGGTTAGATATATCAGCAAAATTCTTGATATTTTCATTATGTGTCAAAATTTACTTCATATGGACCCAAGTTTCAGGCAGTGACTGAATCACGGCTTGAATCTGTTGTTCATCAGTGAGGATGTTCCCAGCAGCACTAGGATCTTGAATCATACAAGACATCGTCCTAAGATGTTCAGTCATCGATTGCTTGGGATCTTTCCGAGACACCTCGAACTTCAACACCAGGCTCCTGAGCCTAGTGGTTGATGTCTCACCGAAAGCAAATTTTATCTGGTCCCATAATTCTTTGGCACTGGAGTGTTGGAAATACTCACCAAGAAAGTCATCATTTGTGCTGCTTAACAATATATTGTGCGTGCGATGATCCTTCTTGACCCATTCATTATAGGTGTCAAGGTCTCAGCAATTTTGGGCCATGGGCCCATTTCTGGCACAACGGGTTGGACCATTGACTAGGTTGGATGGGGAAGCAGCTCTTCCTCAGTCAATAGGAGGGTTACTCTTCGTTGCCATGCGTCATAGTTTTTCCCATTAAATTTGTTATTTTTGTTTAAATCAGTGACAATTTGTTTTGAAGCTATTTCTACATTAAAAAAAAAACATGCGCAAAGGTTTTGACATTATTATTTTCACATTTCATAAAAGTTTGTTTTAAAAAATCCAATTACAAACGATCTTTTCCCTTTTTACAATTTAAGACCAAAAAACTTGCTATTGCTCATTAATCAAATCCTAAATTTTGTAAATCAAGAAAAAACTTTTATAATTGATTTTTCCAAACAAATATCAATTAGATGGTTCTTTAACCTATCTAAGATCATCCACAATATATTAAGTGCGCCATACAACAAAAATAGGGCAGGGACCCCACATGGGTCCAATTGACAAATTAGAGCTCATGTTAAGGCAATTCAAGTGTATGATATATAAACAAAGAAAACCATCCCTTTACAAAATAGGCTTTCCATAAATAAAACACTCGTCCTTGCATTACATTTATAGCCCAAAAAAATATAGGGATGCTTTGTTTATAAACATATACAAGAACAACCTTAAACATACATCGTGAGGACATAAGCTCTATAAATTGTCAATTATTGTCCATTCATTTTAAGCCAGATTAAAATACATTAATCCCATACATCAAGCACTCATGTGGTCTTATTATAAAATGAATGGACTCATCCGTCACTCCACTTAAGGAGGAGGAATTAGAGGTCATAAGGTCAACCAATCACAAACAACAGGAATAAAACGTGACCATTCATACAATGAGCCTCCAAAAAAAATTGCAATAAATAAATTTGTAGCCCCGGATAGCTTATGGCCAAGGAAGAATTATGAAAAATCCTAGATTTTTTATCAATTTTATAAACAATTTTGGGTTTTAAAACTAATTTAAAACCAATTCTTTTAAGGACCTTTAAATTTTTAAAAATAATTTAAAATCCACATGGAAATTTTTAATACCTGAAAAGCTTATTTTTCATTATTAAAAAAAATTTCTTGAATTTATGGGAGCAATAAAACAAATATTAATCAATTTATCAAATAAAATTGATTTTGTTGAAAACATTCAACAATGATGTGATAAATTCCTACAAAAACAATATTTGAAGGAATGAGTCTATCCCAATAGTCCTACATGGCCCAAAACAGTGTCCCGATCATATAATCTGAATTTCAATAATTAATAAACATTTTGGGATATTTTTAGTAATTAAAATAACGTCCAAAAAACACGATTTAATGCACTAAAAAATCACCAACTTTGGAGATGGGCATGCAACACTTTCTCAACAGCCCTAGCAGTGTTAAGGACACTACATATTAATTCTAAGAATTAATAATTTGCTTTGAATATTTTAAGCAATTTAAAACGCGTACAATAACACACTTTTATGCTCTAAAATACCCAAAAACAATGGAGTAATTTCCTAAGAAATTATTCTGTGTCCCACTCTGTGTCCATAACATAGGAAAAATAAAATTTTAATTTTCCAGAATTTTCCAGAATTGAATAGCAAATAAAAACAGTTTAAACATTTAAAAAACATGTTTTTAATTACCATAAATTGTTTTAAATACAAAACAATTAAATTATATTCTGGAATAATTTTATAAAAAATATATTAAAATAGAGGAAGAAAAATGAGACCCACACTCACCGGAGGGAACACCGGCAGGTTCCCGGCGGCGGCGACACACGCGCCGACATGCGCGCGGGGTTGGCTTCTCCAACCTGAAATCCTAAAATTCACAGCTTTTGCTGCGCGACCCCCCTATGTTTGCACACTTATATCTCCTACATCCTTGATTTAAAAGGTGTATTATATATGGTTGGAAAGAGCTCACGGAGTACTAGAAGATTGAACCAAAAAATAGACCGATTGCACATCTCAATCATCCATAAAAGTGGATCAAAGTTAGGAAAAAATTTTGGTTTAAAAATTTTCCAGAAATTAGGGTTTTCATTTTCTTCTTCTTTTTAGATAATTGGGCCATGAGACTTCATGGACAGACTCTACAGATGTATTAGAACACATCCCAATCAAAAATTTCAAAAAATATTAGGGTTTGCACGTAGACCCACATTGAAAATCATTTTTTGAAACTTTTGTACACAAAACATGGTCCAACAATGGTGGTTCTGTTTTGGGTGCTTATATGGGTGAACAAACGTCCTATAGGCTCTGAATACCACGACGGGATTGCTAAGTGGCGTTGCTACGAACCCCCTTTGAATACCACGACCTTGCTACCTCCGTGTACCTTTTAGTGCTTCGTATTAGTCGTAGAGAATGCTACGTGAGCGATCTCCGATGACACCACGATCTAGATCCCAAGCTCTATGGTGATTAGCTAGAGAGAGAGAGAGAGAGAGAGAGAGAGAGAGAGAGAGAGAGAGAGAGAGAGAGAGAGAGAGAGAGGCTGCTGTGTGTATTATTCTAGGTCTTTTAGTGTCATGTATATGAGTATATTTAGGCACATAAAAGACCTAATAGGCTTAGAGCTCCAAAGCTCGTTATTTGGTGTCCAAGACAAGCCTCTTTGGACCCAGTCCAATTACATGTGGGTGCCCGTATGGCCCGACCACAATATTTGTTACACATGAATTAAATTTTCTTTTGCTAGAATTTTTTTTTGGGCTTTGTTTAGTTCATGGATTAGTGAAGAAAGAGAACAGAAAAAACTAACGAAAGTGATTTCCTTAAATTGGTCACTAAGGTGTTGTTTGGTTCGTGGAGTTAGTTAAGGAAAGCAACAGAAAATATAGAGGAAAAAACTTTTCTTTGGTTGTAATAAGGATAGCGGTGAAGAAAAAAGGAGGGAAAAAAAGCATTGTGGTGAAAATAAATTGAACATTTCAATTTATTTTTCACCCAGTTTATTTTCCTTCTTATTTTACTTATTAACCAAACAATTAAAATGTTTACTTTTTCTTTCTTTTCTCTCACTAAATCCATGAACCAAAGAAAGACTCGGGGTAAAATGTCTTAGTTTGTTGTTTACGCCATGTGGTTTGCAATAAGATTCTCGAGTCCTTGAGCTCCAGAGTAGCTCTTAGGCACATTCCTACTGCCAACTACTCACTCTTAGGCACATTCCTACAGCCAACTACTCAGCACCTAATCAACTGCAATCGGGAAAGGTAAAAGAAAAGCAGCCACAAAACATCAATGCAAAAGAGAAGTTTTCATTTATAATCTCTTCAGCTCTCGCAAAACCAGTTCAAGAGAATAGTATCTGAATCTTGTCTATTTTTGACATTTTTTTATTGTCAAAAACATCTCCGTAGCTGTTATACAACCTAAATAAATTGCATGCGGTCACTATCATCGACTGGGGTCTTGTATATGGCATTTTGCTTGACCGAAAAATGATCTGGCGGGACCTAATTCTGACGCGCGGCATGTGAGCTGGCGCGATGTGCACTAATCCACATTATACATGTCTATAATCCCCATGCTAGTTTCACCATTGATACTTTTCCATGAAGTCATCATCTGGAAAAGAGAGATCTCAGATAGCAAATCAGCAAAGAGCACTAATGAAGATCAGTGAGCAATACCTCACAGACTAGTAATTATATTAACTCAGGGCCGATCCTGAATACAAGTCACCTAAGCAACTGTTTTGGGCCTCAACTCAAAATGATAACACACTATATACAGTCTATGTTGGCACGTCCAATATTTTTTTTTACGATTATTTGTAGAGGACCCCCATTTTCTAATTTCGCTTCAAGCCCCCAAAATCTTAGGACCAGTACTGATTAACTGGCTTGCGAGCGTATTCAACAATGGGCCAGAGAAAATTTTTCCTCATTTTCTGAATTAGACTATATCAATCAGAGCTATCAAACAATGGGCCATAAGCTACTGTCTTTTTCTCAAATTGGGTGTTGGGAGGTATTGACAGTGTATAAGCCTACCCACAAACACAAACAAGTGACCTTATGTGGAATGGTCTAGTTTCATGCTAGTCTCGATACATTTTCCAAACAACATGGCGAGAACAAGGATGTTACACCAATATCACGTAATCTTGTGACCTTATCCCACAAATCATTTAACCAAAGAATTAATAGCTTATAATGATAAATGATCATAAAAGGATCTTAGTATAAAATTAGATTTTGTTGATATCAGTGCATCCTAGAGCTAACTGAAGCCAACTTTACTGTGCTCTGTCCCAAACGTATCTTCTCAGATCAGGATTACATAGCCTCTAAAAATCAATAATGAAGCACCGAAATGGATTAAGACAAACAGAAACAAACGAGAAAACATAAACATTGTAGTACCCATGATCAGAACAACCAAGTAATACATTTTTTTGTACAAATTGATGTCAATGGCCAGAAGCCTAAGTTAACGTGATGGTAACAGCAAAACGTTATCTCATGAAGGTCAGTATGCTTATGTTAATATGTTCTTGAAGCCCAATTTTATGAAAAATTAAAATACGTTGCACCAAGGAGATTATTTGAAAGAAAGAAAAAAAAAGAGTCATCAATATCTGTAACAAAAAATTGTATCAAGCACAATAATCCGAGGTGATAGTTACATTTCAGCAGAATTAACAGTTCTTTTTGGAATTTGCTGAATCAAGCACAATAACCTAAGGTGATAAAATAATCCAATATGTACTAAGAAAAGATAACAATATAATTTTTTTCTTTAATGGCAATTCTAAAGCAAAAATGCTACACCCACACCTAAATCCACACCAAACAATCCTAGCCCTTGATTCCAGTGGGCCCCATGTGAGTCCCACACGGGACCCACCGAAATCAAGGGCCAGGATGTGTTGGGTGTGGAATTGGGTGTGAATTTAGATATGGGTGTATCATTACTCATTCTTATGAACAATTTCACATTGAGAACACATGATACTACTGAAGAATAAAGAATCAACTTCTGTTCCAACAGTATACCATGAGTATATTCAGCTGCTTTGGCATAAAATAATGTCAAGAATGATCTTACAGGATAAAGTAGGATTCAAATCTTCTACAACAATTTCCTGAAACAAAAAGTCAGAGAAGCTTTCCCATATTCTTCTGCCATGAAACGTCCCCTTGAGAGCATTTCTCACTGTAGATAAATATGCACATAAGCATATATGTCGAGTTTAGGTGTGTTACCTAGAGGAATAACTCAACGGGTGTGGATACCGGCATTTTTGGGCCCACTTTTGTTTAAAACAATTTTCAAATTCAAATTCAAAGAGTCACCACTTAATTTTTAAAGGAAAATTAAGAAACCATTTTAAAAGCAAATTGATCTTTTGCGAAACCAAAGATAAACTGGGTCCGGGGATTATGGAATGAAAGGGGAAGGAGCCCGGCGGACTAAAATACCCCCTTTCATCCTATCTCATGATAGGCCTCTGCTCAATATCCTATTATTAATCTAAGCATGCCCTCAAATAATACATATATACACATACATTACAAAAGCATGTCTAAAAGGGTGTAAGATTGCTAACGATATAATAGCATTCAAAATCACATAATTCAAGTAGCAAGCAATATGATATGCAATAGGGAACTAGAGAACTTACCCGGGATCCTGCCACGAATATTAAACATGTGATGCATGCAAGAAAATAAAACATAAAAAAGGCTCTCTAATCACATATACATATAAGGCAAGACCTAAGCTAAGGTGTCGCGCATGGAGTCAAAAAAATAATAAAATCAGCAAATAAAATAAACTAGAGAAAGGTTTGAGAAATTGTACCTCAAAAAGCGCTACAAAATTTGTGTTCACCTCAATTTGCGCCCTATTTGAGACTAAAGCAGGCGGGGTTGCGACCTCGTCTTAAGATAACCTCTAGGCAATAAGACTTTAAGCACACCTGAGCGCCTTTGCCCATAGAGAATACTGGGGACGAAAAGTCTCTGGGGGGTTCTATGGAGCAAGTCTCCTATTGCTTTCGCTAACCAGTGGGGACAGCCGCCCTCCCCCCCCCCCCCCCTCTCCCAAAAAAAAAAAAGAAAAAAGAAAAAAAAGAAAAGAGTTTTCCACTACACATTCTTTGATCAAAGATATGATACCAAATAATCAACCCTAGTGCTTCTATCTTAAATCTATCAAGCATGGCAATAATTGACCTATTTATGGATTCCTTCTAATTAGTTGAAACATATCACCTCTATAGATATGCAAGTCTCAACTAGGAGCCAATGCAATGTCCATATAAAAGTAGTATAATCCCAACATGATTATAAGGAACTCACAACCAGGTTCAATTAGGAACAGATCAAACTAGAGCTAGATTCTAGCTACAAGTATCAATGTACATGAATGAATGCATGGATATAAGCAAGAATGAGATATGAACTAATCATTAACTTGGATCACTTAGCCTCTGGATTTAAGCTTGATTGACCTTATTCAAAACATGGTTTGAGTCTTAGGTCATTAGGAGACCAGTTGAATTAAAGTTGATAAGATTTAGGCAAAACAGTGACAGTTGTTTAGAAATTACAGAGAACATACCAGACTTTTAAAGATAGAAAAACCATAATTCCAACGGTTGGATCTTAGTGATTTTTGGATATGATGTACCTCTATGAGTCTAATTTCTAACCCAAAAAGAAAATCAGAGATTCAACAGTTAGATCTTTGGGAATAAGGAAAATACTAGACATCACTCAGAAATTTTCAACACTATGTCCAGAGATTTTGTGTGATTTTCTAAAAATAGTAAACAAATGAGAAACACTTAGATCTTTTTGGGGTATCCTCCTAACACATTGAACTACCTAGAAAAAAATTATTGGAGGCCAAGAAAGTTCGGTTAAGGTTCTGATTTATTAATTTTAAGACGGATTCACTGTTCTGAAACTTTGGACAGAGAGTAGCTTGGTTTGAAATCATAAGACCAAACTATTTTAAACATGGAATTTATTCAAGGAAAAAATCACAGAGGTACTTAAGTGAGTTATGAACATCTTCCAATTAGTCTCATCCCATTCCAATGGACCATGATTTAATGAAAAATCTCTGATCTCAGTAGGTTCAAGGATTCACTGCACCATTATTAGATTAGTGTTCATATTATGAAACAAACTTGATCCATGATTCTAGAGAGAACTAAGATCAAGTATGATGATGATTGTTAGAGTAAATGATGAAATATAAAGAGATCCATAGATTTAGCCTTAATGGACCTCTATCATAGGTCTCATGTTTGAAGATCTAGCAAGAGAATCCTAAGGTCTTACTTAATCTTATGGACTCTTGAACATTCAAGTTCCCTGGATTTCAACAAACAAACTATGAAGACCCACATCTAAATCCTCCCTCAAACACACGATCCTTGAGGGAATAAGAGCTATGATACTTATTCTCCTCTCAAATTAATGGTCCTTGGAGACTAAATAAGACCCAAATCTACTCAAATCTCTATGGAATATAGTATGAATACCATAAGATTCTTAACAGGGGGATCCAAGTCATGAGCAAAAACTTGAACCCAACCAACTCTGTGTAGACATGACCATGATCCCCCTTAATATCCATATGAATCATAAGATCATAGAAAACTAAGGAATCAAACTCAAAGAGACTCAATGAAAAATGTAAAGATCTTATGAATCTTAAAAGGAAACTAAAATAAAGGTTCACTTAAGAAAATTCAAGAAAGCAAATTCTTCAAAACCAACTCATACTTCTAAATCCAAGGATTATTTAGATCCAAGCTAATGAACTTATCATGAGATTCAATCACAAATTCAATGTGGTGTGTGATGAAATGAGTAAGAAGAGAGGATATGAAAATGTGTAAAAAACCTAGAACTATGAATTTGTGATTGAACTTGCCTAAGTCTACATAGGATTGAGAGGTTACCTCTATAACCTCAAGAATTTATTCTATTTCTTGTGAAGTTCTTCCAAAATCTTCAAATTCTTCTTCAATTCTTCAAATTCTTCAAGAAAAATCTCTTGTTCTTCTCTCAATTCTCTCTACTATATATATGTATAACTCTTGTATATATTAATTTTGAAAAGTCCCCCATAATGGAGATGAATGCCTGTTTATATAGACCCCTCTCTCCAGGGTTAATTGGGTGAATTTGGGTGAAGAGCCCATTTGCAAAGTTTTCGTCTATAATATATGAGAAAAACAGACTGTTACAGCGCGCGGCACTCGGTGAATTGTCTGCAGCACTCACTGAGTGCCGAGCGGCACTCAATGAATGCCGGCGCGGCACTAAGTGAGTGCCGCCGGCTTCGCCGCGTGCCGCAGCTAACAGAATTCCTGTCTCCTTTTTAATTTTCAAAATAAATCTTAACATAAACTTAATTATTAGTAACTCATATATTAATATACTCATATTTGTAATGTATTTCATTAAGATACATCCATATGCATAATATATATACTTTAATGCATTATTTTGCTTTTCTTTTTCCCTTTTCTTTTTCCCTTTTCTTTTTCACTTTTCTCCTTTTATCTTTTCAAAAAACTCTTATATCTTATTTTTCAAGACGAATTTCCAGACTGGGTTTCTCATAAGTTCTTCAACATCCGGGTTTCTCTTGAACACCCAATTTCTCTATCTTTTTATTTTGAATTTGAAAACTTGATTTGAAGAATCTTTGAAGGATTTGAATTTTCTGGAAAATCTTCAAATTTCAACGGTCATCGTCATCATCGATCTTTAGAGGTGACCAATCCCTGGATTCAATGATTGGTCAAAATCGGGGTGTCTACAACGGGATCGGCGAGATGACATTGTTACAAGCCTCCAATACAAACACGAACCTGCTCCCTTTTGTTAGCCTCCGTGTACTCTCTTGCGCATTGCATAAGTCATAGAAGACGCTACTAGAGCGGTCTCCGTCAATGTCACGTGCTAAATCCGAAAGCTCCGTGGTTATGTTTTTAGAGAGAGAAAACCATGAGAGAGAGAGAGAGGGAGGCCGGCTACATGGTTGTAGTGTGTGTAACGCTAATATGTGTGTGTAATATAAATATATATAGGCACACACCCTAGGTCACCAAGGCCAAGGCCCATTGGACCCGGTGCAATGTATGTGGGTGTACAAAATGACCGACAATTTCTTACATCTCCCACTCACCCACATAGGGCTTGTCACTAAAATAATCTCTCGAAATAGAACTTCTCATCTCTTCATACAGGGAAATAGAACTTGCGACCTTACAAAAAGAAAGTATAGTGACAGGAGTGTAATGCCAAATCATCACCATAACCAACAAGACACATCACTTGGAAGCTTCTCATGTATGCCTTAGATGATTCAACCACATCGGACACAACATTCTCAATCCCACGGTGAAAAGAAGTGCTGCACCAACTCAATGTAATGTACTTACATATCAGTAACAAATACGATTGTCGCAGGCCTGCTAATGAGTCACAAAAACATGGTATGTTATTGAATGGTCTTCCCCGAGCCCATATGTCAATCCGACTAACTTGACCTCTTGCCCAGACACACCCCATAGAACGGAATTATCTCATCATCCTAGAATAGCATACTAAAGAAGCTGTCATCAAGCGTCCTCTTCCTCACATAGTCTTAAGTCGTGAAGGCAACCAGTTTGTAGGATAACCAATGTCTTGGATATGCTACGTGGTTCACACAGCAATGGAGAGGAATCTACACATTGCTCCGCAGTCGATCGCAAAAGCACTTACAGTATGATATGTATGCTATGGCATTCTTTTATAAAGATGGGCATGTCACTATGTGTTTGAAAAAACAAGTAATGCTATACGAATCTTAGTCTAGACGTTGCACAAAACGTCAAACCTAAGTTTTCCAGCACAGTCGCCCCTCCTGGCGCCCATCTAAAAACTCACATTCGACTGTAAACAGGCTTCATAGAGTTGTGGGATCTCTCAATGTTCGACCAAATATAAAGGTCTCATCTTAGTTTTATCTAAGGTGGCATATAAAAATAATAAGGGTTTATATCTAGTTCGCTGTTCTTACACTGCGTAGATATAAGTATTCAAGCTCGCTTTCTAAGCGCTATGGACATACATGTCCTAGCTAGCTATCTAAGCGCCATAAACACAAATGTCTCATCTTTCTCGCAATCTAAGCGCCATGGATACACATGTCCTAGTTCTCTATCTCAATGCCAAGGTGAATCACCCATGTGAGCAGGTCGATTCAAGCCCGATGACATATTAGAAATGTGCATTCATTCCATTCATATAACAAACATATATGTATGGAAACCAATTAGTTTATTATTAACTGATAATCAAACTTGAATAATAATGTCAATACCACAATAAAATGTCTAAGCACATCAAATCCCCTAATGGAGATGTGCCTTAAGACAACTTCCCTTTGTGCAAACCACATCTCAAATGTGACAAAAATGAATGTTCACGTGCTGGAATGGTTTTTGAGATCTTTTGCATATGCTCAAGCTTACATGCTATCACCTTCAATGAGCACAACCTCATCACTATGAGGTAAATAGCCTAGCCACTGCAAAAACTTTTCAACCAAAATAGCTTCTCGAACAGTTGGTAAGCACACACTAATTATGCTTCCATTGTGGACAGCATAAGGCAAGGTCCACAGTCATGCGAACATATCGCAAGAGACTCTTCACTACTCTCTAGTGATAGGACCAGGGTTGCTACGACAACGACTAATTAGACCAACCGCATAGCAGATATCTGACTGAGTACACAATATAGCATACTTTAGATTCCCTATTACAGACATATATGGCAGATCGGACATTTGTTTCCTTTTCTCATTATTCTTAAGACATTGATCTAATGTCAAGGCTAGTCCCTTTTAAAAATTGGGATGTCAATGGGTTTTAAGCTTTTCATGTGAAAATGTTCCAGAACCTACATCTTGTAAGTCCCTCAAGACAAACAAATGAACTTCTGAGAACAATATTTCACAAAATTTAAACTCCCAACACATAATTGGCATCACCCATGTCCTCAATCTCAAACTGAGAGGACAACCACTCTCAAGTGGCGACAATAGAACTCATCTCATTCCCAGCTAGAAGGATGTTGTCAACATACAAAGAATTAGAATACTTTTCTTGGACTGTTTAATGTACACACATTGTACCACTGTCTAGACGATCACTAGCTTGAGATAATAAATGGAATGTTTGAGACGACATACTTTTAGCGCTCATTTCCTTTGGTCACAACACCAATAGATTGATCTATATTTATCTTGTCATCTTGTTCTCCATTGGGAAAAGAATAATTTAAACATCCAACTAAAAAAGGTTCCAAAACTATATATGCGACAATTGCTAGGATAAGGCGAATGGAGTCAGATCTCACCCTTTGGGAGAATATGTTTCCATGGTCTATACCCTCTCTGGGTATAAACTATTGCCACAAGGCGCGCCTAATACTTGTCAATTGAACCATCTGCCTTGCGTTTGATTTTGAAAACACACTTGTCTCCAATAGTCTTACGCACATGCGGAATGTTGACTAACTCCAAGACCTTATTCGCGCCCATAGAGCTCATCTCATCTGGCATAGCATCTATCCACTCAGCTTCAGTAGACGAAAAAAAATGCTTCAACAAAAGAAGCAGGCTCATCCTCATCCACTTGTGCACACATTTGCACACATATGAAAATGTCTTCCTCAATTTTAAAACAGCGATAGGGAACTTTTACCTCATCACCATACAGTGTACTACCTGAGAATCTTGAGTGCCTAGTAGTGCACTCCCATTATCTGGTACACTCCCACTAGCGTCTAGCGGTGTACTCCCACTTGGCTGGAGACTAGTACCATTTTTCAGCGATTATTGGATGTAAAATCTCAATCTCCCCACCCTCGCTTAAAGATGGTATGTTATCTTTAACATTCTCCAACTCATAGAGGTCAAGATATCTCTTAGTAATGCATGTATGGGGAAGTCATTCTCAATATTATATGGCACCATTTCTGTCATTCCTATACCTGTTTGTTCATTATACGTAACATAGACTGTCGAGCTATTAGAATACCTTATGAAGGTATGTTTTCTAGCTCTGGAGCGTAGGTATAGTGAACATAAACTCTTGAGCTCCACGGGCGCAAATGCTCCAAAAATGAGCTTTCCGCCTTTCCATAACTCATAAGGGGTAGAAGGAACTGACTGAGAAGAGGCACTCTAGTATGTAGGCAGCAATCAAGAGTACATCCCCCTACAACAACATTGGGAGGTTGACTTGCGCCTTCATAGTCCTAGCCATATCTAGGAATGTCTTATTCCTTCTTTCTACAACACCATATTGTTGCTGAGTTTCCAGAATAGGAAGTTGTCTGTGTTTCTCCTTTTTCCTCACACAGTTCCCAAAACTGATTAGATAAGTACTCATAATCGTCATATATCGTGAAATCATAAAAAATTAGAAAAAAAGAGGCGCCATGACGTGCCTTTACAACCGTAGGTCCACAGATATCTGAGTGAACTAGCTCTAATGCTTGAGTAGCTCTAATAGCCATTCTAAAAAGCTGTCGGCATGCTTAGTCAACTAAGCAAGACTCATACATAGGTAGGTCAACCTTAGCGAGTGGGCCCAAAAATGGCTTCTCGAGCTAATCAAGTCATCCTATCTCATCCTATGCGTTCAAGTCCAGCATGCCATGTCTCAGAATAAATGAATAACAGAGGGAACTAAAATTTATTAAAACAACTCTTAAGTAGTTATCCCTAGATAACCATATCCTAGTAACAGTTCCACCCAAAAATATCCATCCTATTACCACCGAATTGAAAAACGCCCTCGATTGCGCTCTTCCTCCTTATTAGCCTTGGGCGCAAACTTGCTAGCCCCACCCTGCCTCTAGGTGAGTTTATCCTTACCATTGCGTTTAGGCCCACTGGCCTTGCGCTTACTTCCACTTATGGAAGTCATGGTCAAGAGTGTCGCTATACGATTCACCTTACCTTTTTGGCGCTCCGTATTCAGCTCAACATGTTGGAAAATGTCAAAAACCAAAATTTAACATTTCTGTTGTGGATCATGATTTGTTTTCTATGGACCCACGATTCAGGCAAAGAACTAATCATAGCCTGAAACTGCAGTTCGCCAATAAAGATGTTCTGAGCAATATGAAATCACAAATCATACCTGTCATCAACCTTAGATGTCCAATCATCGTGTAATTAAAACGTTTCCTTTATTTTCCCGAATTTCATAACTAGATGCTTAATCTAGTAGTAAATGTGCCATTGAAAACAAATTTGAGCTGATCTCACAATTCTTTGGCTATTGGGAAGTACATATACTTTCTAACAAGATCATTGTACATGCTACTTATTACAACCTTCTCGAGCCAAGTATTATAGGCTATTAAGGTTATAATGATGTTGGACCAGAGGCCCATTATTCGATTCAATAGGTTGGACCATAGAATAAGTTTAAAGCCCATAGAATAGGTTGGACCATAGAATAGGTGTGTTACTTTGCAGTGTCATATTACAAAAATCAGTCCCTTTTAAACTTGTTATCTTTGTAAAGATTAACGAAGTGTGGTTTAAAAAACATTTGAGAACATGCGCAAGGGATTGACATTATTATTTACACATTTCATAAGTTTGTTTTAAAATCCAATTACAAATAAATTTTTCCCTTTTTACAATTTAAGACCAAAAATTTTGCTATTGCTTATTAATCAAATTTCAATTTTGTAAATCAAGAAAAACCTTTTATAATTGATTTTTCTAAACAAACATCAATTAGATGGTACAATTACCTATTTAAGATCATCCACAATAATATAAAGTGCGCCATACAACAAAAGTGCGCATGAACCCCCACGTGGGTTTGAATTGACAACTTAGAGCTCACGCTAAGGTAATTCAAGTGTATGATGTATGAACAAAGAAAACCATCCATTTACAAGTAGGCTTTTCCAATACAAGAAATGTAAAAGCTCATCCTCACATTACACTTATAGCCCATAAAAAAATAGGGATACTTTGTTCATATACATACACGTAAACAACCTTAAACATATATTGTGAGGACACAAACTCCATACATTGTCAATTAATTGTCCATTCATTTGATCCAGATTAATGCATTAATCACATACACCAAACACTCATGCAGTCTATTTAAAATGAATGGACTAATCCATCATTCCATTTAAGGAGGAGGATTAGAGGTCTTGGATCATCCAATCATAAACAACAGTAATTAAACGTGACCTATAATGCAATGAGTCTCTAAAAGAATGAAATGTGCAATAAAATAATTATTGCACAGCCCAGATAGCTCCTATAAGCTAAAGTAAAATCATTGAAAAATCCTGGATTTTTCACTAATTTTAACACACTTTTCGGTCTTAAAACATATTTTAAAACCAATTAATTAAGGGCTTTAAATTATCAAATTAATTTAATACCTCATGGAAAATTTAATTAACTGAAAAAAAGATTTTTCACTATAAATAAAGAATTTCCAGGATTTCATCAAGGCCCAAAAACTTTTTGAATCAATTTAACAAAATAAATTGACCTAGTTAAACAAAAAATAACTATGAGCAACTAAATTTCCCAAAAATACAAAAAATTGGGGAATTTGTTCTCCAAGGATTTTCCATGGTCTAATATGGTGTTCTAAACACCCCATATTAATTTAAAAAAAAATAAATAGTCTATTTTGGCTATTTTAAGCAATTAAATAAATGCCCCTAAGCATAAATTTTATGCTCTAAAATACCAAAACAAAAATGAGATAATTCACAAAAAAATTTCTCAAGTCTCCAATCAGTGTACAAAAACACTATGTATTAAATTCAAGATTTAACAACTTTAAATGGTTATATTTTAAGCAATTAATATTGCGTACTCAACACAATGTATATGCTCTAAAATATGTCCCAAAGAGCGAGAAAATTCAGTAAAAAATTTCTCAAGCTACCACTAGTGTGCTAAACACATTGTGTTAATTCCATGAACTAATAATCGATAAAAACATTTTAAGCAATTAGTACTTGTACAAAAACACATAATTATATGCTCTAAAATATTAATATGATTTAGATAATTTTCCGAAAATTATCTATGTGTCTCACAAAATTTTATATGGTCTCAAACCAGTATTCCTTATGTCCCATATTAATTACAAAAATTAATAGAGTATTTTGGCTATTTTAAGCAATTAAATAAATGCCCAAAAGCATGAATTATATGCTCTAAAATACCAAAAATACATAATAATTTACACAAAAATTATCTCAGAGTCCCTTACAGTGTATTAAACACTATAAATTAATTTAAAAAATTAATATATATTTTTGGATATTTTAAGCAATTAAAAAAAACACACATAAAACATATTTTTTATGCTTTAAAATACCAAAAATAATGAAGCAATTTACCATAAAATTATTTATGGTCCCACTAGTGTTCATAATCCCATAAACTGTTTTAAATACAAATTAATTAAATACTTTTCTGGAATATTTTTCTAAAAAATATATTAAAATGCTACAGGCCAAGGGGGACCCACACTCGTTGGAGTGGGGCCTACACCACCAACAGTGCCACTGCACACACACATGGCACGCGCTGCCGGTGCGCGTGGGGTTGGCCCGCGGGGTCATCTTCTTCCTCCTAAAAACCCTAGAAATTGCAACCCTAAGCTGAGCGACCCCCCTATTTTCAATGCTTATATCTCCCTCATTTTTGATCCAATAACCTTATATTATATATGGTTGGAAAGCCCTCGCAGCGTAGAACAAGTATGAGCCAAAACACAGAGACATTGGACGTGAAAATCTTCCAGAAATTGAGGATGAAGTTGAGAAAAAATTTTGGATTTTCATACCTAGAAATTTAGGGTTTTAGATTTTAGAAATTTGGTATTAAATACCCAATTAGGAGAATTATTTGGTTTAATGACACAAAGGAAATCTTTTTGGTAATAAGGACATTATTCAATAAGTTAATTTG
Source organism: Hydrangea macrophylla (assembly GCA_033977485.1). Classification (NCBI taxonomy): domain Eukaryota; kingdom Viridiplantae; phylum Streptophyta; class Magnoliopsida; order Cornales; family Hydrangeaceae; genus Hydrangea; species Hydrangea macrophylla. The sequence goes on along the minus strand of CM066982.1, from coordinate 8,053,934 downwards.
GAATATGTCATTTGACTAGTTGACCACATATTTTTGAGACATGTTTACCCTTATTTGTATTTTTCATTTTCATTTCTCTTTCTTCATCTCTCTCTCTCTCTCTCTCTCTCTCTCTCAGCAACATCACCAACCACCACCAACCAAGACCACTGCCATCGCCGGGGACCTTCGTCGTCGGCACCACCACCAACCAAGACCACTGCCATCGCGAGCCAAACACTGCCATCTTGCGAGCCAACCACCACCATCGCCGAGCCAACCACCATCTCCGAGCCAACCACCACCATCTCGCGAGCCAACCACCACCATCTCCGAGCCAGCGGCACCATCGGTCACCACCACCAAAGCGAGCATTTTCACGAGCAGATCCGGCCACCAGTGCACTGATCCACCATCATCTTCTTCTTCTTCTTCCTTTTTTTTTTTTTTTTTTTTTTTTTTAACACATTTTTTTGTGAAATTTATCCAAAAAAATTAGTAGCTTTCTCAACATTTTTTCCCAGAAGTTTGATATAAACAGTAATAGTTGTTTGATAGATCTCGTTGAGTAGGCTATAAATATATAGATTTTATGCAAAAAAACAAGTTACAGATTGATATGAATGCTCAAATTTGTAAAAAGTTTTTTCAATGTTTGGTAGAACACTTTTTTGTGAAATTTCACAATCTTTCTGAAATTTCACAACTTTTTTTTCTTTTGAAATTTTCATAACTTTTTCGGTGCTGGTATGAGAAATTAAATTTCAAAAACTTGTTTTGTGATCATTTGATATTGATGTGGTAGTTTGGTTGTGAAGAGATCGTCAGGTGAGGTCGTGGTGGTGATTAGCAAATGTTTGGTGTGGCTGTGGTGGTTTCATGAAATTTCACATTGGTTGTGAAGAGATCGTCAGGTGAGGTCGTGGTGGTGATTAGCAAAGGTTTGGTGTGGCTGTGGTGGTTTCATGAAATTTCACGAACTCTGTGAAATTTCACAACTTTTTGTTGATAAATTTCACAACTTTTTTTTTTTATAATTTCACAAGTTTTTTCGGTGGTATAAGAAATGAACTTTCAAAAAGTTATTTTCTGATCATTGTATGTTGATTTGGAGTTTTGGTTGTGAATGAGGTCAATCAGGTGAGGTGGTGGTGGTTGGTGGAGGCTTAAGGTCGTGATGGTGGTTGTTGAAAGTAAGGTGAGGTGGTGGTGGTTGGTGGAGGCTTTAAGGTCATGATGGTTGTCGTCGGACCTCAGGCGAGGTCGCCGGAGCTCAGGCGAGGTCGCCGGAGCTCAGGCGAGGTGATGGTAGTGGTCGCTGGAGATGCAGGGGTGAAACTTTCTTGGTGTTGACCAATATTAGGGTAGATTTGTCAAAATACCAAGGAGTGTACCTTCTCCCAAATATTTTTACTAGTTATACCTAAACCAATATACTTTCCTTAATTTGGATTAATTGCTAATTGCCCCTTTAGATTTCTCTTTCGTTTGAGATAATCAGTCCATGGGACTTTGTGGGGGGACTCTAGGGACCATAAGGAACACATCCATGTTAAAAATTCGGACCCCCTATTGGAGTTAGGTATTAGACCGACATCAAAATTTGTTTTTAGGGTTTTTTGCATAAAAACTTCAAAAGCTTCAATGGCTTTAATGGCAGATTCGATTCGGGTGAGATACGGGCAAATCAACAACCTACAGGCTCTGATACCAATGTAGATAAATATGAATACAAGCATATATGTCAAGTTTAGGTGTGTTACCTAACGGAATAACTCAACGGGATTGGCGAGATGACGTTGTTACGAGCCTCCAATACGAACACGAACCTGATGCCTTTTGTTAGCCTCCGTGTACTCTCTTGGGCATCCACTACACCATATGGACTCATTACTAATGGATATATCCGTTAGAATAAATGTTACTAACGGATATATCCGTTAGTATTTTAGCGTTAGTAATATTACTAACGGATTTACTAACGGATATATCCGTTAGAAAAATTAATTTTACTAACGGATATATCCGTTAGTAAATCCGTTAGTAAAACAAAATATTTCTAACGGATATATCCGTTAGAAAGCTACTTACTAACGGTTTTTTCTACTAATTTCAAAAGATTTATATTTAATACTAATGGTTTGTCAACTATTACTAACGGACATATCCGTTAGTAATTTCCAAAAAAAAAAATACTAATAGATATATCTGTTAGAAACATGCATAAATCTAAAAAAATAATTTGTTTATATGCTTACCAATTTTTTTCCCACCTAATTAACAAGCATAATTAATTGAATTGCAACATTAAAAATTTACATGACAAAAACTAGAGAAGAAAAAAGAAAGGAAAGCTGTATATTTCTGAATTTTCATTCCAATTTGACTTTGGAAAAATGCTCATACAATCAATTAATGGTATTCCATTAAGACTTACACACATTTGACTGAATCAAACACACACACACACACACACACTCAAATACACTGTGCACTTAAATAAACCATTGCTTGGAAGTGGCTCTTCAAAATCATCCGTTTGCTTCCTAGCTTTATCTACCAGAAAAATCGAATAAAACATACTACATTTTTAGAGAAATGAACTACCAAATATGGCAATGAATCAGAGCCAAGAAAGATTTCCAATCATTAAAGTAATTAATCAAGCAATGTCATGAGTTTAATTTGTAATTTATGTTTCGATTTCAGGGAGTTGTACACCAAAGGCAAACTACTGGGGAAAAAAAGAGCAAAATTACTAAATGTAAACACAAACACTCATGTTCGGAGAAAGGGTACATACATATCACTGCCATTTTGTATACTTTTAAGTTTTAACCAACTATGATGCAAGTAGGGGTGCTCACGAGTCGGGTGAGTCGGGTATGAGCCAAATCTAACTGAACCTCCTCGGGTTGAAGTCTTGCTACCCGTCATCCATCAGAATTATCCCATTAAACCGACTCATCGATTTCGGGTTGAGTCGAGTCGGGTTCGGGTGGAACACCGACAGCCCAGTCCAAAAAAGAAAAGAAAGAAAAACAAAAATGATTACCACACTCGTTTTCAGTTTTTGCTGTCAAACAAAAGAAGAAAAAGAAACAAAACAAAAAACTGCAACATTACCATATGGGCCCTTGGCAAATTGAATTTCTAGCTTATGCTTTTTCGCGGCTTTTGTTATGAGTCCAGGAAGTTAAGTCTCTATCCGAAGGGAGATGTGAGAAAAAAGTTATCGATCTATTTGGAAGTAGTTGATTGGGTATCTGAAGCTCCTACCCAAAGATTATATGCGGAATACATACAATGGGTGAGGAACAACAAAGAAGCCAGTGATCATGTGGAAATGGGATGTGAGGCTGTGTGTATCCTAAGCTAAACCTTATAGACGCACCTAATTGTTTTTTGAATACGATTAGTTACATAGTTGAACTAGGGTACTACTTCAGACTTTTAAGTTTCTATTATGACCATTTGATTAGTTGTGATCTATATTACGATCCTTTTTAATCTCCATCACATGTTTGTGTGTTCATTTCATTCTAAAGTACTAACTGAATATAGTAAGTAGCAGCATGAATTGAGTCCATCATAAAAGTTAAAACCAAAGCTGAATGCTAATATGGCTCACAACTTACCAAATGATCACAGTAAAAAATTTAAGCCTCGAGCATTCTAAACTACTAAAACAAAGACACACTATTTTTTGGGGGCTTTTTGCTTGTTCACTGCTCTGTTTTGTTGGGTTTTTTCGCTTGTTCACTGCTCTCTTTTGTTGCTGATTAGTCTCACTGTGCCTCTCTGTTTTTGTTGCTGATCAGTTTTACTATGCCTTGCAATGTTTTCTATTTTGTTGCTTTAGTTTGGCCAATTCATGTATACAGGTAGTTGATGATCAGCTATTGGTTTTAGTCATACTTGTATTTGCTTGTATGTAGGTTGTCTTTGAAGGGTAAAGTTTCATGCACCCCCCCCCCTTTTTGGTGTATTAACCTGACTTTTTAATACAAACAACCTGTAAGGTAGGTGGAAATAATTGAATCAAGTATCAGCTTATAAAGGAACTATCTTAACAACCCAAAAATTTAAAATCCATCATGAGAAAAAAGGACCAAAACCACCTTAGCAAGGAAAAGGGATTTAACATACCAAGAGTTTACAAGAACCATTATAAGAGAAGTAAGAGAAAAAAAAAAGAAGGAATCATGTACATTTCACATTGATATAACACAACCCCTAAGATTCAGATATCGTGTTTTGTAATGACACGCAACGATTAAAAGCAAAGTGAAAACACTCACATAAAGCTAGACATACCTTGGCTGAAATTGCACATTCACGTGCAAAATGTCCTTCACCACCACACTTGTAGCATGAACTGCGCGAAAATCCAATAGTTGTCTCTCCGCGTGATGTAGCTAGGATAGCCCTAGAATCGAGGGGGATTTGAGTTTTAACAACCGATTCTATGGCAAGGTTCATGTTATGTATGGTTGATACAAAATGTAAAATGAAACATCAAGGACAGATAAGGTTACACAACAAGAAGACTCAGTGTGTTATCGGGAGAAGTCCAGAACAGAGAAATTGGCAAACCTTGGGAATACCTACACTTATGCAATATACTGGAGAGTACATATGCAATATATATACCCACGTATGTATGATTGTAACACAGAATCAACCCCCATAAGGGTGACATAGAGACACTCACACTGCTACAATACAGCTACTTTAATTTCAGATTTTGTTAAAGCTTTTCTAATGGACCTAATTCCTTTTATTTACTTTTGGTTTGGGTGGAAGGAGAAAGAAAGCATATATACCAGTAGCATCCAACTGTTCTTCATATAATAAATGTTGTGGCAATGGACAGCAGTCACATCACACAAATAAGGAATATTAGGGGTTTAATATAAAAAGTCATATTTGACGCTCAAATGGACAAACAACTCAAGCACATTAGAAAACTCAAGCACATTAGTTTTGTAAAATTAAATTCCATCTTAGCATTTCAAGTTAAGTGGAGATAAATAGGTGAACTAATTTAAGTCCAACCACAACAAAATAACACAGTTGGAAATGCGTTCCGACAGTGTTTTAAATATGTATCTTTTCAGTTGGAGATAAATATTTGTTGAATGATTGAGGCAAACATGCCAACTAATGTTAAGATTATTTATTGTTTGGATACCCATGTGATTCCATTCAATGGGACAAAAAGCTGCACAGCAATGTTTTCGGGTTTGTTTGGGAACTACATTATATTACAGTATATTTGTTAAAGTCTATTAAGCAAATCATAATTTCGTTTATCCACTTGTATAGGAATCGGTCATGTGGTTTAGAAAATTCTAAATAGTTTGGTGTTTTGTAGCTATTTTTTTGTTACATAAGAGTCGACTTAAAAACACACTCCAAGAATTGATTTTTCAACAAAAAAACTTAAATGTATTTTTCATAAAAAATCAATTAAGGTATTCTCAAATATGAGAAAATATTAATTGTAAAGCTTTTTTTTTTTTTTTGATAAGGTGGTGTAACAAACCAATAAAATTTTATTATTTGAACATTTGTGCCTTCTAAATGTAGAAAAAACATTCTTACACATTCGTAATATACTCAAATGTATTAGTAAAATTACACATCTAACATTATATCACCGTTACAACGGATATTTTCTCCTCAGATAGACATAAAGGAAAAGATTTAGAAATCTTTACTTAGGAGATTTTGTAGATAGAACTAGAGCAATAATATGTCTGTTATGCAACTATTTAAGGGTGGAGAAAAATGATCTCTAAGAAATTTTAAATTTACATTTTAGTTTTATATAAAATTGCAAATCATTCCCAAAAAAAAAAAAAGAGAAGAGAGAGAGAAAGAGAGAATAAAAGAGTTATATTTGAAACTAAAACTTTGATCCATATAATTTGTTCTCACTCTTTTTCTTTTCTTAGCTTAGTTTATTTTATGTGATAGCCACAGAGCACATTATTCTAACTTTCTGCTTAGAGTCAGTTTGACATATGAAACTAGATAGCCACACAGCACATTATTCCTAACTTCTGCTTGACATATCAAATTATAAAACTGTTGCAGTCTCGTTTATGAATCTACAATAATATGTTCAATCCCAGTTTATTTTATCTCTTCTAATGTTTAGAGACCAAACATATCTGCACTCACAAACAGAACATTCCCAATATATTGGTTCTTATGCTTCTGCTTCACGGCTAACAACCTCCAATCCGTTACCTGCAAGTTGCAATAAGGTTTCGAAAGCTATTTCAAAAACCTTGCTTAAAGTAAAGGCATCAAAGCAACAGTAACAACCAAAAAACATAATAGCTACTACAACAAACTAACAATTGGATAAGTACTGTTGTAAAAGACGCTTCAACTGAACAGGTCTATCATAGTGCACTCACACACACACACAAAAAAGATTCATCCTCTTTGATGTCAAAATAAAGCATGGGACAGGGAAAACGCCATAAAAAATAAAATAAAAAAAGAGAAGTAACGCCCACCATCAGGATCAAAGAAGAAAACTTGCTTGGTCTTTCCGTCTGGTAGAGTCTTCTCGTGCGTCTCAACTCCCTTCCCCTGCACAGGATAACCATACCTCTCTTAGTGTGTGTGTGTGTGTGTGTGTGTGTGTGTGTGAGAGAGAGAGAGAGAGAGAGAGAGAGAGAGAGAGAGTTCAGCCTAATCAATCTTTGAATCGATATGAATTAGTGATTAATTATTATAGGTAGCACACGTTTTCTAGTGCTTTCAAAAATTCCAGCCATTTCTCCATTCAGCCATTGCAGGGTCTAAAGTGGCACAACAAAAAACGTCCAAGCCAAAAACATATCTCTATTCCTATCACAAACTAAAGCTACACTTGTACTTGCTTTAAAACTCACTATCTAATCTCAATTTGTTGGCACTTACACCCTTCAATGCAAAATCTTAATTTATCTAGGTCATATTTCCAAGTCTTTGGTTGCTCACCATTTCAGTCCATAAAGGGAAACCAACCTCACAATTCTCAATATAAAAATGCACCTCCAGTTATCAAGGGAAATAAGAATATGAATAACAAGAAATGTGCATAATATCTCCACCTAAATATACCAACTCAAGGGCGGACGCAGGTATTCACTGATACGCCATTATGTTGGAAAAACATAATTTTTGGGAGAATTTTTGGGAAAAAACCTACGGTTTTAGATCCAGGGTTAATCTAGGTCCTAGGTTTTAGATCTAGGGTTAATTTTTGGGAAAAAAGTTATGAGATTTTTAACATTTGATGAACAAAGGGGCTACAATTGTCAAAGGGGATACATACACACACACACACACACTGTTACACACACAAACATATACATAGATACACATTTTTGTGTCTTTGTCTCTGTCTCTCTCTATCACTGATACGCATTCATCGATTACTAAAAAAAAAAAAAAAACAAAGATACACATTCAGTCGATGATATGGGGTTTAGAAGAAGAATAATAAGAAGGAAGAATGAAGAAGAATAAAGGGGATCTAGGGTTAGAAGAAGAAGAAGAAGAAGAAGAAGAAGAAGGAAGAGTACCTTTTCTAGTTCCGGCAGCGGCGGCAGGCACGGCGGCGGCGGCAGAGGCGGGAAGCGGCGGTGTAGTCCCTTTCTCCTTTCCTTCTCTCTCGTCTTCTCTTTTCTCTCGTCTTCTCTTTTGTTAAATGTTTGACTAGAGCTTGAGAGAGTTAAATCTGTAGGAGTAAATGTTTAAAGCGGAAATATTAGGGGGGAAAATTTTGGGCAAAATTTTTGTGTAGTATTTATTTACAAAATTGCCATTACATTTTTAATTTTTGGATTTTTATTTACAAAATTGCCACCGCATTTTTTAATTTTTGAGTTTTTATTTACAAAACTGCCACTTATCGTCATTACTAACGGATTTAATACCATTTCTAACGGATATATCCGTTACGAATTAGTAACGGATATATCCGTTAGTAATAAAAAAATCTGTCTGTTAGAAATCTGGCCATATGGTGTAGTGATCGCATAAGTTGTAGAAGACGCTACTAGAGCGGTCTCCGTCAATGTCACGCGCTAAATCCCCAAGCTCCGTGGTGATGGCTTTAGAGAGAGAGAGAGGCTGGCTACATGGTTGTAGTGTGTGTAACCCTAATATGTGTGTGCAATATAAATATATATAGGCACACACCCTAGGTCACCAAGGCCAAGGCCCATTGGACCCAGTCCAATGTATGTGGGTGTACAAAATGACCAACAATTTCTTACATTCACTAATCCATTTGGAACAATAAATTAGGCTTAAAAGGTGAAGATTACACTCAGGCAAAGCAACAACTGTCCATACAAAATGATGCAACATTGATACGCTGGTGTAAAACTTCAACTCAGTATTAGTCCCCATATGGAAAACACCCATAATTATGAAGCATTTCCAAAACTGATTGATCTAACTTCTGTTATTTGATAAAATCTAGTAACATGGTCAAAGTAGTAGCATTTGCAAAGAATACCCTTAGCAACCATTTCATGAACAAGTTCTATTGCACTTGATGTTTCATTATTTTGAAGAAATCCCTGGATGATTAAATTATAAGTGCAACCATCTGGGAGCAACCACGCTCTTCCATTTTCATGTGCAACGTGGTCACTTTACTTAACAACCCTTCCTTACACAGTCCATTGAGCATCACATTGTATGTACGAACATCTGGTTGGAATTTTCTAGTAGAGACTGTTGAAAAGAGTTCCCGTGCATCTTCAATCTTACCAGCTCTGCACATGCAGTCAATGAGAATGGTGTAAGGCCGCACAATATCAAGATACAACCCACTTTCCTCCATCTGTTGTAACAAGGCCATTGCCTCAACAAGCCGTTGCATTTTACAAAGTCCATCTAACAAAATACAGTAGGATGTAAGATCTGGATCTCAGCCGTTGGCTCGCATTTCATTTAGAAGGTCTTCTGCAACTACAAGTTTTCCCACACGGTGCCACCTATCAAAGTGGTGTATGTAACAGTGTTAGGAACCAATCCTATTTTTTTTTATATATATTTCACAAAAATGATTTGAGGACCTCATTAAGATGTTAAAATTGTGAACATCTGGTGTACAACCCCTACCAACCATCAAATCTTCATACAATAACCGTCCATCAAAGCACTATAAGTGACTACATTAGGTTCCTCACCTATTTGAGTCATTGCTTCAACTATTTCAACCGCTTCAACTACATTAGGTTTGGCAAAGAGATTGTAACAGAATTCCAATCTCAAAAAAAATATTTAACAGCTTTAAAGACATCATTATCAATAATAGGCTAGAATTTTTGGTAGAACATTACCTGGGCAACCATTATCAGGCTCAGGAGCTTTTAAAGTCCCATGTCAAAAATAGTGATTTTTACTTCTACAAATCAGCTTATAGGATAGATGAGTTTCCTACCCATCTCTTCAGTAACTCTGGGTTGGAGTAACTCAAGAATAGGATCCAAATTTCTTTGACCTTCAGAAGCAAAACAACTGCTTAAAGTGTTCCTGAATCATGTGCTTTATATTATTGGTGATACGTACGAAAATATCCAGTTAAAGTCAGCTTCCGCCACCTCAGTCAAGAATGCCGAGTCATCTGGTGATGGCACACACCATGCAATGATCCCGGGCTACCCATCTAGGACCGCCCGAGATGGACCCATAGTGGGCGTAGCCTGGGCATGTCTCGTGACTCGCTCCACAAGGTTCCATATAGTTTCCTATCTCAACTAGAAGACTAATGGGAAGCCTAGATAGTTTCTTAACTACATTAAGGAACTCCCATGATTTGTGCTAATCAATCCCTATTTAATTGTACTGCCTAATCAGGCCACTTACCTTGTACGAGTGGTCTCTTGTATCTATAAAAGAGATCACTCACCCCCTTTAAAGGGATGGCATTCTTATTCTACAGAATAGCGGCTACACAACCTTCATACCCGGCCGGTCTTCGGAGCTCCACCCCTATTATTGGTTCACCAAAGGCCCCCGGTTTACTATAGTACAGGTGTTTTGACACACGTAGACATAGGCTTCATCGTTAATAGAGCCTAACCACACTCAAATCTCTCTTGTTCAAATCTTCTTACCCCTAACCAAATTTAGCCATCATCAGTTTGGCGCCGTCTGTGGGAATTCGAAAGATTTTTCAAACAAATTCGTGACTGATCGACATGCTGCTGAAGAATGGTAAGAAGACCGTTCAGCCGACGGGCCAGACAGAGTCCATGACTCCTGAACAAGTCACCGCAGCTCTCGCACAACTTCTAGAGGGCCAACGTTAGACTCAATTGCAAATCGAGGCCCTACTAGCCCGACAGAATGAACCCCCTCAGACAGTGGAGTAGCCCGGGAGCGAAGAGCATGGTCGGGCGCCTCTACGGGCTTGACAACGTGCCCATACCGCGCCAATATCTCCCCTACTTTGGGATAACCTGGAAACTACGAGCGTCGTCGGGCCCCCGGTGGACCCGACAACATGCCTGGGTGTTGGGTTTAAAGTGATAACCCAACTTGTATTTGTGATCAATTTGTTAAGCAAGAAAGAAATTATAGAATAAGTGAAGAAGATGAATTGATTATATGTGAGATCAAGACAAAATCATGGGAAAATAGGGGAAGCAAAGGCAGAGAGCCAAACTGTTCGCTGCTATTGCATTTCTATTATTTATATTCCTTATTTCTTTGAGACCAAGAAAGACAATACATATAGTGAAAAGTCTAGAAAGTAAAATTACCAAAATAGACATGACTTATATAGAAATTACAACTACAACTTGGACATTAAATATATATATATATATATTAGTTTTAACACTCCCCATTAATGCCAAATTGTAACACCCAACATCTCTTTGCATTGCTGGAACTTATCTCTTGGAAGTGCCTTTGTGAAAATGTCTGCAATTTATTCTTCAGACATGCAAAACTTCAATTGAATTTCACCTTCTTCGATTGCATCTCTTATGAAGTGATGCTTGATTGTAATGTGCCTAGTTCGGCTATGTTGAACTGGATTTTTGGCCATGGCAATGGCTGATTTGTTATCACAAAACAACTCTGTTCCTTCTTTTTGTTTCGCTTCAAAATCTTCCATAATTCTTCTCAACCAAATAGCTTGTGATGTTGCTAGAGATGCTGCCACATACTCTGCTTCAGTTGAGGATTGAGCCAATGCTTGTTGCTTCTTTGAAACCCAAGAAAATGTACCGGAACCAAGAGCAAAAGCATAGCCAGAAGTGCTTTTCATATCATCTATACTACCACCCCAATCAATATCACAAAAGCCTTTCAACTTTAGTTCAGAACATTTTTCATACATGATACCAAAGTTGGTGGTGCCATGAACATACCTTAGCACTCTTTTTTTGCTGCTCCAAAATGAATTTGGCTAGGTGAGTTCATGAGTCTTGAAAGCAAACTTGAAGCAAACATTAGATCTGGCCTTGTGACTGTGAGATAAAGAAAATTTCCAACCAAACTTCTATACAATGTAGCATCAACCTTCTCTTCACCATCTTCTTTCAACAACTTTTCATGTGCTACAAGTGGTGTTGCCATTAATTTACAAATTTTCATTCTAGATTTCTTCAAAATATTTTCAGCATATTTCTTTTGAGAAATAAACACACCATGTTCCTCTTGATATATCTCAATACCAAGAAAGTGGTGAAGCAACCCCAAATCACTCATTTCATACCTTTCATCATTTCATTTTTGAATTCATTAATTAGGTTCTCATTGTTATCCGTGAACACAAGATCATCAACATAAAGAGAAACTAGAAGAGTATCGGATGTACCTTGCTTCTTCACGTATAGAGTCGGCTCACTCGTGCTTTTCTTTAATCATTTTTCAAGGAAATAGCCATCAATTTGTCTATACTAAGCTCGGGGGGACTTGCTTAAGACCATACAAGGCCTTTTATACCTTGTACACTTTCTTTCTTCACCCTTGATCACAAAACCATGTGGCTGTTCCACATATACTTCTTCTTCTCATTCTCCATTAAAAAATGCTAATTTAACATCAAGTTGATACAAGGACCAACTTTTATGGGCTGCCAAGGCAATAAGAGCTCTCACGGTGTCAAGACGAGCTACCAGAGCAAAAGTTTCATTTTCATGGTAATCTGTCCCAAGCTGCTGTGAGTAGCCTTTTGCAACGATTCTTGCTTTGTTCCTTTGAATTAACCCATCAACATTGTATTTCACGTTATAAATCCACTTCAAACTAATGATTTTGTCATGCCCCGGAATCGTACATACAATTCTAGGACACGTGGCACGACACCAAGACACGTCCCTAGTCATTAGAGTTCCGTGAAAACATAATAGTAAATGTTTTGACTCAAGAATCAAACATTTTTTAAAACATTTTTCAAAGGATTTTACAAACATACATCTTAACATATCTTAACAAAGTTTATTTCTAAAACATGTAAAAACATTAAAGAATCAAAGACTTGGACTCCATGGGTTCATACCCACCATTTAAACAAGTTAAGGAAAATATATATACTAAAACCAATTTATGTCAACTTTTTGGAGTATGACTTAGAGATCATCGTCCCAACCAAACCAAGCAGGGTACAAAAAGTACAACTGACAAGCGGAGGTATTTGTAAAATACAACCGTGATAAAAGAAGAAAATATACTAATTTAGTTTACAATTCCTTTATTTATCTGCAGTTTGAATTACAATGCCAGTTTTCACACATTATGATTAATCTATGATAAGTTGTGTGTTTTTAGCTGTAATTTGTGCAGACTATGGTTGCTGTGTGGAGAATTGGAAGATAATGATAAAAGGAAGTGCTGGATTTCAAAGAAGACATTTCAAAGCTGAAACACAGAGTTCGAGCGATCGAGGTTTCGATCGATCGAATTGAGTACAAGCGCTCGAAGATCCCAGAAGTTCAATTGATCGAGAGATGTTCGATCGATCGAACATGGCTTTTATCAGAACATACATGCACGCTGCGGAGACATTGGTTGAAACCCTAGCTTTAGGTTTTTCTATATATATCAGTTGTATTCACGAAAAAAAGACGCCCACATTACTTTTCATCAGTTTTATATATAGAGAGAGTTTCTTTTTGTTTTGTAGGTTTTTATAAAGGATTTCTAGTGTTTCGGTTGGATTATTTAACGTTTAATAATAGTTCTACATTCCAGGTTACTCCTGTATTGTTTATTTGTATTCTGCACGTAGTTTAGAGTAGTATAATCAGTTATCACGTAGTTTTGTATGCTAGATAAATTTACACCATTAGTTTTTATAATTTCCATGATTAAAACACAAACAACGCATCCTTAATGAACCTTTATGTTAAAAACAACTCTGTGCTACTCCAGACTATGTCTGAGTAGTCCCCAGGTTAGGAGATCACGATGAAACTGTGATCTTAAGCCTCTGCCATGCAGCAGAATAATTCCTATGTTCGATCGATCGAAGTTAGTTCGATCGATCGGAACAGAGACATTGTCAATCGATCGAAGTCAGTTCGATCGATCGAGGGATGAAGATGTTCGATCGATCGAAACTCAGCCCAAAATCAACCAACATAATACGTCTCCCATATTGCAATAATTTAAGCTACTACCTTATTATTACACAATCCAAATAAATAACTGATTACAATATTTCACTATTTTCACTTATTAAGCATAAGTCTATTATATTAGAAATTATTTACAATCCCACGCCTACGAGTACTCACCAATTCCATTTCTTTTCTTCTGAGCTCCACCTTGAACACCTACGATGGTTATTCAATAACCACTAAAATATACAAGCTATATGCTTATGAGCAATGCCAATCATGAACATGGATAATAAACACGCTCAATTCAACATATTACAAATAACTATAGTCTCTGGCAATTACTAGTTCATTCCCACCACTAGTGGCTAGCCCGCGTCTCCACTCCCCAACCCACGTGACTAGTCATGACCCACGCCCTCACACGTGCGGTCCCATAGGCCTCTGGCGGCCGTGGTCGTCACCACAAAGATTACCTCATGGTGGTATTGAACTAGCAATTTCCATTAACCCAAATAGGCAAGTCAACATGCTCATTTAATCATTACACCGTGCTTTCACAAATAAATTGGCCTAATTTAGCCATATGAATTTTTCCCAATAATAAACTAAATAAATTAAATTAAACAAATTAGGCATGTTTTGGCATGACAATTGAACCCAACATGAAAATCATCCAAATATCAAAATTAACATCACTCACCTCTTGGGTTTCGCTCCTAATTGCGAAATCAAAGCCCTACTAGAACCAGGTACAAATCCTCCAGGAGTCAGAATATATAGCCTGTTTTAAAAACCGACGTCCTTAGGCGCGTCAACCGTCGTCGAGACGCTTGCCGAATTCCGTCGCAATCTCTCGTACTCTTCTCTGTATATTGACCCAAAAATGTGAATGGAGATGATGAGTCATCTCCATGTGTCTTATATATATCACTTTTCATTTTTATTATTACAACCCCACAAGCTTTACTAGTTTACAATTATATCCCTGCATATTATGAAACTTATTAAAACTATCCCAAACCTAAATGGGTATTTGTCTATGTCTCGCATGGGTCCCATAAAGTGGTCCATATAATTATATCAAGTTGCTAATTAGCCTACTAATTATGTAACGTGTTCAATTCGTACTCACAAAGGTATCCCTAATTGACCCCAAAAGTGGTCATCATCTAATAACATGATATTATCAACAATAAAATAATAAATCATTTAAGCCTTAATAAACATTTAATCACATAGGGTGTTTCATATATTGTTGTCCCATCTCAACTGGGACCCATCAACACTGGGTTCCCAATTGGACACCCATAAATCGTATTCTTCTCCCCACAAGACTTTCTCAAACCATAACCATGAGAATTTATTCTACAACACTTGATCTTCTGAATTTAAGAATTCAACCGAATATCCTATATAACTCATTTCCCTTCGGATTCCTCAATGATTCACATACCATCACATAGCTCAAATTCAATCAATAATGTCATAATATCAACACATACAACGCATCACACACATTAATCACCTCTAGCAATAAATACAATTGATAAACTATTGCTTCTTATACCGGTGTTTCTCATAAGACACCATTCTGATACCCCATAAAACTATCATCGTACGCTAAATTTATCAGCAATAAGCATTTGCTTCCGAGCACGCTTCAAATCAAGCTTACACACTCACGATACATCCCTCGAGATTTAGATTATCTCTTTCAAGTCAAATACTTCGATATACTCAACTATTTGCCCATTTAACACAATAGAACCCAACACTCATTGTAATCACATTATCTCCTTTCACACATTCCACAATTTTCAATCTCATCCAGTGATGGTACACTAATTTGTTTCATCCATTCCCAACTATTTGCATGTCGTCATTTGATCATGATAGTTTTAGAAATTTTTCTATGAAACCCTTTACAACATTCACCGAGTACCGTTGAAATTAGAACAGTGTTGCAGTCTGTAGTATTATCTTTTTTTTTTATAAGTTGAACATCTCAGCACACTATTCATAACTGCTCATTCCACTTCATGCCATAGCATTATTATACGAGTTATAATATCAATCATTACATTTCTTTTGTTTCCAAAATAACTTCATTTCTCAAATCAATCTTTCTTGAATAATCCCCACACTTGTACCATTCCCATATGCACATCCAAATCAATTCTTCTATAATTCCCAATTTCTTTCTCTCTTGTAATCAATATAAGTTCCAGTCCTTTCCTCTCTCTCTCTCTCTCTCTCTCTCTCTCTCTCCCCCTCTTTCTCTAATTAATACTATCATATTTCAATCCAACAAAATAGCGGCTAATGAATTCAAGCACATATCGAATAGTCCTGATCATAGATTTTCATAGAGATAACCAATTCCCTGTCATTTTATACCCATACACAAAACTCAAATTCCAATGTAAACTTCACTTCATACATATAAATCCCTTAGTCTTCAATAAAACAACCAAAATCAATATCATTACAGATCAACTTTTTATTTTTTTTTTTTAATTCTTGAAATTGTTTCGTACTTCTGAATTTACTCAACTATAACTTCTTTCCACACTAACATTATTCCCGCTATCATTCTTCAAGATACATTTCAAAGCGACCCCCAATAGCAACTAGTCATTTTCTAATTAACCACAAATCCTTACCACTCTTTTTTGAAGTTCAGTCCATATTTCACAATTTAAATGTACTAAAGTACATTATACTTAAAATCATTCCCAACAATCGTAAAAATGTTTTTCAAAATTTTAAAGATAGAGTAAATAACCAAAATTATGAACTTTCCAACAAAATCAACTTTTAATTAGTAATTTAAAATCAATACATAATTTTATAATTTAGTAAATCATAAAAACAATGTATAGTTTACCTTCAAAATAACCATAGTAGTTTTAGGAAAACACCTCTTCATGACACCATAACTTATAACATCCGTGAATTCAAAGAAACCTCTTTAACATACAATGCTGAGGACACAACACTTGTCAATTCAAACTTTTACCTCTTTAGTCATTCCGCATTGCCTCTTTCCTCATAGCTTCTGCAATATCAAATCATACCCAGCTTCCAAACCTCCAAAATAACCAAAAATGTGCTGTTAATACTGTAATTCGAAACTCTTCTGACATATCAAGTATACTCAGTTCATACAATGTATACACCCGATCAGTGCTCTGTTGCTCCAAGCATCATCATAACATATCGATAGTGACCACATCAAGTCTTCACACACAATCTATTTATCATCCTCCACCTAATTCCCTTATTAAAACTGTCTAATTATCAATCAACTTCAATGAATTTTCATGTCCCTTTTAACAAATCAAGTAGACTTCCCACTTGCAATACTATTTACTCGTTCTAATCATTTCATCCTTATTCGTATAATTAAACCATAACTTCTCACAGCAATACATTCAACTATGTACATCTCTTTTTCAAATAATTCTCATTCCATCTCTAATCCGTCTGACTATACAAATACCATTCAACATCGTACGTGCGATATCAGCGGAATCTCTAATATCACCCACCAATAACATAATATCCTTGATTAGTCAATGCATCCAACAGATTTAACATAAAACACCATAATATCTTCTTTCACCGCAGATATATTTTCTGATTCTGACCCAATATTCCCCGTATTTAAGATTATGTAGAAATCCCAGATAAACCTTTTCTTCAATATCTGATAAATCCATACCCTATCACAGTATAGAATAATCAACAATATTGAACCTGCGGTTAATTGGAAATTAACATATTCCACCCATAGGAGAAATAATAATAAGAATGCCCAATAGATTGGAAACAAATAAACTCAATGTTGAGAGATTCCTCAACAAAACATAATGAATATATATAAACTCCCGAATACCTGATCACCTTGAAAATTGTTTCCATACATTCCTTGATGTAGTTTCCCCATTTTCTATAAATTCATAAACCCATAAATTATTCCGAATATCCCAGAAAATAGTATTTGTTAATTTCTTCCACCAAATCGAGACTTATAGTCTTTCACTGTACAGGTTGCTAATAAATCACAAAGGCACACGATAATTCAATTTCTGAACAACTTATTAATAATGCGTAGTCATTTTTCAGAATACCTTTCATTAGCCCTCTTCAGAATATAGATGTTTCCAATTTCCCATATGCCCAGAACTACTCATTTTGAATACAGAATGCCATAAAACTGAAAGAATATTACTTTCGCTGAAAATTGTTCAATACTCTACTCAACCCACAATAGGAAGATAATATCTCTAGTTTAATGGATAACCAAGTGAATAAAAGAATAGAAGTCCCATATAAAGAAATGAAGAACAATTTACGATAGCTGAGTAGCCGTTTATTTTACCCACAATAACAATATCCCAAGAAATCCAGAATATTAATAATCATAGATTTGACATCGGAAGCCAAATTAACAATAATAGATCCGTCGAAAAGAAGTCCATACCCATCACCATACCCAATACTCAAAAATCCGCCTTGAGCCAATCCCTCCCATAATATTACCATATTGTCAAGAACTATTCCGATTTAATAAACCCAACTCTGGATTTAGAGTTCAGAATTTACTCATCTCGTCTTTACCGTTACTAATAATATCCAATACCCTATCAACCTCATAATTACCCTTCTTGGGGTTACGTTACAAGAACCCGTAACAAAACTCTTTTGTTGTTAACCACCAAATCCATACAATCAATACCACACAATAACAAAGTTATATCAACTACTCAAAATATAACTTCCCTTTTCATATCAATTCAATGCCCTTCTCCTTGGTTCAGTTGTTTTCTGTTCAACACATACCGAGCATATTTCTCATTACCCAGTCTTTCCACACAATCCAATACAATTTTCCTCAGTTTGTACAACCCAATATCTCCTCATTCTCATACATATAAAAATGTATTTCGTACCTTGCATCATAATATAAATGCTAGATATCATTTCACATGTATCTTGACCATGCAATTACATGTTATGCCAGCTATATCTCATGCATAGATGTTTTATTATTATTATTATTATTATTATTATTATTATTATTATTATTATTATTATTATTATTATTTTTTATTTTTTTTTTTATTTTTTTATTTTTATAATTATATGCAACTCCATATCGTAACGTGCACATCACTCTCAAATCGTCGTCACTCGTTCCCAAGGCTCTATTCCATTGCTCTGATACCACTAAATGTCACGCCCCGGAACCGTACATACGATTGTAGGACACGTGGCATGCCACCAAGGCACGTACCTAGTCATTAGAGTTCCGTGAAAACATATTAGTAAAGGTTTTGACTCAAGAATCCAACACTTTTTAAAACATTTTTCAAAGGATTTTACAAACATACATCCTAACATATCTTAACGAAGTTTATTTCTAAAACATGTAAAAACATTAAAGAATCAAAGACTTGGACTCCATGGGTTCATACCCACCATTTAAACAAGTTAAGGAATATATATATACTAAAACCAATTTATGTCAACTTTTTGGAGTATGACTCAGAGATCATCGTCCCAACCAAACCAAGCAGGGTACAAAAAGTACAACCTCAGCCCAAAATCAACCAACATAATACGTCCCCCATATTACAATAATTTAAGCTGCTACCTTATTATTACACAATCCAAATAAATAACTGATTACAATATTTCACTATTTTCATTTATTAATCATAAGTCTATTAAATTAGAAATTATTTACAATCCCACGCCTACGAGTACTCACCAATTCCATTTCTTTTCTTCTGAGCTCCACCTTGAACACCTACGATGGTTATTCAATGACTACTACAATATATAAGCTATATGCTTCTGAGTAATGCCAATCATGAACATGGATAATAAACACACTTAATTCAACATATTACAAATAACTATAGTCTCTGGCAATTACTAGTTCACTCCCACCACTACCGGCTTGCCCGCGGCTCCACTCCCCAAGCCCATGTGACTAGTCATGAGCCACACCCTTACACGTGTGGTCCCATAGGCCTCTGGTGGCCGTGGACGTCACCACAAAGATTACCTCATGGTGGTACAGAACTAGCAATTTCCATTGACCCAAATAGGCAACTCAACATGCTCATTTAATCATTACACCGTGCTTTCACAAATAAATTGGCCTAATTTAGCCACATGAATTTTGCCCAATAATAAACTAAATAAATTAAATTAAACAAATTAGGCATGCTTTGGCATCACAATTGAACCCAACATGCAAATCATCCAAATATTAAAATTAACATCACTCACCTCTTGGGTTTCGCTCCTAATTACGAAATCAAAGCCCTACTAGAACCAGGTACAAATCCTTCAGGAGTACGAATATATAGCCTATTTTAAAAACCGACGTCGTTAGCGCGTCAACCGTCGTCGAGACGCTTGCTGAATTCCGTCGCAATCTCTCGTACTTTTCTCTGTATATTGACCCAAAAATGTGAATAGAGATGATGAGTAATCTCCATGTGTCTTATATATATATCACTTTTCATTTTTATTATTACAACCCGACAAGCTTTACTAGTTCACAATTATACCCCTGCATATTATGAAACTTATTAAAACTATCCCAAACCTAAATGGGTATTTGTCTATGTCTCGCATGGGTCCCATAAGTGGTCCCATATAATTATATCAAGTTGCTAATTAGCCTACTAATTATGTAACGTGTTCAATTCGTACTCACAAAGGTATCCCTAATTGACCCCAAAAGTGGTTATCATCTAATAACATGATGTTATCAATAATAAAATAATAAATCATTTAAGCCTTAATAAACATTTAATCACATAGGGTGTTTCATATATTGCTGTCCCATCTCAATTGGGACCCATCAACACATGTCCTAACTTGAGACTGCCACTTTGGCTACAATTGGGTTCCCAATTGGACACCCATATTCAACTCAGTGGGTTAAACCCACATCACATATTGTGGACCGTCGCGAATGGAGGAGGAGGTCCTGACGCTCTCCCTCGATAGTGTCCCGGGACGGATCCCAAGGAGCACACTTCAGGGAAAACTAGGACTTCCTCACGCGATCCTAGAGACAAAGAGTCGCCACCTAATTTTTATCGGGAATTAGGAAACCCAAGCTTGACTCGCCCAAAATTGAATAAGGTTACTCGCCCTTCATTACCAGAAACAAGGTTCGGGGGTCTTGGTACGAGAGGGGAAGGAGCCCAAGCAGGACTAAAGCACCCCCTCCTCGCCCTACCGAATGGTAGGCCTTGATTCAAATATCCTTGTTATTAATTCATAATAGATGTTGTTTCCTCAAACATACTAGATAGATATATACATGGCAAAAAGAAACATCTAATGAAAATCATTTCAAGAGACTAAATCAAGTAGAAAGCGGATGCTCATGCAATACAAGGGAGAAGTATACTCACAGTGGCTAGTCCCGCCCGGGACCGATGCAAATAAAGTAAACATGTCATGATATGTAAAGGGAACGAGAAGACTTACATTGGTTGACTCAAGCGGAGTCGCGAAAGCAAAAAGAATGTAAACGTGCAATGCAATCATGCAACAATCCTAGATAAGATGTCTCTAACAAATAATCATATAAACGGAGACTTATCCTAAAGGAAATGTGTCGTTGAAATCAAAGTTGTAAACCTAAAAAAATTCTAAGAGAAAGGATAGAGATAGTACATGATACATGGGCACTAAGCCACATGTAGACGAGGCAAACCACAAATCGAAGTCCGGGTCCGAGGCACTTAATTCTCTGCACTAATATACCAAAGAATACCCAAGCATTGCAAAAATACAAGCAAACAAATGATATGCATGATAAACAAAGAAAACATGTCATCAATCAAATTTCCAGATTCAGCAACCTCTAATGAATCCTATCAAAAGTGGTCTTAAACATGAGCTGGATAAAAACCCTTTTACAGAAAGTTAGATACATGTCTTAGGGAACTTCTCCAAAAAGTGGGACCTCAATATCAATTTTATTGTTTGAGAAATAAATGTTTTGGGAACAGTGGATCAGGACTGTCCACTGTTCTTGTAAAAATCATAATTAAATCTACAAAAATCATATGAAGCTCTATTTGGTGTCAAAAGAAAGCTATTTCATTGTAGTATATGATAAAAATAAACCCATGGACATTCTGTAATCACAAGGTTTCTGAAAAAGTGTTTTAAACAGACTCTGTTATTCTGGAAATTTGGTATCATTTGACAAATGAATGCAAAACATAATAGAAGTATAATAGAAGTTCATGAATCATGTTAACCAAGTTGATTTAAGCTTTTGATCTCTCATCCATTTATCCTAGGTGATTTCTAAACCAAGTTTTATTCATCAATTGTTGTTGAGTGATCAAGGTATGACCATTTTGTATACATAATCATATTTGTAATTAAACTTAGAAAATTCCAGAATAGTTGTATCAACTTTAAACGCTTAGAAAACGATCCTAACTCGATCGTATGCTCACGATTTTACATCGGCATATAGATATATGAGTTAGGAATCATCCCCAAAAAGCGGAACGTCGATAACTATTATAGATTTTCTGAAATTCAAGCACAAAGAGACGATGTTCAAATCTGTCAACCGATTTCTCAACAATTTCTAAAAATAGTATATGAATCCTAAAAGCTCTCAAAACGGACCGGATGAAAGCTAATTCATCAAAGTTTACCCAGAAAATTTGAAATCCATCAAACTATGGGTTTTGATGGACCAAATCTAATGGACAAAACCAATCTGCTTTGCTGAATTTTTATCTAGTTCATTTTAAAGTGTGAGGAAAACATTTTAGTGATAGTTGAAGCTTATTAGAGAGATCAAACTCATAGATCAACTTAATTATCATGATTCCCAATCAATTTAGCCCTCAAGTTCTATGAAGAACTTTTAGATCAAGGATCAAAGGGACTTATAAATATCATGTTGGAGATGAAATTCAATAGGAATTCTAGGTAATAGGAATAATCAAGAGATAGGTATGAACATAGAAATCATCCTTCTCATAGATCATATTTCCAAACCATCATGGAATTCAAAATAGATATATGTATATATATAATCATGTATGTATGAATCTAAACTAAAATTGAAGAATGAAACCAAAATTGAAAATCAAAGTGAAAAACAATCTCTAATTGTAAATTATCAATAAAAATCAAAGAGATTTGGATCTAACTATGTGAGTGTGTGAAGAACATGAGAGGAAGAAGATGAGTGTTCTAATAAGTAGAAATAGAACTAAGTTAGATCCAAATCTTATAGATCTATATATACAAAGTAGGAATTAGAGATGAACTATAGTGTTTACCTCTTGGAGGATTCTCAATTACAAGACCAAAATTGATTTGAAGATCTTCTTCTTCAAGTGTTATTCAAGTGTTCTTCAAGCACTCATCCATGGAAGTTGAGGGAGGCAATTGATGTTCAAATTGTGGTCTAATTAGCCTAAGTTAATCTAAATTCAATTCATAATTTTCTCTCTCTAGAATTCACCTAAATTGAAAGTATATTCAAAGTATACTTATCTCTCTTGTATGTGCTTCTATGTGTGTTTGTATCTCCAAGTATATTCAAGTGTATCTCTTCCAAGTGTCTAGTGTGTTAAGATGTGATCTCATATGAGATTTATGAGATCTTATATAGAGTTTTGAAGACTTAGCTCTTAAGTTTCAGGGTTAAAACAGGATTTTTAGAGCTTAAAAGAGGGTTAAAATGGCCATTTCGGAGCTTAAACGCAATTTCCAGGCAATTTCCTCGCAGTGGGAAGCTTCTAGAAGGGTCTGGAACTCAAAAAGCTCCGTGGAGGACACAAATGGAAGTGGCGGTTATGGTGGGACCCGCCACCCCCATACCCAAAACCGCCATTTACTATTTGGGTCCCTCTGGTCACCCACAAGCTCTGTTTCAAATTTCATGCGCACTGCTTTTCCAGATTTCTGTAAAAATGCTTTTTGGTGTCCGAAATCGTCCGTTTACGTACCGTTGGAAAGCTGTCAGGTTGAATTTCAGTATAAAAATATTTCCAGAGGTTTTATAATGAGAATTGAAGTCCAATTGAAGTTCGGAAGTCCTCCGGAACTTTCGTCGTCTTTTTGAAATCAAATGACGTCTTTTCCAAAATTGCTTTCAAATGTGCGTCGATTTCAAACTTTTCTTTAAAATTGAATCTCTGGATACCTAGAATACTGCGTTTAGAACACTTAATGTTCATATAACCCTGAGAGAATATGAATTCTGAGAGATGATTTTGACAAAACCGGGATTTATCCATGGAAAAGGGCTTTTCTGAGCTTGAAGTCACTTTCCGAAGTCCGATCTTCTGATTGTGTGGAATCCAGTACCTTCCACGGGGTACTTTTCATCATCGAATCCTCCAAGACGTTGTCCACCCTAAATCCTATCAGTGTGGTCAAAATTGGGTGTCTACAGTTTGCCCCTCTTTGGCAGAGCTTGTTGTGAACAACGTGAACTGCAAGTGAGTGCCAAAGCCTTGAAGGCACCCAAATAACCATACTGAGAGGTTTTAGGAAAAACAAAAAAATTCGCAAAATCAAGAAATTCAAAATCAGAGAAAATCAAGAAATTACGAATGCAAGAATGCAATGCAATGCTGGGTAGAGGCGGCTAAGTTGAAGCTGATGCTGGTCGTGCTCCGCTGGAGCTGCCTACGTATCCTTTCCAGGAATCAGACCAGGGCGTAGTTCAAGCGCGCGGGAAAACGGAAAACAAACAAACAACAACAATGCGGATGAAATGCTCCTATCCTAGGATGCTGGTGCAATATGAAAACATGAAATGTGAAAGTGCTGGAGGAATCATCCTCAAGGGTTCCCTAGATGCAAAATCTAATGCAAAGG
The DNA here is from genome assembly GCA_033977485.1 of Hydrangea macrophylla. Classification (NCBI taxonomy): domain Eukaryota; kingdom Viridiplantae; phylum Streptophyta; class Magnoliopsida; order Cornales; family Hydrangeaceae; genus Hydrangea; species Hydrangea macrophylla. Next base: position 8,029,458 of record CM066982.1, on the reverse strand, counting down.
ATGCAACGACTCTCTCTCACAGTCGAATATGCTAAAGGTATCTTGGATGATTCTCGAGGTTTTTGTCAAAGTTATTCTTCTGATCTTAAGGCTCGTAGGCGTCATCTGTATCCTGGACGACTCTTGAAATAGCGAAGTATCTTGGATGAATTCTGAGTCATGTCAAACAACTGGACGATTGCTGGTGTAGAGTCCTTCTGCTGGGGACGATTACTGATGTAGAGTCCTTCTGCTGGGGACGATTGTTGATGTAGAGTCCTTCTGCTGGGGACGATTGCTGAAATAGGTCCTTCTTCTGTGGACGATTGCTGATGTAGAGTCCTTTTGCTGGGGACGATTGCTGGTGTAGAGTCCTTCTGCTGGGGACGATTGCTGATGTAGAGTCCTTTTGCTGGGGACGATTGCTGAAACAGGTCCTTCTTCTGTGGACGATTGCTGATGTAGAGTCCTTTTGCTGGGGACGATTGCTGATGTAGAGTCCTTCTGCTGGGGACGATTGCTGATGTAGAGTCCTTTTGCTGGGGACGATTGCTGATGTAGAGTCCTTTTGCTGGGGACAAATCTTCTGAAACAGGTCTCTCTGCCGGAGACAAATCTTCTGCTCTTCTGAAACAGGTCTTTCTTCTAGACAAATCTTCTGTAACAGGTCTGGAAACAAGTCTTCTGAAACAGGTCTCTCTGCCGGAGACAAATCTTCTGTTCTTCTGAAACAGGCCCTTTTTCCGAGGACAAATCTTCTGTGGCAGGTCTAGAAACAAATCTTCTGAAACAGGTCTCTCTGCCGGAGACAAATCCTCTGTTCTTCTGAAACAGGCCCTTCTTCTGAGGACAAATCTTCTGTTCTGATGCACGGATTCTGAGAGATACACAAATTCTGAGAGATGACCCTTCTTCTGAGAGCAACCCACGGATACACGATTCTGATTTTGAGAGAAACCCTACATTCTGGAGGCAACCCTGATATGTGATGCTGAGAAATACATGATTCTGAGAGAAACCCTACATTCTGGAGGCAACCCTGGATACACGATTCTGATTCTGAGAGAAACCCTACATTCTGGAGGCAACCCACGATTCTGAGAGAAACCCCACATTCTGAGAGCAACCCACGGATACACGATTCTTGGCATAAACCTTGTATTCTGGAGGCGACCCACGATTCTGATTCTGAGAGAAACCCTACATTCTGGAGGCAACCCACGATTCTGAGAGAAACCCTACATTCTGGAGGCAACCCTGGATACATGATGCTTGGCATAAACCTTGTATTCTGGAGGCGATTTTGATGCTCAAATTCTGAGAGATACCCTTTATCTGGAGGCAACCCGTGGATACATGATGCTTGCGAGAAACTTAATTCTGAAAGTTCTCTACTGGGGAGATCCTATGATTCTGAGAGATGCACGAATTCTGTTATACCTTGACAATATCTGGAAATTCTCTGCTTGAGGAGATATCTGAGGTTTCTGGGACGCGAGCACATATTCTGGAGGCCCTGCTGATTCTTTCTGAGACTCATATTGGTGCTTCGACCAACGCAATCATTCTTGCAACACGTCAGGCTTACTCTAACCCTTTCTGAACATCTCGCATTCTGACCCATCTTCTGAAAGTCCTTTCTGGATGTAATTCTCAAGCGACAGTAGACTCAAATGTCCATTTTCTAAGACAACTCATAATCAATCCCAAAACGACGGGAGTTTGCCGTTTCTCGGCCACTTTCAGGCTGCGGTGCCTTTGATTCTTCTCATCTGGGGGACTTTTTTTTTTTTTTTTTCAATTCTTGAATGGATTTTTACCAAGATTCAAATCTCCAGAGGTCCTCTAGACCAATTCCAACAAGTTTCGAGCACTCTTTATGCATCAAGATTGGACCAATCTGTGGTCAAAATAAATTGTGGGGTCAATTTGCAGAGAGTAGAGCTGGTTTAACAAAGGCACAAATAATATGCGGAAAATGTTGCTGAAGTGCATGTCAAATGCAGAGCATGATTAGTGTTTGATCTAAATCCAACTTTCTTGACGAGGCAGGCCTTCTTGGCAATTCATACATCTAGATCCCAATCTTAAAGCAAAACTCAAATCCTAACTCTTAGGCTGTTCAAGTCTCCTGATATCTCAATTCTGATCCGTGACTGATAGGTACTCAAAAGACCTGATGACTTTGACGTGCTTCATAAATCAATTTTAGCAGATATTCATGTAATGCATACAGATCTTGTCTCAATAACAGCTCAACTCAACATCCAAGGCCGGTCTTCTGATCGACACTTCATCTCGACTAGGTTTAATTGATGCAATAACAATGTTTGGAACTTCTACTTGTATCCACCTTCGGATACTTTGAAAATTTTACAATTATAGATCACTTCGGACCCACACACTCGAGATCACAGACTAGACGACGACAGACTTGACCACGACAAACATTGACACAGGAAGATGACACACTTGACACTGAAATAGAAGTTTGGAGGAGACAACTCAACTTTGCCATTTACATAATGCGCATTTGTCATGTTTGACGTATCTCTTTGCTTTCATGTGCTCTTCTCATTTTATTGTGATAATACTCAGTTGATAAAATAATGCTTTGAAAATATTCCATATGGATCTCAATCAATCCTTTGCTTTTACCAAAAAGGTGCTTCGAATTAGTGCCTTTAGCTTATAGAATAAGAGACAATTCATTTCAAATGTTTTCAAAAATATACTTGACGGCTTGGGATTCGCTTATAATGTAGAAAGGGTATTGGCAAACGATGTTTGCCCCTAGTTGACAGGGATAAATGAAAGCTTGGGCAAACGCAGTTTGCCCCTAGTGTGGTAGTGATATCTTGAGGTTCTGGGCAAACTTTGAAAGTTTGCCCCTAGTTTGCAAGGTTCAGGGACCGAGAACCAGGGAAGCTCGCCTACTTATCCCCAAGTGGGAATCAGGTCCAAAGTAGTTCGGCTAAGTCTTGAAAGAAGGTATTTGAGATGTGGCTGAGTGTTTCAGGAGCAGTGACCGAACCGAGTAGGTTGCCTACGTATCCCCAAGTGGGAATCAGGTCAAGCGTAGTTCCTCGAATGCTGGAGGTTTTGAAAGAACAGGTTTTGAAAGAAAAGGCTTTTAAGCATAGTATCTCTTGAGACGGTCAATGTTGATTGGCTGATTGAACTCAACTCCATCTAGATCCATCAGGTATGCCGCTCCTCCAGAGAGAAGCTTCTTGATGACGTATGGGCCAACCCAATTTGGCTTGAATTTCCCTCTAGGATCGAAAACGGGTGCTTTTAAGGCTTTAAGCACAAGGTCGCCTTCCTCAAGTTTTCTTGGACGGACCTTCTTGTTGAATGCTCGAGCTATTCTTCTCTGATACACATGCACATGATCAATTGCGGCCAACCTTTTCTCATCAAGTAACATTAGCTCCTCATATCTATCTCTTAGCCAATCAAATTCTGGAATCTCGGATTCTGCCACAACTCTCAAAGATGGTAGTTCTATTTCAACTGGGAGTACTGCTTCCATTCCGTAAGCCAATGAATAAGGAGTGGCTCCTGTAGATGTTCGGATAGATGTTCTGTATCCCCACAGTGCATACGGTAACTTCTCATGCCAATCTCGGTATGTATCAGTCATCTTTCTTAGGATCGTCTTCAAATTCTTATTAGCTGCTTCAACTGCCCCATTTGTTTGTGGCCTATACGGCGCTGACATGTGGTGCATGATCTTGTATTCTTCTAGTAGATCCAAAACCTCTTTCTGGAAGTGACTGCCATGATCGGATATCAACTCATGAGGGACCCCGTATCGGCAGATTATATTTCTTCTGATAAATCTGGCCACATCTTTAGCCTTCAATGTCGCATAAGACTCTGCTTCCACCCATTTTGTGAAATAATCAATTGCTACCAGGATGTATTGATGCCCATTAGACGCCTTCGGGGTTACTTCTCCAATAACATCTATTCCCCAAACTGAGAATGGCCAAGGGGTAGTCATGTTGTATAGCAGTGACGGCGGCACATGCTTCATATTGGCATGGATCTGACATTTGTGACATTTTCTGACATATTCATAGCAGTCCTTGTCCATAGTAGTCCAATAATATCCTTGTCGGATGATCTTCTTAGCTAACATGTGTCCACTCATATGAGGACCACACACCCCTTCGTGAATTTGCTCCATCATCTTTCTCGCACTGTTTCCATATAGACATGTCAAGTTGAATCCATTGTAAGATCTCTTCAATAGACTTCCACCACAAATCATGAACTGAGCCGAGAATCTTCTTATGGCTCTCTTGTCTTTCTCGGAGGCGCTTTCCGGATATTCCCCATTTTCAATGAAGTTCCACACGTCGGTGTACCACGGAAGTTCTTCTGCTTCTTCTATTTCCCCAATCATCTCATAAGACGGCTTTTCCCTTTGTTCAATCATCAAAGGAGTTAGCTTTATCCCCACAGGAATCTCAATCATTGACGCTAAAGTAGCCAAAGAGTCTGCTAGCTGATTTTCTTCTCGAGGCAGGTAGAAGAACGTGATATGCAAGAAACGAGTTCGTAAAGAATCAAGATACTCATGATAGGGTTTTAACTTCTCTTCCTTGACTTTCCAATCTCCTCGAACTTGGGATATGATCAAATTGGAATCCCCGAATACATCAAGTTTCCTTACCTCCAAAGTTAATGCGGCTTCTAGCCCCAAGATACAAGCTTCATACTCAGCAGTGTTGTTGGTGGAAGTGTACTTCAGCTTAATAGAGAACGGGGTATGTGCTCCTTCAGGGGATACAAGGATGATCCCCACTCCATATCCTTTCTGGTTTGCAGCTCCATCAAAATACATTTTCCACACATCTTCTTTTAATTCCATCAATCCTTCGTCAGGGAACATGAACTCTCCTTCGTTTTCCAGATTTATCGGATGTTCTGCTAAATGTTCTGCGACAGCCCTTCCTTTAACAGATTTACTCGTAGCATGTATCAAGTCAAACTCAGATAGCATCAATGTCCATCGGGAGATTCTTCCGGTCAATGCTGGTTTTTCAAATAGGTACTTCAAAGGATCCATTCGGGAGATTAAAACAACAGGGAAGGCCAACATATAATGCCTCAGACGACGAGTGGCCCAAACCAAAGCCCAACATGTCTTTTCTAACGGAGAATACTTCAATTCGTATCCAGTCATCCTTTTACTTAAGTAGTAAATGGCTTTCTCTGTACGCCCTTCATCTCCTTCTTGGGCTAACATGCATCCCATAGCATTCTCTGACACGGATAAGTACAACAGCAAAGGCTTCCCTGATTTCGGGGGTGAAAGAACCGGTGGGTTTGATAAATAAGCCTTGATCTTGTCAAAAGCTTCTTGACATTGATTGTCCCATTCGAATTTCTTCCCTTTTCTCAACAAGCTGAAAAGCGGATCGCAAGTAGCAGTGAGCTTAGATATGAAGCGGCTGATGAATTGGATTCTTCCCAGAAATCCTCTTACTTCCTTTTCATTTGTCAGAGGCGGCATATCCATAATAGCCTTGATCTTTGTGGGGTCAACCTCAATTCCTCTCTGTGTGATGAGAAATCCCAGCAGCTTTCCGGTGGTAACTCCAAAAGTACACTTCTGTGGATTCAATCTCATTCTGTATTTCCTTAATCTTTCAAAGAACTTGGCGAGTGCTGTTAAATGCCCACTTCTTTCTTTGGACTTAACAATCATATCATCCACATAAACTTCTACCTCTTTATGGATCATGTCATGTAACAAAGTAGTAGCAGCTCTCTGATAGGTCGCTCCGGCATTCTTTAACCCAAATGGCATTACTCGGTAGCAATACGTCCCCCAGTGAGTTGTGAATGTAGTCTTTTCTCTGTCTTCGGGTGCCATTAAAATCTGATTGTACCCTGAGAAACCATCCATGAATGATAACAACTCATGCCCCGCGGTGCTATCTACCAGAACATCTATGTGTGGAAGCGGAAAATCATCCTTAGGACTAGCCTTGTTTAGATCTCTGAAGTCAACACATACACGGATCCTTCCATCCTTCTTTGGCACAGGAACTATATTGGCTATCCATTCCGGATATTGGGTTACCATCAGGAATCCAGCTTTCAATTGTTTCTCAACTTCTTCTTTGATCTTCAAAGTCCATTCGGGTCTCATGCGTCTCAACTTTTGCTTAACAGGTTTTGAATTTGGAAAGAGAGGGATGTGGTGTTGGACAATCTCTGGATCGATGCCTGGCATATCTTGGTAGGACCAAGCGAAAACATCTTTAAATTCTTTTAATAAGTTGATTAGTTCATTGCTTTCTTGTGAAGTGAGCGTGGTGCCAATATGAACATTTTGTGGATTATCTTCATTATCCAAGTTTATTAGCAAAGTTTCTTCAATAATCTTGCATGCAGATTCATTTTCATTTTCAATTAATCTTTGCAAATCCTCAGAAATTTCAAAATCAAGATCATCAGACACAGAAGAGTAAGCAAAATCCTCGTTCATTTCATTAACATTTTTGGGTACATCAAAAGCAAAAGCGGACTCAACATCATGGCTCACATTGGCCTTTACAGACTTCCGGGGAAATGGGGGAGGGGATTTGTTGACTTCCGATTCTATCACCCAATTGTTCAGAGCTCCCTCTATTGGCTTGATTTCTTTCATATTTCCCAGTGCTTCTTCGGCATCCATCAGCATGTTCAGCTCTTCATCCATTAGCATGTTCAAATCATCACTTGTCATCAGCTCAGCCCAGTCCTTCCTTTCTTTCTTGATAGGCGGAGTATACAAGAACGGATCCTCATAGTCGGAGAACTCATGTTTGAAGAAAATCTCAAATCCAGGCTTAATGTTCTTGGTAGCCGGATCATACCATGGTTCAGGGAACCCACAGAAGGGAAAGTCATCGCCTTCTTTCACGAAGTATCCATTCAGGATTCTTGGCCCAGAAACAACCATCGGCCCTTTTCCTTTTGTCATCTTCTTTTTATCTTCTTCAGTCAATTGATACCCAAGCCCAGATTTATCTTTCTGTTCGTGGAAGTTCGGTGGTTCAGTTATTCCTTGTTGACGACGACCTAGTCCCATTCCAGGAAAATAGTTCATCTTCCGCACCATATGAGCCACTTTAGGATTGGCATACTGGTCAAAGTACAATGGCATGACTTCAGGGATCCAATTCTGTCCCACTTCTTCTTGTAGATCTTTGGCAACCGGGTTTCCCTTCTCGAACATCTTTCTATATTCGCGTCCGGTGATGAACGGCTTCTTTTTCTTGATCGGAGTGATTTCTTCGCCCCAGACAGATGCATCAGGAAGTTTCTTCTCATAGCTGAGTCGATCCCAAACGGATTTCTTTTTCTTAGCTCCTTCATTTATCATTCCCACAAAGTTGAATCCTCCCAATTCATTTTCTTCTTCCGGTGTTTGGACTTCTAGCACAGGACCATGGCTTGTCCCTTCTTCTTTGATCCAGCTATCCCCAAAGATTGTTACCACATCCTCTTTCCAGATGAACTTGACTTTCTGGTGGAGAGTGGAGGCGACTGCATCATTCACATGTAACCACGGACGTCCCAATAGCAGATTAAAGCTAGCCGGAATATCAATCACTTGGAAATCAGCTTCTTTGTTTAATGGCCCGACTTCAATTTTCAACTTAATCATTCCCACAATGGCCCTTTTGGTGTTATCATAGGCCCTCACAGTTTGTGTTGATGGCAAGAGTTCTGAAATAGACAATCCCATTCTGAGAGCTGTTTGGAGAGGACATACATTCAAGGCTGACCCATTATCTACCAAGCAGACCGGTACTCTATTCCCCAGGCAATGTACAGTGATGTAGAGAGCTCTGTTGTGGTGTGCCCCTTCCGGCGGTAAATCTTCATCTGTGAATGTGATTACAGGCTTACAAGGCTTTGAAGAGATCATGTTTACTAGATCTTCGGGAGTAGTATTGACAGAAACATCCAAACGATTGAGAGTATCGAGCATGGCCTGCCTGTGTTTGTGAGAGGTCATAAGTAATCCCCATACTGAGATCCAAGCTTGTGTTTTCTTCAATTGCTTTAAGATTTCATCTTCTTCTTCGCTCACGGCTCCTTTACCAGCCTCTTTTGTTTTGACGACTTCTTTCTCATTACGATTTTCTAACTCATGAGGCTTGAAATGACGTCCGGAACGGGTCAAGTGGTTTGCTTCATTGGTGATCCAGATAGACTCAAGTTCTTTGGCTAACTTTTCGGTGCCAACAGTGATTTTCCAAACAGAATCATCGGGGATTATGGTATTATTAACGGAATCATCCTCATCATCATACCACCAATCTTCTTCTTCTTCCATCATTGCAATAAGATCGTCATCTTTGATTTCAAGGTTCTCGACAGGCTTTAGCAATTCTTCTATCGGCTCAGTGCTTTGTTTCTCGGTGACTGCTTCTATGGGCTTTTCTTCCTCATACCAGATCGAGTCGTCGGTGATGGCATTGGGATCCCACCATTCAATCGTAAGATTTCCGTTGGCTATTTCTTCTTCAAAAGCCAGTGCTTCTTCGACCCATTCTTCCTCTTCCATATTCCTCAAGATGCAAATTGCAGCGTCTTCCGGAAGTTGAACATCCATAGCTGGTTGATTCGAGGATGTGATGTAGATCTTTGGGTTATAAATCTGAGATCCTTCTTCTACAAAGTTAACATTTGGCATGTTCCCCTTATGATTAGGGAGAGGATTCTTCTGAACATTTGGCTGAGAGGGAGGAGGGGAGATGACCCCTTTTTCAATCAAGTCTTCAATTTCATGGCGAAGTCTCCAGCATCTATCTGTGCTATGTCCACGGCCTTGATGAAAGTCACAAAAGAACTCTGTTTTGAAACCCGGTGGAAGTGGATTTGGCTCTGGTTTAGGTTCCAATTTCTGCAAGTACCCTTTTTCTATCATTCTTTCAAGTGCGGTGCTTAGTGGCATCCCCAAGTCGGAAAATTCTCTTTTCTCTCTCGACTGTTTCTGATTTTGACTTCCTCTTGCATTAGCCATACTTCGACGCTCTTTCTGAAAAGGCTGAGGAGATAGTGTGTTGACGTCAGCAGACTGATGATAGACTGGCCTTTCTGTCTTTCTGTATCGATTGCTCGTGTTTTCTTTCTTGATCTTTCCATCTCTAATGGCATCTTCTATCAAAGTTCCCACATCAAACAGCTGTTCGAAACTCACAATGGACTGAAATTCTAGCCTTTCCAAGTATTCGGGCTGTAGATTCTTGATGATCATTCGGACCTGATCTTTTTCCGCTGGCCTGCTAGTCATTTGAGCAGCTTTAGCTCTCCAACGAGTAAGGAAACCTGCGAAGGATTCCCTATACTCTTGTCGGGTGGTTTCTAGATCTCTTGCAGTTACATCAAACAACTGGTTATATGAATATTGAGCCACGAAAGCTTTGGCCAATGCCTCCCAATCTCTGGTTATGGCTGGTTCCAACGTCAAGTACCATGAAAGTGCTGCTCCACTCAAAACTCTTGGAAACAATAGAGCGAAGAGGTCAGATTCAATGCCCATAGGCTGCAAAGTTCCTACATAAAGCCTCAGATAGTTCTTCGGATTTCCAGTTCCATTGAAAAATTCAATATGCGGCATCTTAAACTTCTCTGGGAGTTTGGTTTTTGGAGCGTCACACAACCCTTCAACATCGAACAAATACTCATCCACCCCTTTGCTCTTTCTGATCACACTCTCTAGTTTGTCGATCTTGGCCAACTTGTCCTGAATTTCCTGATCTAGCTGAACCTTTGGTTGAACTGTCTCCCCAAAATCTTCTTCTTCATGATGCTCTGGAGGTGGTGGTGGTGGATTAGTTAGCTGCTCAATCATTCTCATCATAGTGGCAAGTTGTTCTCGATTCTGCTCCCTGCTCTGATCCAAGGCAGCTTGCATTGCGGCCAATCTGGCTTCCATATCCGCTTCGTATGTCATATCTTCAACCTTAGTCGACTCGGCTGTTCCTTCTTCTAACCCTGATCTGATCAAACGGCTGTTCGGAGCTCTGACCCAAAAAGGAGTACAACTTTTCGGTCCTATCTTTTCTTATCTGGTTTATTTAGGGATTTTCAAATAATCAGGTATCTTTATTGCAAAAGAATTTTTCAAAGAATGATATAAGAAGGTGGATTTACAAAGATGGAAATCATAAATGGAAAATCATTTCCTTTTTCAAAAACATTTTTCTTAAAATCAAAAGAAATCTTTTCAAGCTTTCAAAATTCTGAGGAAAACAAATCTTTTCTTTTGAAAGTATATTAGAGGCGTCGCACTCGTGAGTCGTATATGCAATGCTCGTGTAGTGCATGCAATGCAGATGAAATGCAATCTAATCTAAATGCAATGCACCTTAATCTAGCTTAGACCTAGCATATCAACACATAAGCACATAAGATTCCTTGAGTATGCTAATCACCCTACTAATCCAATCATTATCCAAGGATTTTGAGTTTTGAAATTCTTGATGGTTCATGTTTTCAAAATTGAAATTTTTCATGAAAATCTTTGAAAGAGATGGGGAGATTTGTAATTTTCAAAAGAATTTTTGAACCATCAATGCTTGTGGTGAGAAATCATGATTCTTAAAAATTGAGGTGGGAATTTTGAAATTCTAAGATCTGAGAGGAAGATTTTGAAATTGAATCATCATGATTTCTTGAAGACCAAAGTAAAATTTTTTTGTTTTTTTTTTGAAATTCTCTAAAATCTAGGAGAATTTGAAATTGAATCATCAAAGTGTGATCATGATTTCTGGAAATAGGAATTTTGAAATTCTCTAAAATCTAAGGAGAATTTTGGAAAGATTTTGTGAAAGTGAATCTCAAAGCAAATTTTCAAAAGGGATATTCTTGGAATTTTCGAAAGACTTGGGGTTTTTCAAAGAAGTGCTTATAATTTCAAAAATTTTCAAAATTGTCCTCAAATAGTGATTGGATGTTCGGATAAAGACCATACTACCCTAGAGGAATCCACCATACAAGGTTTGATGATGCCTTCGCATACACGTCCTCATCATCCACATAATCCCTTACGGGCAAGCGCAAATAATTCATCACATTGTCCTAATCAAAGATGATAATCAAGATCCTATTTGAAGGGTTCTATAGAAACTATATGCAAAGGCCGGGTTTTAGTCTCATAAAGGGTCCATTAGCAAGCTCAGCGGTGTGGTTGACCGCCTCCCCGAGGGCGTGCCGTTCACACATGAGCTCTATATACCGCACGCGGTACAAGGCTAACGGTGACTACATGCTACCAAAACTCTTGACAAATAGAGGAAAGAGGGCCCTCTATCTTCAAGGCAATGATCTCAAGTAGTCGCGGTGAAAGAACAATGCAAGTGCAAATGCAGGCAGAAACAACATGATTATTGAATTAATAACAAGGATATTCTTTGGCTCAAGTCAAACCCTCGAAGAACAAGAAACCATCGGTTTCATGTTCAAATCCCCAGCAGAGTCGCCAGATTGTGGACCGTCGCGAATGGAGGAGGAAGTCCTGACGCTCTCCCTCGATAGTGTCCCGGGACGGATCCCAAGGAGCACACTTCAGGGAAAACTAGGACTTCCTCACGCGATCCTAGAGACAAAGAGTCGCCACCTAATTTTTATCGGGAATTAGGAAACCCAAGCTTGACTCGCCCAAAATTGAATAAGGTTACTCGCCCTTCATTACCAGAAACAAGGTTCGGGGGTCTTGGTACGAGAGGGGAAGGAGCCCAAGCAGGACTAAAGCACCCCCTCCTCGCCCTACCGAATGGTAGGCCTTGATTCAAATATCCTTGTTATTAATTCATAATAGATGTTGTTTCCTCAAACATACTAGATAGATATATACATGGCAAAAAGAAACATCTAATGAAAATCATTTCAAGAGACTAAATCAAGTAGAAAGCGGATGCTCATGCAATACAAGGGAGAAGTATACTCACAGTGGCTAGTCCCGCCCGGGACCGATGCAAATAAAGTAAACATGTCATGATATGTAAAGGGAACGAGAAGACTTACATTGGTTGACTCAAGCGGAGTCGCGAAAGCAAAAAGAATGTAAACGTGCAATGCAATCATGCAACAATCCTAGATAAGATGTCTCTAACAAATAATCATATAAACGGAGACTTATCCTAAAGGAAATGTGTCGTTGAAATCAAAGTTGTAAACCTAAAAAAATTCTAAGAGAAAGGATAGAGATAGTACATGATACATGGGCACTAAGCCACATGTAGACGAGGCAAACCACAAATCGAAGTCCGGGTCCGAGGCACTTAATTCTCTGCACTAATATACCAAAGAATACCCAAGCATTGCAAAAATACAAGCAAACAAATGATATGCATGATAAACAAAGAAAACATGTCATCAATCAAATTTCCAGATTCAGCAACCTCTAATGAATCCTATCAAAAGTGGTCTTAAACATGAGCTGGATAAAAACCCTTTTACAGAAAGTTAGATACATGTCTTAGGGAACTTCTCCAAAAAGTGGGACCTCAATATCAATTTTATTGTTTGAGAAATAAATGTTTTGGGAACAGTGGATCAGGACTGTCCACTGTTCTTGTAAAAATCATAATTAAATCTACAAAAATCATATGAAGCTCTATTTGGTGTCAAAAGAAAGCTATTTCATTGTAGTATATGATAAAAATAAACCCATGGACATTCTGTAATCACAAGGTTTCTGAAAAAGTGTTTTAAACAGACTCTGTTATTCTGGAAATTTGGTATCATTTGACAAATGAATGCAAAACATAATAGAAGTATAATAGAAGTTCATGAATCATGTTAACCAAGTTGATTTAAGCTTTTGATCTCTCATCCATTTATCCTAGGTGATTTCTAAACCAAGTTTTATTCATCAATTGTTGTTGAGTGATCAAGGTATGACCATTTTGTATACATAATCATATTTGTAATTAAACTTAGAAAATTCCAGAATAGTTGTATCAACTTTAAACGCTTAGAAAACGATCCTAACTCGATCGTATGCTCACGATTTTACATCGGCATATAGATATATGAGTTAGGAATCATCCCCAAAAAGCGGAACGTCGATAACTATTATAGATTTTCTGAAATTCAAGCACAAAGAGACGATGTTCAAATCTGTCAACCGATTTCTCAACAATTTCTAAAAATAGTATATGAATCCTAAAAGCTCTCAAAACGGACCGGATGAAAGCTAATTCATCAAAGTTTACCCAGAAAATTTGAAATCCATCAAACTATGGGTTTTGATGGACCAAATCTAATGGACAAAACCAATCTGCTTTGCTGAATTTTTATCTAGTTCATTTTAAAGTGTGAGGAAAACATTTTAGTGATAGTTGAAGCTTATTAGAGAGATCAAACTCATAGATCAACTTAATTATCATGATTCCCAATCAATTTAGCCCTCAAGTTCTATGAAGAACTTTTAGATCAAGGATCAAAGGGACTTATAAATATCATGTTGGAGATGAAATTCAATAGGAATTCTAGGTAATAGGAATAATCAAGAGATAGGTATGAACATAGAAATCATCCTTCTCATAGATCATATTTCCAAACCATCATGGAATTCAAAATAGATATATGTATATATATATAATCATGTATGCATGAATCTAAACTAAAATTGAAGAATGAAACCAAAATTGAAAATCAAAGTGAAAAACAATCTCTAATTGTAAATTATCAATAAAAATCAAAGAGATTTGGATCTAACTATGTGAGTGTGTGAAGAACATGAGAGGAAGAAGATGAGTGTTCTAATAAGTAGAAATAGAACTAAGTTAGATCCAAATCTTATAGATCTATATATACAAAGTAGGAATTAGAGATGAACTATAGTGTTTACCTCTTGGAGGATTCTCAATTACAAGACCAAAATTGATTTGAAGATCTTCTTCTTCAAGTGTTATTCAAGTGTTCTTCAAGCACTCATCCATGGAAGTTGAGGGAGGCAATTGATGTTCAAATTGTGGTCTAATTAGCCTAAGTTAATCTAAATTCAATTCATAATTTTCTCTCTCTAGAATTCACCTAAATTGAAAGTATATTCAAAGTATACTTATCTCTCTTGTATGTGCTTCTATGTGTGTTTGTATCTCCAAGTATATTCAAGTGTATCTCTTCCAAGTGTCTAGTGTGTTAAGATGTGATCTCATATGAGATGTATGAGATCTTATATAGAGTTTTGAAGACTTAGCTCTTAAGTTTCAGGGTTAAAACAGGATTTTTAGAGCTTAAAAGAGGGTTAAAATGGCCATTTCGGAGCTTAAACGCAATTTCCAGGCAATTTCCTCGCAGTGGGAAGCTTCTAGAAGGGTCTGGAACTCAAAAAGCTCCGTGGAGGACACAAATGGAAGTGGCGGTTATGGTGGGACCCGCCACCCCCATACCCAAAACCGCCATTTACTATTTGGGTCCCTCTGGTCACCCACAAGCTCTGTTTCAAATTTCATGCGCACTGCTTTTCCAGATTTCTGTAAAAATGCTTTTTGGTGTCCGAAATCGTCCGTTTACGTACCGTTGGAAAGCTGTCAGGTTGAATTTCAGTATAAAAATATTTCCAGAGGTTTTATAATGAGAATTGAAGTCCAATTGAAGTCCGGAAGTCCTCCGGAACTTTCGTCGTCTTTTTGAAATCAAATGACGTCTTTTCCAAAATTGCTTTCAAATGTGCGTCGATTTCGAACTTTTCTTTAAAATTGAATCTCTGGATACCTAGAATACTGCGTTTAGAACACTTAATGTTCATATAACCCTGAGAGAATATGAATTCTGAGAGATGATTTTGACAAAACCGGGATTTATCCATGGAAAAGGGCTTTTCTGAGCTTGAAGTCACTTTCCGAAGTCCGATCTTCTGATTGTGTGGAATCCAGTACCTTCCACGGGGTACTTTTCATCATCGAATCCTCCAAGACGTTGTCCACCCTAAATCCTATCAGTGTGGTCAAAATTGGGTGTCTACACATATACATTTTCAACATTATTATATAATTAATAATGCATACTAAATATGAATAAAATAATCCGCGGGAGCGGGTGTTACAGATTTCTTTGTCCCGTGGCTTGTCAACAAGCTACCACATTTTTGTTCTTTTCAATAACTTGAATTTCTTCTTTCATTGCTTCCTTCCAAGCTTCCTCTTTTATGGCTTCTTCAAAGTTTTCTGGTTCAAGAACACAAAGATTGCATCTTTGATATACATCACCACTTAAACTCTTCATTTTCTTTGGAGTTGAGCTTGGAGAAGATGAACTTGAGGTTTAACTTGATGAAGAAGAGCTAGGTGATGATGGGGGACTTGCTCTTGGAGAAGAATCTTCGTCATTTTTAACTTTATTTGATGGTTGTTCTTCCATTTCATTAACAATAACAGCCCGCTTTTTAACCATGTTCTCTTCCCAATTCCATGTAGCATCTTCATCAAATAACACATCTCGGCTTATGATCACTTGGTTGCTTTTCAAAGAAAGCAGCCTATAGCCCTTTGATTTTGAGCTATAGCCAACAAATATGCACCTTTCACTTGTTTCATCCATCTTTCACCTTTTCTCTTTCGGTATTTGAGCATAGCAAAGATACCCAAACACTTTAAGATGATTTACCGATGGCTTTCTCCTACTCCAAGCTTCTATCGGTGTTTGGTTCCAAACAACTTTAGTAGGACACTTGTTAATCAAATACACCGCAGTATACACAGCTTCTGCCCAAAAAACTTTTAGGAAGTTTCTTTTCGTGTAGCATTGATTTTGCCATCTCCATCACAGTTTGATTTTTCCTTTCGGAAACTCCATTTTATTGCGGAGTATATCCAATTGTGAGTTGCCTTTCCATTCCTTCTTCTTCACAAAATTTATCAAATTCATTTGAGGTGTACTCTTGTCCTCGATCACTTCTCAAAGTTTTTATGAAAAAACCACTTTGCTTCTTAACAAGACTTTTAAATTTCTTAAATATGCCAAACACATCAGATTTTTGCCTCATAAAATAAACCCAAGTCATTCTAGTGTAATCATCAATAAAGAGAATATAGTATATGTTTTGGCTATGAGATGGATTTTGCATTGGTCCACAAACATCTGTGTGAAGTAATTCCAACACTTGTCTAGCTCTCCATGCAACTCCCTTTGGAAATGGTTACTGATGATGCTTGCCAAGAGCACATCCTTCACAAACATTCTGCCTTTCTTCAACATTTGGAAGACCATATACCATGCTCTTTTGATGAAGTAACTTAAGACTATGAAAGTTCAAGTGCCCAAGTCTCCTATGCCACAACCATGATTGATCATCCGCATTAGCTTTCAAAGCAACATGCTCAACATATTTGAATGTGAGTGGGAAGCTTCTATTTTTCTCCATTTTCATTTTTACCACAACTTGACTTGCATCATTTTTGTCATGAATGGTGCATCCACTTGCTTCAAAATCAACTACATAACCATGCTGATCCACAAGCTTTCCAACACTAAGTAAATTTTGCTCCAAATCTGGCACCAACAACACATCTTGAATAAATTTAGTTCCTCTCTTGGTTTCAACACCAATGGTTCCTCTCCCTTTCGTATTCACCAAACCACCATTTCCCATTCTCACTTGGGATTTAATTGAGGAATCCATGTTCAAACAAATTGATTCATTGCCAGTCATGTGGTTACTACAACCACTGTCAAGATACCAAACATCCTTTTTTTGCTTAGAAGCACTTTGACATGCATAAAACAAATTTCCTTCACCTTCCTTTTCTTCAGAAAAATTAGCCTGCTGATTGTTTTTAAATCTACAATCCTTAGCTACATGAGCAAATTTTTTACATATAAAGCATTGTGTGTAGACACCTCATTTTGTCGGCTAACAGATTTCGGAGGCCACAAGCATGTCAAACCTCGATGATTAGAAAGATCGAATTTTTAGAGATTGCCTCTAACTCTTAAGAAGTCAAAGAATTGGCAGAAATGACCAAAATACCCCTAAAGGCCCAAAACTCTCTGGATTGGCCCAAAATCTCAGAAATCATTTGATGTCGTTCAAAATAAAAAGAAAAATATTATAAAGAGAAATATTTGAAATCGTCAGCTCCCAGAGACCCCCGGAAGTCTCGGAAGTTCTCGGAAAGTCCTTGTTGATCGGTTTGACCAAGTTTGACCAGGGTTTGACCAAAATCATCCAAATTCATTCAAAAGTTCCGAGATCATCCTAGATTATGTGAAAAGTCTTAAAATATATTTTAAAAGAAAATCGGATGGAAGCGTCAGTCTCCGGAGGCTCCCAGAACTTCCTAATATTTCCTGGAAGTGCATTGTTTGACTGATTTGACTGTAAGTTTGACCAAAAGTCAAATTTGCCTTTTCGACGTTGAAATATTTTTATCAAATACTAGAGATTAATAGCTTTCCAATGATATATCGCACATAATATCGGGACTTAAAACAAATTTGTTATGAATTTCTAAAGGCAAAAAATGCGATCAAATCAGCTTTTATCGCGAATACTGCAAAACTTTCCAAAGTGACCCAACTTTAAACTATTTTTATAGAAAGTAGACCTCAATACCTTTCCAATGATATATCACAATCTCAATTTGGATTTTGTATGAATTTTCTGTGAATTTTGAACGAAATAGGGCAGTTTCACGAATTTTGAGAGTTCTGGGGGGCCAAAACGCAAATTCCAGTCAACGGGGGGTTGACTGCCGTAGCGAAACTGGCCCAGTGCTGCGGTGGTAGTGGCCGAGTGCCTTGACGGAACTCTGAGTCATTTTTTAATTTATTTTTTGTAATTTTTATTTAATTTTTGGATTCTAAATCAAATTTCCAACAAACAACACGACATAGTTTTGATTATTCCGGGATTTTGGACCAATTAGAGACTTTTTAAAACCTAAATTACCTCCCCAAATTGGTCTATAAATGAGACCCATTTGCTTCCATTTGGGGGAGGACTTGGAAGCCATTAGAGAGAGATATAGAGAGTTAGGGAGAAATAGAGTGAGGAATAGAGATTTTCTTCAAAATCCAATCCAAATGTGAGTTTCAATTAGTTTTCTCAAAACTAAACTTGTGTCTTCAAGCTTTCAATCCATTTGATTTACATTCTTTGAGTTTCCAATGAGTTAGAGAGTAATGAACACACCTATATACACATATATGAGATGTTCAATGCTTGTGGTTCCATCATTGATAAACTATTGATTATATGCTTGTTTTTCTTTCCTAATTCCATTTCTTTTTATTTTTCTTTATTATACTTGCACTCCCTTCTTAACCTCATTTCTATTTTGATTTTTGTTTTTACATTCTTGCATAATCTCTTCTCAACCTTCATTTCTATTTTGGTTCCTTTTCATTTGCATAATCTATCCCTCATCTTATTTCTATTTTGATTTCTTTGTCATTTACATCATCTCTCCCTCAAACTCATTTCTATTTTGATTTTTTCTTCTTCCTCCAAGTTCTTGAGGTTTCAAGTTTTAAGAGGATGTTCTAAGTGGTCACATAGTCATCTCAAGTGTTTAAGTTCATGCTTTGAACATTCATTTCAAACCCCTATTCAAAAACCCAAACTCTTTTCCAAAAACTACATGGATTTTCTTAACAGTGATGCAAAACAATGAATGATCTGACTTCAAAGATTTTTCTAGAATTAAATACTTGAGTTATTGAGGTAAAACCACTTGGAAAATCTTCCTAACACATTGTAGTTTCCCCCTATTTTACCTTGTTAATTTAGGAAATATGAAAATGTGTTTTCTGTATTTTAGAAGTTCATGTTCATAATCTGCCTATGTTCTCACAGAATGTTTACCTGACTTCTTGCACTTATTTAGGACATTTTTGTCACTATACATACATCCATTCTATTTTATTTTTTTTATAAAACTTGGGTGTCTAACTTTTGGTATATAATGGGCCATCAAGAACTCTTCCTTTGATTTATGAAAAATCATACAAAATCAGTCAACAGTGCAGTCCCTATTTCTGAGTCATGTGTATATTCTGCTTTATCTCTCTTAATCTATAATAGCTATTGTAGTTTGGCTTTTTTGCATGATTGAATAGACACATTAGGGGTTATCCATGATTTTCTCCACTTTTACCAAAGTTTTTTAAGTATTTTTGGTGGATTTTACAAAATTAGTTCACTATTCTAGACACTATTCACAGATTGTTGATTTTGATTCTTATGTCTTGATATGATATTCTCATGCCTCATTTGTCATGCATACAAAGAACATCTTTTTTTTCATGATTACTAACTTCTTATACTCTCATATGTACCATGTGCGTCATTCATCCTCTCATGTATCATACTTTCATGGATTCTTGAGTTTGGTTTCCAAATAAAACCATGTTTTGCAAATACTTGGGAAGTTCTTGAAATAAGTTAGGAATTAATATTCCAAATGGTTAGAACATTCATCCAAGTTCTGGAAGTATACTTTCAAAACCCTTCTAAAACCTCAACATTTGGATTCCAAGAAAATAAACTTTGTTTTCTAAAAAAAAACCTTAAAATAGTGAGTTATCTAGTTTTAAAATGACATTCTGAGTTCAATACTCAATGGGTGATTGCAAGGCGACTTGGAAAGTCTTCCTAACTCATTAGAGAACACCCATGATTTTTGGTTTGACTTGAAAGCACTTGGAAGGGTTCTATTTTGACCCAAACATTTCTTCCAGACATTCTGTTTTCTCTGTCACAGCTGCTTGGTTGACTTTCAACTTGTTTTCCAGAAAACTTTTACAAATAGAGTGGTCCCAACTCATTTTTCCCTTGAACTTCAGTGTCTTAGAAAACTTTTTGTATAATATGGACCTCCAAATGTTTTATTTTCAGTTTCAAAGATTTTTCTACATTTCAGTCGATAGTACGATTTCTGTTTCTGAACAACCTCTCTTGTTTATATGATTTCTCTCAATCTGTAAATTCAATAGTGATTTGGCTTTTGATATGTGTTCTAGACACAATAAGGATGATATCCATAAAAAATCATTAATTAAAAACATTCCTAACCCTACTTTTCCATTCTATTCACAACAAGCATGTTTTAACTTTGACTCTTTGATTAGATGTTTACATGCGTCCTAAATTAGCTCACCTTTTAGGAAGTAGTTCATACTACATTTGTGCACATCCTATAATAACATTCTTCATCCATTCATACATATTTTAGACCTCTACATCACTTTAGCAAAACCATTAACACAAACACACTACTACTTTGCACATTCTAGGATCATACATTGCATTCATGCAAGATTTGGGGTTTTTGTGACTCCTAATCTAAGAAGATTACAAGGAATGAACTCGATCACACGTTCATGCTTTCCCCCAATGTAATCTTCCTTTCTCATCCATCCCAGGGATTGAGAGATCTTCTCTTCTTAATAATCAACATGCATACATTCTAGCCTAAGCATCTTTGTTTTCTTTGATTTATTGTTTCAAGAACAATTCATGTCCCCCTTTAGATTAAGAAAATTTGATTACTTGATATGTGATTAGATGATTTTTCCTAGGTTTGTTTGTGTGATCTTTCACTTTTACATTGTGTGATATTTGGCTTAAATCTTGTGAATGATATCTTGTCTTTTGATTTACCATTTCAAGATTCTTGGAAGATGTAATATACTATCATAGTATTAATTGTCAAACCAAACATAGTATAAGATGATTATTTGGATGCTAATTGAGGCCTGTCGAACACGGGGTGAGTTGAGGGTGTTTTAGTCATGACAAAGGCTCCTTCCTCTCTCGTACCAAAACCTCGAGCCAAGTTCTTTGGTTATGAAGGGCCGGTGCCCTTTATCCATTTGGGTGAGTCAAAATTAGGTTTCTTAGTTCCTTAAAGACCAAGTGGCGACTCTGTATCTGTTTTCACAGACTTTCTTCTTTTCTTCAAACAATTCAAAAAAAAAGGAAAATCAATTCCGTGTGTCCACATTGTGGCTTCCCCTTAAACCAACAATCTTTCTCAACATGACCATTTTTTTTTACATATATTGCATTTTTTTCGGACCACCCCTTTCCTTTGGTTGGCCTTCAAAATTTGTTCTTCCTCTTCCTCTTGAACTTCTTCCTCTTCCTCTTCCATGTCTACCACCTCTAAATGATCCCCATATCTCTTGTTCATGCTCGAATTGTTTTGTTTCTTGATTGTTAGAACCAAAGTTTAGCTTAGACTGAAACGCACTCTCGACTGATTTTTTGGAGCGTCGCGCCAATCTTTCCTCGTATGATTTTAATGAACCCATCACTTCTTGAATACTTATCTTAGATATATCTTTGGTATGTTCAATCACAAAAACAATAGGATCAAATTTTGCAGGTAGACTTATCAAAATTTTCTCAATAGTTTGTTGGCCACTAATTTCTTCACCATAGGTTTTCATTTGATTTACTAATTCTATAAATCTAGAGGAAAAATCCTTTAAACTTTCAACATCATTCATTTTCATGTTCACAAAATCTCTTCTAAGAGTTTGAAGTTTAAAACTTCTTACTTTTGGTCTCCTTCATACTCTTGTTGTAATAAATCCTATGCTTCCTTGGACTTTCTTGCTCTTATCGTATCTGTAATTCCTTGTTGAGTCAATGTTAGGGCTTTTGCATCTTTCTTCTTGTACTCCTTGAGTTGCTGTTTTTGACCATTCGTCAAGATTGTCGTATCCACTAGATCATCGTACCCATCTTCTACGTACTCCCAAAGATCATAAGACACAAATATGGTTATCATTTTCACACACCAAAAATCATAATTTTCCCCATTAAAGATAAGAAATTGGGGTTGAGTTTCTTGATTTTGATTGCTTGTAGTTGCCATCTTAATCTTCTTCTTCTAGGGTTTGTTTCCCTAATTTTTCCCAAATCTTGACCCAACCTGGCTCTGATACCAATTATGTTGGGTTTAAAGTGATAACCCAACTTGTATTTGTGATCACTTTGTTAAGCAAGCAAGAAATTATAGAATAAGTGAATAAGTGAAGCAGAGGCAGAGAGTGTAGACACCCCATTTTGTCGGCTATCAGATTTAGGAGACCCATAGCTTGGTGGTTCACAATGATCGAAAAAGACTAAAAAAAGGACTCCTGGAAGTTAGTTTTATCTCTCAAAATGCTCAGAATGACCAAAACGCCCCTAAAAGCCCAAAAATTCCCAGATTTGGACCGAAAGTTCTGGAAACATGCTATGTCATAAAAAGTGCTAAAAATGAGTTCTGAAGCAAAATTAGATGAAATCGTCAGCTCCCAGAGACCCTCGGAAGTCCCGGAAGTTCCCGAAAAGTCCCCGTTGACCGGTTTGACCAGGTTTGACCAAGGTTTGACCGAAATCGTCCAAATTTGCCGAAAAGTTTTGAGATCATTCTAGATTGTGTGAAAAGTACTAAAATGAGTTTTAAAAGAAAATCGGACGAAAACGTCAACTCCTGGGAGCTCGTAGAGGTTTCCAGAACTTCCCGGGAATCCTAGGTTTGACTAGTTTGACCAAAAGTTGACTTTAAAATCGGAGTACCGTATCATTCTTCAAACATTTTTCATAAATACTGGAGGTCAATAGCCCAACGGTATATCGCACATAATTTGTGGATTTAAAACGAATTTATTATGAATTTTCAAAGGTGAAAAATGCGATCAAATCGGCTTTTATCGCGAATACCGCAAAACTTTTCAAAGTGACCTATCTCCGAACTAATTTTTTTTTATGTAGACTCTATTAACTTTCCAACAGTATATCACAACCTCAGTTTGGAGCTCGAATGCATTTTCTGTGAATTTCGGACAAAATAAGGCATTTTCGTGAATACCGGAACCTCTAGGGGCCTAAATAGCATTATCTAAGACGAAGGAGGAGCAGTGCCGCCGCGGCACTGGCCCACTGTCACCGCGGCACTCTCCCCCAGAGCAATCCATTTTTGTAAATTATTTTGGGGGTCCATTTTGATTAATTTGAAACCAAAACGACGTAGTTCCTTGTTCACAGATATTTGGAGCCAATGGGAGCACCCTTTAAATCCCAAAACCACCCCAAATTGGTCTATATAAACCCCATTGACTTTTCATTTGGGGGGGCCAAGTGCAAAGTTCATAGAAGTTGTAGAAAGAAAGAGAGATAGAGATAGGTTTAGAAGAGAGAAAGGGAGCTTCTCCCACTGATTTTTTTTATAAGAAAGTGAGTTCTAATTTTGTTTCTTCCTAGTGTTATTCATCAATTTTTTTTTGAGTGATCAAGGTATGACAATTTTGTATGCATAATCATGATTGTAGCTAAACTTAAAAAATTCAAGAATAGTTGTATCAAC
The DNA here is from genome assembly GCA_033977485.1 of Hydrangea macrophylla. Taxonomy (NCBI): domain Eukaryota; kingdom Viridiplantae; phylum Streptophyta; class Magnoliopsida; order Cornales; family Hydrangeaceae; genus Hydrangea; species Hydrangea macrophylla. The sequence continues at coordinate 8,006,152 of CM066982.1, read as the reverse complement.
TTCAAACGCCTAGAAAATGATCTTAACTCGATTGTATGCGCACGATTTTATATCGGCATATAGATACATGAGTTAAGAATCATCCTCAAAAAGCAGATCATCGATAACTAACACAAATTTTCTGAAATTCAAGCACAAAGAGACTATGTTCAAATCTATCAATCGATTTCTCAACATTTTCTAAAAATATAATATGGATCCTAATGACTCTCAAAACGGATCGAATGAAAGCTAATTCATCAAAGTTTACCCATAAAGTTTGAAATCAATCAAACTATGGGTTTTGATGGACCAAATCTTATGGACAAAATCATTCTGTTTTGCTGAATTTTGGCTAATTCATTTTAAAGTGTGAGAGAAACATCTTAGGTGATGGTTGAAGCATATTAGAGAGATCAAACTCGTAGATCAACTAGATTGTCATGATTCTCAATCAATTTAGCCCTCAAGTTCTATGAAGAACTTTAGATCATGGATCCAAGGGACTTAGTAATATCCAATTCGAGATGAATTTTCAATAGGAATTCTAGGTTATAGGAATGATCAAGAGAAAAGTATGAACATAGGAATCATCCTTCTCATATATCATACTTCCAAACCATCATGGAATTCAAAATAGATACATATATATATAATCATGTATGCATGGATCTAAACTAAATAGAAGAATGAAATCAAAATTGAAAATCAATGTGAAAATCAATATCTAATCATGAATTATCAACAAAATCAAGGAAGATTTGGATCTAGCATGTGAGTGTGTGAAGAACAAGAGAGGAAGAGGATGAGTGTTCTAACAAAAATAAAACTAAACTTGATCCAAACCTTATAGATCTATATATAAAAGTAAGAATTAGAGATGAATTGTGATGTCTACCTCTTGGAGGATTCTCAATTATATATTCAAAGTTGATTTGAAGGATCTACTTCAAGTGTTGTTCAAGCTTTTGAAGCACTTATCCATGGTGGAAGTAAATGGAGGGAGGCAATTGTTGTCAAAAATCTCTTCAATTATCTTATCTAATGATCTTAAAATTCATTTTAGAAGAAATCAATTCATGATTCACTATTCTCTCTATAGAATTCTCTTAAATTCTAAGTATATTCAAAGTATGCTTAAGATGATCTAAACTCTACATCTCATATGAGATGCATGGGATCTATATATAGAGTTTTGAAAACTTAGCTCTTAAGTTTCAAGGTTAAAACAAGCATTTTAGAGATCAAAAAAGGGTTAAAATGGCTATTTCAGTGCCTAAACGCAGTTTCTGGGCAATTTCCCACAATGGGAAGCCTCTGGACAGGTCTGAAACGCGAAAAGCTCGATAGAGGGGGCACTTTGTTGGTGGCAGCTTAGTTGGGACCCGCCACCCCATAAGTGGTACCTGCGACTTACTATTCATCATCCTCTGGTTGCCCTTATGTCCTATTTCAAATATTACGTGCACTGTTTTTCCCGATTTTTGTAAAAATGCTTTTTGGTGTCTGAAATTGTCCGTTTTTGTACCGTTGGAAAGCTGTCGAGTTGAATTTTAGTATAAAAATATTCTAGGAGGATTTTAAATAAGAATTGAAGTTCAATTGAAATCTGGAAGTCTTCTAGAACTTTCGTCGTCTTTTTGAAATCAAATGACTTCTTTTCCAAAATTGCTTTTCAATGTGCATCGCTTTCGGGTTTTTCTTTAAAATTGAATCTCTGGATATCTAGAATACTATGTTTAGAACACTTTATGTTCATATAACCCTGAGTGAATATGAATTCTGAGAGACGATTTTGACAGAATTGGGATTTTATGATGGAAAAGGGCTTTTCTGAGCTTGAAGTCACTTTCCGAAGTTTGATCTTTTTTTTTGTGGAATCTAGTATCTGCCATGGGGTACTTTTCATCATTGAATCTTCCAAGATGTTGTCCACCCTAAATCCTATCAGTGTGGTCATAATTGGGTGTCTACAGTTTGCCCCTCTTTGGCAGAGCTTGTTGTGAACAACGTGAACTTCAAGTGAGTGCCAAAGCTAGAAGACACCCAATAACCATACTGAGAGGTTTTAGGAAAAACAAAAGTCCGCAAAAAATCAAGAAATTCAAAATATGAGAAAATCAAGAAATTACGAAAGCAAGAATGCAATCATGGCTGGCCCAAAGGGAGGGCAAAAGAGGCAACCGCCCCGGGCCATCAAAGTTCACAAAATTTTGGGGGCCCCCACGAAAATTTCATAATTATATTTTGTACCTTGAGATTTTTATTATTTTACATTTAGACCTCCCTGAAGGCCCAATTTAGTATCATCAACAACATATATATTGATGTACAAATGTGTAAAACTCAAAAGCAAAGGCCCTAGAATTTTGAAAACTACACTTTTAGTGTAAGAATTTTTTGAGTTTTAGAAATAGGCCCCTCTATATTTTGAAAGATACCATACAATGATTAAGTTTCACAAATAGACTCATATTATAAGCAGATCCCAAAAACTTGCCAATTATGTACAAGTAAGCCCTAAAAAATATTGTCAATTGTGTATAAATAGACTCCAAAAAAATTGCCTTAGGGGTGCTGCCCCCAAACCCTCGTATAAGGTTCTCCCTTTTAGTTGTTCGTCCCAGGCTCCAAATACTCTAGACCAGCCCTGAGTGCAATGCAATGCTGGGTAGATGCTGCCAAGTTGAAGTTACTGCTGTTCGTGCTCTGCTGGATCTGTCTACGTATCCTTTCCAAGAACCAGACCAGGGTGTAGTTCAAGCATGCGAGGAGACAGAGAACACACACAAACAACAATACAGATGAAATACTCCTATCCTAGGATGCTGATGAAGTATGAAAAGTGAAGGTTCACATACCGGAGGAATCATCATCAAGAGTTCTAGATGTAGAATCTAATGCAAGGGATGCAACGTCTCACTCTCACAGTCAAATACTATCTGTATCTTGGATGATTCTCGGAGTCTTGTCTGAGTCTTTCTTCTGAGTTTAAGGCTTGTAGGTGTCATCTACTGCGGAGTATCTTGAATGAATTCTGAATCATATTAAATAATTTTTGATAAAACACATCCTTTAGCTTGGACGATTTCTGAAATGATGACGCCTTAAACCCGGATGACTGATGAAGTGTCCTAACCACTGGACGATTGCTGATGTAGAGTCCTAACCTCTAGACGATTGTTGATGTAGAGTCCTAACCTCTGGACAATTGCTGATGTAGAGTCCTAACCTCTAGACATTTACTGATGTAGAGTCCTAACCTCTGGACGATTGCTGATGTAGAGTCCTTCTATTAGGGATGATTTGCTGATGTAGAGTCCTTCTGTTGGGGACGATTGCTGATGTAGAGTCCTTCTATTGGGGACGAAACTTATTACTTCTGAAATAGGTCCTTCTTTTGGGGATAAATCTTCTGTAACAAATCTTCTAAAATAGGTTCTTCCTCAGGGACAAACCTTTTGTTCTTCTAAAATAGGTCCTTCTTTTGGGGACAAATCTTCTATTATGATGCACGAATTCTGAGAGATACAGGGATTTTCAGAGATACCCTACTTCTGGAGGCCATTCTGATACACGATTCTGAGAGATACCCTATTTCTGGAGGTAATTCTGATACACGAATTCTGAGAGATATCCTTCTTCTGGAGGTAATTCTGATGCACGATTATGAGAGATGTACATGATGCTGAGAGATATACCCTTCCTCTGGAGGTAATCCTAATACATGATGCTGGGAGATACATGAATTTTGAGAGATACCCTACATCTGGAGGCAACCTTGATACACGATGCTGAGAGATAAACGAATGCTGAGAGATACCCTTCATCTAGAGGCATTTCTGATAGACGAATTCTGATATACCTTTCCTCTGGAGGTAAGTCTGATGATATCTGAAACTTCTCTACTGGGGAGATTCTACGACTCCGAGAGATGTATGGGTTTTGATTTCACGAATTGCTGAAGTATACCTTGCTTCTGGAGGTAATTCTGATGATATATGAGAGTTCTTTGCTGGAGATACCTGAGATTTCTGAAATGTGAGTAAAAGACTCATATTCTGGAGGCCCTGCTGATTCAATTTGAGACTCATATCGGTGCTTCCACTAGTTCAAACATTCTTGCAACATGTTGGGCTTATTCTGACCCTTTCTAAATATCTTGATCATGGTTTTGAATATTTCTGTCACGCCCCGGAACCACTCAGATGATCCTAGGACACGTGGCACGCCACCAAGGCTTAACCCCAGTCATTAAAGTTCCAAAATAAGTTTAAAATAACTTAAACCAAAGAAGCTCAACAATATTAAATAAAAAAAAAACAAACTCCTGTCTTTGCAATTAGTCAAAAACCTTGTTTTAGCAAATAGTAAATTCACAAATAATATTACCAAATCACAATTTGAAAATCAACATCAATGCTTTAAACCATTTAGAATAAAATCAAAGTCACGAGCATGAGCTTGCAAGTACAAGCAAGAGTTTTTAAATAATTTAAGAAAACTACTAAATATAATCATTTACAACCAACCCAATAAATAAAACTCCAAGTTCAAATGTCCCAATCTAATAAAATTAGCCATAGCAACACTACGATAAAACACAATCCCAACTAACACAGTCCAACCATATATTACAGAAGTTAAGTTATAACCCAACTAAAGTTTAAAGCTTAACTAGAAATATTACATAAGTCTTAAACCAACCAAAGTATGACTCGTACTACCATTCAGATTAAAACCGATTAATTACAACTATGTTGCAAGCTTTAAATCTAAAAAGGCAAGTAGCTATTAACAAGGTAACAACAACTCCCAAAACCCATAAGCCAGCCAAGCCACTTCCCAGCTCACTTCCCCGATTCCTCGCCACGATCACCTACGATGGTTATTCAATAACCATTACAATATATAAGCTATATGCTTAGTGAGTAATGCCAATCATGAACATGAATAATAAACACGCTCAATTCAACATACTACAAAGAACTATAGTCTCTGGCAATTACTAGTTCACTCCCACCACTACCGGCTAGCCCGCGGCTCCACCCCCCAAGCCCACGTGACTAGTCATAACCCACATCCTCACACGTGCGGTCCCATAGGCCTCTGGCGGCCGTGATCGTCACCACAAAGATTACCTCATGGTGGTATAGAACTAGCATTTTCCATTGACCCAAATAGGCAACTCAACATGCTCATTTAATCATTACACCATGCTTTCACAAATAAATTGGGCCTAATTTAACCACATGAATTTTGCCCAATAATAAGCTAATAAATTAAATCACGCTATTTAGACATGCTTTGACATTACAATTGAACTCAACATGGAAATCATCCAAATTTCAAAATTAACATCACTCACCTCTTGGGTTTCGCTCCTAATCACAAGATTAGAATCCTATTATGATCAAGGTACAAACCCTATATAAAAATTACAAGTTATGAGCTAAAACCCCAAAATGGGTCGCGGAAAAACTATCACAGAACTCAATAAAATTAATACCAATAGATTAGACTCACCCCCAGGAGTTCGAATATGTAGCCTATTTTAAAAACCGACGTCGTTAAGCGCATCAATCGGCGTCGAAAAGCTTGGCGTCAAAACTTCCGTCGATATTCGAATCCTGTATATCTCTACACTATTGTAACCAAAATGAAGAAGAAGGTGATTATGAGTCACCTCTTAACGTGTCTCATTTGCAAATTTTCTCCTTTTAATTATACCATCCACCAAGTTTTACCCATTTTGCAATTTTACCCCTACTAATTATAAAATTTATTAAAGCTATCGCAAACCTAAATGAGTATTTGTCTATGTCTCGCATGGGTCCCATAAGTGGTCCCATATAATTATATGAAGTTAATAATTAGCCTACTAATTATGTAACGTGTTCAATTCGTGCTCACAAAGGTACCCCTAATTGACCCAAAAAGTGGTCACTACCTACTAACATGATATTATCAACAATAAAATAATAAATCATTTAAGCCTTAATAAACATTTAGGCACATAGGGTGTTCCACATATTGCTGCCCCATCTCAACTAGGACCCATCAACACATATCCCAACTTGGAATTGCCATATTGGCCACAACTGGGTTCCTAACTAGACACCCATAAGCAACTTAGTGGGTTAATCCCACCTCCAATAAGTGTCACATAACACATCAATTTAACATTAACTTATGATTATGCATGCTAAAGCAATATAAAATATAAACCGCGGGAGCGGGTGTTATAATTTCGTATTCTGATTCCTCTACTGTATACCCAACAAATCCTTTCTGGATGTAATTCTCAAGTGGTAATAGACCCAAATGTCCATTTCTAAGATAACAAGTAATTAATCTCAAAACAACGGGAGTTCGCTGCAAATCATCATTTTACGGCTATTTTCAAGCTGCGGTGCCCTCGATTCTTCATGTTTGGGAACTTTTCTTCAACTCTGAACGATTTTCAACCAAGATTCATAATCTCCAAGGTCTTTTAGACCAATTCCAACAAATTTCAAGCACTCTTAAGGCTTATACATCAAGATTGGGCCAATCTGGGGTTAAGACAATTTGTGCAGTCGATTTGCAGAGAGTAGAGCTAATTTTCAAAGGCACAGATAATATGCAGAGAATGCTGTTGAAGTATAAAAGAATGTTGTTGAAGCATACATCAAATGGAGAGCATGATTATCATCATTTGATCTAAATTCAACTTTCTTGACGAGGCATGCCTTCTTGGTAATTCACATATCTAGATCTCAATCTTAAAGTAAAACTCAAATCCTTTGAAATTTGGGCTTTTTGGCTTTTCAAGTCTCCTTACATCTTCTGGCGACCTTCTAAGTGATCTTCAATCAGCTTCTGCTTCTTGGTTTATCCATTTTAACTCTAATCATCTTGATTTAATGAGTTCAAATCTCCATTCATCTGATCCTTGCTCAAAGGTTTATTTCCAAGCTGCTAAAACTTCACTTTCTTATCAAAATTCCCAAAATCGGTAAATTTTTACTGCTTTTGCCAATTAAATTCAAACTTCTCAAGATCATTCTAATGATTTCCCCAAGTTTTAAGTGCTTCCAAGGCTTATAAGTCAGGATATAGCCATCCCGGGATCATACTAAAAGTTCCAAGGGTTTAATATGCAGAGATAGAACAACTTCACCAATTCTGATCAGGAAAGTGCGTAATGATTCTGGCAAAAATTCTGATAGGTTCTTGTTTCATGATGACCTTGAATCAATGATAATATCAAACAAAAGCTTAATTCGTTGTTCAACTCTGCTCATTCAATTCTGACTTCCATCAATCGCTCGATTCTGATGATTTTCCACTTAATGCTTCCTCTTGATAACAATAGTGTTTGGAACTTCTACTCGTATCCACCTTGGATACTCTTAAAGTTTTACAATTCATTATATATTACTTTGGACCCACACACTCGAGATCACGACACACTAGACCAAGACAGAGGTTGACAGACATTGACATAGGAAGATAATACTCTTGACACTGAAATAGAAGTTTGGAGGAAGAAACTCAATTCGCCATGACATAATACGCATTTTTCATGTCTCACGTATCTCTTTGATTTTCATGTGCACTTCTCATCTTAGTGCGATAATACTCAGCTAATAAAGTAATGCTTTGAAAATACTCCATATGGATCTTAATCAATCCTTTGCTTTCTTTGAAATGTGCTTTGAATTAGTGCCTTAGCTTATAGAATAATAGATAATTCATTTCAAATGTTTTCAAAGATTTACTTGACGGCTCATGATTTACTTATAATGTGAAATGGGGTATAGGCAAACGAGGTTTGCCCCTAGTTGACAGGGATAAATGGAAGTTTGGGCAAATGTAGTTTGCCCCTAGTTTGCAAGGTTTAGGGTTCGAGAGCCAGGAAAACTCGCATACTTATCCCCAAGTGGGAACTAGGTCCAAAGTAGTTCGGCCTAGTCTTGTAAGAAGGTATTTGAGATGTGGCCGAGTGTTTTAGGAGTAGCGATCGAACTGAGTAGGTTGCCTACATATCCCCAAGTGGGAATCAGGTTAAGCATAGTTCCTCAATGGCTGGAGGTTTTGAAAGAGCAAGGATTCAAGAATTTGGGGGGCTTTTCAAGCCATGTCATCAGAAAAATTTTCTGAAGCATGTCACTTGTGGTAGCATTGAAAGAAACTAAACTACCTCTCCTTTTCATTTTCTTTTCTTTTCTTTTTCTTCTTTCTTTTTTCTTTGTCTTTGATGGTTGATTCTTTTCACCTTTTCACTAGCCAGCCAATTTTACATTTCTCACATACATCATACATGTTTTCATAGCGAGATTAGCCCTTCAAATCTTTGGGCTTACTTAAAGAAAATACAAATTGAAGCTTTGTTCATGTTCCCGATTTCTCATTTTCTTCATTCTCTTTCCTCTTCTTCTCTTCTTTCTTTTCTTTTCTCTCCTAAAGTTTTGACTGGCTAGGATCAGATTCTTAATAACAACATGCAAAATTTTCTTCTTTTCATTCTCTAACTTTTGCCTAGTCGCCCTTTCGTGTTTTCATCCTAGCGAGCTTCTTTTTCTTTTTCTTTTTTCTTTTTTTTGAGAGAAGTAGTTTATTTGAAATGTTTGGCTACCATCAAGGACAAAGTGTACATGGCTTACAATTTAGACATGTTTGAATGGCTCATTTTTTCTGGGCTCAAGATTTTGAAATGGGAAGATCATGGAATTAAGCTAGTCTCGAGTTACTATCAAGCTTATCTTTTCAAGATTTAAGCAAAAGCATCTCAATATTCTTAAAGTAAGACTAATCAATTCTTAGCTTTATTCGGCGTTAATGCAAAATCAACTTTTGATCCTTTTAGGATTCTTTTGAATTCACAAAATTATCAGCAGTGTATTTTTTTCACAATAGTCAGAGAAATGACACTTTCAGCTTAAAGATTCATTCTTTCATGCAAGGTGCATTTAATCAAGCAAGTTAAGATTTTATTTCATTACTAGAAATAGAAGGTTTGTAGTACTCAACATAGACTTAAACACAACTTGACGATAGACAGACTTGTCAACAAGACTCAAAATTGACTCGACTGGACTCGACCTGATCTCAAGTGGAGCATCACTGTGATTTGCTTATTCCTTTGAAGCATCCATTTGGCTTCAACAAGCAGTTGTTTCCGAACATCATCATTCAAACATTTACTTCTATGCTTCAAGCTCTCTATAATACCCTTTCTAATGTCTCCGCAAAACCTAGCTCTGTCTTTCAATCACCCTCTGGATTTCTAGAAAATACTCAACTGATAATTGGATGGAGGTAGGAATCCGTGGAAAAGGTGCCGCAATCCGCTCATGCCATGTAGTGGTGAAAGCAGTAATCGATGAAGATCGCAGAATTGATTCTCTCATAACCGCAATGGCATCCTCAAAAGTGTCCTGTCTATAGCCATACTGCCTGGCTACTCTGTATGGGATGAAAAAAGTTGTAGCATGTAAACCAAAAAGCCATATCTCGCTTTGCCCTGGAAATCTAACCGTAATTGAACAATAGTCCCAATGGGCACAGACCCAACGGATGTCCTCGGTGGTGAGACCGCTTAGACAAACAAACCAAAACTCAGAATTGCTGAAAAATCTTCCTACCTGCCTCTGATCAAAGGAAGGGATTCTGCAAAGACCGCGAGGGTATATGATCGGGAGAGAACAAGTCTTAATTACACGCCTTAATTCACATTTGTTAGTACTTTTTATCCTATTTTTGTGTATTTTTACTATATTTTCTATTTTCTGTCAGGATTTGGAAAAAAGTAAGGATTCCAGGCTAAATGGAGTGAAAAAGTAGAAAGAAAGAAGCTGAAATAGGCATCTCACACGCGCAGCCCGCTCGCCGGACAGACCAGAAACTCGCTTGCGCTGCGCGCGACCTCCCAAAATCGCGCTCGCGCAGCCAGCTCGCACGACCTGTGTAAAAACCAAAGTTACGTATTTCAGTGTACTGAAGATCCCCACGGGAGTGAAACTGCCTAATTACGTCCAGATTATAAAATATAGCAGTTTCAGTGCAATTAGGTTTAGGAAAGTCTTCAAACTTGCTCCAAATCTATATATATATCCTATTGTAACTCAATTATATGGGGAGACAGTATTATACACATCATTACACAACATTATACACATCCATATACAACAAAACTTTCAGCCATTGAAGAGAGGAAAGCAAAGAGAAGAAGAAGACCAAGGATTTCCATGGCCTCCTCCATCAACCTCTTACCAATCATCGCTTCTATGGCCAACTAAACCTAGATCTAGGGTTTCAATGAAACCCTAGACAAGTAATAGGGAGTTATTTATGTTTTTCTTTTAGATTTATTATGTATGGATGATGATAACATCTTTAGAGAATTTTTAAAATAAAATCGTACTTCTATTGATTAAATCATTACTTTCAAAGTTTATTCTTGTCTTAGATCTATTTTGAATGTGATGTGCTCAATGATCTATATTTGTTGTGCTTGTATGGATTATTTACATGTAATAGTTCTTAATTGAATTGTGATATCAAGTAGCCGAATAGTTTATGCCTAGGAACGACGGATTGTGCCACAACCCTAGTTTAGTATGAGACAATCCGTGTCAACCAAAGATGAACTATGTTGGTGCTTGAATCGTAGTTATCTTCTTGATGGAGGGATTGGGCTTGTAGCTACAATTCCCCATTATCATCCAACTTAATAAGCTAATTGAATTCATAAATACCCTTATTATGAAGCTAGTGGTGGATTTGCAATCCTAGGTTCACTTTAAATATCGTTTAAAACAACTTTTAATTCCTTTCATAGTTTAGATTTATTTTCACTGTTCTTAGTTTAAGTAAAATTCAAATCAAACTACTGTTTTCTTAATCAACTAGATTTTGGTTTTAAAATTAAAGTGCATTAGTATTTCAATCTCTGTGGGTACGACCTTTACTTCCACACTACAAATCCTTAGAAAGTAAAGAATACTTTTATATCTTGATTCTGATAAGATCAATTTTTGGCGCCGTTGCTACGGATTGCAAATTACTACTTTAGTTTTAGAATTTTAGTTTAGTTAATTCGTAAATATTAGATTAGGTTTTACTTTTCTTATTTTTCATTTTTATTTGAGTCACTAATTTTTCTTTTTATTTTGTAGAATTTCTCAAGTCATCAAATTCTAGCATCTTGGAGAGGAATAGCTTAGCACATCAAGGAAGCTTACGCGAAAAAAAATAAAAACAAAATTCAAGTAATTACTTCTTTTTAAATTCCGCATCAAATCACTGTAAATCAGGGCGCTGAGACGCAATTACTTGCATTAGGTTAGGTGTGGAGTGAGCACTACATTAGCTAGGAAACCTGGGATTCTGGGCTTTGACACGAATCTCTGCATAAGAATAATTACATGCATCATAGTAGTACTGTGTGCTTGCTTGTTGTCTTATTTGCGTGATTGATTTTTATTTTTGTTGAGTTAGTCGTTATTTTAGTTTACTTTCTTTTAGTTTATGTTTGGTACCCGTTCGAGTAAACCAAAATTATATCCACTTAATCTTGATCTTGAACGTACCTTTAGAGTCCTTAGGTCCTCAACTCAAGCTTCTAGAGCTCAGTTGATGCTAGACGACGATTCAACACCGAAACCGTCATCGTTGTTTGAGTCTGAAATACGTAGTACCCTAAAAAGATTAAAGAAACCACATGTCATTAACATTGAACCTATTCCAATGGCCGACTTAGGAAACAACGGTAATAACAGAAATAATGGAAACAACCCAAATATACCTCCGCCTCCTCCGCTTAGAGACTATTTCATTCCTACGGCCTACACACCACAGGCAATCATAGAATTACTGGAGGTGACGGCATCTCATTTTGAGATAAAGTCATCAACCATTGCGCTACTTCCCTCATTCCATGGTTGTGTGAAAGAGGATCCTTATCAACATTTAGGAGATTTCCAAGACATATGCTCTACTTTAAAAAACCAAAACCTAACTGATGATGAGTTTAAATTGTGGCTCTTCCCATTCTCTTTAAAAGACAAAGCTAAATACTAGCTTGAATCTTTAGAGACAAACACTATTAAAACATGGGAAGCCTTATATACTGCATTTTTACAAAAAAATTTCCCCATTACAAGAACGAGTCAGATAAGAAAATCAATAACAAACTTTGTGATGCAAGATGGGGAAACGCTTTATGCAACTTGGGAGCAATTTAAGGAATTATTACGCTCTTGCCCACATCATCAGGTTCCTAAGAGGGAATTGGTTCAGGTCTTCTACGAGGGGCTTGTTCCCTCACTTCGTAATACCGTCGATGCCATTTATGCGGGTACCTTCCTACACAAAAGCACCGACGAGGCATGAAAGATTTTTGAAACGTTAAGCGAGAATTTGATGCACCAAGCTGTATCGGTACGTCCTGAGGGGTGTCTTCCACCTAAACCTAAGTGAGAGGAATGTTTCGAGTTAAGTAAGTCAATTGAACTGCAAGAATTATCTAAAAAACTTAACCGACTTATGACAATGAACCAAACAACAAGCACACTCTCTTACGAAGTATGTGGATTATGTTTTGAACCTTCTCATAATATCTTCGCATGTCCTTCCGCTTCTCAATTTCTAGAATTCGTGGAGCAATACATAAATTCGATTCAACAATTCCCACGAAATAGTTATAATCCTATGTCGACTAATTTTTCTAATACTTACTGACCCTAATTTCAACAGAATCAATACCAACACCCCCCTCCTAATCCTAACCCTCCAAGGGTTAACGCTTTTGAGGAGAAGGTGTTGGCGTCCCTTAAAAAATATTGAAACACAAGTACAGGCACAACCATAAATAGTGCACTCTCATACATAATCCATTGCGAAGCTTGAGTCCCAAATGAGACAAATAGCTAATACAATGAGTCATAGAAACGAGGGTAAACTGCCTAGCCAAACTATACAAAACCCTAAGGGACAGTACGAGGGTGGGGGTTTGAGTGAACAAGTAAACGCCGTCTCGACTAGGATAACTACTAGAGAAGAGGAAATTGTTGAAATTTCGGATACGAGTGAGAAAAAAGTAAATATTAACTTGAATAAAGAAAAGGGTGAGGACATGAGTAAAATTCAGAAAGATAATGAACCAACTCCAACTAACTATATTCCGAAAATGCATTTTCCACCAAACGTCGACGAACCGGCACATTTTTCTAAGAAAGGGTAAAAAATCGAGGATATACTCGAGGTTTTTAAACAAGTTAAAATTAGCATTCCATTCCTCGATGCAATAAAACAAATTCCCGCTTACGCTAAATGTCTTAAAGACCAATGCACTCAAAAGCACAAGTTGTGCAGTCATACTCCAAAAAAGGTCTTCCTCACCGAAAAAGTAAGTTCGATTTTCCAACACGCTCCTCCAAAGAATAAGGATCTCGGTACACCTACGATTTCTTGTGTCATAGGTGACACTGTCATTCATCGGGCTCTCCTTAACTTAGGGGCAAGTGTGAACCTTTTACCTTACTCCGTCTATAAACAATTAGGTCTAGGTAAACTTAAACCTACGGCCGCTACTATACAATTGGCGGATCGTTCTGTTAAAATCCCTAGAGGAATCGTCGAAAAGGTTCTTGTTAAAGTCCATAAATGTTACTATCTTGTCGATTTCATGGTCCTTGACACCGAACCTGTGCTAGATGCTAGGAAATACACCCCTGTCATTCTAGGTCATCCGTTCTTAGCAACAGCCCACGCTCGTGTCAATTGTCGAACGGGGGTAATGAAAGTGTCATTTGGGAACATGAACTTAAAATTGAACATTTTTAACGCTATTGATCTACCTCCTAACAATGATGCTTTTCTATATGAGGTGGAGAGTGAGGTGAGACGAACAAGTGAACCTTATAAAGAAATAAATGTGAGTAAGGAAAACAATTTAGTGAGGAGTGAGCAGAGGAATTTGACTAACACGGATCCTGAAGATGAATTTACTCGAAAGGTTAGAAATCAATTTGAACATAATCAGGGAGTACTGTCGAATGAATTAACCCATAACGACCTTGTTTCTGCTTTCCACTGAAATCTTCCTAATACATTAAAGGGTACAAAATCCAAAACACGACCTCCATAAGTCTTGAGCTAGAATGGTCTAGTTAAAGACATAAAAGACAGTGCTTCTTGGGAGGCAACCCAAGCTTTTATCGTGCCATTTTCTCATTTTTGTACACTTTCTGGTCAATTTTGGTTGGTTTTGAGTCTTTTGTTAGTTTTCTGGATAGGGTTAGGGTTCGGAGGTAAGTTCTTTTAAAGTTATTTACATAAAACAAGTGAAAAAAGAGCAAAAGACCAAGTCGCGCGCGAGTATGCCATTAGAAAAAAAATTTCACGTTTTATTATGAACTCTCAGTATCCACTCGCGCCTGGAATCGTGCGCACGAGGGGTTCGCTCACGCGGCACGCTCGCGCGATCTAGGGACTTAGAGATTTTTCTTTTATTTATTATAAAATAGGCCTCGACATTACCTCACGGAGGGCTCGCGCTCGTGATGGTAGCTCGCGCGAGGTAGGTTTTTTTGGGTTTTCTCTTTTGTTCTCTTACCTCTTTTTTTCCAAACCTGATTAGTTGTTTTTCTATTTTTCTGTTTGTTTTCTTATGCACATCTAGAGTCAGTCTTTCTTTGTTTTTGTAGTTTCGTTTGCTCATGTTTTCTTTAAGTCTTTTGTTTTATAGTTTAGTTTCTATTGAAAAAAAAATAGAGAACATGTACACCACAGTCTGTATTTTATATATCCATTTCTTTCCTTTTTATATTATTCTTTTATTTGTTTATTTTCTATTGTCAAGTATTCACAGGTGAATTAGTGTCTCCACTTGGAGCATGATTGAACTTTCATTCTATATTTATATACATTCACCTGTTTATGATTGTCAAGATCGAGGTAATATTGTTCCTTCCTTACGTACTCTCCTTTATTTCGTTTTATTGTTTCATTGGGGACAATGAAAGGTTTAGGTTTGGGGGTATGCACTCACATTAATGGCAATTTTTTCAAAAAAATTTCGATACTTGTGCTTAAATAAATGATGTGACCAACGTTTTTGCAATCTCGAGTCGATACTTCTTGTTTTATAATTTTGATTGTTATAGAATGTTAAACAAAGGAAGATGCGATTAAACATTTACTGAAGCCATGATGCGACATTTTAGGATATGTATCGTTCGAATCGTAGTTTTATATCATAGATTTGCACACAAACCTATACACTGCACGTAGTTAGTTGAATGCATGTTTGATGTGAATTGTAATATGATTCAGATTTCTAGATAACACATAGTGTGGAGACAGACCCGGTGACCTTTTGAACCTATCTTTTCTTTTTTAGAGGGTTATAAATACATTTTGTGTTTATCGAATTTCATTGAAATAGAGCATTAACTTGTTGTTTAGTCTCATTATTCTTGTTTTGGTGGATAGTCAAGTTAAAATATTTGCTACCATGCTAAATAATCTTCCGTTGTAAACATTGAGGATCCATATGACTATAGAAAATGATGGTAGGCTCTCTTTGTTTACTGCCGACCTATAATTGATAAAATTTCCTTAGTTCGCCCCTTGAGTTGTTAAAAATGCCATTTTTCTTTAATCACCATTATCCTTTTTTTTGCTCCAACTTGGCCAAGTTGGAGTTTACCCCTGAAAGATTGATCAACTTTCAGTGGTGATAAGGCGATGTGTTGATTGAGAAGAAGAAGAAAATAAGATGATGTTTGGGGTAGTTGCCTTGATATTCAATGAATATTCATTTCAAAAGCAATGGGAAAAAAAAGTTAAAAAAAAGAGAAGAAAAAGGTTGTAAGGAGAAGAAAGAAAGAAAAAAAAAAGAAAGAAAAGAGGAAAATGAAAAGAAGAGAATGAAAAGATGAAAGTTGGTAGAAGAGATGAATGAAAGAAACCGAACATGCCTTACAATGTCATTCAAAAACTACCTAATGAATCCGTTCTATCCTTTTTCATTGCCTGAGCCACGTTACAACCTTTGAAAAGTCATACTTAATCCTAGAAAACATGGTTTGGATATGTAAACGATGGGAGGGGGATCAAAACATGGTAACGATTAATTTTTCTTGACTATTGGCGTCCTATCCATGAGACTACTGTTCTTTCGTGTCATGTATCTTTTACGAGTCATATGTGAGCGTTTCTTGTTTTGAAAACATATTTCCCTTGCTCACATATACTAGAGAGATTACATATGTTCTGAGCGTTTCATTTTAGAGTATAATTAACATTGTGAGATTCGTACTCGAAGCATAGTTGGATGGTTATCCGAGTTATATTCCAAATTTATGACATGCACGTGTTTATTTGACTACCACATCATACACATGCAATTTTATGAGAGACTTTATTGATTTATACGATGCATGTGCTTGGGATTGATTTTCATGATACAAGTGGATGTTTTATTATGTTTCTTCTTTTGTTCGCTATTCTATTTCAAATCAATGTTTTATAATAAGGAGTATTGAATGTTATGTTTTTCATTTTTAATAAACCTTTTTAAATTTACAAGTTAATAAAGATGCTTGTGGGTAAATTGTTGACGAGAACCCTCACGAGACTTTACTCGTCCAACTAGGGACACCTAGAGGTTTAAAAGGCTTGTTGCATACGCTAAATACAATCACAATCCATGCGAAAATGGAGTAGTATTGTTTAGTAGTAGTTTAATTTTTTTGTCTTTTTGCTCGAGGACTAGCAAAATGTAGGTTTGGGGGTGTGATCGGAAGAGAACAAGTCCTAATTGCACGCCTTAACTCACATTTGTTAGTACTTTTTATCCTGTTTTTGTATATTTTTACTTAATTTTCTATTTTCTATCAGGATTTGGAGAAAAGTAAGGATTTCAAGCTAAATGGTGTGAAAAAATAGAAATAAAGAAGCTGAAAAAGGCATCTCACTCGCGCGACAGAACCGAAACTCGCTTGCACGGCCCGCTCGGGCGACCTCCCAAAATCGCGCTCGCGCGGCCCACTCGTGCGACCTTTGTAAAAACCAAAGTTGTGTATTTCAGTGTACTGAAGATCCCTACGTGAACGAAATTGCCTAATTACGTCCAGATTGTAAAATATAGCAGTTTTAGTGCAAATAGTTTAGGAAAGTCTCCAAACTTGCTCCAAATCTATATATATCCTATTGTAAATCAATTATAGGGGGAGACATTATTATACACATCATTACACAACATTATACACATCCATATACAACAAAACTTTTAGCCATGGAAGAGGGGAAAGCAAGGAGAAGAAGAAGAAGACCAAGGATTTCCATGGCCTCCTCCATTAACCTCTTGCCAATCATCGCTTCTATGGCCAACTAAACCTAGATCTAGGGTTTCAATGAAACCCTAGCCAAGTAATAGGGAGTTATTTATGTTTTTCTTTTAGATTTATTATGTATGGATGATGATTACATGTTTAGAGGATTTTTATAATAAAATCGTACTTCTATTGATTAAATCATTACTTTCAAAGTTTATTCTTGTCTTAGATCTATTTTGAATGTGATGTGCTCAATGATCTATATTTGCTGTGCTTGTATGATTATTTATATATAATAGTGCTTAATTGAATTGTGATATCAAGTAGCCGAATAGTTCATGCCTAGGAAAGACGGATTGTGCCCCAACCCTAGTTTAGTGTGAGATAATCCGTGCTAACCGAAGATGAACTATGTTGGTGCTTGAATCGTAGTTATCTTCTTGACGGAGGGATTGGGCTTGTAGCTACAATTCCCCATTATCATCCAACTTAATAAGCTAATTGAATTCATAAATACCCTTATTATGAAGCTAGTGGTGGATTGGCAATCCTAGATTCACTTTAAATATCGTTTAAAACAACTTTTAATTGCTTTCATAGTTTAGATTTATTTTCACTGTTCTTAGTTTAAATAAAATTCAATTCAAACTACCGTTTTCTTAATCAACTAAATTTAGGTTTTAAAATTAACGTGCTTTAGTATTTCAATCTCTGTGTGTTCGACCTTTACTTCCACACTACAAATCCTTAGAAAGTAAAGAATACTTTTATATCTTGACTCTGACAAGATTAGTATACTAGTGAACTAAGTCGCATCACTAAAGGGACACTAGAAAGGAGTACTGTCCCATCAGCATGTGCCTGATCTAAACCCATTAGAGTTTCTGCTAGAACCAACATCATAGGGTTTCGTCGAGAACGAAGTCCACAAGCAACTGGTATGAGGGCATGAGATGAAGAAGAAAATAGGGAAATCATAGCCAATGTCAAGGCACCTCATCCAAATATGGAATGATCGAAATGTCCTCCCATGGTAGTACAATAGCGAGCAAGTAAGTGGAGAAAATCAATCTCCTGATCAGAAATCATAGACCGGGCAACAGAAGGAGAACAGCTGAGAAGTGATGATAGGTTCTTTACATATCTAGCTTGAATGGTAGGATGGATCAGATCGGAGTAAGGACTGAAATTTAGAATGGCACTGAATTCTTCAAATAGTAGTGAGATCTCTTGATGTCCAAACCCAAAAACACAGAATTTTGGATCCCAACATCGAACGGAGGCACGCATAATATCTTCTTCAAATTTCACATTTCTCAGCTAAAAGGGTGTACTAAGGCCAAAATATTTAAAATGTAGATGATCAATACCGGTGACCTCATCCATCCATGAAAAAAAAAGCATGATAATCAAGAGGAGCCATCTGTCCGCAATGTTACTTCTTTCTGCTGAAATTCAGGGAGTTCAATCCTTAGGTCCCCATCTTATCTTCTCTCTGGTTTATTAGGGATTTTAAAAATAATCAGGTATCTTTATTGTAAAAGAATTTTCAAAGAATGATATTTACAAAATTGGATTTACAAAGATGGAAAATCTTTTCCTTTTCAAAAACATTTTCTAGATTTAATGAAATCTTTTTCAAAATTCTGAGGAAAACAAATCTTTTCTTTTCAAAAGTTTATTTGAGACATCGCACTAGTGAGTCATATATGCAATGCTCGTGTAGTGTATGCAATGCAGATGAAATTCAATCTAATCTAAATACAATGCACCTTAATCTAGCTTAGACCTAGCATATTAACACATAAACACATAAGATTCCTTGAGTATGCTAATTACCCTACTAATCCAATCATTGTCCAAGGATTTTCAGCTTTGAAATTCTTGATGGCTCATGTTTATAAAATTGAATTTTTTTCATGAAAATCTTGAAAGAAAGGGGAAGATCTCAAAAGTACTTTTGAACTATCAATGCCGGAGGTGTGAAATCATGATTCTTTTAAAAAAAACGAGGTAGGAAATTTGATTTCTAAAATCTTAGAGGAGAATTTGAAATTGAATCGTCAAAGCGTGAAATCATGTTGAAAACCAAGGTATGAATTTTGAAATTCTCTAAAATCTAGGGAGAATTTTTGGAAGGATTTTGTAAAAGTGAATTTCAAAGCAAATTTTCAAAAGGATATTCCTGGAATTTTCAAAAGACTTGGGTTTTTCAAAGAAGTGCTTGTATTTTCAAAATTTTCAAAATCATCCTTGAATAATGATTGGATATCTGGATAAAGACCAAACTACTCTAGAGGAATCTACCATAAAAGGTTTGATGATGTCTTCGTATACACGTCCTCATCATCCACGTAATACCTTAGGGGCAAATGCAAATAATTCATCACATCGTCCTAATCAAAGATGATAATCAAGATCCTAATTGAAGGGCTCTATAGAAACTATATGCAAGGGCTGGGTTTTAGTCCCATAAAGGGTCCATTAGATAGCCAAGGGCTCTTTATACCACACATGATACAAGGCTAACGGTGACTACATGCTACCAAAGTCTCTTGATAAATGGAGGAAATGGGGCCCCTCCACCCTCAAGGCACTGCTCTTAAACAGTCGCGGCGAAAGAACAATGCAAGTGTAAATGTAGGTAGAAACAACACGATTATTGAATTAATAACAAGGATATTTATTCGCTCAAGTCAAACCCTCGAAGAACAAGAAATCATAAATTTCATGTTCAAATCCCCAACAGAGTCGCCAGATTGTGGACCGTGATGTAGGAAGGGGGTCTTGGCGTTCCTTGACAGTGTCTCGGGATGAATCCAAGGAGCACACTTTAAGGAACTAGAACTTCTTTATGTGATCCTAGAGACAAAGAGTTGCCACCTAATTTTTATCGAGAATTAGGGAACCAAATTTGACTCGCCCAAAATTGAATAAGGTTACTCACCCTTCATCACCAGAAACAAGGTTCAGGGGTCTTGGTACGAGAGGGGAAGGAGCCCGAGCAGGACTAAAGCATCCCCTCCTCGCCCTACCAAACGGTAGGCCTTGATTCAAATATCCCTGTTCTTAACTCATAATAGGTGTTGTTTCCTCAATCATACTAGATAATATATACATAGCAAAAAGGAACATCTAATGAAAATCATTTCAAGAGATTAAATCAAATAACAATCGGATGCACATACAATACAAGGGAGAGGTATACTCACAGTGGCTAGTCCTGCCTGGGATAGATGCAAATAAAGGAAACGAGTCATGATATGCAAAAAGGAAAAAGAAGACTTACATTGGGTCGACTCAAGTGGATTCACAAAAAGCAAAAGAAAGGAAACATGTAATGTAATCATGCAACAATTCGAGATAAGATGTCTCTAACGTGTAAGCACATAAAGGGAGACTATGCTAAAGTAATTGTGTCATTGAAAACAAAGTTATAAACTTAGAAAAATTCTAAGAGAAAGGATAGAGATAGTACGTGATACATGGGCACTAAGCCGCATGTAGACGAGGCAAGCTCACAAACTGAAGTCCGAATCCATGGCATTTAATTCTCTGCACAAAGACACCAAGGAATACCCAAGTATTGCAAAAATACAAGCAAACAAATGATATACATGAAAGACAAGAAGAAGATGTCATCAATCATATTTCCAGATTCAGCAAACTCTAATGAATCCTATCAAAAGTGGTCTTAAACATGAGATGGGTTAAAATCCTTTTACAGAAAGTTAGATACATATCTTAGGGAACGTTTCCAAAGAATAGGACCTCATTAGCATTTTTCAAGTTTAAGAAATAAGAGTTTTGGGAACAGCGGAGAAGGACTGTCTACTGTTCTTATAAAACTCATAATTAATTCTACGAAAATCAGATGAAGCTCTATTTGGTGTCAAAAGAAAGTCATTGTAGTTTGTGACAAAAATAATCCCATGGATATTTCATGAACATAAGGTCTCTGAAAATTTGTTTTAATCAGAATCTGTTATTCTAGAAATTTGGTATCATTTGATAAAGGAATGCAAGACATAATAGAAGTTCATGAATCATATTAATCAAGTTGATTGAAGCTTTTAATCTCCCATCCATTTATCCTAGATGATTTCTAAACCAAGTTTTATTCATCAATTGTTGTTGAGTGATCAAGGTATGACCATTTTGTATACATAATTATGATTGTAGTCAAACTTAGAAAATTCAAGAATAGTTGTATCAACTTCAAACGCCTAGAAAATGATCTTAACTCAATTGTATGTGCACGATTTTATATCGGCATATAGATACATGAGTTAGGAATCATCCTCAAAAAGCGGATCATCGATAACTATCACAGATTTTCTGAAATTCAAGCACAAAGAGACTATGTTCAAATATGTCAACCGATTTCTCAACAATTTCTTAAAATAGCATATAGATCCTAATGACTCTCAAAACGGATCGAATGAAAGCTAATTCATCAAAGTTTACCCAAAAAGTTTGAAATCAATCAAACTATGGGTTTTAATGGACCAAATCTTATGGACAAAATCAATCTGTTTTGCTGAATTTTGGCTAATTCATTTTAAAGTGTGAGAGAAACATCTTAGGTGATGGTTGAAGCATATCAGAGAGATCAAACTCGTAGATCAACTAGATTGTCATGATTCTCAATCAATTTAGCCCTCAAGTTCTATGAAGAACTTTAGATCATGGATCACAGGGAATTACAAATATCCTATTGGAGATGAATTTTCAATAGGAATTCTAGGTTATAGGAATGATCAAGAGAAAAGTATGAATATAGGAATTATCCTTCTCATAGATCATACTTCTAAACCATCATGGAATTCAAAATAGATACATACATATAATCATGTATGCATGGATCTAAACTAAATAGAAGAATGAAATCAAAATTAAAAATCAATGTAAAAATCAATCTCTAATCATGAATTATCAACAAAATCAAGGAAGATTTGGATCTAGCATGTGAGTGTGTGAAGAACAAGAGAGGAAGAGGATGAGTGTTCTAGCAAAAAAAACACTAAACTAGATCCAAACCTTATAGATCTATATATAAAAGTAAGAATTAGAGATGAATTGTGATGTCTACCTCTTGGAGGATTCTCAATTATATATTCAAAGTTGATTTGAAGGATCTTCTTCTTCAAGTGTTCTTCAAGTTCTTCAAGCACTCATCCATGGTGGAAGTTAATGGAGGCAATTGATGTCAGAACTCTCTTCAATTATCTTATCTAATGATCTTAGAATTCATTTTAGAAGAAATCAATTCATGATTCACTATTCTCTCTCTAGAATTCTCTTAAATTCTAAGTATATTTTATATCTCTTGTAAGTATATTCAAAGTATGCTTAAGATGATCTAAACTATAGATCATCTCATATGAGATGCATGGGATCTATATATAGAGTTTTAAAAACTTAGCTCTTAAGTTTCAAGGTTAAAACATGAATTTTAGAGATCAGAAAAGGGTTAAAATGGCCATTTCAGTGCCTAAACGAAGTTTTTGGGCAATTTCCTCGCAATAGGAAGCCTCTGGAAGGGCCTGGAACTAAAAAAACTCAATGGAGGGGGTATTTGGTAGGTGGCAACTTAGGTGGGACCCGCCACTTATTATTCCTCATCCTCTGGTTGCCCTTATGTCATGTTTCAAATATTACGTGCACTATTTTTCTAGATTTTTGTAAAAATGATTTTTGGTGTCCAATATCGTCTGTTTACGTACTATTGAAAAGTTGTCGAGTTGAATTTTCAGTATAAAAATATTCCAGGAGGATTTGAAATACGAATTGAAGTTCAATTGAAGTCCGAAAGTCCTCCAGAACTTTCGTCGTCTTTTTGAAATCAAATGACTTCTTTTCCAAAATTGCTTTTCAATGTGCATCGATTTTGGGTTTTCTTTAAAATTGAATCTTTGGATACCTAGAATACTGTGTTTAGAACACTTCATGTTCATATATCCTGAGTGAATATGAATTCTGAGAGACAATTTTGACAAAATTGGGATTTTATGCTGGAAAAGGGCTTTTCTGAGCTTAAAGTCACTTTCCGAAGTTTGATCTTTCAATTGTGTGGAATCTAGTACCTGGAATCTAGTACCTTCTATGGGGTACTTTTCATCATCAAATCCTCCAAGATGTTTTCCACCCTAAATCCTATTAGTGGTCAAAATTGGGAGTCTATAAGACTGCGACCTTTTTTGAGCAGTCTTTTACTACCCTATTGTGTACCGTTGGGTTGGGCTATTTTATGGTTCACCACATGTCCCACTTCTCATGTTCTGGGCTATTTGTTCCTACATTCCTGGAATGGAAGTGATTATGTGATCTTAGCCCAATGGCTATATGGACCTATTCAGACAAGACGGTATCTAGTGCAGTCGGCCCGTATTTTCCTTGCCAAGTGTCATAATCTGGTAGAGGGGCTAAACGACACCCTATCAGCTACTCCCCCCTCTAGTCTCAATTCAGATCATTGGATTGGGACTTTAATCCCAAATGATGCAACGCATCCTGTCCACGCTCCCTTGTTGAGACAAAGAGTGGCAAGTGGAATGATGTTGCTTGGTGTTCCCGAGGTTAGGGTTTTGAATGAAAAGGGTGATTGCTGGCTTGATCATTGTTTCATTCAATTTTAAAGTGTTCTTTCAAGCGTAAGGAGGCAATTTTTCCAGGTCTCTTTCCCAGCATCTCCAGCGACCTAAGTCATATTTTCCTTCCCTCTTGTCATGTCTTCCTTGTCAATTTCTTCTGAGCACACTGGTTTTGAAGAACTGTCTACTTCATCCCCTCATACCAGGATAGTAGACCAGTTTGAGCCAGAAGGTCAAGCTGGTGGGTCCCATCTGAGATACGATGCTCTTATGAACACTTCCTCCATGTCTAAAAGGAAATTGGACCTCAGAAAAATGTACAAGATTTCGAGTAATTTAGAATGTAGGGCTCCTGGTCCTAAGCATACCACAATTGACTTAGGAAAAGGGGAGACATCATTTTACCCTTACATTCTAAAATTGGGGGGTTAGGCTTTCCCTTCATCCATTCTTCTGCGAGTTCTAACTTTCTTTGGACTAGCCCCTTCTCAACTTGTCCCCAATGGCTGGGTCAATTTTTTAGGACTTGTAGTTTTGTCCCATCTAAATGCAGTGGAACTAGACCTGAAGTCCATTTGGACCGTCATGAATGTTCAAAATAAGCCTAGGTCCGGGTACTTTGTGAACATGGCACCTGGACACCACGTTGTTAATGACTTGTAGTCGGCGAAGAATAATTTTTTCTTTATTCGGGGTTCCATTGGAGAGGTTCCCCAGTTGGCAGGGACTCTGCGTAAGGATAATTATCTTTAAGGTTCTTTGTTTTCCTGCAGCTAGAATGTTGTTTAATTATTTCCTTTCTCCTATAGCTCGTTCTACTCTTTAAAGTCCTACTTCGTCAAAGGCGGTAAAAGGGTTTTTGGCTACTCTTTTCCAGTCGTCGATCAAGACCCGGGCCACAACCCTCTCTGGTGAGAACCTTCTGAGCGATGGGTTGATTCAGATGGATGATCTTCTTACCAGGATTTGAGCTGCCACTATAGGTAAGAAGAGGAGGGCACCCGAAGCACTGGCTTCTGCTAGAGCTACTCAGCCTCTTACCCACTCCAAGAGGAGAATTCACAAAATTTTTGACGAATCGACGCTTCCCTTGATTAAAGAGAGTGGCGGTTCGGATTTACAAATCTCAGCCCTTGCCCAATCGGAGGCTTCTGCTGCCCTTCCCACATCCACCACACGGCAGAGCAAGGATAAATCAAAAGTAGCCTCCCAGCCTTCGCTCTGGGGAGGCAAGTCTGCTTATATTGAGGCATATTATAAGAAGTTGGTAGCAAAGTTTGCTGGTTCAGTTGACCTAGTGAAGAAACTGGGTTTTCTTCAATCCTGTATCAAATGCCCAGCTTGAGGTAACTCCTGATTTTGGGCCACCTTTTCTTCTTGATCCTTTTTATTACCATTTTCTAAATTTTTTTCTAGCTTCAGGGCGCTTTCATGACTGCTGCCATTGGCAAAGTAAACTTCGAGGGGTCTAGTATGAGCAAGTAAGAAAGGTTTCTGTTTAAACAACCATGGATGATGCTCTCCAAGCAGACCTTTCCAGAATTAATTTGGAGAAAGCGACCGTAGATTTCCACCTCTTGTCGGTTTAGCTTCAACTAAAAGAAGCTGTGAAAAGGGCCGAACTGGCTGAAGCGCTTCTTGAGGCCGAGAAGGAGATCACAACCAAACTGAGAGAGGACATGGAGGAGGAGAAGAAGGCCGTAGTTGCCGCTTACTTTAAGGAAAAATTAGATGAGCAGGTGGCCGAGGGTGCCTTACTGGCGAATGAAGGTTACGACCAGGGTTGGTGACACGAGAATTTTCTGTGTGCGCTTGTGTGCTATACCCATGTGTAGGTAATCGTGCAAGTAGTAATCTGGTTAAGTCCAGGTCGATCCCACAGGGAAGGTGTTAAACTAATTCCCTAGATTAATCTCAAACAAGAAAATAAAAATCAATATTTTAAAGGAGTGTAGAACACAAAGTTCCATAGTTTATCAACTACTAAAGATAAAGTAATAAAACTAGATTAAACTAATTACTAACTAATTAATTACTGCGATGATTTAAAACGTGTTTTTCTTAATAAAAGGGAATGTTGGGATTACATGAATCCACCACGACCTAGCCATCTACCATGCAGTTACGTTGAAGCTCAATGGAGTACATTTTCTACAGTATTCCGTATTTCTCTTAGGATAAAGAATCCATAGTCCTTTCATGATCGGGACTATATCATCACAATTAAGTTTGAAATACATAAAAGCAGTTTAAAACAATAGTTAAGACTCGCACCTACAATGGTGTTAGCATTAAGGGTGGTTTGCAAAGTATATTGAAGAAAAATGCCTCAAGGCTTCAAGTTCACAGACTGTTTTGACAAACTGAGCATTTAGGGACAGTTTGATAACAAATCAGTAAAGCAGAAAGTCTAGGAATACTGCATAGATTGTCCTCAAGAATCAAAAGGTTCGATCGATTGACGCGCTTTCGATCGATCGAACTTCTTCATCCCCCTTCGATCGATCGACAATGTCTCTGGTCCGATCGATCGAACTTGCTCGATCGATCGAACACATGAATTATTCTGCTGCATGGCAGAGGCTTGAGATCACGGTTTCATCATGATCTCCCAACCTGGGGACAACTCAGACAAAGTCTGAAGTGTCACAGATGCATTTTTAATGTAAAAGTTCATTAAGGTCTTGTTTGTTTGTGTTTTAATCATGAAAACTAAGAAAACTAATGGTGTGAACTTGTCTAGCATGCAAAACTATGAAGTTAATAGATTATATATAGATTATACTACTATAAACTACGTGCAGAATGTAAATACACAATAAAGAAGTAACCTGGAATGAAAAACTTTGATTAAACTAGGAGTAATCAAGCTACAAAACCACAAAGATCTTTGAAACCTACAAAAACATCAAGAAAAACTCCATTCTCTCTCTAAAAACTGATGAAAACTAATGTAGGCGTCCTTATGGACGTATACAATATGAATATTTATACTAAAAACCTAATGCTTAGGGTTCAAAGTCCATTCTGCTGCGTGTGCGTATAATCTGATAAAAGCCATGTTCGATCGATTGAACTTCTGGGATCTTCAAGCGCTTGAGCTTCTCTCTATCGATTGAACCTTCGATCGATCGAATGTTCTTCAATCGATCGAAGCCCACTTTTCATCTTTTAGTTGTCTTCATTACAATTCAACACTTCCTTTTATCTTTCGCATCCAATTCTTTACACAGCAACAATAACCTGCACGAATAACCACTAAAACAACACCACTTATCATAGTTTAATCAATTTGTGCACAAACTGGCGTTGTAATTCAAACTGCAAATAAATAAAGGAATTGTGAAATAATTTAGTACATTTTCTTCTTTTAGCGCGGTTGTATTTTACAAATACCCCCGCTTCTCACAACCCTCAACTAGCGATTTGCTAGTCCATAGCAATAGAGAGAAAATAAAAACAAGCTAAACTAATACTACAATGACTAAAATAGAATAGACCCAGATTAAATAAACTAAAATAACAAGAAAGAAACTGCCTAAATCACTTTCGCAGGAATCGCGATTGCATTTAGCAAATGCAACAAGCCGTTAAACCCCTAGGTTCCCCCTAGTGGACGAGTGTTGTCTCGTGAGGGTTTGCAGTGAATGTACCCACAAAGTTCTTCCAATTTTAAGCTCGAAAAGATATAGAAAATTTTTTAAACACTCCCTTCTATTCAACTATTAATTTAGCTCTACATAACATATCATCCTCATTCAAACCATGAAAGAAATACACATGCTCCTCATGTCACCAAGATAAAAATAACATATGCATCACATCCACGTATCCGTGTGTGTGTGAAGTTAACAACTATACATCGAACTTTATTTAGAATTGTTTAGACTATCATACTCTCAGAACTTGTAGTTTCAACTCAAGTCTCACATAGTTATTACACTCAAAAATGAACATCTCACAGAAACTTGGTTAATAATGATCATACAGGATATGGAAGCTTTGATAGGAGTGATTTTTCGGATACTAATGCTTCCATACTCGACTCTATAAAAGACGAACATTTTAGAGTGTATAGTCTCACGAAAGGAATACTACTTACCAGAGGAGCGAAATACCGTGGATAACTCAAATTACACGTTCGTGTTTCAACTAAGTTGTTAAAAATCATTAAGACTTTGACTTGATGGTTTTTATTTAGTAGGGTAGAAATGAAAGGGGTAAGAAATTGCATATCTTCATGTGATTTAGTTTTAGTAATTTCTTCTTCACTTCATTCCAACCATCCTCTCCATACATATATATATATACATCACTTTTTTTTTTAAACCTGGACTTACTCCTTCCTTTTCTTTTCTTTTATGCAGCCCTTCCCACTACTACTCCCTCCTCATACTTCAACAATTTAATCACTTTGGGTGTGCAATGGGATATATTGAGGTCAAAGTATAAAATTAGGGATTTAGAATTTCACAATAGATTTGGAAGTATTTACTAGGTGTGGGGTTAAGAATAACACATATTCTTAGAGTGTTGATACAGGTAAATGGAAAGGTAAGGAGCAAATAACGATGGCTTAAATTATTTTCTCAACTTCTTAATTTGTAACACTTAAATGTTTATTGAGTTTAGTTGGTAAATCCTGAACGTTCTCCTCTACTAAGAAGCCGAAATGAAGAATCAGGGACTATTCAATGAATTTAATACGCTTATTCAATAAGAACAATTCGAGTTTGATGTGATGATTCCCTCAAGATTGAAGATTGGGGTCAAAAGCTCACTAAGGGTACTAGTTTCCACTACTTTGTTCCTTAAAGTACGAATGTCATATTAACTCTTATTTTAAGTTTTCTGCATAGCTATTAACATGTGCAAATAATTTGGATACAAGAATGGTCAACATATGCATTCATCCTAGAGAACTGGAAAAGCGCGTGAACTTAATTCATAAAAGGATGAGAATAAAATGGTTGTGTCATTGCTTAACAACAGGTATATAGAAGTGAATATTCAAAATTATTCTACCAATTTATCCTTTGAAAATTTTGAAATTTTGGTGAATTTGAAATTTTTGTAATTTAATTTAATTTACAAACTTCTAATGGAGATTGTATGACATATGCAATAGATAGAGTGGTCCATATTGCTAAGTAAAAATATGCACAGGTGATTATCTATCTACATCCCACCCCCAACTGAAAATTGCAATGTCCTCAGCAGGTGATTTTCAAAAATAGATAGAGAGATATCACCTGATATATCACCTGATATATCATCATAAGAATCGCAAGTGTAACAACCTGTACAGAAAGCATACAACTCCAAGCGACAAAGATAAAAAAGATATGAAATATAGAGCATGTGATCCATACATAAAATAGAACTAATCACTGGAAATAGAATAAAGGGAAAGAACAGAACAGTGATAATATACGCCATACAAACTAAAATGCAAAATATCCAAACCAACCAACAATAAACAAAATAACCCAACAGTATCCAAAAATAACCAACAAACCAACCAACAACATCCAAGTCCAACCGCAATGTCCAAAATATCCAAACAACCAAATAACCAAAAATAACCAACAACATCGATCCAGCAGAAACTAGACATCATCGGCGACGTCTGATAATATCTCAATAAACACATCAGGAGCATCCCCACCGCCACCCTCAGCAACAGTCGTAGCCATCGCCGGGTCACTCGCGATCGTGGCAGCTGTAGTAGATAATGATGTGTCTGTTAGGAAACTGCGTTCCCAGAATCCGTTGACAGTGTGTATAAGTTGGTACTGCAAAAATTTCATGAAATCTATAATAACCCTACAAGGGTGGAACTAGGGTTACCTTGAACTACAAAAACGGATTGCTGTAGTAGACGAATCGAGAACACGGGCTCGATAACAGCTCGCGATCTTCTACCGTATTCCTCCGCTGCCAGAATATCGAACTGAGTGTGGTCTCTTTCGAAATCCTTTCTGTTTTCTGCTCTCCCTCTTTTTCACTCTCTTTTCTATTCCGAGTTATAATTCTCTATATAGAAAAACGCTAGCTGATGAAAGAGCCAAAGCAGCATATATATAGGCTACGATAGGGACCATAAGAAGTCAATAAGGAATAGGCTTCCTTATGGAATTAGGAAACCCTAATTCAAACTGAATCAGATTCCTATTTCCATAAATTATAATTAATACCACTAAAGAATTATAATTGCACTCCTACCCTTATCTCAAAAATATATTTCGAGCTCCATGTTATTAAATGCTTATTATCTCCCCATGTTAAGATTACATATATCCATTAATTAAATATAATTACTGACAATCATATTTAATTAATTTCTTAAAATTCCTTGAGATCTTCTACTTAACTTATCTGATATGTCGGATACAAAATCCACCTGCAGGGTTTGACATAATCAAAACTTATAAGCTTTCTCAAGGGGATATCATCAATCCCAAAAATTGAGACATGGATTCCATCATTAATTAATATCCACCACACAATTAATATTGCCACCCAATCCAATGAGATATTGACCCATTTAAGGATCTCACCCTTTTGGGGATCAAAGTGTAAATATCAAATGTACGTGTCTACAAATTAACTTAGGATTTAGAGTATAAGCACTCATAATAGCCATGAGGTATTAATTATCTTATAAGTCAGTATAAAGATAATTACCCCAAGTCAGTCCCGTTTAATACACAAAGTGTACCAGCATAGTGAGTTAAAACTATACCGTTTTTCGTAGTCAAGACAAACCTACTACAAAACCATGCTGCAGTCCTACCGATGGTGTGTCCAATCCCATCTAAGACTGTAAACCAAAATCTTACATTCTATAATATCTGATGGCCTGATCTTCCGTATGTAAGCCGAACTCTACACACCAAACCACCTACTATATAGAATGAGAGACACACATGCATAATATTAAATAAATAATATAATACAAACATTGCCCACACAGATTCTCATAAAAAAATGGATTAACTGATTTTATTAAATGAATAATAAATCAACTACATAAAGCATGGCTTTTAGTATATATCCCTAACAATCTCCCACTTAGACTCAAAGCCATGATGCGACACACCTCACTCCTATCCCATCTACATGACTGTCAAAAGTCTTGGTCGGTAAGCTCTTGGTGAAAAGATCTGCCAGGTTATTTGCTGATGCTATCTTGGTCACTTCAACATCACCTCTTTGCACGATCTCTCGTATCAGGTGATACTTACGCTCAATGTGTTTTCCCTTCTTATGGGCCCTTGGTTCCTTTGAGTTAGCAACCGCTCCGCTATTATCGCAATAAAGGGTAATAGCCGATTGTACCGCAGGTACTACTCTTAGATCCATAAGGAAGTTTCTGAGCCAAACGGCCTCCTTAGTGGCTTCCGAAATAGCCACATACTCGGCTTCCATGGTGGAATCAGCAATACATGACTGCTTGATACTCCTCCAAGTAATGGCTCCACCTCCTAGGGTAAACACATATCCTGAGGTAGACTTTCTGGAATCCCTATCTGACATGAAATCAGAATCTGTGTACCCAATGGGTACAAGACTGTCTACTTGGTAAACTAACATATAGTCTCGAGTCCTTTTCAGGTACTTGAGAATATTTTTCACCACAGTCCAATGTTCTTGCCCTGAATTAGACTGATATCTACTAACCATGCCAACAGCAAAGCAGATGTCAGGTCTAGTACATAGCATAGCATACATTAGGCTTCCTACTGCCGAGGCATAAGGAACTGCCTTCATCTTCTCTATCTCATCAGGTGTCTTAGGACACTGATCCTTAGATAGAGTAATTCCGTGTCTGAAAGGAAGGAATCCCTTCTTGGAATCTTAGATGCTAAACCTTGCAAGAATATTGTCAATATAAGTGCCTTGTGACAAGCCCAACATCCTATTCTTGCAATCTCACATAAGCTTGATCCCTAGGATGTGACCGGCTTCTCCCAAGTCCTTCATATCAAATTGACTGGACAACCATACCCTTATAGAAGATAATACCCCTACATCGTTTCCGATTAGCAAGATATCATCCACATATAGTACTAAGAACACCACCACTCTTCCATCAAGTTTCTTGTACACACAAGATTCATCCGCACATTGATCAAAACCAAAAGACTTGATTGCTTGATCAAAGCGGATATTCCAAGACCTAGATGCCTGCTTAAGTCCATAAATGGACTTCTTAAGCTTGCACAACACGTGTTCTTGGCCCTTCGCAATGAACCCGTCTGGTTGCATCATATAGATGCACTCGTCAAGATTCCCATTTAAAAATGCTGTCTTGACATCCATTTACCAAATTTCATAATCGAAATGTGCAGCAATGGATAAGAGAATCCGGATAGACTTCAGCATTGCCACTGGCGAAAAAGTTTCCTCATCATCGATTCCTTCTTTTTGAGTGAACCCTTTCGCAACAAGCCTTGCTTTAAAGGTTTCCACCTTACCGTCTGCTCCTCTCTTCTTCTTATAGATCCACTTGCATCCAATGGGTTTTATTTCATTGGGTGGTTCTATAAGATCCCAGACTTGATTAGAGTACATGAACTCCATTTCAGACTTCATAGCCTTTTGCCAAAGATCTGCATCTTTATCTTAGAGTGCTTCATTGTAGTTACAGGGGTCGGTACCTTGTTCATCAGGGACCCGGTCATAAGACTCTCCCAAGAACATATACCGGTCAGGTTGAATAATAACCCTCCCACTACGACGAGGCACAACCCGTGTCTATGCATCACTGATATTTCGTTGTGAAGATTCTGAACCTAATACACCATTATCTACACGTTGTACTGGTTCAGGAACCTGCGTGTTAATGGTTGGTTCGGGATCTACACGAGTTTCGATAATCCTCCCACTACGATGTGGTAATGGAATATCGATAACTCTTTCTTGTGGTGTTTCTTCTCGTACCGTTGGTATCGAAGAAGTATGTCTCGGTGTCTCTCTTCTCATTTCCTCTAGAACAATACGACTTCTGGGCTTGTGGTCCATAACATAGTCCTCTTCTAAGAATGTGGCATTGGTGCTAACAATAACCTTCTGATCCTTAGGACTATGAAACAGACCACCTTTAGTTCCTCTTGGATACCCAACAAAGAAACATACTTCTGTTCTTGATTCCAACTTTTCTGTGTTCCCTTTCAGCATATGTGCTGGACTACCCCAGATTCGAATATGCCGCAGACTAGGCTTTCGCCCAGTCCACAATTCCGTGGGAGTAGTAGGTACTGACTTAGATGGTACCAAGTTTAGAATGTATGCAGCTGTCTCTAATGCGTGTCCCCAAAACGAAATTGGTAAATCCGAGTAACTCATCATAGATCTTACCATGTCCATGAGAGTCCTGTTCCTTCTTTCTGCTACACCGTTCTGCTGAGGCATACGGGGTGCAGACAATTGGGATGTAATCCCTTGCTCCAATAAGTATTCCCTAAACTCTCCCAAGAGGTACTCTCCACCACGATCAGATCGTAGTGTCTTGATACATTTACCTAGACGCTTCTCTGTTTCAGCCTTGAAGTCTTTGAATTTCTCAAAGCATTCAGACTTACGCCGCATCAAATAAATGTACCCATACCTTGAGTAATCATCGATGAAAGTGACAAAGTACTCAAATCCCCCTCTTGCTTGGACAGTCATAGGACCACACAAATCAGAGTGAACCAGTTCCAACGGCTCTTTTGCTCTATAGCCCTTGGCCGAGAATGGCCTCTTGGTCATTTTACCTTCCAAGCAGGATTCACAAACTGGAAGTGTCTCCACTTCCAATGAGCCTAATGGCCCATTTTGAACCAGTCTTTGAATTCTTTTCAAATTAATATGACCAAGGCGTAAGTGCCAAAGATGCGTTTGGTTCATCCTCGAAGGTTCTTTTCTCTTAAATGGAAAACTATTTATGTTATTCAATTCATTAAGTTGCAGTATAGGAGAGATAGGATTTATAATATAAAGATCATCCACCAATTGGCCAGAACAAATAAAACGTTTATTTTCTTTAATAACTACTACTTTATTAAAATGAACTGAATATCCATTCTTTACTAAACTAGAAACTTAAACTAAATTCCTTCTAATATAAGGTACATAAAAGCAATTTCTTAATATTAAAATCCTATCTCTACCAAAACTGAGATGTAGATCTCCTACTGCAACTGCTGCTACTCTCGTAGCATTTCCCATATATAGATAAATCTCTCCATCACTGAGCTGTCTGGTTCCCTGGAACCCCTGCAAAGAATTGTATACATGATCAGTGGCTCCCGTATCTACACACGAGGTACCGGTAGATCGGACCACTAAACACGATTCAACAACTAGTAAATGAGATTTACCTTGATTGTTCTGTCTGGCGAGATAAACTGGACATTGCTTCTTCCAGTGTCCTGGCTGCTTGCAAACAAAACATTTGCCTTTAGGCTTTCCCGGTTGTCCTCGTGGCCTTTGGATTGGCGGAGGACCCGCGGCCTTCTTTTGAGCCTTTTTCATTTTCTTCTTGCCTTTCGGCTTTGAAGCATAACCTTTCTCAAACACAAGAGCACTCCCTAACTTTCTGTTGAGACCCTCAGCTGCCTGGAGTTCTTTAAGCAGCTCCGCCAAAGTATATTTAAATTTATTAATGTTGTAATTGAGGCAGAATTGCTTAAAAGACTCTGGCAGTGACTGGAGTACGATATCGACCTGGGTTTCCCCGTCGATTTCAGCTCCAAGGATCTCTAGTTCATTAAGAAGAGATATCATCTTAAGAACATGATCCCTTGTAGGCGTCCCCTCAGCCATGGTTGTGTTCATCAAGTCTTTCATAGCAACCTGCCTAGCAGCACGACTTTGATCCCCAAACATCTCTTGGAGGCTCTCCATCATGTCATA
Organism: Hydrangea macrophylla; assembly: GCA_033977485.1. Taxonomy (NCBI): domain Eukaryota; kingdom Viridiplantae; phylum Streptophyta; class Magnoliopsida; order Cornales; family Hydrangeaceae; genus Hydrangea; species Hydrangea macrophylla. The sequence continues at coordinate 7,971,351 of CM066982.1, read as the reverse complement.
GGCGCTGGTCATTGACTGATGCTGATGTTGCAGAACATTTGACATGGATGCCAAAATGTAACACCGCGCCATCTCATCAGCCTTGACCCATTTCTTGTGAGCCTGGGTTTCCTCAGCGGTTGCCCCCTCACCAGGTTGCTCAGGACATTCTTGAGTAAGCACAACCTTGTACTCTTCAGCAGTTAACACAATATCCAAATTCCTTTTCTAGTCTATATAGTTTGGTCCAGTAAGTTTGTTTTCTTTAAGTATAACAGCAAGTGGATTGAAAGTACCCATTTAAAAGCCTGAGAATCACATAACATAAATAATTACGTTTGGGCAAAAATTACTATGGATTCGAGTTAAAAATATTGGTTCCCTCTACCATATTTGAAAGGAATCCGCCAGCAACCTGATACACCGCGAATAGTATGACTCGATGGGAAGCCATATACTATCCATCACTTGTTCAGATAGACAATTGCCTTTTAATTTTACTATCCAGGCAATATACTTTGCCTAATAAAATTAAACTGCTGACTTGCTTTGGTCCTATAAATAATAACAGTGACTCAGATGGAGAGGATATTATTATTTATAGCTAAGTGTATACCAGCACTTAATTCTAGGTCAAGAGTTCCATGAGGAACACCTCTGATGGAGAGGTGACCCGCACCAACAATCACCCAAAACATTCTTTTAAAGAAGTTTGTACTGATGATTCCATGATCAACTACATCCGATAGGGAGGATGACACTAAAGCCATCACACAAAATTAATCATATCATCTACAAACTAGTGATGGAGACCATGGGATTTATACTTGATAAATTCCCTCTCCCACTTAGAATTTTTAAAAAAATTGAGGGTTATAATTTTTTAGAAAAACTTTTAAATTTAATTAATAAAAAATAATGGAATACTTGACAAGGATTAATTCATCCTTACTAGTGAAACCCACATGTGTAGATAATAAAATTATTCTATTCTCATAATTTTAGAAAATAAGTACTTATGTTTTCAAATTATGGAATTAGTTTTATTTCTAAATACACATGTAGTTGTCCATCATTTTAAATTAATATAAATTAAACATGCAGCTAGACATCTGAAATAGGTTTAGGAACAATTATCCATGTTGTCCTATTCATTAAACATGAAACAATAATAATCATTCAATCACACATAAATAAGGAAACCACAATAAAATAGGAATCCCACTATTATGGTCAAGCTGCAACTCTTGTGAAGAAATCTTCATTGAATCCGATTAGCTCTATGTCGCCACTACGCAACGGGGGTCGAGCTGCCCCGGAAGCTAAATTCGATTTACCATCAGCAACTGCCTTCCAGAACTGTTTTCTGAAACTGCCTTCTGAATCTGCTTCTAGATTGCTTTCGAAAACTGCTTGTAAAACTGCTCTCACGAACCATCTTCACAGATTTACTTGAGATATATTACATAAACCCTATGCCTCCGTGAAGGAGTTCACATGCTATATATTTGCAGTAAATTAACCACGCATCAATCAAGCATGGGATCCAATACATACAAATCCTATGCCTCCATAAAGGAGTTCACATACTATATCAAAACAGCAATATTAACCACGAATAAACCCATCGTGGGATCCAATCACACAAAACCAGCGACAAAATAGTGGAATAAGAACGCTGCAAAACAAGGGTTAGCACAGATCTACGTTCTATCCATCCATCAATGCACGCATAAGATCTATTTTATTGGACAACATGGTTGCTTCCAACCTATGCGCAGAATCAACCTAGCTCTGATACCACTGTTAGGAAACTGTGTTCCCAGAATCCGTTGACAGTGCGTATAAGTTGGTACTGCAAAAAATTTCGTGAAATCTATAATAACCCTACAAGGGCGGAACTAGGGTTACCTTGAACTGCAAAACGGATTGCTGTAGTAGACGAATCGAGAACACGGGCTCGATAACAGCTCACGATCTTCTACCGTATTCCTCCGCTTCCAGAATATCGAACTGAGTGTGGGCTCTTTTGAAATTCTTTTTGTTTTCTGCTCTCCCTCTTTTACGCTCTCTTTTCTATTTCGAGTTATAATACTCTTGATGGAAAAATGCTAACTGATGAGAGAGCCAAAGCAGCATATATATAGGCTACGATAGGGACCATAAGAAGTCAATAAGGAATAGGCTTTCTTATGGAATTAGGAAACCCTAATTCGAACTGAATCAGATTCCTATTTCCATAAATTATAATTCATACCACTAAAGAATTATAATTGCACTCCTACCCTTATCTCAAAAATATATTTCGAGCTCCATGTTATTATATGCTTATTATCTCCCCATGTTAAGATTACAGATATCCATTAATTAACTATAATTACTGACAATCATATTTAATTAATTTCTTAAAATTCCTTGAGATCCTCTACTTAACTTATCTGATATGTCGGATACAAAATCCACCTGCAGGGTTTGACATAATCAAAACTTATAAGCTTTCTCAAGGGGATATCATCATTCCCAAAATTGAGACATGGATTCCATCATTAATTAATATCCACCCCACAATTAATATTGCCACCCAATCCAATGAGATATTGACCCATTTAAGGATCTCACCCTTTTGGGGATCAAAGTGTAAATATCAAATGTACGTGTCTACAAATTAACTTAGGATTTAGAGCATAAGAACTCATAATAGCCATGAGGTATTAATTATCTTATAAGTCAGTATAAAGATAATTACCCCAAGTCAGTCCCGTTTAATACATAAAGTGTACCAGCATAGTGAGTTAAAACTATACCGTTTTTCGTAGTCAAGACAAACCTACTACAAAACCATGCTGCAGTCCTATCGATGGTGTGTCCAATCCCATCTAAGACTGTAAACCAAAATCTTACATTCTATAATATCTGATGGCCTGATCTTCCGTATGTAAGCCGAACTCTACACACCAAACCACCTACTATATAGAATGAGAGACACACATGCATAATATTAAATAAATAATATAATACAAACATTGCCCACACAGATTCTCATAAAAAAAAATGGATTAACTGATTTTATTAAATGAATAATAAATCAACTACATAAAGCATGGCTTTTAGTATATATCCCTAACATATACACCCCCAACTAACCAATATTGTTCTGGACATACAGGAAAGTGAAAAAAATAGTTCAGTGATAGGACATATAAGCCAAAAAGTCATCATCAACATAGAGAATTGCAAATATTTTATAAATAGAACAGTATTTTAACATCCATTTGCAACATTATTGCCCCCAATCATGGTATTAAAAACCTTATTGAAACAGAGGAATTAAAAGAAACTGAAACTACTAAAAACATTGTCTAGGAATACACTTCAATTGATGAAAGAAAGATGAAAATGACGGAATACAATTGAAGTGTAGCACTATTCTTCAAGCATGAAGATATCATTTTCCACAATGTCTGTCTCTGCCAAAGCTCTGAATATGGGGTCCAAATTTGTTGATTCCCTTTTCCAGAATAGCCGGAAGGCATCCAGGGCATCATTAAGCAAGTCTGAACTATCCAAAGAATTGATTGCACGTGTAGGAGGTGATCCGAATGGAGAAAGCGATAACGGCGTGTGATTTTGCATCGGACTTTCCTCTTGCGGCGGGGTACCCAGGGACAGTATGTATGGTCCAATCCTGTGGAACAACTGATGTGGAAGGAACAGTGGTGGTAACATATGATTCATAGTGACACCCCTGACAAAGAAAAATAAAAGAGAACAAAAAGAAAAGAAAGAAATTAAATAAACAAACAAAAAAAACTAAAGGAATGAATAAAACTGGAAATGTGACCAAGAAATAACCTCACTATTGGCCTGATATCCCCAAGTGCACTAGCAGGTAGAGGGGATTGAAGCCGGAACAACAAATAACTCAAATGTACATAAATGTAGGGAACCACTTGGATGACAAGAAAATCGTCAATATATGTGAATACGACATTATGACATTCTGGCACCACATCCTGTAAGTCCTCTTCTTCCCATGGTTCCCACATTGAGTCATTTTCCCACTGTTCCAACAGAGCGTCATCCACTTCCCCAACAAAGTACCCTTCAGGTTCTCCTTCCTCTTCAGAGAGGTCCATATGCTTGAAAGGGTTAATTTGGAGGAGCAGGATCGTAAGGGATGTACCCATAAATCAGGTCCACTACATCATCCGCCCCTGGTCCTTGATAGGGAGAAAAGCAGAATGCTATCTCGTCGGCAGTCCAAGGGGGGTTAGGATATTCCGAATCAGCCCATGACCCTATGGAATGAACGTCATCGTCCTGCATTTTTAATATCCTGCAAGGGAGAGAAAGCAAGGAATAACAGTTTAAGAATCGAAGTCACATTCAAAAAGACAGAAAGGAACAAAACAAAAATGAAATGAAGTAAAAGAAAAAGTACAATAACAAAGTGGAAACGCACTCGAGCGTTTTAGGTTGAGGCATAGTCGGGCTTATCCAGTTGGATGTGCTCGACCTCGGGATGGAAATCCTCTAAGAACGGTTTTAACCTTTGGCCATTGACCTTGAAACTTTTGTCGTTCTTAGGATTAAATAACTCAACAGCCCCATGTGGAAAGACAGATTTGACTGTGAAGGGTCCTGTCCACCGAGATCGGAGTTTTCCTGAGAAGAGATGAAGGCGTGAATCGTATAGTAAAACTTTCTGTCTCAGCTCGAAAGATTTTCGAAAAATTGTTCTATCATGGCGAGCCTTCAACCTTTCCTTATGAAGTTTAGCATTGTCATATGCATCTCGACGGATTTCTTCCATTTCCGCCAACTGGAGTTTCCGGAGATGACCTCCCTTTTTAATGTCGAAGTTTAATGAGCGTGTCGCCCAATATGCTTTGTGCTCAATTTCAACGGGGAGGAGACATGCCTTACCATACACTAGCCTATATGGGGACATTCCCAAATTTGTCTTGTAGGCTGTACGGTACGGCCAAAGAGCATCAGTCAATTTATAAGCCCAGTCTTTTCTGTTGAAACTAACCGTCCTTTCTAAAATGTGCTTGATTTCACGATTAGCCAACTCTGCCTGCCCGTTCGTTTGTGGGTGGTAGGCTAGAACGATCTTGTGATTCACCCCGTATTTCTTGAGTAGTGATTCCAAAGGCCTATTGCAAAAGTGTTTTCCTTGGTCACTTATTAGTGCTTTTGGGGTCCTGAAACGCGATAAGATGTTTTCCTTAAGAAAAGACATTACCATTTTGTGGTCATTGCGTCTCGTAGGTATTGCTTCTACCCATTTTGATATATATTCCACAGCCAGGAGTATATATTCACAGTTATTAGATTTAGGAAACGGACCCATAAAGTCTATGCCCCAACAATCGAATATTTTAATTGTAATGATGGGAGTTAAGGGCATCAAATTTCTTTTCGAAATTGTACCAAGCTTTTGACATCGTTGGCACGATTTACAAAAAGCATAGGCATCTTTGAACACGGTGGGCCAATAGAAGCCGCTGTGCAATACTTTGTGTGCGGTCTTTTGGGAGGCAAAATGGCCACCGCAGGCTTCAGAATGACAGGAGGCCAAAATTACAGTTATGTCCTCATTCGGGATGCAACGCCTGATGACCTGATCAGCACAATACTTAAATAAGTAAGGGTCATCGAAAAAGAAATGACGTGTGACCGAAAGGAACCTTTTCTTGTCCTGATTTGACCAATGACTTGGGGTCTCTCCTGTAACAAGGTAATTTATTATATTTGCGTACCAAGGCAAACTGGAGACAGCCATCAGTTGATCGTCTAGGAATTCATCTTTTATTGGTACGGGCTCAGTGTTGTCAATAAATGTCAACCGAGATAAATGATCGGCGACCACATTCTCTACTCCTTTTTTATCCTTTATAGTGATATCAAATTCCTGGAGTAGGAGTATCCAGCGGATGAGCCTTTGTTTTGCATCTTTCATAGATAATAGGTACTTGAGGGCCGAGTGGTCTGTAAAACAGACGATTGGGAACCCTATCAGATAAGACCTGAATTTGTCCAGAGCAAAGACTATTGCTAGTAGCTCTTTCTTAGTAGTTGCATAATTCATTTGAGCTTCGTTAAGTGTTCGACTAGCATAGTATATTACATAAGGCTTGTTATCCTTCCTTTGCCCTAGGACTGCGCCAATGGCATAATCGCTAGCATCGCACATTAACTTAAACGGCAAACTCCAGTCGGGTGCCTGTATTTCGGTGCAGAGGTAAGGTGTTCTTTTAGTGCGTCAAAAGATGTTTGACAGTTTTTTGACCATTCGAATGGCATGTCTTTAACCAACAGTTGACACAGTGGTCGGGAGATTGCACGAAAATTTTTGATAAAGCGATGATAGAATCCCGCGTGTTCCAAAAAAGATCGGATGTCTCGGACTGTACGATGCGCAGGTAGGTTTGAAATTATATCGATTTTTGCTTTATCGACTTAGATACCCTTATCAGAAATAATGTGGCCGAGGACAATTCCCTTGGTCACCATGAAGTGACACTTTTCCCAGTTTAGTACTAAGTGTTTGTCCTCGCATCTTGCCAACACATTTTCAAGGTTTTCTAGGCAGTTATCAAAACTGTGGCCAAACACTAAGAAGTCTTCCATTAAGACCTCGAGTGTCTGTTCAACCATATCACTGAATATGCTTAACATGCACCGCTGAAAGGTGGCAGGTGCATTGCATAAACTGAAGGGCATACGACGGTAGGCGAATGTATCGAACGGACAAGTGAAAGTCGTCTTCTCCTGATCCTCAGGAGCAATTTCGATTTGATTATACCCACTATATCCATCCAAGAAGCAATAAAATTTATGACCCGCCACTATTTCTAGCATTTGATCCATGAATGGCAATGGAAAGTGGTCTTTCCGGGTCACAGTATTTAACTTTCGATAATCAATACACATCCGCCATCCAGTGGGGACGTGTGTTGGTACTAACTCGCCGTCTTTGTTTGGGATAACTGTTATGCTAGCCTTTTTGGGCACCACCTGGGTTAGACTAACCCAAGAGCTGTCAGAGATAGGATATATAATCCCAATGTCAAGAAGTTTTAAGACTTCCTTTTGTTAGGGATATATACTAAAAGTCATGCTTTATGTAGTTGATTTATTATTTATTTAATAAAATCAGTTAATCCATTTTTTTATGAGAATCTGTGTGGGCAATGTTTGTATTATATTATTTATTTAATATTATGCATGTGTGTCTCTCATTCTATATAGTAGGTGGTTTGGTGTGTAGAGTTCGGCTTACATACAGAAGATCAGGCCATCAGATATTATAGAATGTAAGATTTTGGTTTACAGTCTTAGATAGGATTGGACACACCATCGGTAGGACTGCAGCATGGTGTTGTAGTAGGTTTGTCTTGACTATGGAAAACGGTATAGTTTTAACTCACTATGCTGGTACACTTTGTGTATTAAACGGGACTGACTTGGGGTAATTATCTTTATACTGACTTATAAGATAATTAATACCTCATGGCTATTATGAGTGCTCATGCTCTAAATCCTAAGTTAATTAGTAGACACGTACATTTGATATTTACACTTTGATCCCCAAAAGGGTGAGATCCTTAAATGGGTCAATATCTCATTGGATTGGGTGGGAATATTAATTGTGTGGTGGATATTAATTAATGATGGAATCCATGTCTCAATTTTGGGAATGATGATATCCCCTTGAGAAAGCTTATAAGTTTTGATTATGTCAAACCCTGCAGGTGGATTTTGTATGCGACATATCAGATAAGTTAAGCAGAGGATCTCAAGGAATTTTAAGAAATTAATTAAATATGATTGTCAGTAATTATATTTAATTAATGGATATCTGTAATCTTAACATGGGGAGATACTAAGCATTTAATAACATGGAGCTCGAAATATATTTTTGAGATAAGGGTAGGAGTGCAATTATAATTCTTTAGTGGTATGAATTATAATTTATGGAAATATGAATCTGATTCAGTTTCTTAAATGAGTTATGAACATCCTCCAATTGGTCTCATCCATTTCCAAGGAATCATGACTCTATAAAAAATCTTTGATCACGATTGGTTTATGGATTCACTGCACCTTTGTTAAATTGATGTTCATATTTTGAATCAAACTTGATCCTTGATTCTAGAGAGAATTAGGATCAAGTATAACCATGATTTTTGGAATAGATAATGAAACATGAAGAGATTCATAGATTTAGCCTTAATGGATTTCCGCCATAGATCTCACAACAAGATAATCCTAAGGTTTTACTTAATCTTATGAATTTTGAATGTAAACTATGAAAATCTACATCTAATTCCTCTCTCAAACATATGATCCTTGAGGAATATAGGATTATGATATGCTATTCTCCTCTCAAATTAATGGTCCTTGGAGACTAAATGAAACTCAAATCTACTCAAATCTCTATGGAATATAGTATAGATTCCATAAGATTCCTAATAGGGAGATCCAAGTCATGAGTTTGAATTCAACCAACTATATGTAGAGATGACCATGATTCACTTTAATCCCCATATAAATCATAGGATCATAAGGAACTAGAGGATCAAACTCAAAGAAATCTAATGAGATATTGAAGATCTCATAGATCCTATGAGAAGAATATAAACAAAAGAAATGAAATCAAAGGTTATTTGAAAATTTCAAGTCAAAACTCTTTTATTCATAAATCCAAAGCTCTATTTTGGACCCAAATTAATGAAATGTTATGAAATTCAATCACAAGCTCTAAGTGGTGTGTGATGAAATGGGGTAGGAAGAGAGGTTTTGAAAATGTGTAAAGTTCCTAGAACTATGAACTTGTGATTGAATTCACCTAATTCTACCAAGGATTGAGAGGTTACCTCTATGACCTCAAGGATTTCTTCAATTTCTTGGGAAGCTCTTCCACAATCTTCAAATTCTTCTTCCAATTCTTCAAGAAAACTCTTCTTTCTTCTCTCAATTCTCTCTCTATTATATATCTCTCTCTCTTGTATCTCTCTAAGATTTTAAGTGAAAAATTCAAAAGTAAGAGTAAAAGTCCTCATAATGGAGATGAAGGTGTTTATATAGACCAACATGACAAGGTTAAATGGGTAAATTCGGGTGAAAACCCATGTGCAAAGTTTTCTTCTAGAACATGTGAGAAAGGTAGTCTGTTACAATTCGTGGCACTCGATGACTACCTGCGGCACCCACTGAGTGCCGGACGGCACTCATTGAATGCCGGGCGGCACTCAGTGAGTGCCAGCGCGGCAATCAGTGAGTGCCGCCGGCTTTCCCGCATGCCGGGGCTAACATAATTTTGCCCTCTTTTTAATTTTCAACATATATATTAATATAAACCTAATTTACCTAGTAAAGTATATACTTATGTACTTATATTTGCAAAGTACTTTATTAAAATGTACCCATATGCATGGTATACATTCTCATGTAATCCCTTTTTTATTTCCTTTTTCTTTTCTTCTTTTTTCCTTTTCTTTTCATGACTTTTTCAAAAATTCTTTTTCACTTTCTCCTTATATATATATATATTAGAACTCTTTCTTTTCTTCTCTCTCTCTCTTCTTTTTTATTTTATATATCTTATTATCATTGCTATATATATATTTTTTTTATTATTTTTTTAAGGTATTCTCAGACTGATTTCCTCACACGTTCTTCAACGTTCAGGTTTCTCTTTGAATACCAAATTTCTCCTTCTTTTTTTCTTTGGTTTTGAAACTTTACTTGAAGAATCTTTGAAGAATTTGAATCTTCTGGAAAATCTTTGAATTTCACCAGTCATCGTCATCATCAGTCTTAAGAGGTAACCAATCCCTGGATTTGACGTTTGGTCAAAATCGGGGTGTCTACATGCGTGCACACAAAATAAAGCGATTTTGTTACTTGTCATTTCCGATTTATCTGCCAAAATTACTCAATGTGCCAATTTCAGAAATATTGGGATATTCCTACTACCTAAGTGTGTAAATGGAAACATTATTAGCAAATTAAGATTGAGCCATCGCAAGAAGTAAAAGAACACGAGCATATCAAAACTCTTTGTTTATTCATAGACAACTGACACCATTCAAAAATGCGAATAAACAAAAGTACATAAAGTCACTAAGCACCCTTATTCTTAAGGACCTTAACTTCATCCTCTAAGACCTTTAGTTTAGCCACCAACTATTTAACAATAATTTCCAAAGCATGAGAATCCATCTCCTGCATGATGGACTCCATCTGCAGAAGGGCACCTTGCCTCTCCACCTTCTACAGGTGCTCTTCCAAGTTTTCCACCGAAAGCCTTGCCCAGGAACTAGGCACATCAGAACTAGCAAGCTCCTCCGACCGAGCCCTCTTCGGTTGAGGAAGAGATTTGACCTCGATGATCTTCTCTTTTCCCTTTTTGGACAGAGCAGGAGGCGAATCAGGGTTCTTTGAAGGGTCGGTGCTGGTAGATAGTAAGATCGTGCCCTCAGTCGGAGGAGAACTAACTATTGGACGTGAACTAGAAGCCATGGATTTGGTGAATCGACGTAACCCAGGAGCGACCGCAGTAGAAGCTGTGACCGAGGCATCACTACCATCCCCCTCACCTATAGGACCTGCATCCCCAATGGGGTTCTCTTTTCCCTTTCCAGTTTTTGTTGGAAAAGCCATCCAAACCATTCACAAGATGCCTCTCCTCAATGTCGACTCGAAAGTATCGTTCACCTCTATCGATGTTGAGGCTGTAATAGCGAGTGACCTCACGAACACCTAGAAAGATCCCAAGACGCTGGCACAGGGCACCGATGCCCCAGAGAAGACACACTAGGTTAGGACGATAGACAGACAACGGAAAGCACAATCCCTTCAGGAGATTGCAAAATAGAGCGGGTAGTGGAAGTTGCAGCCTCACCACCACCAGCAGATAACTGTTGATACCAACAGATGGGAAGGCCATGGCCTCCCCCTCTATGAAGGAGCGAACCACAATGTCATTAGGGATTTCGCAATCTCTCCTGAACATGGCAAGTCGTTCATCAAAAGTCAGGTTGATTCGAGAAGCCATGAGTAACCGAGTAAAGAGAAGCCATGAGTAACCGAGTAAAGATGTGGAGGTTATAAAAAAGCAATTACAAGACGTAGAAGGTATTACTCGGATAACCGCTTACTAAAGGGACAAGAACCTATATGAGGATTTTGATACCTACTGTGATACGTCTCCCAACATGTACAAGTGATGATTACGATAAATGGCGGGAAAATATCTACACCGTTAGATCCATTGACTAGCATATGAATGGTTGGATTCAATGAAGCTACCCCAGAAGATACGGCGGTTAGAATCCCATGAGATCGATTGCATTTAATGCGATATGATGGCCTATTTTCAGCTCACGTGCAAACACGAGCCCACGTGATAAATGTAATAAAGATTTTTTCTACGTATTCAGATCAGGTCAGGCTATCACGCCTTACACCTGATCCCAAATCTAGAAAAATCATATAAATATATATATTTTTAAGTATTCAGATCAGGTCAGGCTGTCATGCCTTAGACCTGATCTCAAATCTGGAAAAATCATATAATAGAGATTTTTTCTAAGTGTTCAGATCAGGTCAGGTTGTCACGCCTTACAGCTGATCTCAGATCTTGAAAAATCATACAAAGATATTTTTTCTAAGTGTTCAGATCAGGTTAGGCTGTCACGCCTTAGACCTGATCTCAAATCTAGAAAAATCATATAATTAAGATTTTTTTCTAAGTATTCAGAGCAGGTCAGGCTATCACGCTTTACACCTGTTCTCAAATCTGGAAAAATCATATAATAAAGATAATTTCTTCAAAGTGTTCAGATCAGTTTAGTCTGTCACACCTTAGACCTGATCTGAAATCTGGAAAAAAAATATAACAAAAAGCATCCACAATAAGAACCATTCAATTCCAAGTTGATACAAGCAAAGTTATATTCATAACATTGACAAGAAGGGGAAGAAGGCACCCCCAGGGCAACATCCAACATAAGCACAATACCCCAACGCTTACAATAATGAAAAAAAAAAATGTGGCTACTGCTTTAAGGGAACTAGTTTAGTGCCAACAGTAGCGTCGGCAGTTTCTTCAACAGAAGGAATGTTCTCATAGCAGGGACCTGGGGCTGGGATATCGGCATCTAGACCCATAACAGGGGTCTCACCAATGTCTTCTGTAGTAGGAAGTAATTGAGTGTAATCGATCTCAAGAAATTGGGTCCTCAACCTCCCTGAAATGTCCTGCTCACATTCATGCCAACCCAGGTCGTAACCTTCATTCGCCAGTAAGGCACCCATGGCCACCAGCTCATCTGATTTTTCATTAAAGTAAGCGGCAGCTGCAGCCTTCTTCTCCTCGTCCATGTTCTCCCTCAGTTTGGTTGTGATCTCCTTCTCGGCCTCAAGAAGCACTTCAGCCACTTCAGCCCTTTTCATAGCTTCCTCTAGTTAAAGATGAACCGACAAGAGCTGGGAATCTACAGTCGCTTTTTCCAAATTAATTATGGAAAGGTGTGCTTAGAGAGCGTCAGCCCTGATTGGTTTAATAGAAACCTTTCTTATTTGCATCACTGAGAGGTCCTCCATACTGGACCCCTCAAAGTTGACTTTATAAATGGCAGCAGTCATGAAAGCGCTCTGAAGCGAGAAAGAAATTCATAAAACAGTAATAAAAAGTACTAAGGAAAAAAAGGTGGCCCAAAATCAAGAGTTACCTCAAGCTAGGCATTGATACAGGATCGAAGAAAACCCAATTTCTTCTCCAAGTCAACTGAGCCAGTAAACTTTGCAGCCAACTTCTTACAATATGCCTCCGATCTGCAGACTTGCCTCCCCAGAGCGCAGGCTGGGAGCCTACTTTTGATTTATCCTTGCTCTGCCTGTGGTGGGCGCGGGAAGGGCAGTAGGAGCCTCCGATTGCACAAGGGCCGAGATCTATAAGTCCGAACCGCCACTCTCTTCGGTCGCAGGAGGCATCGATTTGTCAACAATTTTGTGAATTCTCCTCTTGGAGTGGGTAGGAGGCAGAGTAGCTCTAGTAGAAGCCGGCACTTCGGGTGCCCCCCTTTTCTTACCTCTAGTGGCAGATCAAATCCTGGCAAGAACGCCATCCATCTGAATCAACCCAGCGCTCAGAAGGTTCTCACCAGAGAGGATTGTGGCATGGGTCCTAATCGATGGCTAGAAAAGAGCAGCCAAAAACCCTTTCACCGCCTTTGACGAATAGGACTTCGAATAGTGGAATGAGCTGTAAGAGAAGGAAAGAATTAAACAACATTCTAGCCGCAGGAAAACAAAGAACCCTAAAGATAATTGTCCTTACACAGAGTCCCTACCAACCGAACTTCTCAAGTAGAGCCTCGAATGAAGAAAACGTTGTTCTTCCATTTCTTATGGTCCAACTTCAAGTCATTTACCACGTGGTGTCCAGGCGCCACGCTCACAAAGTACCCAGACCCAGGCTTATTCTGAACATTCATGATGGTCCTAAGGGACTTCAGGTCTAGTTCCACCGCATTTAGGTGGGACAAAACTACAAGTCCTAACAAAGTGAGCCAGCCATTGGGGATAAGTTGAGAAGGGGCTAGTCCAAAGAAAGTTAAAAACTTATAGAAGAAGAGATGAAGGAGAAGTCTAACCCCCAATTTTAGAACGTAAGGGTAAATGCTGTCTCCCCTTTCCCTAAGTCAAATGCGATTTGCTTAGGGTCAGGAACCCTACATTCTAAATTACCCAAAATCTTGTGTGTTTTTCTGATAAGGTCCAGTTTCATTTTAGTCATGGAGGAAGTGTTCATAGGACCATCGTATCTCAGATGAGACCCACCAGCTTGACCCTCTAGCTCAAACTCGTCTACTATCCTGGTCTGAGGGGATGAAGCAGACGGTTCTTCAGAACTAGTGTGCTCAGTAGAAATTGACAAGGAAGACATGACAAGAGGGAGGGAAAATCTGACCTAGGTCGCTGGAGATGCTGGGAAAGAGGCTTGGAAAAATCGCCTCCTTATTCTTGAAAGAACACTTTGAAATCGAATGAAACAATGATCAAGCCTGCAATCAGCCTTTTCATTCAAAACCCTAACCTCGGGAACACCAAGCATCATCATTACACTTGCCACTCTTCGTCTCAACAAGGACGCGTGGACAGGACGCGTCGCATCACTTTGGGATTAGAGTCCCAATCCAACGATCTGAATTGAGACCAAAAGGGAAGTAGCTGATATGGTGTCGTTTAGCCCCTCCACCAGATTATGACACTTGGCAAGGAAGATACGGGCCGGCTGCATTAGATACCATCTTGGCTGAACGGGTCCATATAGTCGTTAGGCCAAGATCACATGATCACTCCCGTTCTAGGAATGTAGGAATAAACAGCCCATAATATGAGAAGTGGGACACGTAGTGAACCACGAAATAGCCCAACCCAACGGTACACAACAGGGTAGTGAAAGATTGCACCGAAAAGGGCGCAGTCTGTTGATTATTCCTTATTTATACACTGTCAAATCAACGAATGAGTTACTGAATCTCCTCCCTTCTATGATCTAGTTATCAGTTCTCTTTCCTAGAAACTAACTTAGTCATCGGAGGAGACTCAAGGACCACAACTCCCCTTGAGTCTTTCGCTTTCCTTATTGTACAGGATCCAGCTCTGGAAAATCATCAGTTGCTGCTCAACCCATAACCATGGCCTGAAGCGAGCTACACCAAAACTCAAGAAGATTTTAAAGATTAATCATGGCAATAATTTAACATTAAAGAAGATGAAGATCTCTACCAGTAATAATGCTAACAAAGACAATAACAGTAGATTGAAAATGAGGATGTGGGTTCTGGGAAAAGTTTTTAAAAACATATAAAAGAGAAAAATAAAAGCAGTAATTAGTAACGAAGACTTTCAGTTAATTATAATCTCTTATATAGGAGTACTATAGTTCTAGTATGATTAGAGTTCTTTAATTATAAGACTTGGTATTAGGAATTAGTGCTTATCCATGCAACCACCCAAAGAGAGAGAGAGTGTGTGTATGTCGGGAGGGGGGCACAAGACTGAGAAAAAGAGAGAAAGAAAAATGACTATAGGAACACGTTACTTCACTTTATTTTGGAGAATTATACCCAAAAAAAAATTTAAAACACTTATATATGTACATATTATATATATATACATCATAGATATAGAAATATTATAGAATTAGTAAGTACTTTAAACAATAGAAAAGTGAGCCAATGAAACTAAAAAAAAAAAACCATATATAGAACATACCAAAAAAAAAAAAAAGCAGGATTCTCATGAACGGACAAAAAAAATGTGGCATTTCAAAATTATTAAACTCTATAGAAAATCATTGAAGTAAAAGTGCAACGATTAATAAAAGTATAAAACACTTATGGGCATCAGTGCACTTATATATATTATCATGGGCGGAGCCAGAAATTTTTGTTAGGGGGGCCTTCTTTCCCCGATGCGTTTTTTTTTGGGATCTACTTATATGTAATTGGTAAATTTTATAGGGTCTACTTATACACGTAAATATTGTATGATGTCTTTCAAAATTCTAGGGGGCCTATTTCTAAAACTCAATAAAATTTTTACACTAGAAGTGTAATTTTCAAAATTCTAGGGGCCTTTACTTTTGAGTTGTATAGACATGCATATCAATATATATGTAGTTGATGACACTAAATTGGACTTTGGGCTCCTTTGTGGGCCTAAACATAAGTTGAGGGGGCCTAAACATATACTAAAAAGTCTCAAATTAAAAATGTATTTTCCAAAACTAACATGGGTTACATATTTTTGAGGGGGGGGGGGGGGGGGCTTGGGCCCACCTTAAGCCCTCAATGGCTCCGCCCCTGTATATTATAGATAGATTATAGATATAGATAGATATATATTATAGATTAACATGCATACAATTCATTAGCGAATTACCATTCCACCCTTTTTTTTTGCCTATAATTCTTGCAATTTCTTAGTGATTTACCATTTCACCCTTTGTTATCAATGCCCTTTAATATCTTGGCACTCCATGGATGAATCAAGGCACTCCATGAAATACATGGTATCACATGCTGTGAGAATAGTACCATGGAGTGCCTTGATTCAATTTTAAAGTGCCAATATCCACAGCCATATATATGCTCTTTTATGAACTGTAAACCAAGTGAATTCGTCAATTGAGTTTTCCTAATCTGTATTTTTTTTTTTCATTCCATTTGTCCTTTATTGTAATTTACTAACATAAATGGGTCGTATAAGACAAGAAGTCGATTACAATTTCTAAGGGGCAGTATAAAACCAACGACAGCATTTTTGCTCACACATTTTTGGTCTATCATTGCTCACTCACTCGGATTTTTATCGAATGACATGTGTCTTATTTCAGTAATTATGTTGATAGTATAAGGACAAAATGGGAATGAAATGGGACACATATCACCTAATGAAACATAAGTGAGCAATAGTGGACCAAAAATAGGTGAGCAATACGAACACCTTAATTTTTTTTTTTGGGGCACAAAGCCAACCCTTTCAAAACTCATCATTTCCCATGAAAATCACATAGTACGTTCTCCAATTTTTGGGTGCGGTTCTACTATTACATGTGTTGGGAAACATATTTGATGGGCTATTTTATGCTACGACTTTTTGGTGTCTAGGGAACTTTTGTTATTTAGGAACTATTTTTGTTATCTGAGTACAAAAACTTGTTACCCAAAATTACTCTCATGTCCCATTTTATATATTCCTTTTTTATTATTATTATTTTTTTTCATTTTTTGGCCGTTCCAAAACAATTAGCTGCTTTAAAAATTTTATGATAAATTTTAAGTTACTTTCTAGAAGTACCTTTATTAGATTTGAAATTACCCAATAAAAAGTGAGGAAAAAAAACAAGGACATTTTGAAACTTTAATTTTGCATTCATTTCATGTCATATGAATGTCAATCGTTATGTCCCTTTAAAATGTTGAACTCCCAAAAAAGGATACATAAATTGAATGGATGGAGTACCAAAATTTGTTTCTACTTTTATACTGGTAACAATATTTTGTTATCTTGGATACAAAAAGTGGTCACAAGAAATGTGACCAGTATTTGTTGCCAAAATTTTATATCCAAGATAACAAAATGCTATTCTCTAAATAATAAAAGTTAGTCCTGAAGAAACCAAAATCAGCCATACAATACAACTGGTCATATCATATATTTCTATATATTTGAGACACAATTTAGGAACCATAGAATTTATAACACATGCAAGAAATTTACAATGGAAGTAGTGTTATAGGTTCTCCGAAATAATCTTTTTTGCTTTTATTTAAACTCGGTGTTTTTTTATTTTTTATTAATTCTATAGTAATTTGGTTCTAAAAAAATTTAATAGTTGTGCCACATATTGTAATAATAGCCAATAGTATGGCAAGCCACTGAACAAGCTCTCCCGAACATGTTCGATAAAGGCAAGGCTCGTGTGTTGATAAATAAGTCAAACTTAAATATACATGAGCACAACTCGATAAGACTCTTGAACGTGTTTGAATCAAGCTCGTTAGTAGGCTTAAGGAAAAGCTCGTATGTATATCTACTAGAAAGAAAAAAAAAAAAAAGGACTATGTAATTTCGATAGGTCTGTGAAACAGCTCATGAATAGGCTTGATAGCAAGCCTGTATACTGGTTCTATAAGTATATCTATTAAAATTAATTAAAAACTATGTTTTCAAAGAGCTTTTTAACATGTTCAAGCTCGAATTCCAAGCTCATACACTACACAAGCTATGCCCAAGCATATATGAGCTCGATTGACTTATTTACTAAACAAGCCAATTAAGCTCAAGCCTAATTTTGTGGTTCGATTAATAAACAAGTCAAACTCAAACATATATGAGCTTGACTCAAGTCATATACACTCCTAGGTACAGTTGATAAAGCACTTTGAAACCATTTTTGGAATTCAAATTTAAAGCAATTGGCTGGCATCGTTCGACCCAGATGATGAACTCGATTCAAATAGTTTTTTCAAAGAATTGTATATATATATACACTAGTGGGGCAGCATGTGCTTTGCACGTGCACATGAAATATATGAGTTTTTCTCTTAAAAATAGGGCACCGTCTAATATTGGAGAATTTGATTAGTGTAATTTATTTGTGGAGTATTTGTGCCCAAGTTTGTAATCATTTAATTAGGAGTAATAGGGACCAGTTGAATTTTGATTAGAAGTTATTTACCTGACCCCACTGCCACATCATTTGGAAAACACATTTGATTAAAATTTAGGAAGCATAGCATTACTCTTTGATTAGTAGGTCAAAGATTTGTAAAATTGTAGGAAACCAAGTGGCACTTATATGCAAACATGAATTATAACCGTGCCACATAAGATTTGGGAAGCATAACATTGCTCAAATTATATTTAGGGAGGCTTGGCCAAAGGCCCCTAAGGTTGGACAATATTGATTTAAAGGATAGCCTATTAACAATAACCTCTACAAGGACAAAAGCTCAAGCCAATTCTTTAGCCCTAGTCCATAATATCAACATTTCACTCTTCAAGTCCATTTCAATATTTTTATCTTACCAAACTACCCCATTTCATCTTTCCCTTCAAAAAAATAAAAAATAAATAAATAGTGAGCTCTCTCTCTCTCATCCTCCTATGGCCACCATTACCACCACCCCTACCTGACCTCCGTCCACCAACTCCGGTGACCTCCGGTAATCACCACCGGCGACTAACACCATCGCCACCACCATCACTGGCCACCACCATCGCCACAGCCATCAACACAGAGATCCTCCACTCCAGCCATGGCCTACACCAACAGCCACCACCTCCACGGCCACCAACACCATCGTCGTGACCACCGTCGGCCACCACCACCACGGCCGCCACCACCACCACGACGGTCATGTCCGGACAACACCACAAAAATAAATCTAGATCGCCCATGGCCACCAACACCATTTCCATCACCACCAACACCATCACTACGGCAAAAAACAGATCTAGATCTGATTTTGTTGGCAACACAATTCTTTATTTGTGTTGCTTTGATTTTTACATTTGATGTTCAAAATCATAGAAATTACATTTGACCACCACTTGTGCACCACCATGAGCCACCACCACCACCATCCTGAGCCTCCACCACCTTCCAAGTAAGTTATTTTTTCCTTTTTCGGTGATTGGCCTTGTAAGGCCATAGGCTTGGTAGGTTGTCAAACTCTTAAGTGAAATTTCTCTTAAGATTTATCTTAAGAGAGATTTTTTTCTTATTATAGCCAAATTAGTTAAGTGAAATTTCACTTCATTTCTTTGAAACGAGTTGTTCGAAGGAAATAGGGATTGGGAATGATGAATAGATGTGAGAGACTGAATTTTTTTTAGAGTTATTCAACGAAATCTCCACTTGTATGATGAAACTAGGGCTTCAAGCTTGAGAAGACAAAAAGAGGTGATCTTAAGATAAATATCTCTTGTTATAGTCAAAGCAGTTAAGTGAAATTTTACTTTGTTTTCTTAAAGAACAACGAGTTGTTCGAAGGAAACAGGGATTGAGAATAATGAATAGATGTGAGAGACTGCGTTTTTTTATAGTTGTTCAAAGAAATCTCCACTTCTATGATGCAACTAGGGTTTCAAGCTTGAGAAGACGAAACGAGGTGATCGTAAGAGAAATTTCTCTTATTATAACCAAATCAGTTTATTAAAATTTCACTTCGTTTTCTTAGAGAACAACGAGTTGTTTGAAGGAAATAAGGATAGAAAATGATGAATAGATGCGAGAACCTGAGTTTTTTTTTTAGAGTTGTTCAAAGAAATCTCCACTCATATGATGAAACTAGAGTTTCAAGCTTGAGAAGACGAAAAGAGGAGATGAATTATTGCTTCAAACTCGTCTGAGTTTTTGCAAAACTTGTTGTTGATAGTCAGTTTTCAGTGATTTTGTGGTGGATTTTTATCATTTTGTTTGATTATTTCAGTCGTTTTTGCAAGAGACTCAGCGAAGCATATGTGGGATGATGAGTGGTGGTCACCGGAGGTGGTCGTGGTAGTCACCGGAGGTCATCGTGGTGGTCGCTGGAGCTGGTAGTGGTGGTGGCTAGAGGTTAGGGGTGGTGGTAATGGTGGCTAGGATTTGGTAGAAATGTTAGATGAAGAAGATGAGGGTACTTTTGTCAAAAAAAATATTCTAACGACCTTAGACCAAGGTGTTTTATTAAGTGTCCTTAATTCCAGTATAAATTGTTCTAATGCTCTATTCACCAATTTTTCCTTATATTTATATTGGCATGTGTGAGCAATAAGATTTAAATCATTATTATGATACAAATTATAACTAAAAAAGAAAAATATAAGCATATAATCATGTGTGTGCACGCTTGCATAATCAAAGTATTAAATTAACCATTTTTTTTAAATAAAAAGAAGGTTGTGCCAAAAGGTGACTATTGTGTAATCTTTTTTTAATACCCCAATTGATTGGGACACAAGGCTTGATTTGGTTTGGTTTGGTAATAAAAATTAACATATATGTAAATATTATAGTAGCTATTTTTGTTGATTTTTTTCAACTAATTATAATTATGGTTGCAAAAGTTAATTCTTTCTTACAAAAATTGGCTTATATATAAATATTATGTAAGTAACTATTTTTGTTGATTTTTTTTTTTTTTTAAGCCAATTATAATCATGTTGCAAATAGCAGTTTGGGAATTTAGAAAAATTCATTCAGCATACTTAAATGGCCTGCTCTATTCTTATTATATAATAGATGTGTGCGTGGATGATGTCCGTCTGTCCTCCACAAGAGGTAATCTTTATGTCCTAATAAACACGTTTACTTCTAAGTTGGTAGGCGCCAATTGATACAAGCGAACCTGACTTTGACCATATATGATATGAAGTAATCTATATTTAAAGCCGCCCATGTATGCGTTGCCTGCAGGTAGGGATGACAACGGGGCGAGTATGGGACGAGACCCCTATACCCCGCTTCTGTTCCATTTTAGTAAACTCTTTCCTCCGCCCCCGCCCCGTCCTGCATAGTGCCTCTCCCCCGTCCCCGCCCCGCCGCCGGGGTCCCCAACCCCGCCCCGCCCCGATTATGATATATATATATATATATATATTTTTTTTTTTGTTTTTTGGTACACAAATTGAAAAAGTAATTTTTTTAATACATTTTTTTCCCTAATAGTACAGTTTTTTTTAACTTACCCAATTAGTTCCCCAATAGTGCAGTTTATTTTTTTAAAATGGTAATACACATAACTATTGAGGGGTAAAAATATAAATACAAGTATATTCGGGGCGGGTTCGGGTTTTTTGACCCTACCCCGACCCCGACCCCGACCCCGACCCGAACCCAACTCGGGTTTTGAAAACCTCTCCCATACCCGCCCCTAACCCTATTAAGCCCCCCCCCCCCCCCCCCCATACCCTACCTATTAGGGGCGGGGCGGGGCGGGGAACCCGGAAAACCCGCCCCATTGCCATCCCTACCTGCAGGCGAGGATTTGTAAACGGATCGGATTTGTGGTCTAAAAATAAAATAAAATATTTCTATTTTCATAGTGCCTCTCCCCTGTCCCCGCCCCGCCCCGCCCCCGGGGTCCCCAACTCCGCCCCGCCCCCGGGGTCCCCAACTCCGCCCCGCCCCGATTATGATATATATATATATATATATTTTTTTTTTTTGTTTTTTGGTACACAAATTGAAAAAGTAATTTTTTTAATGCATTTTTTTCCCTAATAGTACAGTTTTTTTTAACTTACCCAATTAGTTCCCCAATAGTGCAGTTTATTTTTTTAAAATGGTAATACACATAACTATTGAGGGGTAAAAATATAAATACAAGTATATTCGGGGCGGGTTCGGGTTTTTTAACCCTACCCCGACCCCGACCCCGACCCGAACCCAACTCGGGTTTTGAAAACCTCTCCCATACCCGCCCCTAACCCTATTAAGCCCCCCCCCCCCCCCCCCCCCCCCCCCCCCCCATACCCTACCTATTAGAGGCGGGGCGGGGCGGGGAACCCGGAAAATCCGCCCCATTGCCATCCCTACCTGCAGGCGAGGATTTGTAAACGGATCGGATTTGTGGTCTAAAAATAAAATAAAATATTTCTATTTTTGTTATGTCGGAGTGTGACACTTATATTTGGATACGATGAAATACAGAATTAGAATATAATTGCTTATCTGACAATTTTATTCAGTACATTTCAAATACAGGACAACATTATATGTTATCCGACAAGATTACTATTGTATTCAATCCTGCCTTATCATGTCCTATCCGACAGTTTATAAATATATTCATGCACATAATGGTGCACACATGTGCACGTAGCCAACTGGAGCAAACATATAGAATTTTACCTAGTTTAGTTCTTTCTGACATGCAGCAAGTTCACAGATTTAGTGAGAGGAAAAAAAAAATTAGTAAAAAATTGCAAACTAAATTAATAAGCTTTTTTAAAAGAAAAAAAAATTAAAGCAAGTTAATTAATAAGTTAAACAACGAGGAAAATGGGAAGCAAAAGAAACAAACTTGAGAAATAAATTTTATATTTTAAGTTTTTTGAGTTATGTCCCTTCTTTTGCTCTTACTTTATAATTATATTTTGGAATTTTTTTAATTTTAAGATTGTTTGAACTTGGAGAAGAACATAAGGAAAAATGCAGAGGATTTATTTAATTTATTTATTTATTTTCCTTTTCTTTTCCTTGTGCAGAAACGATGATGGCACAAAGCATATTAGATTGACCGGCCATAAGTTAAGAAACAATTGCAATAACCATAATAGTGTAGGCTAAAAAGTTATTTACCGGGCTTTAAATCATATTATGCTGAAAAGCATCCTTTGAGAGAGAGAGAGAGAGGGAGAGATGATTACAACCAAAAAGGTACAAATTTATGAATCTAAATGTTTTTTTTATACTTACTTGGATTATAATTGGATACACACACCCTTAACTCAACTCAATCTAAAGTTCCACAATGACCCACAATAAAACCTAACAATGACCACTCATTCTGACTAAAAAATAAACAGAGAGTAAGCAAACACTCCGTCACACAATTTTTCTGAGGACTAATGAGCTGCTAATAAGACATGGCCGATGAGCGTACCCGTCACACAATATTAAAGTCGCACTAATCTTTTCGTTATTGTAGAACCCACGGTGAGACTCATGTTGGAAAAATAGGAAGGATACGGCTATGAATCTGATTGAGGCGTGCAATAGTTTGCACTGTCCTTAAGAACAATTCTGCCCCTCGGAGTCAATGACTCAATGCACAAGGTCTCAGCGCTATGCTCTCCAGGATTCAGCAATCAGTGTCTTCCAAACGTGCACTCGAATTGGAAGACTATTTGAGTGCTCAGAATTGCTCCAGAAATAATAAGGAATTTTCCCAAAATATAGTTTTTGAAGATTATCGAAAATAGAGAGGAATTTTCTATATATTTTTAAAATGGTAGGAGAGAAGGCTATTTATAATATTAGATAAACTGTCCAACGGTCATTTTATTAAAACAAATTTAATAACCTCCAACGACCATATTTTTAATACAGGAGTTAATAGATTTAATAGCCCCCAACGGCCATATTTTTTATAGAGGATACTAATCACATCAATGTAAATGATTTTGTTTAAATCTTTTTGAAATAAAAGGCCTAATGGCCAAATAAGAGGCCAATAATTCCAACAATCCCCCCCTATTTCAAAAATTTAAACAACAAATAGAAAAAATGGAGCAAGAGAATTCAATGCATCAGAACTGGTGCCTTTAGGGCTATGAACCAGTCCCTAGGAATATAAGAAGTGACTTACAGGAATTTGGTGAAATCAAATTTCTATGAACCAGAATCCCTTAGCGTAAACCAGTCGTCTTATACCCACATTGATTCCTCAGAATCTGAGTAACTCTAATCGGTGTGGCACCTCTAGGCCCTGCGCCAGTCCTGAATTTTCATAAGTGCTCTAGAAAACTTGCCTACGTTTTCATAGAAAGCGGCCCACTTTCACACTTATATAGGTGAATCCAGCAAGTATGCATTGCAATTAAACATACCATCCATTCAGTATGGACTATGGAATTCATTAAGAGTTTAACTCAACCTTTTACATTGCAATTGCACTATACACCATAGGAAGGGACAAAATATAATAAATTTATAGTGCATCTCAAATCAACCAATGACTTGTTATTACCCATATGAACCTATTTCTTGGGTTCTCCAATTCCATAGGTTGAGTTACTATCATTGTTGATTATTGTTACAGGCATAAGTCCCATTCCCCTCGATGTTTCATCCACTAGTTTTCTCTTTAGTGGTTTAAATGGTCAGCCAAATTCACTTCTGACCTTACAAAATTAAGAGATATAACTATATCTCAAACAGCTGTCTCACAATATTATGACTTAGGCGTACATGCCTACTCTTGCCCTTATAGGACTTTTTCATAACTCAGTCTTTACAGTTTGGCTATCTCAATGTTTATTCCAAATAGGAATATCTGCTAAGTAGCTTTTAAGCCACTCAGCCTCAAAACTAGCTTTACCAAAAGCTACAACTCATATTTCATCATTGACTTAGTTGTGCATATTTGCTTGGACGACTTCCAAGATACTGCACCTCCACTAAGTGTAAAAATAAATTCACTCATTGAATTCGTCTTATCTGAACCCGAAATCCAATTTGCATCACTGATTTTTTTGAAAATACATACTTTCCTCCCCCCAAAAAATATTTTGGCTAAAATCTGGTCTTGAAAAAACCAAAATTTGAATTCTTTCGAATTTTGAAGTATGCAATACATTTTCAAAATAATTCTCCGGATATATAACATTATCAAAAATAATTTCTTCACGGGGGTGATATTTAACTCTAAGTCTCTAGTACCAAAAGAATAGTACTAAGCGAGTCATCAAGTAAAACACTTCATTTTCCCTTGAAGAGTATTTACTTTCCCGTAATTCTCACTCTATTCCGAAAAATAGTTTTCCTTACTCATAACTTCTCCAATCTAGTGATATTGACCAAACAAAATATTAACAAGAGATTTTGTAATTTTAATTTATAAAATTACATAGGAATTCACCCAATCTTTTAAATCAAAATTAAGTGACAAGAAAACTTGGTTTCTCTTGCAATCTCTAAATAACCATACTCATGTATCCGTATCATCACATACATCCCATTTTTCATATTAAAACATTTTGTAATAATAGTTGATTAAAAAAAATTTCATGCCACTGGTTGGGTGCCACTTTCGAACCATATAGCTAGAGGATATAAACAAGTGTACACACTTTATTTTATAAACCCTCCGGTTTATTCAAATAAATTTTCTTCTCTAACTCTTCATTAAAACTAAGGTTTTAACACCATTTTGATAAATATTTAACTCATACATATCAACAACAACTAATATGTTCAAATGGACATAGCATGAGAATAGATATCCAAAATATCAACAATTTTCTTTAAACCCCTTAGCTACTAAAGTAGCTGCACATTAATTTTCAATAAAACCATCATATTAAAAGCTTAAAGTGGTAAGAGCATCCTTAAAAAAATGAATCTCTTTCTAAAGTAAATGGATAAAAAATTTAGCACTTAGCTTACTTAGTACTCATTCATGGCCAAACTTTGTGTCATGATCTTTATCATGCACTCTAAATTTCAACTATATAGATGGAACAAAAACAGGCTGTAGAGAACCCCACAATTTCTCAATTTTTAAAGAAAATACATGCTAAAAAAATTAGCATCAATAGACTCAAAAAGTCACATAAATTTTTATGTTTGAAAATGCATATACCAAAAGGCATATTTTATGACTCTAGTAGCAAAGTTCCTTTGGATTAAAAATCCGAACATAAGCCAAATAACTCAATATCAAAAATAATAAAATCCGATTTTTCAAAAGCTAAAAGAGTAATTACTAGTTTTAGAGCGAGATACTCTATTAAAAACAAAACACTCAGTTTAGTAAAACTATCCCAAAAAATTTGTAACAATTCAATTGGATCTCGAATGACTACAATATCGTTAACCAAAGTTATTGGGTCAAGAAGGAATACAAGTTCATACCAACATGTCATACCCAATAAAAACTCATCTCAATATATATATATATAAATCATCACATCATTGAGCCTTAGCTATACCTATGTATTGTAATGATACATGTTGCATGTGGATTCACAACAAATGTGGTGCGACTCTCCAAAACAAAAAAAAAATTCCCCATAACATAGAGGGGAAAAAAATAATATTATTACAAGAGACTTAATGGAGTGAGATAATAATATCACTTAGACAATTAAGACAGTGAAAATTGCCCCTTTTTTATTTATTTATTTATTTTTTTATTATTTTTAAAATCGACGAATGAATTAAGACTAGATACTTTTTCCAAAACACAGCAACAATCCTGTACAAAACTGTCTGCTTTGAAACCATACATTGTCTTACAAACATGTACACAAGAGCTGCACCTCTCCATAAATATGCACCAACAGTTGACTAGTTAGAAAATATTTAACCATTCTTTCTTTTCTAACCGGTGCAACCTACTATTAAATCTATTATTCAATATACTTAATTGGTTGAAAACACAACAAAACCAATTAGTATATCTTCCGGTAAGAATTCCCATAGTGCGCATGTACAGGTATGTACATAAAGTATATGTATGTGCATTAAAGATCATTAGTGATAGGTATGATTACAGATAATGATTCTACAAATGAATTGACATCCATATTATATTTGTTAACCAATGAATTCATCCGAGAACAACAACATCATTTTAAGACAAATTTAAAAGGTAAACTAGTTTGCAACAGATTTATGAATTTGAACATAAACTCCAGATTTTATACGTAGGAGCAGGATATGCCAATTGAATGATAACAAAATGATGTCAAAGGGTGCATGTAAGCATCAAAAGAATTTACAATTTACATGTAGTAGTGTGTTCTCGAAATTCTATATGTTTATGTATCCATTAGGAAATGACATTGAAGATGTCTGACCATGACTTTCTAGATAATTTTCCAATAATATCAATTTAAAAAAAAAAACCCCCTTTACGAGTACAATTCAATTGGTTTGCATATATATATATATATATATATACAATATCAGAGCCATCATGTAGTTTGGGAAAAGAAATTTTCCTTCACTACACTACCGTTAAAATGAAAGTTCTCAAAATCACGGGTTCATTAGGACTGATTCAACTACCATTGCAGATAGAAACATCTAAAAATTATTGTTGGAACAATAAATAAAATAGAAGCAATATTACCGGATCAATAGTCTCTTTAATTAGCATCTTGGGTTCGCGACGATCATAGCAGCATCAAGTATTTGTTCTTAAGATTGTTGGAAAAATAGGAAGGATACGGCTATGAATCTGATTGAGGCGTGCAATAGTTTGCACTGTCCTTAAGAACAATTCCGCCCCTCGGAGTCAATGACTCGATGCACAAGGTCTCAGCGCTATGCTCTCCAAGATTCAGCAATCAGTGTCTTCCAAACGTGCACTCGAATTGGAAGACTATTTGAGTGCTCAGAATTGCTCCAGAAATAATAAGGAATTTTCCCAAAATATAGTTTTTGAAGATTATCGAAAATAGAGAGGAATTTTCTATATATTTTTAAAATGGTAGGAGAGAAGGCTATTTATAATATTAGATAAACTGTCCAACGGTCATTTTATTAAAACAAATTTAATAACCTCCAACGGCCATATTTTTAATACAGGAGTTAATAGATTTAATAGCCCCCAACGGTCATATTTTTTATAGAGGATACTAATCACATCAATGTA
Organism: Hydrangea macrophylla; assembly: GCA_033977485.1. Classification (NCBI taxonomy): domain Eukaryota; kingdom Viridiplantae; phylum Streptophyta; class Magnoliopsida; order Cornales; family Hydrangeaceae; genus Hydrangea; species Hydrangea macrophylla. Next base: position 7,943,473 of record CM066982.1, on the reverse strand, counting down.
AATGATTTTGTTTAAATCTTTTTGAAATAAAAGGCCTAATGGCCAAATAAGAGGCCAATAATTCCAACAACTCACACTAAAAATCAATAGGTACGACAATCACACACAATTTCTCGTACCTATGGCTGAATACATATATATACATATATATATATGAGTTATATATATTTGGGACACTAACAAATTCTACTAACATTCACATCCACATTGTATAGGTTTCTTTTTTTTCCTTTTTTTCTTTCTCGTTCCCGAGTTACTAAAAGGTGGCTTTCGGCTACCCGTAAAGCACCCTACCCAAAAGTGTAGATGTGAGTGTTAGTAAAATTTATTAATGTTCCTAATTACTAAATTGATGAAACTTAGGGCTGAATATTTTATTATACGCTAAAGCATATGTCTAGAAGGAGTGCTAACTGTCAGACGTGCAATCTATGCCGTGGTTGAATTGAGAAATTTGACCTTTAATGCTCTACCAACATCCTTTACAAACGCGCCAATCGCCGCGTACTCTTCAAACGCTCTGACATCAGTATTACACCGCAACAACGGTGGAAAGAACAACCAAAAGCTAGTGACCATCACAAATCCAACAGTCAACGGCACAGCTAATATAGGATTCAACCGCCACGTGCCGGTGTAAGCCTTCTTGATTGAAATCTCAACCATCAAACACACACCGTGGAGCAAAAAAAACCACGTGATCTCCCAAGTAGGCCTCACGCGGCCCAAGTAGTAGAATATGAGCTCGTGCATTAGGGCCGACACGACAAAAGTGCTGAAAATGGCCGGAAGTGGGGCCCACTGTCGGCCCACGACACGTGTCGAGAACCCAATGACCGGTTCGTACACGGTGGGTCGGAGGATCCGACTCACCATCATGTTCCACCTTCTGCCCCAAAAGTCTTGGAGTGAGGTTGAAAGGTATGGCTCATTGAACTGTGGCTCGAGCTCAAACCCGAAAATGGTCCGAGCCAGGGCTGCAACCATGGCTAGCATGATTTCCAAAGCGAAATATATATGGAAGCCATACAGGACCAACAAGGCCTTTGGATGTAAATACTCACTATAATCATATAATTTGACCATTAAGGCTAATAAAAGACCCTTTGTGGCGTAATTTAGAGGCGATTTGTGGCCTTTTTTTAAATTTCGGGGAGATGGGTTTTCTTTAATTTGCCCATTTTGAGATGGGTTGTGTTTGTTTGTGGATTTTTTAGGTGGGTTTTGTTGGATTTTGATGGGGAAACAAGCAATTGAAAGGAAAAGTGGGAGAGAGAGAGATGGGTCTGAGAGAGGGCCATTGTCAAAGGCAAACATGAGGAGTTTGAAATTTGAGAGCCAAGCTATGAAGAAAGCACATGTGCCTCCAAGATGTATGGAATGGAGGTTGAGAGGGAGGTATAGGAAGAGACAAACCACAGGAATGATTGTGATGAGCCTGGGTGTACCTTTGGGTACAATCTTACCTGCAGCATAGCAGTAGCAGAGGGATGTGAAGACAGAGGAGCATACCTTGATGAAGTTAATTATCTCCCCCTCCATCTCACTCTCTCTCTCGCTCTCTCTCTCTCTCAGTAGCAGAGGGATGTGAAGACAGCGAAGCATACCTTGATGAAGTTAATTATCTCCCCCTCCATCTCTCTCTCTCTCTCTCTCTCTCTCTCCTTTATGTGCTAGATTTCTGACCCTTGTTTTTCCTTGTATAAACACAAAAAAAATACACAGTAAATAGAGGAAGTTGTGTGTCTAAGGTTTTGAACCAAAAGTACTTGTTATTTGCCCAAAAATAAAAAAGTAATCCCTCCGTCCCATTTTGTGAGTTTATTTTTTAGAACTCAACTTATTAAGGGGGAAAAGAAAAATTTATACTTATTTTTCACAATTACCCTTAATCATCACAACTATTTTTTTATCAATTGCTTTTTCTTAAGAGTATTTGGTGCTATTATAGCCCATAGGATATTATTTTATATGTAAAGTTTCTCAAAATAGTTTACCCTTATTTTAATTTAGGAAAATTATATATGCACGATAGTGGTTTGCGCATGAGAGATATAAATGTGAGATTGTGGAACTGTCACGTAATTTTGATGAGAAAAATTATAATTTATTGAGGAAAATTGTAATTTGATTATAGAAAATTATAACATAACCACCATGAGAGAAAATTGTAACTACTATGAAAAAAAAAATTTGTAACCATGACAACAAAATTGCAACTACAATGACAAAAAATTATAACTAAAAATACCACGGTTTTCACCAAAAAAAAAAAAGCATTTAGGTACGTAAGAGTGTCATTAGTTCGGTTCGGTTGGAAGCTTAATTATACGAGGATTCAGAGGCAGCGCTCCTAACTCGATTTGTGTGTGTGTGTGTAGAAATAGTATAATTATGTGTGATTTTTTGTACAAACTAATCTCTCTCACAATTCTTTCATGAAAAATTTTTGTTATATATATGCTTAATTAGTTATTTATATATATATATATATATATATATCACTTTCACTTATGTTAATAATTCGCATATCAAATGTTAATATCTTATGCATAATGTGTAAATCAATTTGATATAGCTAAATCTTGACACATGTCGCACAAAAAGGGGTAAAAAAAAAATGTGATGTATGCAATTGGATTTTTTTTTTTAATCCAAAAAAGAAAGAGAAAGTGGGTATAAGAGTAACTCCAATGGGGGATCTAAATGGGTATCCAAAATTAAAAGATCTCAAAGTAGATCTCCAATGAGGGATCCATTATGGAAACTTATGGTTTGGGTCTCCAAATTATAGCCTTTGGCGAGAGAAAGTGAGGGGATTCATATTTGATAAGAAGATCCTAGCCATTGTTTTGTGATTAAAATAATATTTTTAGTGTATCTATAATTGAGATACTTCAAAAAATATTAAACAATAAAATAACTACTTATTATGGATACTATGGTTGGAGTGCATAAAATTTATTTGATATCTAAAACACTATTCAAGTAACCAAAGTTCTCTAATTTTCTAAAAACACCTTTCTTATCAAATACTTTACTAAATTTTAATTTTTTTTACAACTACCATATATAACTTTTTTTTTTTCTTCCAAAAATTCGGTGGGGAGGCTTTCCACGCCCGCCCCAATGTAGGTCCGCCACTTCATGATTGTGAGTTTTGGACTTTGTTTTATATGTTATCATGTACCCATGTGTTTTGTGTTCGTTCTCAATTCTTCTTATTTAACCAAAAAAAAATTTAAATTTAAAAGTTTTTCTTACAAATTCTAGCTAGATGTCAAGAAACTAGAGGTTGGAGTATCCATCGGATTGTCTTGGCCAATCCACCTAGCTAGCGACCACTGATACTTGAGAGTATTTTTGCTCACCCAAAATTTGGTACACCAATGCTCACCCAAGCATCCCATTGGCCAATACAGTGGGGTCTAGGATTAAACAAATGTTGTTTAATATTGTTTAATCCTGGGCCCCACTGCATTGGCCAATGGGATGCTTGGGTGAGCATTGGTGTACCAAATTTTGGGTGAGCAAAAGTATTTTCCTGATACTTTGGAAATGGGCCGTATACCACACAGACACAAAAGGGTGGCATGATAATGTTGAGACTTCTGGTTTTCAATTTTTGATTTTATTTTTTGTATTGATTAGAGTCAACTATAAATATAACAAATTAAAACAAAAGCTGAAAACGAAAATTAACAACGTTACCATTTGAACCCTAACCTGATACACCTCGATTGGACATGACAAATAATTGTCCCATCTTTTTTCCCTTGCAAATTTTTAGAGGTGAGACAGTAAACATAACACCATCAATATATATAAGATACAACATATGTCACGGAGGAAATTGTTTTGTAGAACAGAAGGCAGCAACTTTGGTAGTTCAAAAAAACCTAATAATAGTGTACCTACAATACATAAGAATTACCAAGTGAGCCTTAGCCCATGTTGTATTACTCCACCTCACCCAAGTGGGAGGTGGAGGGTTCAAATCTCTCTAGGGGAAGTGGGAGGAGATTTTCTCCTCCTCTAGCATTGTAGAATTGGCCCTATTGTGATAAAAAAAAAAACTTAAGAATTGTATTGTACTTTGGAACGACATGCATATTGTGTATGTGGAAAAAAAAAGAATTAAAAAAGTAAAAAGTTTTCTGTAGTCTTATGGTTTTGACTCCAATTTTTTTTTAAAATTTTCCATATTGGTGCCAAGCTTCATAGGTATCCACAAATTACACAAACATGCATACAAATGAGTCATTGGCAACCGCTCAAGTAGGGTACTATGAAAAGGCCAGGACATTAATTTCCAAAAAAAAATAAAGGGCACAAAATTTCCGATGATTGAGATGGTCTTTTTCTTTGATTAAAAAAAAAAAAAAAATGGTCTTCTTCTTTTTGGAGTTTAAAAAGATCAGCAACAGATTATTTTGTTTGGAAGGTCTTGATATTAGTATTTGGATCCTGATTATTTATTTATTTTTTTTTTCCTTTGGTCTTCCTTTTCTTGCAAAAACGAAAGAATATTTTGTCTTCTAAGATAGCCCCAAAGTTTGATTCTGATATTGATTTTGATGCCTTGATTTTTCAGCTCCCTTACCATTTATTTCAAATTTTGGGTTTCTCAATTTGACCGCACACTGATTTTTGGCATCTTTTTAAAAAAACTGTTGATTATGGAGTAATAAAAATAAGAAGACAAAATCAAAGAAAAACAAATAAAAGTTAAATTAATTACGTTGGCCTAACCTTTTCTTTATATAAGAAAGTAATAAATTTTGTAATATTTTTTAAACATGGAGAAGAAAACTACTGAAATGAGTTTTCCTTCCAGTTCTCCGTTTTATTCTCTAAATCTACAATCCAAAAGACTCAGAAAAGATGATACTTCGTTCATTTATTTTATCATACAACAAGAAAAACTTTCATATTCTACAGAAAAAAATACATTATACAAGTGATTTTGATGACATGGTATTATAACTTACAAGTAATGAAATTTCAACATTCTAACATATATATATATATATATATATCGTTCCGGCCTAGTTTTACAGAAATTATAATGTGCAATGTTTGAGACACAAAATGGTCACAAAGATATGCTCACAAAAGGATGTGGCATCCTATATGTGACACCCATGTGGCAGTAGGACCCACCATACTTAACTCAACACATGGAATGTCGCCTCCTTTTGTGAGCATCTCTTTGTGACCCTAGCATTACCTAATTATAATTACATATAAGCATTGTGTCCAGATATATTTGTATATATTGTGCGAAATAGAACTTGTTATCACTGTTGCATTGAATATTCGAATCACCCCAGGGGGAGTGGAGAGGGGATTTTCTCCTCCTCTAGCATTGTAGAACTAGTCCTGCTGTGATTAAAAAAAAATACATAAGGAATTTTTTTTTTTTTAAATATATTTTGGAAAGACATGCAGATTGTGTACAAAAAAAAAAAAAAAAAATTCAAAAAGTAAAAAGTTTTCTGTATTCCTACGGTTTTGACTCCAATTTTTTTTGAAATTTCCATATCGGTGTCGTGCTTCGTAGGCATCCACAAATTACACAAACATGCATACAAATGAGTCCTTGGCAACCGCTCAAGTAGGGTACTATGAAAAGGCCAGGAAATTAATTTCCAAAAAAAATAGGCCACAAAATTTCCGATTATTGAGATCGATGGACTTTTTCTTTGATAATAAAAAATTAAAAAATAATAAATAATAAAAAAAGAGACTATTTTGGGAAGACATGCAGATTGTGTACCCAAAAAAAAAAAAAAAGAATAAAAAAAGTAAAACGTTTTCTGTATTCCTACCATCTTGACTCCAATTTTTTTCAAATTTTTCATATCGGTGCCGTGCTTCATAGGCATCCACAAATTACACAAACATGCATACAAATGAGTACTCCTTGGCAACCGCTCAAGTAGGGTACTATGAAAAGGCCAGGACATTAATTTCCAAAAAAAATAGGCCACAAAATTTTCGATGATTGAGATCGATGTTCTTTTTCTTTGATAATAATAATAAAAAAAAAAAAAAAAGAAGAAGAAGACAAAACAAAACAAAAACAAAAACAAAAACAAAAAATGGTCTTCTTCTTTTTGGAGTTTCAAAAGATCACCAACAGATTTTTTTGTTAGGAAGGTCTTGATATTAGCATTTGGATCCTGATTTTTTTTTTTCCTTTGGTCTTCCTTTTCTTGTAAAAACGAAAGAATATTTTGTGTTCTAAGATAGCCCCCAAGTTTAATTCTGATATTGATTTTGATGCCTTGATTTTTCAGGTCCCTTACCATTTATTTCAAATTTTGGGTTTCTCAATTTGACCGCACACTGATATTTGGCATCTTTTTAAAAAAACTGTTGATTATGGAGTGATAAAAATAAGAAGACAAAATCAAAGAAAAACAAATAAAAGTTAATTTAATTACGTTGGCCTAACCTTTTTCTTTATATAAGAAAGTAATAAATTTTGTAACATTTTTTAAACATGGAGAAGAACACTAGTGAAATGAGTTTTCCTTCTAGTTCTCTGTTTCATTCTCTAAATCTACAATCCAAAAGACTCAAAAAAATATGATACTTCGTTCATTTATTTTATCATACAATATGAATAACTTTCATATTCTACAGAAAAAATACATTATACAAGTGATTTTGATGATATGGTATTATAACTTACAAGTAATGAAATTTCAACATTCTAACATATATCGTTCCGGCCTAGTTTTATAGAAATTATAATGTGCAATGTTTAACACACAAAATGGTCACAAAAAGATGCTCACAAAAGGATATGACATCCTATATGTGGCACCCATGTGACAGTAGGACCCATCACACTTAACTCTAGATCAACACATGGAATGCCACATGAAATGTCACATCCTTTTGTGAGCATCACTTTGTGACCTTAGCATTACCCAATTATAATTACACATAAGCATTGTGTCAAGATATATTTATATTGTGGGAAATGGAATTTGTTATCTCTGTTGTATTGAATAATTGAATCTCCCCATAGGGGGGGGGGGATTTTCTCCTCTTCTAGCATTGTAAAACTAGATCTATTGTGATTAAAAAACATTGTAGAACTAGCTCTATTGTGATTAAAAAAAAATCACATAAGAAATAATTTTTTTTTATTTTGGAAAGACATGCAGATTGTGTACGAAAAAAAAAAAGAATTAAAAAAGTAAAAAGTTTTCTGCATTCCTAACGTTTTGACTCCAATTTTTTTTAGAATTTTTCATATTGGTACCATGCTTCATAGGTATCACAAATTACACAAACATGCATACAAATGACTCCTTGGCGGGCTCAAGTAGGGTACTATGAAAAGGCCAGGACATTAATTTCCCAAAAAAAAAAAGGGCCACAAAATTTCCGATGATTGAGATCGATGGTCTTTTTCTTTGATAAAAAATAAAAAAAAACAAAAAAGACAAAAAAAAAAAAAAAAAAAAAAAAAAAATGATCTTCTCCTTTTTGGAGTTTCAAGATCACCAACAGATTATTTTGTTTGGAAGGTCTTGATATTAGCATTTGGATCCTGAAATATATATATATATATATATATTGATGATGTCAAAATTTGGGAAGAGTAAAGTAAAGCAATTTAAAGAGAGAGAGAGAGAGAGTGAGAGACTATTTTTTGTATGTGGTTATGCCCTGTTAATGAAGGTACCTACGTCTACGTGTGTGTCTGAGCACGTTCACTAGCAGATCACCGGCGGGCCTGGTGAGCCAACAAAGAGAGGCGACACTACCAGTAATACCGGCCGGGTGTATGTATATAATGGTGAGTTATAGAGGTGCTGTGTAGACTTAGAAGTTGGCGGCCCCTTCCATGGGGGGTGAGAGGTCTCTTTTATAGATGTAAGAGACTTACTCATACCTGGATAAGGAAATATAATCCTATTGATATAGATTGACATTAATTAAGGGGATTTCCTAATTGGATTAGGAAATAGTGTGTTCTTTCCATTAGTCTTCTAGCTTCAGTAGGAAACTGCCCGTAATGCTCGGGATCATGCCTGTGGGCACGGATGAGCTGTTCCCACGGCGGGATGTGCATATGTGGTTTTCCCGACCTGCTGGCCAGGTCATGAATGAACTGCTCGGGATGATGAGTAGACTGAACTGCTCGGGCTGATGCTTTTGAGGAGTTGTGTATGATTGGACTGACTACTGATTTGAACCGCTCGGTCATAGGATAGAGCCAATTTTGGGCGTATCAGCTGCCCCCCATTTCCAAGATTGGCCAGATGCTATATCGGGGCAAGTTTGGAAATCAGTTTGATGTTACTTGCCGCTGTCTGAGTGCTCGTGGAAGTGACCGAGAGTTGAGACTCGGCCCACTTCGGAGTCTTTTTTGCTTGAGTTAGCTCCCAGAATAGTTATCTTCTGCCCGTAAACCTTCGTCAAGGCTGTGGGTAGAAGGATTTTACCATGTTGGAAAAGCCGACCTAAACGTATTGCTCTAGGGTCCTTTTTTTTATATTAACTCCCCAGGATGGTTGTCTTCCGCCCGGCCAGCATTCGTCAAGACTGTTGGGAGAAGAGCTTTACCATGTTGGTAGAGCCGACCTAAATCACGTTGCTTTAGGGTCCTTTTGCTCCTCTATCGTCGGCCAACCTAAGAGATTTTAGTCACCTCTATCGTCGGTCTGGACCTAAGTGGAGTTAATGCCTCTGAGTACTGTAGGTGCTCGGGTTGTCCAAGATTTTGACTTGGTTATCCGCGAGGCCTGTAAATACCCGGTGTGATTACCTGTTTAGTTCATTACGCCATCTTGCCCCCCAAGCTTTCGCTAAGACGAGGGTCTTACAGAGGCTATGATCTGTAGGTAACCGACCTGGAACATGGTGGTTGCAGGGTCTTTTGAAGCTTGCCATCGTCGGCCACCTAGGGGGTTTGCCCCCATCGTCGGTTGGACCTAAGCAAAGCCGGTGCCTTGGGCGTGGCCCCAAGGTCTTTAGTGCCTAGGTTCGGAGCCCGAGGTCTTTTGAGTGCCTGGGTTCGGAGCCCGAGATCTTTTTTAGATGCCTCGGGGTTAGGCCCGAGGTCTTTTAGATGCCTCGGGGTTAGGCCCGAGGACTTTGGAAGGGCTCTCTGACAATCGGCGGAGCCTCATGTGGTGATCAGGCAAGTACCACTGTAGTCGGGCTCATCTAGACCGATGGAGACAGGAGATCGGATCAGGATCGTCAGGCTCCTGATTTCTCCGTGCTGGAGGCAAAGTCGGAACTGCTTGATCTTGACCGATATGAACTAGAGGCTGTGTCAGGGCGGCCGGACTCATACCACTATGAACTGGAGGTCGGGTCGGGGCTGTCGGACTCTGTCTGTTGTGAGCAGGAGGAGCTGTCAGAACTCCCGGGTTGATCTCGCTTTCGCTTGCTTCTGGAAGACTCGTTGCTTTCTTACCCGGTGTCTTTGATCTTTAGAAATTCGTCAGTGTTGATGTATTTTCCAACCCTCTCTGCGAGTTCGACCAAAGTTACTGGTTGGTTTTTGTGGAACGACGCGGCGCACTTGGTGTGTTGAACTCCCGAGCAGAAGACTATGATGGCGATTGTCTCGTTCTGTCACGCCCCGACGCAGCATAATTCAGGAAAGCATTTAATTTCCTTTATGGACTCGTAGGTCGTGACAAGTGAGTATGACCAATTGTCCCTGCAACAAATAACTTAACAACATTTCTAAAGCAAAGGATACTAACAGAACATAAGCTCCGAAATAAAAACTTACTAAACTATTACAGCAGTCATAGTCTTAGGCACAAAATGCCTTATTCAAAAGTCTAAACTAGTTTATTACAAAATCCAAATTTAAAAGACATAGGAAAATATAAAGCAGCCTCTTGGAAAGTCTCCTGACTCTAAGTAGCATAGTCAAAATACCCTGGCTGCTCCTGACCCTGAAAATCTGGACATACAGTCCAGGACGCATCAACGCCGTCAGCTTATGAAAGCTGGTGAGCAAAATAAACAAGTGCTCGCAATGTATATATAAGCATATAAACAACGGTGCAATTTAACTTAACAGTAATATATTCAAGGTTCCAATTCCAACATAAGCCACGGGGGAAAATAAAGAAAGCAATAAATATGTGACCATGCATGAGCAATGTAATATCTCATCTTTCTGACTCTTTTCTCTCAACAAAACTCAACACAACCAAACCATTATCTCAGATACCAGGAATACTATCCGATCGATATCCAAAACAGCACACCAAACTATCGCTTCAGATACCAGGAATAATATCCGATCAATATCTAAGCCACACTCAATACCATCATTTTGGATACCAGGAATAATATCCGATCAATATCCGAAACAAGCGCCTTAGATACCAGGAATAATATCCGATCGATATCTAAGCCGTACACAACACTACCACCATCGCTTCGGATATCAGGAATACTATCCGATCAATATCCGAAACGCGCGCCTTAGATACCAGGAATACTATCCGATCGATATCTAAGTCGTACACGACACTGTCGCCTCCAATACCAGGAATACTATCCGATCGATATTGAGGTCGCACACCAGACCGCTACTCTTTACTCTTTTCACACTTTCTCACACACATGCATGTTGACACAACCTCAACCCTAATATGTATGTCAATGTTTCATAAATAACACCATAAATAAATCACAAAGCCGGATAATCGTACGAGCATAAATTTCGGCCTAAGTTGTTCTGTTTCGTACAATTCTTAAAACGTAGGCCTTTAAAACAATATTTTTGCCAAACTGTTCTTTAAAAACTTTTAAAACATTTTCCAAACAGTCCCTTACCAAAAATCACACAAACTGCCAAAACTGCCACCTCGCGCGAGCGGGTCGCGCGAGCGAGGGGGAGGGGGTGTCGCGCGAGCGGATCGCGCGAGCGAGGGGGAAGGCCAGATCGCGCGAGCGGGTCGCGCGAGCGGAGGGGCTGGACAGGTCGCACGAGCGGATCGCGCGCGCGAAGGGGGGGGATGGTTCGCGCGAGCGGGCCGCGCGAGCGAACCTCGCGCGAGCGGGTCGCGCGCGCGAGTTCTTGCAGAATGTCATCTTCTTCGTCTTCTCCCCTGTTTCTGGTTTTAAAACTGAAATTTACCCATTTTCAGAATCTGTTCGTACTAAGACATGTGATATATGGTTCTCCTCGGTTTTCCGCGTAGATTAAGAATACGCGATCAATTTTAACTAATACGGATTATATCACTAGTTATTCGCGATTAAAGTTAGAGTGACAAAACTTAAAATCAACGGTTCGTCGCGATACGGATAAATTACTGTGTAGGATTCGAACCACGGCTTATCGGGATCAATATCTTCCATTCCCAATTTACAGAATCGATTTTGGTTACGATTTCTAAAACTTCAATTTCCAAGCTTTCATGGTGTATTGATATATGTACACATATACACACATATATACACTGAATTATACACATATAAACATGGCGAGTGAGTTTATAATACTCACAGAGATGATTATACAGAAAATTAAAGGCCGAGAACTTCCGCCGTAATATCCGTCGAGAATTCCGTCGTTCCGAAATTCTTCCCGTTCTTGATTTTGAGATATATATAGCTATATATATCTATGTATGTGACAGTGTATATATATATAATCTGTATGTGTGTGTGTGTTTGATTTTGAGAGGAAGAGAGAACAATGGAGAGTTATGGAGAGAATGAGAGATACAGTGAGTGAGAGAGAGACACACTGTTACATATATATAAACAGATATGTTTGGGCTCCAAGTTAGGGGAAGAATTCTCCCGGTGAGGTTGAGCTCACGTGCTCCCTCACCCAAGACGCGGTATAAGGCGCAATTTGAAATTAAAACTGGTATTTTTATGGTTGAAAATAAAATGCAGAAAATTATATTAACGTAGGAATTAAAATCCCGGTTATACAAAAATATAGATATCGATTTTGAAACCACAGAAAATATTTCCTATATTTTCAAATATTACGGTTTGGCCCCAGATAAATATTTATAAATAGAAATTAAAACAGATGCTCATGGAAATGAAATGCCGTATTTATTTATTAATGATAATAAAATACAGGGCGTTACACCCTACCCACCTTAACAGAGATTTCGCCCCGAAATCTGAGCTAACTAATCCTGAAACAACTCGGGGTATCTAGTCCTCATGTCTGACTCTAACTCCCACGACGCCTCTCCTTCGTCATGATGCCTCCACTGAACCTTAACTAAAGGAACGTCTCTTCTTCTCAGCCTCTTGATACTCTGGTCGAGAATCCTCACAGGTCTATCCTTGTAGACAACATTCTGACTCGTCTCAATATCATCGAAATTAACCACATGTGAAGGATCCCGTATGTATTTCCTTAACATACTGACATGGAACACATTATGAACACCAGACATCTTTGGTGGCAACGCGAGTCGATAAGCCACTTTCCCAACACGCTCCAAAACTTCGAACGGTCCGATGAAACGAGGTGCCAACTTCCCTCTCTTCTGACCAAAACGCACTACTCCCCGAACAGGTGAAACCTTAAGGAGTACGTGATCACCGATACTGAACTCCAAGTCCTTTCGTCGTCGATCCGCATAACTCTTGTGTCTACTCTGTGCAGTTGTCATCCTTTCCTTGACCAGTGAAATCTTCTCATTGGTCTCTCTCACCAAATCTGGTCCCAAAAGTTCTGTGTCTCCCACTTCAGCCCAACACAACGGAGATCGACATGGCCGTCCGTACAAAGCTTCGAACGGTGCCATCCCAATACTCGAGTGATAACTATTGTTATACGCAAATTCAACCAAAGGTAAGTGCGTCTCCCAAGACTCTTCAAAGTCGATTGCACAAGCTCTAAGCATATCTTCCATAATCTGATTAACACGCTCGGTCTGCCCATCGGTCTGAGGATGGAATGCAGTACTCATCTTGAGCGAAGTTCCCATAGCCTTCTGCAAACTTTCCCAAAATCCCGAGGTAAAACGTGCATCGCGGTCTGATACAATTGTCACAGGTGCACCGTGCAGTCGCACCACTTGTTGAAGATACATTCGACTCATCCGTTCTACTGGGTAAGTCATATTGTACGCGATAAAGTGTGCAGACTTCGTCAAACGATCCACAATTACCCAAATCGCGTCGTGATTCTGTTGTGACCGGGGTAATCCAACCACGAAATCCATAGTTATGTGCTCCCACTTCCATCCTGGAACAGGTAAGGGTTGTAACAATCCCGAGGGTCTCTGATGTTCGGCTTTCACTTGTTGACAAGTCAAACATTTAGACACAAACTCGGCTACTTCTCGCTTCATCCCTTCCCACCAGAAGTTTCTCTTCAAATCCTTATACATCTTTGTTCCTCCTGGGTGTACTGTCAGTCTCGATTTATGTGCTTCTTCGAGAATATCTTTTCTCAAACCTCCCAAATCTGGCACACACAATCTATCTCGACATCTGTACCCTCCATCGGCCCCAACCTTCCATTCTGTCGGGTCCTTCTCTGACATCTTGGCGAACCATGCTTGAAATTTCTCGTCTTCCTTTTGGGCTTCGATGATTCGACTCACAAGTGTTGGTTGTACTACGAGGCATCCAAAGTGATGTCCGGCACTTCCCTCAGAAATCTGCACATCAAATTCTGCGATAGTCTCTAAAGCTTTCCATTCCCTCAACATCAATGAAGCAACCATTCCTTGAGGCTTCCGACTTAGGGCGTCAGCGACTACGTTAGCCTTACCGGGGTGGTACTCTAATGTAAAGTCGTAATCCTTAATCAGCTCCATCCACCTACGTTGCCTCATGTTCAACTCCTTCTGAGTAAACAAATACTTGAGGCTCTTGTGGTCTGAGAACAAATCAAATTTCTCCCCATAGAGGTAGTGTCTCCAGATCTTAAGCGCGAACACTACTGCTGCTAGCTCTAAATCATGAGTTGGGTAATTCAATTCATTCGGCTTCAACTGTCGTGAACCATATGCGATAACCTTTCCGTCTTGCATAAGGACACATCCCAATCCTTGATACGAGGCGTCACTAAAAATAGTGAACTTCTCACCATCCCTTGGTATCGCAAGCACTGGCGCTGTTGTCAATCTCTCTTTCAATTTCAGAAAAGCGCGTTCATGCTTATCAGTCCATTCAAACTTCAAATCTTTCTTAGTCAAACCAGTTAACGGGGCTGCTATCTTCGAGAAACCTTCTACAAATCTCCGATAGTAACCAGCTAGTCCCAGAAAACTTCTGACTTCTGTAGCATTGGTCGGCCGAGTCCAATTTGCCACTGCATCGGTCTTTGATGAGTCAACCGCGATTCCTTGTTGAGAGATCACATGCCCGAGAAACTTAACTTCCTGAAGCCAAAATTCACACTTGCTGAATTTAGCATACAGGCGGTGATCCTCGAGAGTCTGCAACGCGATCCTCAGGTGTTGTTCATGCTCTTCCTCTGACTTGGAATAGATCAAAATATCATCAATAAAGACAATAACGAACTGATCTAAATATGGCTTGAATACTCTGTTCATCAAGTCCATAAACACAGCTGGAGCATTCGTCATCCCAAACGGCATCACTAAGAACTCGTAGTGTCCGTATCTCGTCCTGAAAGCAGTCTTAGGTATGTCCTCCTTCCGCACCCTCAACTGGTGATACCCTGACCGTAGATTAATCTTAGAAAAGGTCGTGGCTCCTTGCAACTGATCGAACAGATCGTCTATCCAAGGTAAGGGATACTTATTCTTGATAGTAACCTTATTCAGTTCTCGGTAGTCAATACACAGCCGCATTGACCCATCCTTCTTCTTCACAAACAACACTGGTGCTCCCCAGGGTGAAGTACTTGGACGAACAAAACCCAACTTCTCAAGTTCTTGAACTTGTTCCTTCAGCTCTGACAACTCTGTAGGGGCCATCCTGTAGGGAACCTTGGTTATAGGTCGAGTACCTGGCACCAATTCCACACAGAATTCTATGTCCCTTTCCGGCGGTAATCCTGAAATATCTCGGAATACTTCCTCGAACTCTTTGATTACCGGTATTGATGATACTGTCACCTCTGCACTGACAACCTCAATGTTTGCTAGGCATCTAGTGAGGAACATATCACCCGAAGGGTTACATTGGAAATCGAAGAGTCGATTCCCCTTGTCCGCAAATGTGATCTTCTTCCTTGTACAATCCAACTTCGCATGATTCTTCTCGAGCCAATCCATTCCCAGGATTATATCGAACTCCTTCATCGACAGAACCACCAATCTTGCCAAAAGTTCGCGGTCTCCTAACCGAAGAGGACAATCCTTACACACATGTAATAACTTGACTGTGGTCCCTAAGGGTGAGACAGCACTCAAAGCTTCCTCTAAACGATGCGGTACGATTCCCAACTTCTGAACGATCTTAACAGATATAAAGGAATGTGTAGCACCCGTGTCAAATAAAACTTTAACATGAGAGTTAAACAAGGTCAGAGTACCTTCCACTGCTCGTTGCTCAGGCAATCCTTCCTCATAAGCACCTCCTCCATACCCTGTTTCTTCGTAACCAGCAGCCTCGGGAATAACAGCATTCAGGCGGGCCTGTCCTTGCTGACCATAGTTGCCTTTCCTAGGAGCCTTGCACTCCGGACTTATGTGACCTGGCATGCCACAATTATAGCACACAATTCCCGGACGATCAGCACGCCTAGTCTGTCTGCAATCCTTAGCTCGGTGACCGGGATTACCACAATTGAAGCAGTTGTTGTTTTTGGCCCCTTCTATTGCTAGAGGCTGATACTGCTGAACTGCTTGTGTCTGTTGAGGTTTCTTCCCTCCATCCCAGGTCCTTTTCTGTCCTTGAGGGTACCCTGGTTTCTGTCCGGGATAACCCTTCTGCGGAGGTCGATTTCCAAACGGCTTCGAATTCTGACACCCGTCATTCTCTAACCCGGTAGCCAATCTCACCAGAGCTTCAAATGACTGGCCCAGATGCCCCATAGTCAAATGTCTGAGAGACAGGTTGAGACCTCGGTGATACTTCTTGATTTTCCTCTGGGGTGTGTCCACCATATGTGGAGCAAAGCGAGACAGACGCTCAAATTGGGTAGTGTACTCTCGGACAGTCAGATTCCCTTGAGTCAACTCCATAAACTCTTTCTCTCTCTTGTCCTTCTCTTCTTCGGGGAAATACTTCTCAAGAAACCTTTCCTTGAACACCACCCACGGCATTCTCCTTGCAGCTTCTTCCCCTATGGTCGCTTTTTCAGCATCCCACCAATCAGCCGCTGCATAAGACAGCTGAAAGATAGCCAGACGCTTCTTCTCCAGATCAGCGCACTCTATGGTCTCAAAGATACGCTCCATCTGGCGTAGCCACTGTTCCGCTTGCCAGGGTTCATCAGTTCCCGCAAAATACTCAGGTCGCAAAGCGCGAAACTCCTTGAGAAGCTTGTCTCCAGTCTGGTGGGCTTGCCTCCCATTCCCGTTGTAATTCCCATTCTGATTATTGTTCCTTGCGTTCTGATCACTAATCCTCTCCAACCTCCTTACAAAAGTTTCGAACATCCCGGTTGGATCTATTACTGGCGGTGCATCTTCAATAGCGGGACGATTCCTGAGATTTCTTCCAGCCATCTGATCGAGAGAACGGTACCTATCCATCAATCAACAGAATTCGGTTAACCTCTCGAGAAGAAAGAAAGCTCTAAACGATAGAAAGAGACTAGACACGGAATAAAGTCGAACTATCTTATCTTAACGCTATCTTAACGGGAGATCCTATGTGTTCTGGACAATTGGTCGAGCCATAACCTGGCTCTGATACCAAAAAGCCTGTCACGCCCCGACGCAGCATAATTCAGGAAAGCATTTAATTTCCTTTATGGACTCGTAGGTCGTGACAAGTGAGTATGACCAATTGTCCCTGCAACAAATAACTTAACAACATTTCTAAAGCAAAGGATACTAACAGAACATAAGCTCCGAAATAAAAACTTACTAAACTATTACAGCAGTCATAGTCTTAGGCACAAAATGCCTTATTCAAAAGTCTAAACTAGTTTATTACAAAACCCAAATTTAAAAGACATAGGAAAATATAAAGCAGCCTCCTGGAAAGTCTCCTGACTCTAAGTAGCATAGTCAAAATACCCTGGCTGCTCCTGACCCTGAAAATCTGGACATACAGTCCAGGACGCATCAACGCCGTCAGCTTATGAAAGCTGGTGAGCAAAATAAACAAGTGCTCGTAATGTATATATAAGCATATAAACAACGGTGCAATTTAACTTAACAGTAATATATTCAAGGTTCCAATTCCAACATAAGCCACGGGGGAAAATAAAGAAAGCAATAAATATGTGACCATGCATGAGCAATGTAATATCTCATCTTTCTGACTCTTTTCTCTCAACAAAACTCAACACAACCAAACCATTATCTCAGATACCAGGAATACTATCCGATCGATATCCAAAACAGCACACCAAACTATCGCTTCAGATACCAGGAATAATATCCGATCAATATCTAAGCCACACTCAATACCATCATTTCGGATACCAGGAATAATATCCGATCAATATCCGAAACAAGCGCCTTAGATACCAGGAATAATATCCGATCGATATCTAAGCCGTACACAACACTACCACCATCGCTTCGGATATCAGGAATACTATCCGATCAATATCCGAAACGCGCGCCTTAGATACCAGGAATACTATCCGATCGATATCTAAGTCGTACACGACACTGTCGCCTCCAATACCAGGAATACTATCCGATCGATATTAAGGTCGCACACCAGACCGCTACTCTTTACTCTTTTCACACTTTCTCACACACATGCATGTTGACACAACCTCAACCCTAATGTGTATGTCAATGTTTCATAAATAACACCATTAATAAATCACAAAGCCGGATAATCGTACGAGCATAAATTTCGGCCTAAGTTGTTCTGTTTCGTACAATTCTTAAAACGTAGGCCTTTAAAACAATATTTTTGCCAAACTGTTCTTTAAAAACTTTTAAAACATTTTCCAAACAGTCCCTTACCAAAAATCACACAAACTGCCAAAACTGCCACCTCGCGCGAGCGGGTCGCGCGAGCGAGGGGGAGGGGGTGTCGCGCGAGCGGATCGCGCGAGCGAGGGGGAAGGCCAGATCGCGCGAGCGGAGGGGCTGGACAGGTCGCGCGAGCGGATCGCGCGCGCGAAGGGGGGGGATGGTTCGCGGGAGCGGGCCGCGCGAGCGAACCTCGCGCGAGCGGGTCGCGCGCGCGAGTTCTTGCAGAATGTCATCTTCTTCGTCTTCTCCCCTGTTTCTGGTTTTAAAACTGAAATTTACCCATTTTCAGAATCTGTTCGTACTAAGACATGTGATATATGGTTCTCCTCTGTTTTTTGCGTAGATTAAGAATACGCGATCAATTTTAACTAATACGGATTATATCACTAGTTATTCGCGATTAAAGTTAGAGTGACAAAACTTAAAATCAACGGTTCGTCGCGATACGGATAAATTACTGTGTAGGATTCGAACCACGGCTTATCGGGATCAATATCTTCCATTCCCAATTTACAGAATCGATTTTGGTTACGATTTCTAAAACTTCAATTTCCAAGCTTTCATGGTGTATTGATATATGTACACATATACACACATATATACACTGAATTATACACATATAAACATGGCGAGTGAGTTTATAATACTCACAGAGACGATTATACAGAAAATTAAAGGCCGAGAACTTCCGCCGTAATATCCGTCGAGAATTCCGTCGTTCCGAAATTCTTCCCGTTCTTGATTTTGAGATATATATATCTATATATATCTATGTATGTGACAGTGTATATATATATAATCTGTATGTGTGTGTGTGTTTGATTTTGAGAGGAAGAGAGAACAATGGAGAGTTATGGAGAGAATGAGAGATACAGTGAGTGAGAGAGAGACACACTGTTACATATATATAAACAGATATGTTTGGGCTCCAAGTTAGGGGAAGAATTCTCCCGGTGAGGTTGAGCTCACGTGCTCCCTCACCCAAGACGCGGTATAAGGCGCAATTTGAAATTAAAACTGGTATTTTTATGGTTGAAAATAAAATGCAGAAAATTATATTAACGTAGGAATTAAAATCCCGGTTATACAAAAATATAGATATCGATTTTGAAACCACAGAAAATATTTCCTATATTTTCAAATATTACGGTTTGGCCCCAGATAAATATTTATAAATAGAAATTAAAACAGATGCTCATGGAAATGAAATGCCGTATTTATTTATTAATGATAATAAAATACAGGGCGTTACACGTTCAGATTGCAGCTTTGAAGCTTCTGTTGGTTGAACCGGTCAGTGAAATCCTTGAGGGACTCATTATTCCGTTGTCTGACTGTCAGTAGATGCATGTCTGGCTTTGGCCGCTAATGCATACCGGCGAACTGGTTGATGAACTGCTTGCTGAGTTGTTTGAAACTGCAGACCGATCGGGGCTCCAAAAAGTAGAACCACTGCATGGCCGGGCCCTTCAAAGTGCTGGGGAAGGCTAGGCAGTGTAGCTCGTCGGAGTTAGTGGCTAGGGCCATCTGAGCCTTATAAGTCCGAACGTGGTCGACCGGGCTTCTCGAGCCGTTGTAAGGATCCAGGCGAGGCTGCTTGAATTTGCGCGGGATGGAGAATCTCGTGATCTGGCTGGAGAGTGGTAACTCTGTCTCGATATTGGCTTGATTCGGAACACGGTTTTGACCAAGCTTTTTGGCCACTCCGTCGATCTGCTTCTGCAAGTACTTGATTCGGGCATCCACTCCTTCCTGACCGGTATCTGAGGAACTGGTCGGGTTGGTGGAAGAGGCTTCTTCATGGTGGGGTGCTGTCCTCTGGGATCGGGCTCGGCTATGACTCCGAGTAACCGTTCGCCTAGGGACAACTCGGCTCTTGACCGAATGACCCTGGACTGATTCCCGGGCCATATGCTCCTGCCTTTCCTCTTGGACAGCACGCCCGCTGCTGATGTCTCTGGCATCCTCAACACGGGACGGGTTGGCTCGGGCACGTTGTCTTGTCAAGATCGGTTCCCGACCGTACGCAACATTCCCGGGTCGTTTCCCGGCCACTAGAGGATTGCTCTGCTGGGCTAGCAGGGCTTCGATCTGTTGCTGGATTTGACGCTGGCCCTCCAGGAGTTGTGTGAGGGTTGCGGTGATTTGCTCAGATGTCATGACTGCCGCAGCCGTTGTCAGGGCCGGAGGAACATCCCGCTCGAACTGTTGGTCAGCCTTCTTACTCTTCTTCGGTGGCATGACGATCAGTTAAGAAATTTGTTGATGAGAAGACTTATCGCTTCCCACAGACGGCGCCAAGCTGATGATGTCAAAATTTGGGAAGAGTAAAGTAAAGCAATTTAAAGAGAGAGAGAGAGTGAGAGACTATTTTTTGTATTTGGTTCGGCCCTGTTAATGAAGGTACCTACGTCCACGTGTGTGTCTGAGCACGTTCACTAGCAGATCACCGGCGGGCCTTGTGAGCCAACAAAGAGGGGCGACACTACCAGTAATATCGGCCGGGTGTATGCATGTAATGGTGAGTTATAGAGGTGCTGTGTAGACTTAGAAGTTGGCGGCCCATTCCATGGGGGGTGAGAGGTCTCTTTTATAGATATAAGAGACCTACTCATACATGGATAAGGAAATATAATCCTATTGATATAGATTGGCATTAATTAAGGAGATTTCCTTATTGGATTAGGAAATAGTGTGTTCTTTCCATTAGTCTTCTAGCTTGAGTAGAAAACTGCCCGTAATGCTCGGGATCATGCCTGTAGGCCCGGATGAGCTGTTCCCATGGCGGGATGTGCATGTGTGGTTTTCCCGACCTGCTGGCCGGGTCATGAATGAACCGCTCGGGATGATGAGTATACTGAACTGCTCGGGCTGATGCTTTTGAGGAGTTGTGCATGATTGGACTGACTGCTGATTTGAACCGCCTGGTCATAGGATAGAGCCAATTTTGGGCGTAGCATATATATATTTTTCGTTGGTCTTCCTTTTCTTGTAAAAACGAAAGAATATTTTGTGTTCTAAGATAGCCCCCAAGTTTAATTCTGATATTGATTTTGATGCCTTGATTTTTCAGGTCCCTTACCATTTATTTCAAATTTTGGGTTTCTTAATTTGACCAAACACTGATTTATGGCATCGCTTTTAAAAAAATGTTGATTATGGAGTGATAAAAATAAGAAGACAAAACCAAAGAAAAACAAATGAAACTTAATTTAATTACGTTGGCCTAACCTTTTCTTTATATAAGAAAGTAATAAATTTTGTAATATTTTTTAAACATGGAGAAGAACACCACTGAAATGAGTTTTCCTTCCAGTTCTCCATTTCATTCTCTAAATCTACGATCCAAAAGACTCATAAATGATGATACTTCGTTCATTTATTTTATCATACAACATGAATAACTTTCATATTCTACAAAAAAAAAATACATTATACAAGCCGATATGTCCCAAAATAATCTAGCCATGAAGTCAGCCTGCCACGTCACCAAGAGGTGTCGGTTACTCCAGTAAAGGCGCAAATAGCCGAGCAATGCTGAGGTGTTTATCAGGACCGGACGGTTCGTACCAACAGGATGGGCATGAAGGTCGCGGCGTCCCGCGATCCTGGCCTATCCAGCAGTTTCCTAAACCAACTACAAGTCTGCAAGATGAAATGTGGCAGTTTCCTAAATCACTTAGGAAACTTTCCCCAAATTGTGCCAATCAAGTGTAATGAGATTAGGTTTCCTAATCCTATTAACTCACCATGTAAGGGTGGACTCTTGCATCTATAAAAGAGCTACCATGTCAATAGGGATCCGAAAATAATTCTCTAGCTAACAAGCATTCAACAGAGAACTTACCATCATACGCATATACCCGGCCGGTATTACTGGTAGTGCCGCCCAACTTTGTTGGCTCACCAGGCCCGCCGATGATCTGCTAGTGAGAGCGCACAGACGCAACCGTGGACATAGGTCACCTCGTTAACGGGACCGAACCACACACAAATTGTTCTTGTCTTTTTCTCTCTCTAAACCCTTCTTACCAGTTTTAGGCATCATCACAAGCTAGTGATTTTGATGACATGGTATTAGAACTTATAAGTAATGAAATTTCAACATTCTAACATATATCGGCTTAGTTTTACAGAAATTATAATGTGCAATATTTGAGACACAAAATGGTCACAAAGAGATGCTCACAAAAGGTGTAACATCTTATATGTGGCACCTATGTGGCAGTATGAACCACCACACTTAACTCAACACACAGGATGCAATATAGGTGCCACATAGAATGTCACATCCTTTTGTGAGCATCTCTTTATGACCCTAGCATTACCCAATTATAATTACACATAAGTATTTTGTCCAGATTTATTTGTATAGTGGGAAATGCAACTTGTTATCACTGTTGCATTGAATATTTTTGACCTTGTTTTAAGAAGTGACCTTTTACTTCCAATACTAAAGCAAAACATACAGTAGGGATGGTATCGGGGTGGGTTTAGTATGGAGTAGCCTTTTTCCAACTCCTACTCCTATTAAAAAGTTGTTTACCAGTCCCAACACTATTAGTAGCGGAGTTGGATTTGGTCGGTTTTTTATTGGGGCAGTGACGAGTTTACCATCGGGGTAGGGCAGCCCGGTGCACGAAGCTCCCGCAGTGCGGGGTCTGGGGAAGGGTCGGACCACATTGGGTCAAATGTACGCAGCCTTACCCTGCTTATTTGCAAGAGGCTGTTTCCACGACTCGAACCCGTGACCTTTTGGTCACACGGCGGCAAACTTAAATAAAATTTTAAAGCCTATACTTTAGTAAATTAATGGATTGAATGATTAATTGACAAGTAACCATGGTGAGTTCTCTTATTTCATTACTCAAAATTTATCAATTTTTACTCTATGTAGTATTTTTGTTTCATTGTTATATGTCATGGACTCATAGTATATATAAGCATCGTATTTTAGTAAATAAAGGGTATATTACTACATTAAACACTTTCATCGAGCGGGGCAAGTTTTAGTCGAGAGTACTTTATATAACCACCTCTGCCCCAACTTCTATAGATTATTTGTTTTTTTTTTTTTTTTTTGCTGGCGATAAAGGCACCTTCATTTTTTAATTAGGGCACCTAAATTTAAGTTTAAAAAAATTAGTTTTTTTACCTTTTATTTTAATTACTAAGGGCACATCACTTATTTTACTACATATATTGTAGGCTTAACTATATTTTACACCCTCTTAGTTTACCCGGCCTTTATGTCAATTTGGTCCCTGTAGTTTAGAAAGTGTCATTTTAGTCCCTGTAGTTTCATAAGTGTGTCATTTTAGTCCCTCAAACACTTTTTGTGACAAATTTTTTACTTTCAGTGAAAAAATTATTCATCACTAAGGGACTTGTTGGACTTATTTAACACACTTATGAACCTACAGGGACTAAAGTGACACTTTCTAAATTACAGGAACCAAACAACAGGGACAAGTACAACACACATAAATAGGTATTATATTTTTTCATAAATATTATAAAATTAAAAGATATTCCAAAAATAATAATGATAATAATAAATTTGGTACTTGCAACAGTGTTACTTGTAATTATAGAGTTTTATAACACCTGAACTTACTAGTAATCATTCTTTCAGTGCAGGACGCTTTGCAATTTATATGCCTTCGTCACTTAATATCTGGATATCATAAGACCATTAGATTATATAAAAGGGAAAACAATGTGGCTGCTAAATTATGACAAGTATAAATATGGAATAAATATGACCTATGCCAAACACACACACACACACACACACACACACACACACACACACAGAGGCAAACGTAATTTCAACATAAAGTGTAATAAATTGATGATGCAAAGAAACAATCCCGAAACTTGATATGGGCAAAGTCATATTATTACATAAATTATGCCCAAGGGAATCATGTGACACCTATTGAGAAGAGAGGAGAATCACAATTAATGAAAAGAAAAAAACTTACAAGGGAAGAAGTCAAATCGAAGAAGACACTGAGTACAGATTAAGAGTTAATAGAGAAAGAAATAAGAAGTAGCCAAGGATTTAGAAATAAATAAGGAGAGAGACACAACGAGATAATGTTTAGTAAAATAAGTGAGGTGCCCTTACTAATTAAAGTAAAAGATAAAAAATTGATTTTTTAACTTAAATTTAGGTGCCCTAATTAGAAAATCAAGGTGCTTTATCGCCAGCCTTTTTTTTTTTTTCACTTACCAAACTCGCTCTTACTCCTATAATACTTCCTCCAAACTCGTTTCATTAGGAGCGACAGATCGGAGATTTTTTCCATCCTGTTATATAGTATGTTGAGAGGTTTAGATTAGCTCCCAACTCATTTCCTCTTGTTCATAGGAACGAGAAAGAAAATAGTGATTTTACAAGGAAAAAAAAAAGGGATAAAGAAAAAAAAGCATTAAACTGATTGAGAAATGCAAAACTCATGCTACATATATAAAAAGGCCATTGTTATATGAACCTTATTTTCACTATCTTTGTTCTTCTGATTTTGAAGTCGAGAAATCGCATCCAGGTTGTGTGTGGGTTTAAACCACCACGTCAGATAGCATACGTTAGTAAGTCATACGCTCCCACAATGAAAATCGCCCATTCCGGATCATCCTTGAAGACTGCCTTGTTCTACTTGATGAAGTAGGGGGTGTGATGAGTCATACCAAGCGAGAAGCAAATCGATGTGCTGATATTCTGGCTAGCAAAGGAGCCAATCAAGATGTTAATTTTGTCTGTATTAATCATCCAATGGATGATCTTATGTTTGCCTATTATGGCGAACTCCATGGGTGTCTGATTCCCTAGAGGAAGCTATGCCATTTTCTTTCTTTCCTGTTAATTTTTTTCCTTTTTTTTTTGGGTTATATATCCCTTGACAGTAGGCCTCTACGCTGCTTTTGGTTTGGGTTTTTTTGTTTAGTAAACTTCTATGATTAGGAATTGCATCATAATTACCAAAGTTTCTTTTTAATAAACTTCCATGGTTTGGTTTTTTATTTTTATTTTTATTTTTTATCCCTCAGTTCGGTCGATTCTTGTCGATTTTTCGATTCGGTTCTATTTTTGTCTTGAAAATTTGTTTGGGAAACTGACCAAACTGCTCGGCGCAATTCGTTAGTTTTGGCTTACACCTCTAACTATGACTCTTTTTCAAATACCTCCCTAAAATACTAAATTTGAGCTTATTTTTTACTAGAACCTCTTCCGTTACAATTCAATCCCGTAAAATAATGTTTATATATCAGGTGAGCAACATATGATACAAAACATTAACAAAATAATATTTATTTATCCCTCTTTCGGGCCATTGGAAATTTAGGACAAAATTATCCTTTGTTGCGCACATGCATACTTGCTCTTTTGTTGTACACAAATTTTAGGCAATTTTGTTCTAAAATTTTCAACATCTCCAAAGAGAGCCAAAAATATTATGTTATTAACACTTTTACATCATGTGTTGGTAACATGATACAAAAGTACTCTTTTTTTTTTTTTTTTTGGGCGACAACCTAACATAATGGGTGTTAGTAAAAAATTGTAATAGTTGAGGGGGTCAATTTATTGAGTTTTATAGTTGAGGGGGGTATTTGAAAAAAGATCATAGTTGAAGGGGTGTTAGTGTAATTTATCCTTTTATTTTAGACTCCATGGTGAATTATGTTTCTAAATTGCTTGATGGAATGATGGATTAGTAACAATATCTTTTAAAGAGGTTTAATAATAAATATCTACAAAGTGCTTGGCATGACATATAAGCCCCCTCCAAGCATTGATTCGAAGTAAGAACCTTCTCCCTACGTCATAAAAAAAAATCTGTAAAGAATTTTAGGACACCTTAACTCTACTCTTATTATCACTTCTTAGTAGTCTAAGATTCTTTTTACACTCACGATTGTTTAAAAATTTCACCTTTCAATTAGAAATCTATCATTCAGCCTTCAATAAAAATGTTTGAGAGGTAATCCATGTAAAAACTCGCATTTAATAGTTAATTAATGTTGGAAAAATAAGAGGATAATGCTATGAGATTGATTGAGGCGTGCAATGGTTTGCACAGTTCTTAAGAATAATTCCGGCCCCTCGGAGTCAGTGACTCGACGCAGAAGGTCTCAATACGGCGCTATGTTATTCAGGATACAGCAATTAAGTCTTCCAAACGTACACTCGAATTAGAAGATATATGAGCGCTCAGAATTGCTCCAAACCAGAGAAGGGAACTCTTGGAAAAAATAGAGAGTAAAGAATTTCTTGTATATCTAGAATGAATGAAGGAAATCAATTTTCATAGAAAAATATTACCCACTAATTAAAACAGGAGGTTAAACTCTATTGAATTCCCAACAATCACAAAGAGTTAAAACCTGTTTTAAAACATGTGTAGATTTGTTCAAAACAATTTTAACATGTGCTCTCCAATAGTCACAATTACTATAAGGAACAAAACATGATAGTACCTCCCATATGCGTGAGAGTATAAATCGAGCCGCATTCGTGTCCGCACCCGTGCAAGTCATGATTTTCAAGTTAAATCGGATGATCCGAATCCAAGATTTGTACCCCTCCTACGTGCGCGTGAGAGAGCATTTCCCCAACACAAGCTTACTAGGTTTGAAAGTAAAGTATATATAAGTTGTTGAAAGGTATTGTAAATTAGTAATGTGGGATAGGTATTACATCAAACTTTTAGATTGGGTTTGGATTTTTGAAATAAAATAGAGAGGCCCATGGCCTAAACAAGCTTTGTTTGGTTTTAAATTTAATGGCCCAAACAACAAATGTTATAGTCCAAATAAATAAATTAATTAATTAAATTAATAACCTACGAATAGTCTAAAATTCCCCCCCCCTCCTTGATTTCAAAAATTCAAATAAGTAAAAAAGGAATGGAGCAAGAGAACTCAATGCATTAGAACTGGTGCCTTTAGGGCTATGAACTAGTCCTTAGGAATATAAGAAGTAATATTACAGAAATTTGGTGAAATAATTATTCTATGAACCATAATCCCTTATCGTAATTCAATCGTCTTACATCCACATTGATTCCTTAGAATTTAAGCAACTCTAACCGGTGTGGCGCCTCTAGGCCCTGAGCCTGTTCTGGATTTTCATAAGTGCTATAGAAAACTTGCCCAAGTTTTTATAGAAAGTGGCCACACTTTCATACTTATATAGGTGAATCCATCAAGTATGTATTGCAATTAAACATACTATCTAATTAATATGGACTATGGAATTCATTAAGAGTTTAACAAAACCTTTACACATTGCAATTGCACTATACACCATAGAAATGGATAGCAATATAATCAAATTATAGTGCATCTCAAATCAACCAATTACTTGTTATTACCCATATGAACCTATTTCTTGGGTTCTCGAGTTAAATGGGTTGGGTTACCAACATTATTGATTTTTTTTTTTATAAGCATAAGTCTCATTCCCCTCGATGTTTCGTACACTAGTTCTCTCCCTAGTAGTTTTGTTAAAGGGTCAACCAAAATCACTCCTGACCATACAAAATTAAGAGATATAACTTTGTCTCAAACAGTTGTCTCACAATATTATATCTTAGGCATGTATGTCTAAGAGTTATCAAAAAGACCCGCCCACCCGACCAACCCGACCATTTTGGTCGGTTATTAAAGTGCCTGGATGGAGTCACGGATCAAAGGGTGTTAAACCCGACCATTTTGGTTCGGATGTTGGTTTATTATTTCAAAACCCGACTAAACCCAACCTGACCCGACAATACACACACACACACACATACATATATACATACACTTTACCGTATAAAATTAGTGCATATATATGCTCAAGGTTTGTTTTTCCAGAAATGATTATGCATATATATTTTTTTTACTAGTAATCTATTTCAATGTTAGAGAGAGAGAGAGAGAGAGAGAGAGAGAGAGAGAGAGAGTGTGTAACACCTGTAATTTTCTTTTAATTAATAATATCAGCTTTTCAAATTCCTGTATTGAACCGACTATATTATTATATAATTATTTTAATTACCTGACGGTATGGACGTGTTGTAGTATTACCATATAGACTGTAGTAATTATACCGACTCGACCATAATAAGATTTAACTTAGTCCCATAACCGGACGCGGACGTTAGAAACAACACCCGTTTGGACGTAAATCGAGACTGACATGCATATCAAGAATATTTGCACGCAAACCGAGATAGTGGCACAAAATCCTAGGTGGGGCCCACATGATCGGCCACTTGTTGCACATGCAACCCCCCTTAGACACTTGTCACTACGTCATTGACACTTGTCCATATGTTGGACATGTGTCCTAGCATGAAAGCATGCATGGTGACACATAATCCCTTCCTTTCTTTATATAAGGATGCCTACATCCATGCATTTCACCCTCTTAGTCACTTAAAAAAATCTGCATATAGAGTTAGAGAGAGCTAGGAGATGAACTCCATGGAGAGATAAGAGATACATGGAGATGGAGAAGAAGAACTAGGAAGAAGTCTCCACCATTGAGGTTGTGTTCAAGCTTCCTAAGCTCAAATCCAAAGCCCAAGCTCAATTTCAATTTTAAGTGAGTATTCTAACTCACTTTAGAACCTATATAGTATGTAGCAATGTTTATTAAGTGCTTGATGTTGATAGTTTGAGAGATCCATGCCATGCAAGATAAATTTCAAATCTGGGAAGCAGAAACTTCCAGCAGAGTGTTGTTTAGTAAAACAAACATTTCGAGCAGTTGCAAAATAGTAATGAGGCTAGGTTTTTTTGTGGAGAAAGCTAACTCATTTATCTACAAATAACGCTTCTATAGCTCAGTCTGAAAATCACTTCTTCATAGGTGAAATGTACATGCAACGAAGTACTTTAAATATGAGAAACAGAAACCTCTAGCAGAATGTAGTTTAGTAAAATGAGTGTTTCAAGCAGCTCCGAAATCTGAATTAAGCTAGGTTTTTTTGTGGAGAAAGCTAACTAATGTATCTACAATAACTCTTCTATAGCCTGGTCTAAAAATGACTCCTTAATAGGTGAAATGCACATGCAACGCAATACTATAAATCTGGGACAGAGCAGTCCGAAGATATAGAAATGGCTAAGTAAAATAAATATTTTGAGTAGCTCAAAAATGCAATTGAAGCTAGATTTTTTTGTACATGAAGCTAATCCAATTATCTACAATGTTCTAGTTTTGAGTTTGATCTACAAATCAATTTATCATGCCCAAATAAATCATATTAATTCAGTCGACATAGTAAAATTAATTTCTGGCAGATTGTATAACTACTTGTATGATGTGTTTATTGATGATGCTTGCTTTCCGGTACCTGTGTGGTTATGGATATCTTGTGCTATGATAGTGCTATCGAGTAGATGAGTACGTTAAGGGTTTCATCTATATATTTACTGGTATCAAATCCTTGTTATGTGATCCATGTCTACATGATTATGTTTTCGCTGTTAAGGTGATAAATGCACGTTTTACGATGTTATTGATCGGAATAGTTAATGCATGCCATGTTAATAATAAAGAGGAATGAAAGTAGATTTGCATGTGAGTATTGATAGTGGACACACGTGCATTTCATGACATGTGTCAGTGTGCGTTGCATGAGAGAAAGAAGTGTTTGATGAGGATGTGAATGAGATGAGATAGATAAGTGTGAAAGAGATGTGAATATTGGATCCGATGGATCAACGGCTGACGAGCCGGGTGGACATGGACGGTTAGAGTTCCTAGCGCGCCTCTCGCCGTTGAAGACGTCCAGTGATGCGCATACATGGTTGAAGACGTCCCATGTATCATTGAAGACGTCCGGCTAGTGCTCTAATATACTTCTCAGCCGTGTAGACGACCGGTGAGAGTATACACATGGTTGAAGACGTCCCATGTGCCAGTTTCATTGTTTACAGATAGTGTGCGCTGTGAAGACGTCCGGCGGCCTATCAAGGGAATAAGTATGAATCGGCTTTTATAGCATGTTATCATCCTTGATGTACCGCGTGTTGTCAAGTGGATGAGAAAGTTGAATGATGAGATTGAGTTAATGAGTAAAATGGTTTGGTTCGAAATGATTTGGTGTTGGAAAGTTTTGGTTTTGAAATGAAATGGTTTTTAAAAGTATTTGTTTTGAAACGCAAGTGTCTTTGAAAAGGGTTGGGAGTAAGTCGCATCGGTCACGCATTTGCACGCACGAGGATAAAATAAGGAGAATGTATTCTACGATGTTATGTATATCTGTCTACGCATCAGCATGACGTGTTCGACCAAGAGACTATTAATATCCCGCACACTTGTTCTAAGGATCATCAGTGATGTGTTCAATCAAAGGGTTCTTTGTCGAGTGTTGTTCTTTCTTGACCGGTAAATGCGTTTGGAGTTAAGTCTTCTTTCAGTCAATGTCATGGTCAGTTCAGTTCTGGGTTAAGTTTCAAAAGGAATGATTGGGTTTAAACAAGGCATAGTTTTGAGAATAAGAAAAGATTAATGAGACATAGTTTGAGAATAAGAAGAAATGAAGAGTAACTTACCTTGGTGGTGGTAACCTTAAGGGGACCCTCACTTAGCTTAACCGCTAACGGCTTTTCATGCCGCTGGACCTTCCACGTCCAGCCTTTGCAGGTTCAGACGGAACCGACCGCTATCAAGATGCGGACTTTACTACTGAAGACTATGCTGGTGAAGATTACTACGAGGAAAGCTATGGTTTCACCAGCTAAAGATCTTAGAGCTACTCTTTGTCATAGTTACGTTATTAATATGTTTAATGATGTAATAGTTTAGCTGGACTTGTAATATGTATCTTTTGGTTATCTTTGGGCTTGTAATATACTACTGATGTAAGACTTGAATGTTTTAGTGTCCTGCTTCCGCTGAACATAGTCATCTTCCCATATTATGTTATGGTTATAAGCATGTTTGGACAATCAGGTGACACTCACAAACCAGTCACGTGTCTACGAACCCATAAAGGAAATTTATTTTTCCCTATTTTTGGTACTTCGCGGCGTGACAGGGATTTTTGGTATCAGAGCCTTAGGTTTAGACGCGCTCACTGATTGTCCTACACCTTAAGTTATGAGCATAAGATTTACCTCATATTAGTACTGACACTAAGTTAGCTCCTCTTGCAAGACTATGGAGCCGATCTTTGTTCACGACGATTTCAAAGGACACTATATTCTCGACGGTCGTATCCATCCTGCCGACCCTGTACTATATCGACAGCGGATCTGCCAGAGGGCGAGGCACATCTGGGAGGAGGACATGCGGAGAGCTGTGCTTACCAATGCATTACAGTATCCGGATCGGGTTCAGCTTGAGTCGGTCCATGCTTCTGAGACTACCATACTCATTCATCAGAAGCTTATCAGTATGGCCCAGGATGAGGCATTATATGATGATATACTTTTCTAGATTATCATGGCAGTACCAACACCACCATTCTTTCCCGATCCCATACCAGAGCCAAATGCGGATTCAAATCCCATGGATACGGATAGCGATGATGACATATCGAGTACGAGATGACTCTACAGGCAGTGACCACACAGCTGACGACCCATCCGATGGTGATGACACTGATGACGTTGATGATCCGATGATTGATGACGATCCGGCGAGTAACAATGAATAGTCGATCGAGGAGGTTGACCCAGTGGACGATCTTCAGAGACCAGGAGATGATGTACACGACCATCCAGCACCACCAGTTGACGCGGACGAGATGATACTGATGCTTGAGCAGAACCACGAAGCAGATCTAGCCGACATCGAGAAGAAGGAGGAGGGCCCTGAGGAGGAGTTCTTAGAGGACCCGTTATAGATAATAAGAGAGGCAAACTTTACCTTAGATATGGTAGGCGAGTACCATAGTAAGCAGTCATATCCTTTCTGCCCATTCCACTCCTTTTGAGTAAATCGGTGCCTTCTATTCTAATGGCCATTTCTTCTGAAAATGGTATCTATATATTTTGTAAAGTGGCTCCGATTACCGTCAATAATTATTGTGATACACTCCTTGATAAGTAATTCATTTCCTTGAATTTTTAGAAATTCCCCAGTCAACAATTCTTGAGTAAGTACCTTGATCATCCAATTCTGGACAAATTCTTTTGAGAACAAGTTCGATCACTAGTACTGGAAAGTCATTCTTTTGACTTATTATTCTTGAACTAAAATCTTGAAAGTTCCTTGTCTTTGAGAATATTCTAAATAAATTTGATTACTGATACTGCATAGTCATTCTTTTTGACTTATTATCCCTTGAACAAATTCTTACAAGTTCATTTCATGTGAAATAATTCTAAATGAGTTCTCTGTTCTTGTTCTTTGTGAGGAACTCAAAAACGTTGTTCTCTCTATACATTTTGACCTCTTATTGTCTCTCTCAATTGCTACATTATTCTTTATCAGTAAGGTTTTGTTTGGACTATTTCACTTATGAAATACCTAATTCTTATTTCATTCGTTGAAGGCCTTATGCCATCAGTTACTTTCATTTCCTACAAATCTTGAGATACTACGATTACTTCCATAGTAATCAGTCATCCAATTATTGTAAGATTTACATTTTATTCTTGAATGGATCACATCATTCTACTATTATACTTCTACCTGTGAGGATTCATAGGCCTTTACGGATTCGGCTTCATTTTGGGTCAATCTGTTCAATCGTTTCAATCATCGTATTCTAGCTACCGGGATTATGATGATAACTATAATGTAAAATATAACAGGTTATGATTGCTTTATATAAGGTATGATAGAAACCTTATAGACACAAACTCATACGTAGGAATGCAAGAATCTTCTCGATCTCTACAATGGATAAATCATCTCAAACAACTGAGGACCAGTCCAGAAGGCTAAGAAACATAATACCTAAGGAGATCGATCCCACTGGTATATTTGGAAGACTAATACAAGACTTATGGAAGACCACGGACAGCACTAGCATAAGTGACTACGGAGACGAGTTGCTTAGACACCTCCATATCGCCCATTCAGAATCGCTTTTGAGACCACTCAAGCCACAACCTGCTACACTACCAAGGTCAACCCTACTACAAGGACAACTCAAAATGACGAATAATGATCATGGCGATTGTTTCAACTGTGGAAACCTTGGATGTCTGGCCAAGGAATGTCAAGCTCCCAAGACCTGTAACCAACCAAACGTTATCTGCTACAGCTATCGCAAGAGAGGACATTTGAGCAAGGACTGCAAAGCACTCGAGATGGACGCTATAGAGCACATGCAGCTCAGACAAGCCCAGCTCAATACCACCATCCCCAATATAGCTGGATTAGGCAAAGAGGCACCACGAAGACTGAAAGAACGCATGAGGCACAAGAGAAAGTCTGACACAACAATAGCATCGGTACAACGCAAAACATGGCAATGTTGTTTCAACTGCAGAAATCGCGGACATCACTTCGACGAATGGCCAACACCGAAACAAATTGGAGGACGTGGATCACGATGCTACATATATGGTGGAATGGACCACATCCGCAAGGATTGCGAGGCAATGAAGAACATCAATCAAGATCTGTTGATGAACTTGGAAGAAGAAGGGAAGTTGATACAACCTATGCAATCGATTATGCAAAATTTTGACTTATTAATGAATATAGTTTTGTGTATCTAGTATTATTGTAATGATTAGTGTCCCGATATATATATTATATGAAAGGTACAACAAATCGGCAGATAGTAACTATAAGTATACAACAAGCATCGCATCCCACCTTTAGACCGACGGTCAAACCAGACGCGCTAACCTAACGATAGAAGACGTCTTACCAGCTCACGTCATCAACACATCATTAACAACATCGTAGACACATGGGGAAGTTTACACCATCAATTATGAAAGCTCGTGGCGCATCAGGAACGAAAATACGAGAGAACCCACTCGTCGCTGATCAAAATGTTTGTCAACTATGACAAAGTCAAGCATAGGCATGACATCACTCGAGGTTCTATATGGAAGGCCATGTCAATCGTCATCACATCAGACATATTAAAAATGAAGGAAGGATACAAGCAACCCCAGAGTTGACACAAGAAACTACGCAGTCTAGTGAAGGAAGAACCTTCAGTTTGAAGTCGAAGATAACGTACCATTGAAATATCGATCGCTCGAGGCAACGTGCTATTGGACCAAAATAAAGGAAGCTATCACTGCGACACATTGGAGTATTTACGATCGAATCGCCCACCAACTCGCGTACGTTATCACCAACGGTGTAGTAGATCACAACGCTTTTTGAGTGGATACGCTAATCCACAACGTTCTTCGTACTAACATGCTGAGGGATACATTCACGACCCCTACAAGTTATAGAAGACAATCGTGAGACCAACTAGACTTCTCAACCATCGCATCAAGAAGCTGAGAGGTAAGAATCTTGCCGATCAAAGACGCAGAAGAAACAATGAAAGAAAAGTTAATCAGACTGCCGTTCAGACACATCCAAAGTAATGTGATATCTGCGACGGCTGTGGAATATCTGGACATCACTCCAAAGAATGCAAAGCACTGAAACAGCTCACAAGTTGATAGGCGCAGTGCTTCGATCGTGGAAAGACTGGACATGTGCACAAAGATGGTCCAGAATGAGGAATTCAAAACATGGTTCCACCACAAAGAAGGTCCCGAAAGAAAGCCCGCAGATCATCAAATTAATCCCAGCATTGAACAAGATGAAAGACCAAAGGTGCCATATTCAATGTCAGAACTTTGAAATTCATATGGTGTTGTTTAGCAAAGAAGTTTGGACGTTCGAAAGAATTGGTAAGAAGGTCTGATTAGCTAGCTAGTGGGAACCTCACAACCGTAAAATCTGAGATATGATTAGTACCTTGTACTTTCTGAGACCTAGCAATCTCTAGATTTTGAGGACGAAATCCTCTGACAAGGTGGGTAGAAATGTAGCACCTGAATTTCTCCAGAAATTTCCATTCCTGTTTAGTACTAGTTGATTCTGATTTCGAGGACGAAATCCTCTAATAGGTGGTGGAAGATGTAACACCTGTAATTTTCTTTTAATTAATAATATCAGCTTTTCAAATTCCTGTATTGAACCGACTATATTATTATATAATTATTTTAATTACGTGACGGTATGGACGTGTTGTAGTATTACCATATAGACTGTAGTAACCATACCGACTCGACCATAATAAGATTTAACTTAGTCCCGTAACCGGACGCGGACGTTAGAAACAACACCCGTTTGGACGTAAATCGAGACTGACACGCATATCAAGAATATTTGCACGCAAACCGAGGTAGTGGCACAAAATCCTAGGTGGGGCCCACATGATCGGCCACTTGTTGCACATGCAACCCCCCTTAGACACTTGTCACTACGTCATTGACACTTGTCCATATGTTGGACATGTGTCCTAGCATGCAAGCATGCATGGTGACACATAATCCCTTCCTTTCTTTATATAAGGATGCCTACATCCATGCATTTCACCCTCTTAGTCACTTAAAAAAATCTGCATATAGAGTTAGAGAGAGCTAGGAGATGAACTCCATGGAGAGATAAGAGATACACGGAGATGGAGAAGAAGAACTAGGAAGAAGTCTCCACCATTGAGATTGTGTTCAAGCTTCCTAAGCTCAAATCCAAAGCCCAAGCTCAATTTCAATTTTAAGTGAGTATTCTAACTCACTTTAGAACCTATATAGTATGTAGTAATGTTTATTAAGTGCTTGATGTTGATAGTTTGAGAGATCCATGCCATGCAAGATAAATTTCAAATCTGGGAAGCAGAAACTTTCAGCAGAGTGTTGTTTAGTAAAACAAACATTTCGAGCAGTTACAAAATGGTAATTAGGCTAGGTTTTTTTGTGGAGAAAGCTAACTAATTTATCTACAAATAACTCTTCTATAGCTCAGTCTGAAAATCACTTCTTCATAGGTGAAATGTACATGCAACGAAGTACTTTAAATCTGAGAAACAGAAACCTCCAGCAGAATGTAGTTTAGTAAAATGAGTGTTTCAAGCAGCTCCGAAATCTGAATTAAGCTAGTTTTTTTTGTGGAGAAAGATAACAAATATATCTACAAATAACTATTCTATAGCCTGGTCTAAAAATGAATCCTTGATAGGTGAAATGCACATGCAACGCAGTACTATAAATCTGGGACAGAGCAGTCCGAAGATATAGAAATGGCTAAGTAAAATAAATATTTTGAGTAGCTCAAAAATGCAATTGAAGCTAGATTTTTTTGTACATGAAGCTAATCCAATTATCTACAATGTTCTAGTTTTGAGTTTGATCTACAAATCAATTTATCATGCCCAAATAAATCATATTAATTCAGTCGACATAGTAAAATTAATTTCTGGCAGATTGTATAACTACTTGTATGATGTGTTTATTGATGATGCTTGCTTTCCGGTACCTGTGTGGTTATGGATATCTTGTGCTATGATAGTGCTATTGAGTAGATGAGTACGTTAAGGGTTTCATCTATATATTTACTGGTATCAAATCCTTGTTATGTGATCCATGTCTACATGATTATGTTTTCGCTGTTAAGGTGATAAATGCACGTTTTACGATGTTATTGATCGGAATAGTTAATGCATGCCATGTTAATAATAAAGAGGAATGAAAGTAGATTTGCATGTGAGTATTGATAGTGGACACACGTGCATTTCATGACATGTGTCAGTGTGCGTTGCATGAAAGAAAGAAGTGTTTGATGAGGATGTGAATGAGATGAGATAGATAAGTGTGAAAGAGATGTGAATATTGGATCCGATGGATCAACGGCTGACGAGCCGGGTGGACATGGACGGTTAGAGTTCCTAGCGCGCCTCTCGCCGTTGAAGACGTTCGGTGATGCGCATACGTGGTTGAAGACGTCCCATGTATCGTTGAAGACGTCCGGCTAGTGCTCTAATATACTTCTCAGCCGTGTAGACGACCAGTGAGAGTATACACATGGTTGAAGACGTCCCATGTGCCAGTTTCATTGTTTACAGATAGTGTGCGCTGTGAAGACGTCCGGCGGCCTATCAAGGGAATAAGTATGAATCGGCTTTTATAGCATGTTATCATCCTTGATGTACCGCGTGTTGTCAAGTGGATGAGAAAGTTGAATGATAAGATTGAGTTAATGAGTAAAATGGTTTGGTTCGAAATGATTTGGTGTTGGAAAGTTTTGATTTTGAAATGAAATGGTTTTTAAAAGTATTTGTTTTGAAACGCAAGTGTCTTTGAAAAGGGTTGGGAGTAAGTCGCATCGGTCACGCATTTGCACGCACGAGGATAAAATAAGGAGAATGTATTCTACGATGTTATGTATATCTGTCTATGCATCAGCATGACGTGTTCGACCAAGAGACTATTAATATCCCGCACACTTGTTCTAAGGATCATCAGTGATGTGTTCAATCAAATGGTTCTTTGTCGAGTGTTGTTCTTTCTTGACCGATAAATGCGTTTGGAGTTAAGTCTTCTTTCAGTCAATGTCGTGGTCAGTTCAGTTCTGGGTTAAGTTTCAAAAGGAATGATTGGGTTTAAACAAGGCATAGTTTTGAGAATAAGAAAAGATTAATGAGACATAGT
This sequence comes from Hydrangea macrophylla, assembly GCA_033977485.1. Classification (NCBI taxonomy): domain Eukaryota; kingdom Viridiplantae; phylum Streptophyta; class Magnoliopsida; order Cornales; family Hydrangeaceae; genus Hydrangea; species Hydrangea macrophylla. Next base: position 7,905,779 of record CM066982.1, on the reverse strand, counting down.
TTGAGAATAAGAAGAAATGAAGAGTAACTTACCTTGGTGGTGGTAACCTTAAGGGGACCCTCACTTAGCTTAACCGCTAACGGCTTTTCATGCCGCTGGACCTTCCACGTCCAGCCTTTGCAGGTTCAGACGGAACCGACCGCTATCAAGATGCGGACTTTACTACTGAAGACTATGCTGTTGAAGATTACTACGAGGAAAGCTATGGTTTCACCAGCTAAAGATCTTAGAGCTACTCTTTGTCATAGTTACGTTATTAATATGTTTAATGATGTAATAGTTTAGCTGGACTTGTAATATGTATCTTTTGGTTATCTTTGGGCTTGTAATATACTACTGATGTAAGACTTGAATGTTTTAGTGTCCTGCTTCCGCTGAACATAGTCATCTTCCCATATTATGTTATGGTTATAAGCATGTTTGGACAATCAGGTGACACTCACAAACCAGTCACGTGTCTACGAACCCATAAAGGAAATTTATTTTTCCCTATTTTTGGTACTTCGGGGCGTGACAGGGAGAGAGGGACCAAGAGCTAGAGAGAGAGGGGGATCAAGAGAGAGAGAGAAATGGAAACCTCACTCACGCTCTGAGTCTCTCACCACGCCACGGCGCCACTAGCCCACCACTAAGCACCTTCCTCACCATCTGCCACCATCCAACTTCCTCGGCTCAGATCCAAGAAAGGTGGACTGATTTCTCTTGATTTCTCAACATCTATGGTTAATGGTGGACTGATTTTTATCATTTTATAAACTAATTTCTCTTTTTTATTAACTGATTTTTATTATTTTATGGACTGATTTTTATCATTTTATGAACTGATTTTGTTAGTTTTGGCAGAGTTTGTGCATTTGAAACTTGAAAGCATGTGGAAATTAGCCCAAAATTTTTGAAGAATCAACCCAAAACAGTCCATATATTACCCACATGGGTTTCACCCAAATCCACCCAAACCCGAGGGGTTAGGTTCACCCGACCTAGTGAGTGGATGACGGGTGGAGGGGAGGCAACCCGAGTTGCTCACGGGTGGATGAACGGGTGAGGCCCAAACCCGACTCACCCTACCCGTGAGCACCCCTATGTATGCCTACTTTTGCCATTATAGGACTTAATCATATCTCGACCTATTACAGCTTGGCTATCTCAAATGTAAAGAAACCGATGGAACTAGTTTATTCCAAATAGGAATATCTGCTAAAAGGTTTCTAAACCACTCAGCCTCGTTACTAGCTTTCTCAAAAGCTAAAACTCATATTATGCAAGTTTGCTTGGACGACTTCTAAGATATTGAACCTCTGCTAAGTTTAAAATAAATCCACTTATTGATTTCGTCACATCGAATTTGAAATCTAATTTTGCATCCCTGAATATTTGAAAATACATACTTTCCTCTCCAAAAGGTTTGGCTAAAACCTATCCTTGAAAAATCAAAATTTAAATTTTTTCGAATTTCGAAGTATGCAACACATTTCCAAAATGAATTTTTCTTTATCTCCGGGTATACAACATTTTTCATAATTTATTTTTTTTCCCGAAGGAGAAAGTCAACTTTAAGTCTCTAGTACCAAAACATTGGTACTAAGTGAGTCATCAAGTAAAACATTTCATTTTGCATTGAAAAATATCATTTTGTAACAACTGTGTTGTTACACTTATGCCTACAGGCACTCAATCTGTAATACCTCGTATTTAATTTTCGCTTTTTAATCTAAATTATACCAATTTTGGAATTCGTTCACTATAATTTTATTTGCACGTGTGTATCATCGCGTGAGCTCAACACCCACAAGGGTCTCCCTTGTTAAACTTGGAGACCACACAAAAATATTGGTGCACAGTGTGTGCGTGTGTACAATACGTGTATTGTGTTTATGCTTGGTGCCCAAGCATATTTATCTATAAATGTATACTACCTAGCACCCCCCCCCTCCCCCTCAAACTCATGACTCTCACAACTCTCAACAGTCCTTCATCTCTCTGCCATATCTCTCTCTCGTCTTTTATTACACACACACACACATAATTATTTACACACACATTTAGTTATTTACACACACATATTATTTATACTCATTCAAGAGAGCTTTTGGATTCAAGCTTTTGATTTGGGTGAGCTTCCAGCTTGATTTCAGTTTATATATGTTTCTGTTGGTGTGTATATATATATGTAGATTTCATATATGTATCGTTAAGGGTATGAAAATAGTGAGCAGAAAAATAGTCATGAAAACTTGATTTCTTTATATCAAATGAAAGGTCTCGATCTCACGAGGCTCCATTTCGAATTTCAAAAGCTAATTTGCAACGGTCGCAATGAACGGTTGATTTTAAATTTGATCGTCACTCAGTTTTTCAATTAATTCGAGAGCTATGAATTGATTCATAAAATTTTGATTCCATATTTGGAATCTACGCGGAAAAAGGAAGAGATTTATATATTGGAAGTCCTGTTTGGTTAAGTTTTCAAAATGGGTAAAAACCAACTTTTATTTCAAAACAGGGGAAGAAAAGGGAAGAAGACGATTCTGTGACATCTCGCGCACGCGACCCGCGCGCGCAACCAGGTTATTTTTTGAAAAACTGTTTTAAATTAAATCCGTGGCCTTTCTGTACAAACTCGCCCGAGCGGCCCGCGCGCGCGACCTCAGGCAGTTTATTAAAATTTTCTATTTTCTTATACTTGAATCAGAATTAGGCTAAGGGACCTTGTACCCTAAGCTGTAAGAGTTGTACTTCACTTTAATAGTAGTTGTACTTGTGCTTTGAGGTGTTGTACCTTACTAATACACTTGTATTACTGTTGAGGATAGTCGTAACTGATTGAGCAGTTCCGGTTTCTGTTCTGAATACTTATTCAATCTTCGGTGAACGGTAGTTCCGTATAACCCTCAATAAAGTTGTATAATATGTTAATGGTGTACTTACATATTTGTTTGAGTTGTGATGCTTTAAGTGCTTACTTGAGATGTTATGCTTTAAGTGGTTACTTGAGCTACTCTGCCTTATGTGTTTACCTGGATGATTTCAGCATGTCTATTGTGTTGTTTTAAATTGATAGCATGCTTTGATAATCCGTCTTATGAAATATTGAATATGTCTATATGCTTAGAGCTCGCATATGTCATAACATTTCATAAGCATGAGCATGAACACGAAAATCACGAAAATAATTTTGTGATGAAAGACCTTAGAGGCTTTCGATTTTTGAAAAAGGAAGATCTTAGAGACTTCCAGTTTTTTAAAAGGGAAGACCTTAGAGGCTTCCGTGCATAAAACCCTCTAGGAAGGGATTTTTTTTTTGTTTTGGAAAGATAGAAATCCCGGATTTGTGGGTAGGCGTGTGAGATGGGTACCACTAGGAACTCGAATTGCGGGATGTGCTGCAAGAAACTCCCGTAACGTTGAAGGCTAGGCCTCCATGTAATTCGTAAGGCCCAAAGTCCCGTACGTTTAAGGATAGGCCTACATGGACGGGAAGCCGATGGTCCGGGTAATGATATTGACGATCGAGGGTGAGTGTTTGAAATGGCATGAAAATGGTTTTCATACATGACATTGGCATTCATTGCACTCACGCATGTTATATAACAGATGTTATTGTGCAGTTATATGACTATACAAGCCTTTTGGCTTATGGACTATTAAACCTCTCTTTCAGGTGATATAGATAAGGGCAAGGCCTCGAGACTTGACAATGCTTCCGCTATAGTTTGAAGACCCCGTGTGTGGGGATTATCATTTAAATTAATGTAATAAAATTTGGTTTCAAAGAACATGTTATGCTTTAATTGGACAAATGTTAGTCCACCCGCTTTTAAATGAATGATAGTTTAACTCTAATTTTTCGCTGCTTATATCATGAAAACGTTTGTTTCAAGAAAAATATTTTAAATGAAAACCAGTTTTCAGTTTTATAAATGTTTTCTAAATGAGTAACATTTATTACTTGCAACCCTTAGAGTCTAGGACTCGGGGAGTTACCGATTGGTGTCAAAGCCCATCGTTATTGTATTGTTATTGTTATTGTTGTGCTTCTGCCAGATGACACCCCGTCGCCGGGACCCATGGTTGGGCGGGGTGTCATTGAATGGTAACAGGGTATAACCGGGTTGAATACTTTGGACGTCGGGTTATGTGCTCGCTTGTTTAGTTTTGTTAACATGTTAGTTGATAAACGGTATATGATTTGATAGGTGTTAATACGTTACTTGGTAACTTGAGGTGTTAACTATTTACATGTTATGTTGTGACATATACATGTGTTGTTGAATACACTTCGTGATTAGATCATGTTGTGTGATTCGTTTACTCGATTCGATTTTGTTATAGCTATGCTGCCGTGCCGTGAGAGTCGCAGTATTGAGCTTGAGGCTGATGAGCAGATATCTGCTACTTCGGTCCCAGTTAGAGGCCAAGGTCGATGTCTTGCTCAAGGACGTGGTCTAGGTAGAGGCCGTGATCAAGGTTAAGGTTGTGGCCGAGGTCGTGAAGGTCGTGATCATGGTCGTGGTCAAGGCCACGCACTTGATGTTGTATTTGAATCTGAAGCCTCCACAGGACCAGTTGATATTCCTGATGGACCGCAAGGGTTACAAAATGTTGCTGATGTAATTTCAAGGGAAGTCAGAGATGCTATGCCGCCTCCTCCCCCTCGTGCTCCAAGAGGTAAGACAAATCCCGCTAGAGCTCGGGAGCGGCTGATTACCAAAGATTTCGATGCTAGGAAGCCGCCACAGTTCTCTTGTAGCTCTAACCCAATGGGTGCAGAGGATTAGCTTCTGCATATCATGGAGATATTCGAATTCATTGATCTTCATGAGGATGCTCTCCACATCAAGTTGGCTATATACTTATTATAATACCCGTAAATTTTCTGTATTAATAATATGGACCCCGTACTTTGTTCGTATTGAATTCCAGCATTTTAAATTCAGAACCTGTTTATATATATACGCGTGCGTATTTAATTTAAAATGTTAATTAGACTGTAAGTTTAAACCCGGGCTGACTGGGCACGTAAACCTGTAAAATCTGTGTTTAAATTAGACTGCACGAAACGTATTCCTAGCGACGACTAACTCATACAATTATGAAAATGTTGGTACACATAGAATCTTCCCTAAACTAGCTTAAACCTATGGGTAATAGCCCTACACTACCTTACCCCCTTAAACCCGCCGGACTTACCCCCCTCTCCAAAACGTCGGCCACCTTTTCCCCCTCCCCAAGGACACCATTCACATCACACTCCTCTCAATCCCCTCCATCTCTATCAACCAGATACACAATCTGTGTATATAACTGTGTGTGTGCATGAGTGTTGGGAGGCAGAGAGTAAGAGAGGAAGGAGAAGAGAGAGAGACTCGCCGGAGGAAAGAAAGGAGGGAGGACCCGAGGCCCCCACAGGTAAATCCCCACCCCCTGCTTGATTCTGTGCACTCACACACTTCCACACACCTCCATGGACCCCTCACAAATGAACTAAACGAAGCCTAAGCTCTCGGTTGAACCAGAAATCACCATTGAGGCTCTCACCGGAGCTTGATCTTGAAAACGTGACCAAAGTTCAATATTTTTGTACCAAACAGACCCTCTAGGTCCCAGGAAGACCCCCTATAAGCAGTTTTTGAAAAAAACCCACGTTTGGACCACCATGCATAGATTATTCCCTTTTAAACCGAAAAGGATAATTCGTTGGTGGGACGCCAAAATGAATGAACTAGGTCTTGAGCTCCTACTATGTTCGAGAGGACCCCAAACCGGTCCTAATGGCGTTGGTTAGAGCCATTTCTATGGAGAAACGACGGAGATATGGCCGTTGGAAGTTTTTCCGGCTAAATCGGGCTCACCGGCGGCGAGTAGCTTCGCCGGAGAAGGAGACCCAAACCCTAGCGCTTTATTTGGTTGTGCACCAAGCTTCAATGGGTGTACCAACCCGTTTAGATGTAGGGTTATATCGTTTTAAACGAAACGGGTCGGGTCATTTAAAATGACCCGAAAATCATTTAATGAAACGGCTTCGTTTCACTTCGGATCCAACCAGATTTGGTTGGGTCTGGATCAGGCTAACGAATCGGGTTAGTATGTGTGTAGAGTTGGGTTCGGGTTTGGGAATCGGATTGGTCAATTTATTAAATAAATGGAAGACCCGATTGGGAGTCTGTTTGACCCGCGAGTTTTAAACCATGGACTTTATTGAGTCTTTATTTGGGTTGGCCCGTCTAAGCTGGATCGGTTCGGGTTTGACCCACGAGATTTTGGTCCCGGTTTCTTCTGAGTCTTTAAATGGGTAGCCCATTGGATTCGGGTCGGATCTAGGTTGACTCGTGGGGCTGTTTTATTATTATTATTGTTATTGTTATTGTTAAGGTTTTTATTAATTAATAACTATTATAGGTTTATTTAATTGTTTTAATTATGCAAAATCAGTTTAATATATTTACAAAATCTGGAACATTATAATATAGTATATATAACATTCTGAAATTATTTTATTTGTGTATATAATATTGACTACCCATTATTTTAAATAAATGATCAAGGATTATTAATAATTATAAATGATTTGCAAATAGTTTAAATCATTTTAAAAATTGTTTTAAATACCCAAAATTTCATTCTAAATAATCTGAAAATATTATTTTTAAGTATAACCTTATATTATTTGCATATTAATTATTCAGTTTCAAATAAGTAATAAGTAAGTGTTTCAAATTAAATAATTAGGTAATAAATACCTAATGACCACTTTAAAATATAGGAAAATTATATTAAATTTTTCTAAGGTCTAATGTTTTTATTTTATAAAAATTTATTTATAAAACCCCTATTGTGATAGTTTTAATATCACCTTCCTTATTTATAAAGGACCCGTTTGGTTGTATTTAAATTATTTAAATATCAAACAAGTTCCGAAAATTATGAGATAAATACCACTAGCCTAGTTTCAGGCCTAGTATTTAATAAAAATATTTATAAGGGTCAAATGTCTTCCAAAATCATATTTTATAATTAGAGTATCCCTAAGTCTATTATTAGACGATTTAAACTTCAGAAATTCATAATAAATAAACCGTAGCTCAGAAAAATACGTGGTCAGTTCCCAGAGTCTTAGAATAATGTCTACTACATCCCCTTAAAGTTTGGTGACCTTTAGATACGGTAAAAAATACAGCTTATCTTTAGGGCCCAAACTGGTATAGGAAACCCAGCCTTTTATGCGACGGACTCTGATTTGAGTCTAGTCAATGCGTTGGACTCAGAATGATGTCTAGATCATCATGTTGAGGTTTAGGAACCCACCCGCATAATTACCATTATGCCCCTGATTTTAGTAAACTTATTAATCAATGTTCTACGTAATTTTATACTTTGTAGGAACCGCTACGCTTACTGTTACGCACTCGCATCGAGGTGAGTCATCCTAACACACTTGGTATATTATAGAATTATTATTTGTTCATATATGTATGCCAGTGTGTCCTGTGTGGGCGATACTGATAAGTATTAGTTATGTGAATGTTGAGATTCTTACTTGTATGATGAGCGCATGTTAGTTAATTATACTACATGCTTAATTAATATTCGTTGATATTCTTATTTATCATAATTTCCGTTTACATAGTCACATGAACATTCATATGAACATGGTCGAGTGATGATGTCAATGTTGACGTCTGCATGGTTAGTCACGGGGACTAACTCAGTCATATCATTACACACATTGAGTAGGCCGCAGTGGTCCGAATGTTACAGTCAAGTAATTGGGAACAATAATAAAACTGCTATAGGGCCCTGCTAGGTGACGATAGTCAGAGTTTCTATTGAAATCATTGTAGTTATGTATGAATTGATGGTTGATACGCTATGGGCCCTGCTAGGCGATGATAGCAAAGTATCCATCTAAACTAAATACAATAGTTACCTTTTAATGCTATAGGGCCCTGCTAGGCGACGATAGCGCTGTAACTATTCTATTCTCCCGGCAAGGTCACGAGGACCTAAGAGTCCAATGATTACACTCTTTTAAAACCAAAATCTGCTATAGGGCCCTGCTATGCGACGATAGCAACGTAATCATTCTACTCAAAGCCAACGGCGTTACACTAGTAATGTAATAAGACATATGAGTCAGTTGTAGCATCCATGGTTGAGTAAAAGTCAAATATATCGATGTCGCATTGTGTCAACATACTACTATGTCATGTGTTCATTATTGTTGTTTCAAGATATTGTGCACCTGTATATCCTTCCATGTATTAGGAGTGATCGGTTATGACGATTTCACTTAGCTTCAAAAGCTAACGGCTCCTTCCCTGCCCTGGACATTTTACGTCTAGGTTATAATGAGGAAGACTCTCAAGGTAACCCTAAAGATGCATATCACTATCCTCAGGACGGGAACTATCAGGAAGGTGATCCTGAGGCAAACCATCCGAAAGAGTATGATCACGAAGATTTTGGGTTTGCCAGCTAGAAAAAAGACCCTGGCCTACTTCCGCATTAAGACTTCTTTTTATTTTTTAACTATCCTTTTGGTTGATGTAATAATTTAAGTGGCGTCAATCGCCCAAACTTATCTTTTGTGGTTTTCATTTGGAACTTCTGTAATAGCCTAAGTAGCAACACTTTAAGTTCCCCCATGAATACCATTAGACGCTTTTGTAAATTCCTTACTTTGATATATAATTATGTTAACATGTTGCACGGATAGGTCAGTTTTGTGTAAATCGTCATTCCCTACGGGTCCAGAAAGGAAATTTTAAATTTTCCCTATTTTTGGCTACTCTGGGGCGTGACAGGATTTTTGGTATCAGAGCCAAGTTTAGTTGTGCTCACTGACTGTCCGACACCCTTAAGATTAAGAACCTTAAGGTACTTTAGAAATAACAACTGATACTAAAATAGTCTTTCTGTCAAACAGGTAGTATGGAGAATTACAAAAGAGCCTTTCCACAAGGTCTAGTCTGTATTGGTGCCGCTTTCAGACATCAAGCTTACAAATGGATAGGAAAGTTGATGAGATGCCTCTTCCTCATGAAAAAGGTTCCCCCGACCGTGCGTCATATCATTATAGCACCCCGCTTAGTGCCAATAGAGGTGGATAAAACCTCTGACATCCCTAACAACCCTGTGACAATCAACTTAGACGAAGTACAGGCAAAGATCACCCCCCTAGAGACCCCTGTCAGCCCCGTAGACAACTCTGAAGATGAAGAAGTAGAGATTTACCTGACTGATGAAGATCTCATTGAGAAGGGAACATTGTACACGTACGACCCTAACTGGCCGATAGGGTGGGACAATGAAAAATGGATGTCATTTACCCTGCCTGAAGAGATGGACATCTCGGAGAAATTCACACAACTAGAAGATTAGCACGCCCTAGTTAGCCTATGTTGTATTAATGCTATATTGGGATTATAATCCCACATTTTGACGAATATATATGTAAAAGTTGTATTTCAAAATTTTCTCGTATGTAAATATCCTATATTAATGAAAACCTACTTATTAGTTTTCTGATTTTTCGTGTTGTATTATTTTTTTTTACGATTTAATAAGTGATAAACCTTAAGACAATTCACACAAGTACCCTAAATAGATAGTTCTTCTGATGAAACAGGTAACATGGAACCCCAATATGTTACGGATCCTTTTGGAGGATGTCTGATTTTCCCCGACCGCGTAGTGCCAGCAAACCCAGATATATACCATCGCCAAATCCAGAAACTAGCCAGAGACGGAGGGAAGATAAACTTATGGGTCAAAATGAATAAGAATAACGTGTATAACTATGATACCCTACGCTTAGAGGCAATCTATGAAGCTGAAATCGTTAAGAAAGTCCAGGACGAAATGGTTGCGCTACTTAAGAACCCTGAAGACTATGAAAGGATGCACGATAGTGCCTACCAAATGCCCCCACCGCCTCCTGTACTACTCCAACAACCCCCGCCATTTCAAGAAGTGCCTATGCACAAAACAAAATCTCGAGAACCAGGCCACTATGTCAGTGATGACTTTGGAGGTCATATGATTTACCCATATGGCATCGAACCAGCCGACCTAGAAGGATTCCTTGAGAATGTACAATTGAAAGCTCGCCAACGTCTCCAGGGAAGACTGAGAGTCCAGCGACATGTATATAATGTCTCCGACCCTCACCGACTTCAAGCTGAAGCCAACCATACTGCATACACCCAAGAGTTAATGCATGGGGAGATAAGGAGACTAGCAATGAATGATTCAGTCTTCCAGTCACTAGTGAACCAGATACTACAAGAACCTTCCATTCACCCAGAAGACCACCTGGTTTGGCCACCTAATGAGAATGCTCTTATAGGTGTAGTATCCCCAGCAGTAGTACCTGCTGCTAATCCTGTTAATGTAAAAATGTCTGACGATGAACCAGGAGTATATCCAGAAAAAGAGGATGAAGAAGAGGATGACGAGGAGAAGGATCCAGAAGAAGAGAACCCTGAGGAAGAACCTGAACAGGAAGCACCCCATCAACCTATAGAGGTCCACCCTATAATAGAAGAGCCTATGGACAATAATGAAGAGGATGAAGGCAATGCTGAAATTGAAGATTAGGATTTGGGTGAACCCATTGTGGATGAAGATGGGCCTAACGACTCTGATATGGGAGAGATCACATCCGAGTCGGATATGGATGATTAGCTTGGGAAAATCTGTTATTATATGCTAGTAGTTTAGTTGTATCTAAGTTATCTTGGGCTGATGACCCATCTTATTGTATGAATGCATGCGATAGGGTAATACCCCCATTTTGTAACCATGTATTCTTGGCTAGTTCAATTCTATAATCATCGTTTCGAAACATTAAATGAAAATGGATGTTTTAGCACTATACTTACCTCTATGCTTGCCTTGATTGTTTGATTAACTTATAAATATGTTAGTAGATATCTAGATGTATCCTGCATTCGAGTCTTAAGTAGAATACTTTTGTAGGAGAACCAGATACACAATGGAAGATCGACCAAGGAGAAATCGATGCTTAGGATTTCCAAACCCAGCTGAAGGAGCACTGGAGCCCATTCCTATCGGAATGGATCCCACTGGAATCTTTAGAGCATTCTTACAACGCTTGAAGCACATCGAAAATAATCACGGCTCAAACAACAATGCTAACGCCAATCCTATAGTTCCACTCAGACTACAAAAGGATCGTACAGTGGAACGATTCTGTGTAATGCGGCCAGACAAGTTTAATGGGATGACTGAGCCATGGGGAGCAGAACAGTGGCTTCATGGATTGGATATCATTTTCAACACACTGGGATGTTCTGAAATTAAGAAACGTCGACTGGCTACGTATTAATTGACGTATGCTACAGGAGATTGGTGGGAATCCGAGAAGGCAACCCTGGGAGGAGCCGCACAAAGGATGTCATGGACGACATTCAAGGAACTATTCCTCGAGAATTATTTCCCCTAGATAGAAAGGAACAAAAAGGAAAGGGAATTTATTGACTTGGTGCAAGGTAACCAAACTGTACGGGAGTACACAGTACAATTCGAGCGTCTTTCTCGATTTACGCACCACATGATCGACACCCCAGAGAAGAAGAACCGGAAGCTCCACCAGGGACTTTCCCTACCTCTACAAAAGCTGACCTATGGCAACCTGAATCAAACTTTCAAAGCTTTAGTAGGAATGGCTCGCGGCTTGGAGGAAATCACCGGTTGTGAACAAAGGTGTTTTATAAACCGACCACCCCCTCTGAGATTTAATCAGGGACCGAGACAAGCCCAGGTTCGCAATCAAGGATTCAAGAGAAGCTGGAATGGTGAGAAAAAGCCGCAGACAGCTCCGTTCCGTAACAAACCGACTGTGCCATTTAAGCCAACTCCACCCCAAGGACAATCAGGATCCACGAGTAATAACCCTGGAGTCTGCTTCAACTATGGATTTCCCGGACATATGTCTAAGGATTGTCATGCACGAGGAGGAACAGTCGCTCTGATGTGGTCTGTTTCAACTGCAACAAGAAGGGACATCTGTCCAAGGATTGTAAAGCACCTCGAGGTGGTTACTATGGAGCGTCGACTCAAGGATAGGCTCGCCTCAATGCTATTATTCCAGAGGAAGCAGGATTTGACAGGGAAGACCAGGAGAATCTGGAAGGTACTCTAACCCTCTTTAACAGTCAAGTGAAAGCTTTGTTCGATACTGGCGCATCTAATTCTTTTATTGTAATTAGAATCGTGCAACGCTTAGGCTTAGTGCCCCAAACGATGGATATAGCTTTGAATGCTACGTCACCTCTAGGAAAGAGTGTTAAGTTGGAAAAAGTATGCAAGGACTGCCCTCTAAACTTGAAAGATCAGAATCTCCCCGTTGATTTGATAGTTTTGTCGATGAAGGAATTCGATGTGATCCTAGGAATTGATTGGCACGCGAAATACCATGCCAAGTTAGATTGTGCTAGCAAATCCATATTCTTTTCAGTACCGGATGGTGAACCATTTGATTTCAAGTGCAAACCCTCGTGTGACATTTTCCTCACCAACGACCTAGCTATACTTGGAACCACGAACAATGAGATTTCTATTAACCAGATCCCTGTAGTCCAAGATTTCGAAGATGTTTTCCAAGAAGTTAAAGGATTGCCATCCAAGAGAGACATCGATTTCTGTATCGAGTTAATGCCTAGAACCTCCCCGATATCGAAGACACCTTACCGAATGGCCCCAATGGAGATGCAAGAACTAAAGATGCAAGTGCAAGAACTCTAGGACCTCAGATTTGTTCGTCCAAGCACTTCACCATGGGGAGCACCGGTATTGTTCGTCAAAAAGAAGGATGGAACACTTCGACTCTATATCGACTACAGAAAATTGAACAAGGTCACAGTCAAGAATCGGTACCCACTACCGAGGATCGATGACCTGTTTGATCAGCTATAAGGAGCCACCACATTTTCAAAGATAGATCTACGGTCCGGATACCATCAATTGCTCGTTCAATATGAAGATGTACCCAAAACGGCTTTTAGAACCAGGTATGGACATTATAAATTTCTGGTTATGCCGTTCGGATTGACCAATGCCCCAGCAGTGTTCATGGATTTAATGAATCGAGTTTTCAGACCTTACCTGGATTAGTTCATCATTGTGTTCATAGATGATATCCTCATCTACTCTAAGACAGAGGCAGAACACGAAGGACATGTGAAGATAGCACTTCAGACTTTACGAGACAACCACCTATATATGCAAAGTACAACAAGTGCGAGTTCTGGCTAAAGGAAGTCAAATTTTTGAGGCATGTTGTCTCATAAGAAGGTATAGCAGTGGATTCGGCAAAGAGTGAAGCTATTTTGGATTGGAATCGACCAACCATAGAAACGGAAGTCCGAAGTTTCCTTGGTCTAGCTGGATACTACCGGAGATTCGTGGAAGGATTCTCCAAGATCGCAGCCCCTCTTATGGGGCTAACCAAAAAGGATTTGAAGTATGAATGGAATGACAAGCATGAACGCGCATTTCAAGAACTAAAGAAAAGATTAACCATGGCGCCAGTGATTGCAATACCAAAGAGCGGTGATCAACTCACCATTTACAGTGACGCATCACACCAAGGACTTGGTTGTGTACTGATGCAAGACAAAAGAGTGGCAATGTATGGATAACGATAATTGAAACCTCATGAGCTTAACTATCCTACGCACGATCTAGAACTGGCTGCAATCGTCTTTGCACTCAAAACTTGGAGACATTACCTCTACGGAGAAAAGTTCGACCTATTTTTAGATCACAAAAGTCCGAAATATCTGTTCTCTCAAAAGGAGCTGAACATGAGGCACTGGCAATGGATTAAATTGTTGAATGACTACGATTTCACGTTGCAGTACCACCCTGGCAAAGCAAATGTTGTTGCTGATGCATTGAGCCGGAAACCACGCAAACTCATCGTATCTTCTCTCATGGTCATAGAATGGAAAGCATTGGAGATATTAACATAGTTTGATTTTCAGATTTCTGAGTCAAGCGAAGAACGACTCTTTGGATGTCTGGTAGTACAACCAACGCTCATAAGTCATATTCTCGAAGCTCAAGAAAAGGATAAAGGACTTCGTCAATGGTTTGAAAAAGCATCGACAAAGGACCCCGCTGAGTGGAATATAGGAGCAGATGGAGGATTTAGATGTCGCAATCGACTCTGTGTACCCAATGAGGACAACCTAAGGAAAGATATATTGGATGAAGCCTACAAGTCAAATATGACTATTCACCCTGGAGAAACAAAAATGTACAAGGATCTAAAAAGGAACTTTTGGTGGGACGGAATGAAGAGAGAAGTAGCGGATTATGTATCCAAATGCATGATATGCAAGCAAGTCAAGGCAGAACATCATAAACCAAGAGGATTGTTACAACCACTACACATTCCCGGATGGAAGTGGGAGCACATAACGATGGATTTCGTTGTCGGAATGCCAAAGTCACGGTAGAATCATGACGCCCTTTGGGTGATTGTGGATCGACTCACCAAATCGCCCTATGACCTACCCTGTTGAGAAATTGAGTAGAATGTATATACAACAAGTTATTTGACTACATGGAGTACCCATGTCAATTGTGTCAGATCGTGATTCACGTTTCACATTGGAATTTGAGGAAAGCTTACAGACAGCACTGGGGACTTTGTTGAAGTTAAGTTCAGCATTACACCCCCAAACCGATGGATAGACCGAGAGAGTCAATCAAGTAATGGAAAACATGCTTCGAGCCTATGTGATAGACTTCGAAAGTTCATGGGAAGAGAACCTACCATTGATGGAATTCGCATATAACAACAGCTACCATGCAAGTATAGGGATGGCACCATTTGAAGCTCTTTATGGAAGACCGTGCCGATCACCCTTGTGTTGGGCAGAAGTTGGAGAGAACAAACTTCTAGGACCAGAGATGATACGAGAAACGAATGAAAAGATCAATATTGTCAAAGAAAAGATGAAAGCCGCTCAGAGCAGACAGAAAAGTTATGGGGATAAACACCGAAAGGACTTGGAATTCAGTGTTGGAGATCATGTATTCCTAAAAGTATTGCCCGTACGAGGAATTGTCAGATTTGGACAAAAGAGAGGAAAGCTTTCGCCTCGTTACATTGGACCATTCAAAATTCTAGAACGCGTGGGAAAAGTTGCTTATAGATTTGCACTGCCACCCAAGATGTCAGGAGTTCACAACGTCTTTCATATTAGCATGTTGAGGAAAGTCGTGCATGATCCGTCTCACGAGATTAACTTCACGGATATCGAAGTGAATGATAACGTGACATATGATGAAAGAGTAGTAAAGATTATGGAACGAGGAACTAAGAAGCTAAGGACTAAAGAAATCCCTCTAGTGAAAGTTCAGTGGAAGCATCACGATGAGCGTGAAGCTTCATGGGAATTAGAATCAGAAATGCGTGAGAAGTTCCCTTACCTCTTTAACGTATAACTAGCTCTGATTCCGGGTACGGAATCTTTAATAGCAGGTGGATGATGTAATACCCGTAAATTTTCTGTATTACTAATATGGACCCCGTGTTTTGTTCGTATTGAATTCCAACATTTTAAATTCAGAACCTATTTATATATATACGCGTGCATATTTAATTTAAAATGTTAATTAGACTGTAAGTTCAAACCCGGGCTGACTGGGCACGCAAACCCGTAAAATCTGTGTTTAAATTAGACTGCACGGTACGTATTCCTGGCGACGACTAACTCATACAATTATGGAAATGTTGGTACACATAGAATCTTCACTAAACTAGCTTAAACCTATGGGTAATAGCCCTACACTACCTTACCCCCTTAAACCTGCCGGACTTACCCCCCTCTCCAAAACGTCGGCCACCTTTTCCCCCTCCCTAAGGACACCATTCACATCACACTCCTCTCAATCCCCTCCATCTCTATCAACCAGATACACAATCTGTGTATATAACTGTGTGTGTGCATGAGTGTTGGGAGCCAGAGAGTAAGAGAGGAAGGAGGAGAGAGAGAGCCAGAGGAAAGAAAGGAGGGAGGACCCGAGCCCCCCACAGGTAAATCCCCACCCCCTGCTTGATTCTGTGCACTCATACACTTCCACACACCTCCATGAACCCCTCAGAAACGAACCAAACAGAGCCTAAGCTCCCGGTTGAACCAGAAATCACCATTGAGGCCCTCACCAAAGCTTGATCTTGAAAACGTGACCAAAGCTCAATATTTTTATACCAAACAGACCCTCTAGGTCCCAGGAAGACCCCCTATAAGCAGCTTTTGAAAAGACCCATGTTTGGACCACCATGCATAGATTATTCCCTTTTAAATCGAAAAGGATAATTCGTTGGTGGGACGCCAAAACGAATGAACTAGGTCTTGAGCTCCTACTATGTTAGAGAGGACCCAAAACCGGTCCTAATGGCGTTGGTTAAATCCATTTCTATGGAGAAACGGCGGAGATATGGCCGTTGGAAGTTTTTTCGGCCAAATCGGGCTCACCGGCAGCAAGTAGCTTCGCCGGAGAAGGAGACCCAAACCCTAGCGCTTTATTTGGTTGTACACCAAGCTTCAATGGGTGTACCAACCCGTTTAGATATAGGGTTATATCGTTTTAAACGAAACGGGTCGGGTCATTTAAAATGACCCAAAAATCACTTAATGAAACGGCATCGTTTCACTTCGGATCCAACCAGATTTGGTTGGATCTGGATTGGGCTAACGAATCGGGTTAGTATGTGTGTAGAATTGGGTTCGGGTTTAGGAATCGGGTTGGTCAATTTATTAAATAAATGGAGGACCCGATTCGGAGTCGGTTTGACCCGCGAGTTTTAAGCCATGGACTCTATTGAGTCTTTATTTGGGTTGGCCCGTCTAAGCCGGGTCAGTTCGGGTTTGACCCGCGAGATTTTGGTCCCGGTTTCTTCTGAGTCTTTAAACGGGTAGCCCATTGGATTTGTGTCGGATCTGGGTTGACCCGTGGGGCTGTTTTATTATCATTATTGTTATTGTTAAGGTTTTTATTAATTAATAACTATTATAGGTTTATTTAATTGTTTTAATTATGTAAAATCAGTTTAATATGTTTATAAAAATCTAGAATATTATAATAGAGTATATATAACATTCTGAAATTATTTTATTTGTGTATATGATATTGACTACACATTATTTTAAATTAATGATCAAGGGTTATTAATAATTATAAATGATTTGCAAATAGTTTAAATCATTTTTAAAATAGTTTTAATTACCCAAAATTTCATTCTAAATAATCTGAAAATATTATTTTTAAGTATAACCTTATATTATGAAATAATAGTGCAATACTTATTTTTAAGTATAACCTTATTTTTAAGTAAGGGTATGTTTGATAACCAATTAAGTTCTAAAAATGAAAAGATTAAGCACTTAATCTTTTTCAGTGCGTTTGATAACATACCACTTAATTGAAAAAGCATCTAAAAAGCCATTGAAAACTTTAAGTGAAAATTTTCTACTGAAAATAATCACTGAATGCATTCTATTTCAGTAGTTGGAGTACTGTTTTCAGTATTACAAATTCAATCACTTAATATTTTCAGCACTTAAAATTCAGCACTTAATTTTCAACACTTAATTTTCAGTTTTATCAAACGCACCCTAAGTGTTTCAAATTAAATAATTAGGTAATAAATACCTAATGACCACTTTAAAATATAGGAAAATTATATTAAATTTTCCTAAGGTCTAATGTTTTTATTTTATAAAATTTTATTTATAAAACCCCCATTGTTATAGGTTTAATATCACCTTCCTTATTTATAAAGGACCCGTTTGGTTGTATTTAAATTATTTAAATATCAAACAAGTTCCGAAAATTATGAGATAAATACCAGTTGCCTATTTTCAGGCCTAGTATTTAATAAAAATATTTATAAGGGTCAAATGTCTTTCCAAAATGATATCTTATAATTAGAGTATCCCTAAGTCTATTATTAGACGATTTAAACTTCAGAAATTCATAATAAAGAAACCGTAGCTCAGAATAATACGCGGTCAGTTTCCAGAGTCTTAGAATAATGTCTAGTACATCCCCTTAAAGTTTGGTGACCTTACGACATGATCAAAAAATACAGCTTATCTTTAGAGCCCAAACTGGTATAGGAAACCCAGTCTTTCATGCGACAGACTCCGATTTGAGTCTAGTTAATGGCGTTGGACTCAGAATGATGTCTAGATCATCATGTTGAGATTTAGGAACCCACCCAGCACAATTGCCATTATGCCCTTGATTTTAGTAAGCTTATTAATCAACGTTCTACGTAATTTTATACTTTGTAGGAGCCGCTACGCTTACTGTTACGCACCCGCATCGAGGTGAGTCGTCCTAACACACTTGGTATATTATAGAATTATTATTTGTTTATATATGTATGCCCAGTGCGTCCTGTGTGGGCGATACTGATACGTATTAGTTATGTGAATGTTGAGATTCTTACTTGTATGATGAGCGCATGTTAGTTAATTATACTCCATGCTTAATTAATATTCGTTGATATTCTTGTTTATTATGATTTCCGTTTACATAGTCACATGAACATTCATATGAACATGGTCGAGTCATGATGTCAATGTTGACGTCTGCATGGTTAGTCACGGGGACTAACCCAGTCATATCATTACACACATTGAGTGGACAGCAGTGGTCCGAATGGTACAGTCAAGTAAATGGGAACAACAATAAAACTGATATAGGGCCCTACTAGGCGACGATAGTCAGAGTTTCCATTGAAATCATTGTAGTTATGTATGAATTGATGGTTGATACGCTATAGGGCCCTGCTAGGCGATGATAGCAAAGTATCCATCTGAGCTAAATACAATAGTTACCTTTTAATGCTATAGGGCCCTGCTAGGCGACGATAGCGCTGTAACTATTCTATTCTCCCGGCAAGGTCACGAGGACCTAAGAGTCCAATGATTACACTCTTTTAAAACCAAAATCTGCTATAGGGCCCTGCTAGGCGACGATAGCAACGTAATCATTCTACTCTAAGCCAACGACGTTACACTGGTAATGTAACAAGACATATGAGTCAGTTGTAGTATCCGTGGTTGAGTAAAATTTGAATATATCGATACCGCATTGTGTCAGCATACTACCATGTCATGTGTTCATTGTTGTTGTTTCAAGATATTGTGCACCTGTACATCCTGCAATGTATTATGAGTGATCGGTTATGACGATTTCACTTAGCTTCAAAAGCTAACGGCTCCTTCCCTGCCCTGGACATTTTACGTCTGGGTTATAATGAGGAGGACTCTCAAGGTAACCCTGAAGATGCATATCACTATCCTCAGGACGGGAACTATCAGGAAGGTGATCCTGAGGCAAACCATCCGGAAGAGTATGATCACGAAGATTTTGGGTTTTCCAGCTAGAAAAAGGACCCTGGCCTACTTCCGCATTAAGACTTCTTTTATGTTTTAACTATCCTTTTGGCTGATGTAATAATCTAAGTGGCGTTAATCGCCCAAACTTATCTTTTGTGATTTTCATTTGGAACTTCTGTAATAGCTTAAGTAGCAAACACTTTAAGTTCCCCCATGAACACCATTAGACGCTTTTGTAAATTCCTTACTCTGATATATAATTGTGTTAACATGTTGCACGGATAGGTCAGGTTTATGTAACTCGTCATTCCCTACGGGTCCAGAAAGGAAATTTTAAATTTTCCCTATTTTTGGCTACTCCGGGGCCTGACACTTATTTTTTGGAGAAGCTACCCATTGGTGGAATTGCACAGTAAGTGTTCATCCACTTGCTGGTATGACGTGAAAATCATTTAAGAGTCTTTTCCTTGATAACTACTTCCCAAAATTACAAAGGGACGCAAAAAGGGCTGAGTTCTTTACACTTTCAGTAGGGGGATATGCCAGTGAAAGAATATGCTACTATATTTTCCACCTTGGCTCATTTTGCACAAGAACAATTGGCCAGTGATCAATTTAAGGCTACACGCTTTGCCTCTGGTCTTCGACCCTACATTTGGAAAAGTTTGGCTAGCACGCCTATCACCACTTATCCTGATACTTTGACAAGAGCGTTGGGTGTTGAAAGTGTAGATTTGAATCTAAAAGATAATTACTCCAGCCAAGACCACCGGTCAGTCTAAGAAAGCCAAGACAGAGACTAGGTCTCAATTTTAGTCCCAACCTCCTCTACAGCAACAACAATGATCCTATTCACAATAGAGATCTTCTTATCAAAGTTCTCAACAATCGAGGTTACAACAAGGTGTGATTGCCTCCGGGGAGAAAGTTTGTCTCTGATGTGGTGATCTGAACCATTTCATCAAGTTTTGTCCTCAACCACCACCCAAGAAAACTCAATCGATTGGTTCGACACCCTATTATCCACCATCTCAGACAATATCTGCTCAGAGCATGAAACCCTACCAGAATAGAGGGAATCAGGGTAATTATTAGAGGACAGATAACGTGGTAGTATTCAGCCACAACAACACCAAGAATCCCAAGGAAGGAATTTTGCTTTGCCTATGTCATCTACTTATCATGTTTCTGGGAATGCTGGACCTTCTGTTGTTCGAGGTATTGTCCCGTTGTTTAATTCTTGGGCATCTATATTGTTTGACACTGGTGCATCACACTCATTCATCTCATCAGCATTCGCATCCGTGTTAGGGTTAGAGATAGAATGCTTAGAGCATGTCTTATCTGTTGATACTCCATTTAGAGGTAGTATTCATTTGAATCATGTTTGTCGTGGTTGTATGATTTTTATAGCAGACCGATAGTTGAGTATTGATTTGATTGTTATGCCGAATCTAGGATTCGATGTCATCCTTGGGATGGACTGGTTGGTCGAGTACCGGGCTTTCATAGATTATTTTAAGCATCGAGTTACTCTTTTCACTCCTGAGGGAGACAATTGTAGATTCGAGGACGATCAGTTGGATTTGCCGATACCTTCTTTGTTTTCTCAGAGTAGTTTATACTCTTCTCTTGGAACTCTGGCTAGTTTATTAGCCATAAAGAGGGGCACTCGTCTTGTGGAATTGCCACCTATTGTTTATGAATTTCCTGACGTCTTTCTAGCGGACTTATCGGGATTACCACCTGTCCGTGCTATCAATTTTGCAATCGATCTTGTGCCAGTCACTTTGCCTATTTCTATTTTGCCCTATCATATGGCACCAATAGAATTGAAGGAGTTAAAAATTCAGTTGGAAGATCTCCAGAGCAAGGGTTTTATTTGCCCTAGTGTATCCTCGTGGGGAGCTCCTGTTCTTTTTGTTAAGAAGAAGGATGGAACATTGAGATTGTGTATTGATTATCGAAAACTCAATCATGTCATGATCAAGAATAAGTATCCACTTCTTAGAATTGATGATTTATTTGATCAACTCAAAGGTTCCACTTGTTTCTCTAAGATTGATCTGAGATCGGGTTATCATCAACTCCGTATTCGAGAGTCAGACATCTCGAAGACAGCTCTTAGGTTCCGAAATGGACATTTTGAGTTTGTGGTTATGCCATTCGGATTGACCAATGCTCTAGCAGCATTTATAGATCTTATACAGCAAGTATTTCACGATTATTTGGATAAGTTTGTGATTGTATTTATTAATGATATTCTCATCCATTCTTCCTCTAAGGAACTTCATGAGGAACACTTGAGGATTGTCCTACAGTTATTGTATACTCACTAGTTGTTTGGTAAATGATCTAAATGTGATTTTTGGCTGACAGAAGTGAAATTTTTGGGACACGTGGTCTCGAGAGATGGAGTGTCAGTTGATTCGTCAAAGATTGAAGCTGTTATGGATTTGCAGCCACCTAAGAACGTATTTGAGATACGTAGTTTCTTGGGTTTAGCGGGCTATTACCGTCGCTTTGTGAAGGACTTTTCTCGTATTGCTTCACCTTTGGCTAAGCTTACGCGTAAAGGGGTGAAATTGATTTGGACTGAGGAGTGTGAGAAAGTTTTTCAACTTTTAAAGACTCAATTGACTTCAGCACCGGTCTTGATTATTCTGGAGAGTGGTGTAGACTATGCAGTTTATTGTGATGCTTCACTCCTTGGTTTGGGGTGTGTACTTATGCAAGAAGGCAAGGTTGTTGCTTACGGGTCTCGCCAGTTGAAGCCTCATGAGTAGAATTATCTGACTCATAATTTAGAGCTTGCTGCCGTTGTGTTTGCCTTAAAGTCATGGCGTCATTACTTGTATGGGGAATAATTTGATATCTTTTCAGACCACAAGAGCTTGAAGTATATCTTTACTCAACGTGATCTCAATCTTCGATATCATCGATGGATGGAGTACTTAGAAGATTATGACTTCAAACTACAGTATCATCCAGAGAAGGCAAATGTAGTGGCCGATGCGCTGAGTCACAAGTCACGAGGTTCATTGGCTTGTCTGGCCATTTAGGAATGGAATATGCTCAATCAGATTAGGGAGTTTGAGGTAGAGCTTGATGATTTCGAGGATCGTGCTTCATTGTATTCTGTTATGGCTCAACCATCAATCATTCAATAAGTGAAAGATGAGCAACAATCTAATCCTGTAGCATCTACTTTTCGTATGTGAATTCTTCGTGGTGATGTTATAGAAGGTTGGACTTTTGACTCCGAGCGAGGGTTGAAGTTCAAAGACCGTTTGTTTGTGCCTTTGGCAGTTCGTGAACAAGTGATGAAGGAATTCCATTATTCACAATTAGCGGTATATCTGGGAGGCAACAAGATGTACCATAATCTGCGACATCAGTTTTGGTGGAAGGGTATGAAGTGCGATGTCGCTAAGTTTGTATCTCGGTGTTTGACTTGTCAACAAGTGAAAGCCGAACATCAGAGACCTACAAGGTTATTGCAACCATTACCAGTTTCAGAATAGAAATGGGAACATGTGACAATGGATTTTGTGACAGCACTTCCTAGGTCACCATGCAGTTATGATGCCGTTTGGGTCATTGTTGATCGTTTGACGAAGTCTGCATATTTTCTAGGAATGCGTTTGATAGATTCAGTTGATGTTCTTAGTCGCTTGTATATTCAAGAGATCATTCGATTACATGGAGTCCCTATTTCGATTGTATCGGATCGAGATTTGTGGTTTACTTCCTTATTTTGGGAAGGTCTCCAAAAAGCTTTGGGGACAGAATTGAGATTGAGTACAACTTTTCATCCTCAGACGGATGGTCAGTCATAATGTACTATACAGACCTTGGAAGATATCTTATGAGCTTGTATTATGGATTTCAAAGATAGTTGGGAAGACCACCTACCATTGATCGAGTTTGCGTATAACAATAGTTATCAAGCAAGTATTTAGATGGCACCGTTTGAGGCCCTTTATGGACAACCGTGTCGTTATCCCATATGTTGGACAGAAGTTGGAGAAGCATTTCTGTTGGGACCTGATCTAGTAAGGGAAACCACTGAAATGATAAAATTGATTAGTACAAGGATACTCACAGCTCAGAGCCGGCAGAAAAGTTATGCTGATAAGAAGAGGAGACCATTGTCTTTTAAAGATGGGAATCATGTGTTTCTCAAAGTTTCACCTCGTCGTGGGGTGCTTCGTTTTGGACAGGACAAGAAGCTTTTAACTCGTTTCATTAGACCTTTCCATATTTCGGAACGTGTGGGTAAAGTTGCCTATCGGTTGGCTCTGCCTCCGCAGTTGGTAAAAGTTCATAATGTTTTTCATATTTCGATGCTTCGGAAGTATGAACTTGATTTGTTTCATGTTTTAGATTGGACTGATCTACCGTTGGAGCAAGATGCGACCTATGAGGAGCAACCAGTACAGATTCTGGAAGCTAAGGAGCATGTGCTTCATGGTAGAACTATTCATTTGGTTTGACTATTGTGGCGACACCATGGTACTAAGGAGACTAATTGGGAGAATTAGAAGGAGATGCACGATCGATATCCGTAATTGTTCTCTTCTTGAATTACTTGCTTTACGGTGTTGATTGTTAGCTATGTGCGAATTTCGCAGACGAAATTTCTTTTAAGGTTGGTAGGATGTAATACCCCGTATTTAACTTTTGATTTTTAATCTAAATTATACCAGTTTTGTATTTTGTTCAGTATTATTTTATCTGCATGTGTGTATCACTGTGTGAGCTCAACACACACAAGGGTCTCCCTTGTTAAACTTGGAAACCACACAAAAATATTGGTGCATAGTGTGTGCGTGTGTACAATATATGTTTTGTGTTTATGCTTGGTGCCCAAGCATATTATATCTATAAATGTATGCTACCTACCCCCCAAACTCATAACTCTCACAACTCTCAACAGTCCTTCATCTCTCTGCCATATGTCTCTCTCGACTTTTATTACACATACACACATATATAGTTATTTACACAAACATATTATTAGTACTCATTCAAGAGAGCTTTTGGATTCAAGCTTTTGATTTGGGTGAGCTTCCAGTTTGATTTCAATTTATATATGTTTCTAATGGTGTGTGTATACATATATATATATATATATAGATTTCATATATGTATCATTAAGGGTATGAAAATAGCGAGCAGAAAAACAGTCATGAAAACTTGATTTCTTTATATCAAATGAAAGGTCTCGATCCCACGAGGCTCCATTTCGAATTTCAAAAGCTAATTCACAACCGTCGCGACGAACGATTGATTTTAAATTTGGTCGTCTCTCGGTTTTTCAATTAATTCTAGAGCTATCATTTGATTCATAAAATTCTGATTCCATATTTTGAATCTACGTGGAAAAAGGAAGAGATTCATATATTGGAAGTTCTGGTTTGGTTAAGTTTTCAAAATGGGTAAAAACCAACCTTTTATTTCAAAACAGGGGAAGAAAAGGGAAGAAGATGATTCTGTGACATCTCACACGCGCGACTAGCGCGCGCTACCAGGCCATTTTCCGGAAAACTATTTTAAATTGGCCTTTCTGTACAAACTCGCCCGCACAGCCTGCGCGAGCGAGGTATCGCGCGAGCGGCCCGCGTGCGCGACCTCAGGCAGTTTAATAAAATATTTGATTTTCTTATACTTGAATCAGAATTAGGCTAAGGGATATTGTACCCTAAGCTGTAAGAGTTATACTTCACTTTAATAGTAGTTGTACTTGTGCTTTGAGGTGTTGTACCTCACTAATACACTTGTATTACTGTTGACGATAGTCGTAACAGATTGAGCAGTTCCGGTTTTTGTTCTGAATACTTATTCAATCTTTGGTGAACGGTAGTTCCGTATAACCCTCAATAAAGTTGTATAATATGTTAATGGTGTACTTACATATTTGCTTGAGCTGTGATGCTTTAAGTGCTTACTTGAGATGTTATGATTTAAGTGGTTACTTGAGCTACTCTGCCTTATGTGTTTACCTGGATGATTTCAGCATGTCTATTGTGTTGTTTTAAATTGATAGCATCCTTTGATAATCCGTCTTATGAAATATTGAATATGTCTATATGGTTAGAGCTCGCATATGTCATAACATTTCATAAGCATGAGCATGAGCATGAACACGAAAATCACGAAAATGATTTTGTGATGAAAGACCTTAGAGGTTTTCAATTTTTGAAAAAGGAAGATCTTAGAGACTTCTAGTTTTTTAAAAGGGAAGACCTTAGAGGCTTCCGTGCATAAAACCCTCTAGGAAGGGAATTTTTTTTTTTTGGAAAGATAGAAATCCCGGATTTATGGGTAGGCGTGTGAGATGGGTACCACTAGGAACTCGAATTGCGGGATGTGCTGCAAGAAACTCCCATAACGTTGAAGGCTAGGCCTCTATGTAATTCGTAAGGTCCAAAGTCCCGTACGTTTAAGGATAGGCCTACATGGACGGGAAGCCCATGGTCCGGGTAATGATATTGACGATCGAGGGTGAGTGTTTGAAATGGCATGAAAATGGTTTTCATACATGACATTGGCATTCATTGCACTCACGAATGTTATATAATAGATGTTATTGTGCAGTTATATGACTATACGAGCCTTTTGGCTTATGGACTATTAAACCTCTCATTCAGGTGATATAGATAAGGGCAAGGCCTCGAGACTTGACAATGCTTCCGCTATAGTTTGAAGACCCCGTGTGTGGGGATTATCATTTAAATTAATGTAATAAAATTTGGTTTCAAAGAACATGTTATGTTTCAATTGGACAAATGTTAGTCCACCCACTTTTAAATCCATGATAGTTTAACTCTAATTTTTCGCTGCTTATATCATGAAAGTGTTTGTTTCAAGAAAGAATATTTTAAATGAAAACTAGTTTTCAGTTTTATAAATGTTTTCTAAATGAGTAACATTTATTACTTGCAACCCTCAGAGTCTAGGACTCGGGGAGTTACCGATTGGTGTCAAAGCCCACCGTTATTGTTATTGTTATTGTTATGTTCCGCCGGATAACACCCCGTCGCCGGGACCCGTGGCGGGGCGGGGCGGGGCGTCACACAATTCAATTAACCTTCCTTCAACACTTTTATAGACTTTACTTCCACAAATATAATCACAAATTACTCTTTGGATACATTAGCCTGGAACAGACTGATGCTTCCGGCAACTCTTGAGTAAAAATCCCAATTTGTTTTTCAAAACCAAAATACTTTGATTTCACTTTATTTTGAAGGAGGTTTTCTTGTTCATATACCGTTTAAAACAGTTCTAGCTATGGTTTGGTAATGTGTCTACATAGGACTCTTAGTGCATAAGCAATTTGAGATCTAGTAATATGTACCGTTCTGTACCTAGAACTTCCAATAATACTATTAAATTCCTTTTGATAAATTATATCACACTTATATGTGAGTTAACGTGACACTAATTGGCTCAAATGAAATTCAAAAAGGATTGAAAAGTAAATTATTATCTCAAAACCTTTTCCAATATAATGATATTGATCATAAAAGCCAATAATAGCTATTGTAATTTTTAAATCCACAAAATTATGTTGGCTTCACCCAAATCATTCATATAAAAATAAAGTGACATTAAATATATAAAAGTTATACACACTTTATACTTTATAAACCCATTTGGTTTATCCAAATAAGTTTACACCTCTAATTCTCCTTATAAAAGGTGTTTACATCCATCTGATAACTAATCAAAGCATGAACATCAATAGCATCTAGTAAAAATTAATTGATGTAAAACAGGAGAAAATGTACCCAAAGAAACAACAATTTCCTTAAACCCCTTAACTACTAAAGTAGCTTCATATTCTTTTTCAATAGAACCATCAAAAATATTTCTAATCCATTTACTATATACTATTCTACATTCTAGAAGTAGATCCACAAGTTTCAACTCCATCGAGCAAACCATCCTTAGACATGAAAAAATTTTCCTCGGGCGGAGGACAGTTAGCTCCACTTGCTTCAAGGTGGCAGATCCCTTGAGTAAAATACTCAATATCGGCCTAAAAAAAACTAGATCTTTCGGTAAAGATCACTAATGACATAATCATATCGGGCTCCAATGGCGTGCCGATTTGGGTACTGCAGATCCCACAGCCTTTGCCATAAAGCCTCACAAGCAGCAGATTTATCATTTTTGAAACAATAAATTTCTTATTGAAGTTGGCCTATTTCTTCGTTACACCAATCAATTTGGTTGTAGTAGAAGTGGAGCCATGCTTCGGTGTGCATGACTCATCACTTGGCTGTCCCACCTGGAGTGCCAAATTGTTTGCTTGTAGTTTTGCGCGGGCATGCCAAAACCAAAAGTGGTTCAAGTTGTGCAAACTAATTTCCTATATCACTTGTGTGAGTGATACACAAGGCTTATTTAATCGAACTTCTAACAGTGCGATTGTGTAAGGTGAGTAGGAAAGTACCCTCACCTAAAGTCTTATGGCAGTACTGAATCGCACAAGCCATACAAGTGATGAAAAGAGATTAAGAGACATTAAATAAAATAGACTTTTATTTAATTGAAGCAAAGAAAGAGAAAATTAATGAAATTAAAATGCTAGGAAAGCCTAAATAACTAAGAATGCTAAAGAGTGCTAAGAATGCTGTTTAAAATGCATTTTGGATGCGGTTTTCGAGGATGACGCAGAGTGATCTTTAGTGTTGGCCGGCCTGTCAATTTATAGTGTCCATGGGTGAAGCGATAAGGCAAGTAGATATACGGTGAATAATAATTTGGTAAAAATACTAGATTTATCTCCCAAAATCTAATCTTGAATCTGGACTGAATTTGGTCTTCTTTCGGCTTACTTCCCATGCAAGCAAATGATATATATACATATTCCCATATCAAATTATATTTTGATATTATCTCCCTATAATATCTTCCCATAAGTGATAATATTCTGAAATATTATCCTTCTATATTCTTCATAAACTTATCTCTAACTTCCCTTATTAACCAAATGCTAACATATATCACGTATTTATGGGAGATAATATTCCACTAGGGGCCCAACATAATCCTTCCAAAAAAACCAAAATGTCAGCCAGCCCGATGGTCATTTGCTAGACTGAAATAATATGTTTCCATTTTAATCATGCGTGTTTGATCAATAAAGTGGACCATCACTTAAATTTCATGGGTCACACCTTAAATGCATTGACCATCATGAGAAACTGCGCCAAAATGAGATGGCAGACTTGGCAATTCATATTATGATGGTGGCCATAATTATGAAATGGTTAATTGATGTGACAGAAATTTTATAAAGGCCAACATACCCATCAACCCGAATACCATTGACTGCTCTAGCTGAATTGATATAAACACATCAAAAGTGGTTGTAAGGGTCAAACCAGGGTGGTCCACCATAATCATTGAAGTGGCAAATTTAAACCAAACATGTGTTAGTAGTGTGGCCCACCAAAATGGCTAACTGTCATACTGCCAACCAAAGTGAACAACAGCATTACGTACAACCCTCCTTAGCCCGAAACTACATATGTATGGTAGCCTAACTATAGCTACTGATCTTGTCAAAATCAAGATATAAAAGTATGCTTAACTTATGCTTTACTTTCAAAAGATTTGCAGTGTGAAAGTAAAGATCGAACCCACAGAAATTAAATACTACGCACTTTAATTTTTAAAACCTAAATTTAGTTAATTAAGAAAAACGAATTTTGGATTTAATTTGAATTAAACTAATAACAATAAAAGTAAATCTAAATTATGAAAGCAATTAAATATTTATTTTTATAATAAGTTTAAGGAACCTAGGATTGCAAATCCACCACTAGCTTCATAATAAAGGTATTTACGAATTACTTTAGCTTATTTAGTTGGATGATAATGGGAAATTGTAGCTACAAGCCCAATTCCTGCATCAAGAAAATAACTATGGTTCAAGCACCAACATAATCCATCTTCGGTTAGCACGAATTATCCCACACTAAACTAGGGTTATGGTATAATACGTCTAATCTAGGCATGGACTATTCGGATACTTGATAGCACAATTCAATTTAAGCACCATTACATGTAAATAATCTAAACAAGCACAGCAAGCATAGATCATTGAGCACACTTCCATCAAAATAGATCTAAGACAAGAGTAAACTTTGAAAATAACGATTTAATCAATAAAAGCACGATTTATTTATAAAAATCCTCGTAACATGTAATTGTCATCCATACATAATAAAACTAAAATAAAAACATAAAATACACCCTATTACTTGGCTAGAGTTTCATTGAAACCCTAGATCTTGAGTTTAGTTAGCCATAGAATTGATGAACGACAAGAGATTGATTGAGTAGGCCATGGGAATCCTTGGTCTTCTTCTTCTTCTCCTTGCTTTTCTCTCTTCAATGGCTGAAAGTTTTGTTGTATATTTTGTGTATAATAATTGGCAACCTAAGAATTAAATTATAATTTAGTATTTATAGATTTAGAGCAAGTTTGAAAGCTTTCCTAATCCAATTCGCACTAAAACTCTTGTATTTAGCTTTCCAGACAAAATTAGGTAGTTTCGTTCGCGTAGAAGTCTTCAGAATACTGAAATACACGTATTTGGTTTTTACACAGGTCGCGCGAGCGGGCTGCACGAGCGCGATTCTGAGAGGTCGCACGAGCGGATCGCACGAGCGATTTCTGGTATTTTGCGCGAGCTGGCCGCACGTGCGATGTGGTTTTTTCAGCTTCTTTTCTTCTACTTTTCACCCCATTTAGCTTGGAATCCTTACTTTTTTCCAAATCCTAACAAAAAATAGAAAACGAAGTAAAAATATACAAAAGTAGGATAAAAAGTACTAACAAATGTGAATTAAGGTATGTAATTAGGATTTGTTCTCTCCTGATCTCACCCCCAAACCTACATTTTGCTAGTCCTCGAGCAAAAAGAACATAAAAATTAAACCACTAATTAAAAATACTACTATATTTTTCGCATGGATCACGATTGCATTTGGCATATGCAACAAGCCTTTTTAACCCCTAGGTGTCCCCAGTTGGACGAGTGAAGTCTCGTGAGGGTTCTCGTCAACAAGTTACCCACAACCATCTTTATTTCATTATGTATTTAAAATTTTTTTTTTAATATTAAAACGAAAAATATAACGTTCAATACTTCTTATCATAAGACAGAGATTTGAAATAGAATAACGAACAAGAAGAAACGGAATCAAACGTCTACCTACATCATGAAAAGCAATCCCAAGAACATGCATCATATAAATCAATAGAGTTTATCATAAAATTGCACGTGTGTGATATGGTAGTCAAATGAACACACTCATGTCATGAACTTGGAATATAACTTGGATAACCATTTAACTAAGTCTCGACTACGAATATCACAATGTTAATTACACTTTCAAATGAAACACTCAGAAACAAGTGCAATTTTTCTAATATATGGGAGCAAAGGAAATATGTTTTCAAAACGAGAAACCGCTCATATATAACTCGGAAAAGATGCATGACACGGAAGAACAGTAGCCTTATGGATAGGACGCTAACAATCTAGAAAAATTAATCGTAACCATGTTTTAATCCCCTCCCATCGTTTATATATCCAAACCATATTTCTAGGATCAATTAGGACTTTTCAAAGGTTGTAGTGTGGCTCAGCCAATGAAAAAGGATTCAAAGGATTAATTAGGTAGTTTTAGAATGGCATTGTAAGGCATGTTCGATTTCTTTCATTCGGCTCTTCTACCAACTTCATCTTTTCATTCTCTTCTTTTCATATTCTCTTTTTATTTTTTCTCCTTCTGTTTCTTTTTATTTTTTTATTTTTTATTTTCTTTTTTTTTTCTTTTTCTTTTCTTTTCCTGTAT
Organism: Hydrangea macrophylla; assembly: GCA_033977485.1. NCBI lineage: Eukaryota > Viridiplantae > Streptophyta > Magnoliopsida > Cornales > Hydrangeaceae > Hydrangea > Hydrangea macrophylla. The sequence continues at coordinate 7,874,508 of CM066982.1, read as the reverse complement.
TCTTTTCCTCCTCGTTGCTTTTGAAACGAATATTCAATAAATAACAAGGCAAACACCCCAAGTATCATCTTATTTTCTTTTTCTTCTTCTTCTCAATCACATATCGCCTTAATACCACTAAAAGTTGATCAATCTTTCAGGGGTGAACTCCAAGTTGGCCAAATTGGAGCAAAAACAGGATAATGGTGATTAAAGAAAGAAATGGTATTTTAACGGCTCAAGGGGGCGAACTAAGAAAATTTTATAATTTATCGGTCGATAGTAAACAAAGAGGGCCTACCATCATTTCCTATGGTCATATGGTTCTTTAATGTTTACAACGGAAGATTATTTAGCATGGTAACAAATATTTTAACTTGACTTATCAACCAAAACAAGAATAATGAGACTAAACAACAAGTTAATGCGCTATTTTAAGTGAAATTTGACAAACACAAAATATATTTATAACCCTCTAAAAAGAAAAGATATGCTCAAAAGCTCACCAAGTTTAGTCTCCACCATATGTTATCTAGAAATCCGAATCATAATATAGTTCACATCAACCATGAATTCAAGTGACTACGTGTAGTGCATAGGTTTGTGTGCAAATCTATGATATAAAACTACGATTCGAACGATACATGACCTAAATCGTCGCATCATGACTTCAGCAAATGTTTAATCACATTTTTTTTCTTGTTTATCATTCTATAATAATCAAAATTATAAAACGAGAAGTATCAAATTGAGATTGCAAAAACGTTGGTAACATCGTTTATTTATGCACAAGTATCGAAAATTTTTGAAAATTTAGTGTAATAATGTGCATATGTGTGCATACCCCCAAACCTAAACCTTTCATTGTCCCCAATGAAACAATAAAACGAAAGAACGGAGAGTAGGTAAGAAAGGAACGATAATACCTCGATCTCGGCACTCACAAACAGATGAACGTATAAAAATATGGAATCAAAGTTCAATTACTCCAAAAGGAGCACTATTTCACCTATTAATACTTAACAAAAGAAAACTAAACTAACAAAAGAATAAAAAAAGCTAATTAAAATATATATAAAATAAAAAAACTAAACTAAATAAACAACAAGTTAAACTAAACTAAAGGATAATTGCAAAACTGTAAAGGAAATGAATAAAAACAAATAGAAACAGAACTAAGAAAACAAATATGAACTTAATCTAAAAAAACTGACAAGAACAAACAGAAAAGAAAAACAACTGACCAGGTTGGGAAAGAAAAGGAGAAAGAATAAAGAGAAAAATTGAGAAATCCCCACCTCGCGCGAGCGACCCTCGCTGGCGCGAATTCCTCCGCGAGTTTAAGCAGAAGCTTATTTTATGTTTTATAAAATAAAGATTTCTAAGTCCCTAGATCGTGCGAGCGAGCCGCTCGAGCGACCTCTTCGAGCGTGCGAATTCTGGCGCGAGGTGATACTAAGGCTATATATCAAATAAGGTTTTTTTTTTAAAATTTCACTAAGGGGCAAGCTCGCACAAGTGGGCCGCGCGCGCGAGTTGCAATTTTTTCTCTTTTTCTTTATTTTTTTGTATATAAATTAAAAATTAGTTTACTCCGACCCCTAACCTGTTCAGAATGACCAAAACTGACTCAAAAAGATCCAAAACGACCAAAAATAATAGAAACAGACAAACTAAAGCTTGGGCTGCCTCCCAAGAAGCGCTATCTTTTATGTCTTTAGCTAAACCTTTCTAGCTCAAGATTTAAGGAGGTTGAAAATTAGAGTTTGTACCCTTTAGGATATCAGGAAGAGCCCGGTGATAAGCAGAAATAACATCGATTTGAATTAATTCGACCGACGGTTCTCCCGGATTATGTTCAAAATGATTTCGTACCTTCGGAGTAAATTCATCTTTGGGGTCCTAATTATTCAAATTCATCCGCTCACTACAAATTTTATTATTTTCCTCGCCCATATTCAGTTCTTTGTTAGGCTCAATATTCTGCCTTACCTCACATTCCGCCTCACATAGGTAATCGTCGTCTTTAGGAGGTTAATCCATAGCATTAAATACATTTAATTTTAAGTTCATGTTCCCAAATGACACCTTCATTACCCTTGTCCGACAGTTAACACGAGCGTTAGCGGTTGCTAAGAATAGATGGCCTAAGATGACAGGAGTGTGTTTCCTAGCATCTAGCACGGGTTCAGTGTCAAGGGCCATAAAATCAACAGGATAATAGCATTTGTCAACTTTACCTAAGAAGTCCTCGACGATTCCTCTAGGTAGTTTCACAGAACGGTCCGCTAATTGAATAGTAGCGGTCGTAGGTTTAAGTTCACCTAAACCTAGTTGTTTATAGACGTAATAAGGTAAGAGGTTAACACTAGCTCCTAAGTCAAGGAGAGCCCGATGAATGATAGTGTCACCTATGACACATGAAATAGTAGGCATACCAGGATCTTTATACTTTGGAGGTGCATTTTGAAAAATAGAACTTACTTTTTCAGTGAGGAAAACCTTTTTAGGAGTATGACTGCGTATTTTGCGCTTTTGCGTGCAAAGGTGTTTTAGACATTTAGCGTAAGCGGGAATTTGTTTTATCGCATCGAGGAATGGAATATTAATTTTTACTTGTTTAAACACCTCGAGTATATCTTCCGTTTTTGAAATTTTCTTTGATAAATTAGACGGTTCGTCGACATTTGGTGGATATGGCATTCTCGGAATATAATTCGTTGGGACCGGTACATTCTCTTTCCTAACTCTATCCACATCTTTTCTTTATTCGAGTTAATGTGTACCTCTTTTTCTCTCGTATTCAGAATTTCAATAATTTTCTCCCCACGAATAGTCGTCCTAGTCGACACGGCATTAACTTGCTCACTCGTACCCCCACCCTCATACTGTCCCTTAAGGTTTTGTATAGTTTGACTAGGCAGCTTACCTTCGTTTCTACGGCTCATTGTATTAGCTATTTGTCCCATTTGGGACTCAAGCTTCGCAATGGATTGTGTGTGAGAGTGCACTATTTGTGCTTATGCCTGTACTTGTGTTTCAATGTTCTTAAGGGATGCCAACACCTTATCCTCAAAAGCGTTAACCCTTGGAGGGTTAGGATTAGGAGGAGGGTGTTGGTATTGGTTTTGTTGAAACTGGGGTCGATAAGTATTAGAAAAATTATTCGCCTCATTATTATTATGACTATAATTATTTTTTCACGAGTAATGAGGATGATTTCTCCATGGCATGTTCGAATTATTAGTCATAGGATTAAAATTATTTCATGGGGATTGTTGAATAGGATTAATGTGTTGCTCCACGAATTCTGAAAATTGAGACGCTGATGGGCATGCAAGTATAGAATGTGAAGGATCGGAACATAATGCACAACTTTCATGAGCGGGTGGGGATGACGTTTGGTTTATTGTCCAAAGTTGGTCAAGTTTTTTAGATAGTTCCTGAGATTCAATTGAATGACTTGACTCGAACTTTACCTCGCGTTTAGGTTGTGAAAGATATCGCTCAGAACGTACCGACACAGCCTGATGCATCGAGTTCTCGCTTAATGTTTCAAAATTTTCTAGGCCTCGTCAGCACTTTTGTGTAGGAATGTACCCACACAAACGGTGTCGACGGTATTACGAACAGAGAGAATAAGTCCCTCGTAGAAAACCTGGACCAACTGCCACTTAGGGACCTGATGATGTGGACACGAGCGTAATAATTCTTTAAATTTCTCCCATGTGTCATAAAGTGTTTCCCCATCTTGCATCACAAAATTTGTTATCGATTTTCTTATTTGATTTGTTCTTGTAATTGGGAAAAACTTTTGTAAAAATGCGTTGTGTAAGGCTTCCCATGTTTTAAATGTGTTTGGCTCAAGTGATTGAAGCCAATACTTCGCTTTATCCCTTAAAGAGAATGGGAAGAGACGCAGTTTTAATTCATCATCAGTGAAATTTTGGATTTTTAACGTAGAGCAAATATCTTGAAAATCTCCTAAGTGTTGATAAGGATCTTCATTTAAACGGCCATGGAAAGAAGGAAGTAGCGAGATGGTAGACGACTTTATCTCAAAGTGAGATGCCGTCACCTCCGGTAATTCGATACCAGCTTGAGGCGTGTAAGTTGTAGGAATAAAATAATCTTTAAGTGGAGGAGGTTCAGGTATATTAGGATTATTTATATTAGTTACATTATCTCTATTGTTTTCTAAGTCGGCCATTGGAATCGGTTCAATAGTATGAAAACGTGGTATCTTTAGTCTTTGAAGAGAGGAAAGCAAGAAGAAGAAGAAGAAGAAGACCAAGGATTCCCATGGCCTCCTCCATCAACATCTTGCCGTTCATCAATTCTATGGCCAGCTAAACTCAAGATCTAGGGTTTCAATGAAACCCTAGCCAAGTAATAGGGTGTATCTTATGTTTTTATTTTAGTTTTATTATGTATGGATGACAGTTACATGTTCCGAGGATTTTTATAAATAAATCTTGCTTTTATTGATTAAATCGTTACTTTCAAAGTTTACTCTTGTCGTAGATCTATGTTGATGGTAGTGTGCTCAATGATCTATGCTTGCTGTGCTTGTTTAGATTATTTACATGTAATGGTGCTTAAATTGAATTGTGCTATCAAGTATCCGAATAGTCCATGCCTAGATTAGACGAATTATACCACAACCCTAGTTTAGTGTGGGATAATTCGTGCTAACCGAAGATGGATTATGTTGGTGCTTGAACCATAGTTATTTTCTTGACGGAGGAATTGGGCTTGTAGCTACGATTCCCCATTGTCATCCAACTTAATAAGCTAAAGTAATTCGTAAATACCCTTATTATGAAGCTAGTGGTGGATTTGCAATCCTAGGTTCCTTAAACTTATTATAAAAATAAATATTTAATTGCTTTCATAATTTAGATTTACTTTTATTGTTATTAGTTTAATTCAAATTAAATCCAAAATCCGTTTTTCTGTTTACTCAATTAAATATTTTGATGTTACACAGGTTATTTGCATTATTTTCGTTATTTCTAATGTTGTGGTATATTAGGGTTATTTCCATTATTTTTGTTATTTCCAATGTCGACCATTGGAATAGGTTTTATTTTAAAATTCGAGTTTTTCTTAATCTTTTAAGTGTACTTTGAATTTCGGCCTGAAATAGAGACGATGGTTCTGGAGCCGATTCGTCGTCTAACAACCGAGCTCTAGGAGCTAGGGTTGAAGACTTATTGATTCTAAGGGTACATTCAAGTTCAAGATCGAAAGATTTTAATTCTGGTTTACTAGAACGTGTACCAAACATAAACTAAAAAGAAAATAAACCAAAATAATGACCGACTAAAACAAAAACAAAAAATAATCACGCAAGTAAGACAACAAGCAAGCACACAGTACTACTATGATGCATGTAATTATCCTTATGCAGTGATTCGCGTCAAAGCCCAGCGCCCCAGGTTTCCTAGCTAATGCATGTGAACAATCACTCCTAAACTAATGCAAATAGTGTGTCTCAGCGCCCTAATTTACAGTGGTTGGAAGCAAATTTCAAAGGAAGAGATTTAGTTTATTTATAATTTTTTTATTTTCGCGTAAGCTCCTTTGACGTGTACAGCTGCTCCACTAAAAATGCCAGAATTTGATTACTTTGAGAAACTACAAAATAAAAAAGAAAAATTAGTAACTTAAAACAAAAATGAAAAATAAGAAAAAAAATAATACCTAATCTAGTATGTACAAATTAACTAAACTAAGATTCTAAAACTAATTGGCTAGTAATGCAATCCCCGGCAACGACGCCAAAATTGATCTTGTCAAAATCAAGATATAAAAGTATGCTTAACTTATGCTTTACTTTCAAAAGATTTGCAGTGTGAAAGTAAAGATCGAACCCACAGAGATTAAATACTACGCACTTTAATTTTTAAAACCTAAATTTAGTTAATTAAGAAAAACGAATTTTGGATTTAATTTGAATTAAACTAATAACAATAAAAGTAAATCTAAATTATGAAAGCAATTAAATATTTATTTTTATAATAAGTTTAAGGAAAGGATTGCAAATCCACCACTAGCTTCATAATAAAGGTATTTACGAATTACTTTAGCTTATTTAGTTGGATGATAATGGGAAATTGTAGCTACAAGCCCAATTCTTGCGTCAAGAAAATAACTATGGTTCAAGCACCAACATAATCCATCTTCGGTTAGCACGAATTATCCCACACTAAACTAGGGTTATGGTATAATACGTCTAATCTAGGCATGGACTATTCGGATACTTGATAGCACAATTCAATTTAAGCACCATTACATGTAAATAATCTAAACAAGCACAGCAAGCATAGATCATTGAGCACACTTCCATCAAAATAGATCTAAGACAAGAGTAAACTTTGAAAATAACGATTTAATCAATAAAAGCACGATTTATTTATAAAAATCCTCGTAACATGTAATTGTCATCCATACATAATAAAACTAAAATAAAAACATAAAATACACCCTATTACTTGGCTAGAGTTTCATTGAAACCCTAGATCTTGAGTTTAGTTAGCCATAGAATTGATGAACGACAAGAGATTGATTGAGTAGGCCATGGGAATCCTTGGTCTTCTTCTTCTTCTCCTTGCTTTTCTCTCTTCAATGGCTGAAAGTTTTGTTGTATATTTTGTGTATAATAATTGTCAACCTAAGAATTAAATTATAATTGAGTATTTATAGATTTAGAGCAAGTTTGGAAGCTTTCCTAATCCAATTCGCACTAAAACTCTTGTATTTAGCTTTCCAGACAAAATTAGGTAGTTTCGTTCGCATAGAAGTCTTCATAATACTGAAATACACGTATTTGGTTTTTACACAGGTCGCGCGAGCGGGCCGCACGAGCGCGATTCTGAGAGGTCGTGCGAGTGGGTCGCGCGAGCGATTTCCGGTATTTCGGGCGAACAGGCCGCACGCGCGATGTGGTTTTTTCAGCTTCTTTTCTTCTGCTTTTTCACCCCATTTAGCTTGGAATCCTTACTTTTCTCCAAATCCTGACAGAAAATAGAAAACGAAGTAAAAAAAATACAAAAATAGGATAAAAAAGTACTAACAACTGTGAATTAAGGCATGTAATTCGGATTTGTTCTCTCCCGATCAGCTACATAATTCAAAAGTCGTTCGGCCCCACCAACTTTGAACCCGTCACTTGACCCTAAATTACACGATCGGTCTCTACAAATTTTATCTTTAAAAAATGCATTTTTTGGGTGCAAACAATGCCCCCTTGGCTCTTTAAAAATGAAATCAATGCAATTTTTGGAGAGCCAAATTTTATCAAACCAAACTAATGTAAATTTGCCTCATGCATCAACCGCTTTCTTAGATATCACTTTGAAGTGTGTGATTCAATTAGATATAGGGTCCAAAGATATCAGTCTCACAATGATGACCGACTATAGGATCCAAGAGTTCATAGGGCCAAATTGACTTTGCCTATCACTTGATAAACTTGGGCAAGCACATCACTTCAAAGACCTCATGCAACAACATAGTGTAGACACCACTATTGGATGGTGGGCCACCCCTCAATTATGGAGATTCCAATTTGGATTCTGTGAACATTAAGGTCACCGATGCTTACCTTCCCATGCCAAATGGGGAACAAATTTCAAGAGAGCAATTTAGGCCACCATTGAAACCATACAGAGAAAAGACAAGATGTCAGATTTCTCTTCAAGTCTTAACCTTATGGGCCCACCAATCAAGCAATCACATCATGGGTAAAGTCATGCTTAATCTGATCACATAGCCCTTATCACCGTGAAAAACCAAACGATGGCCCATTGTCGTTGCTGCAAGTGTTCATCAGGTACCTTCTTGTTGACTTCATTGGTCTAATTGGACATCAGACCTTAACCAGAATTGCACCAAATCTTTTTCTATGTGCATGCACAAGAGGGCAAGTGCTCTGTATGCAAATAAATGATGGGATTTCAAAACCAACAAAGTTGGTCATTTTTTCCCTCGATTTGATATTTCAGTCCGAATAGTAAATTGACCGATTTAATTTTTCAGTTCAGTCTTCAGTATTTTTTTTAGCCCTTTGATATTAGTATTGGTGTAAGAAAGGCCACCAAATCACAGTTAATTTTTGGTGACATCCACATAGCCATTGTGGATTTAGATCAACCCAAGCCAAATAATTAATTGGCTTTAAAAAAAAGTAATCGGTCACTATAACAAGACTGAAAAATTTGAACTTGAGGGTGAGTTTCCTCAAGGAGAGCTATTCAAAAAATTCATAGACCGATTTAGAATCAATTGGACTTTGTGGAATTTGCCACCCGAGTGCTTCATCGCCGTCTTCAACACTAGCGAGAGGCTCTATGGCTGAAATAAAATTATTCGGCTCTTTAATTAAAAATAGTTTTTCGCCATCTTGCTCCCCGAGTAGTTCGGACAGTGTAGAATTTAGATGACCAGAGATATCGGTCTCTTGATTTAGAGTGACAACATCGGCCTACTCGGCTTCTTGTCGCATTGCCATTAGTTCAAGTCGGTGAGAAATCTCTTTCAATTTTTCTAGAGCAGGGCGATGATTCTCTCGATCACGAAGTTCATCTTGCCACCTATCATCGAGCAAATCATCCTTAGACATGAAAAAAAATTTCTCGGGCGGAGGACAGTTAGCTCCACTTGCTTCAAGGTGGCAGATCCCTTAAGTAAAATACTCAATATCGGCCTAAGAAAAACTAGATCTTTTGGTAAAGATCACTAATGGCATAATCATATCGGGCTCCAATGGCGTGCCGATTTGCGTACTACAGATCCCACGACCTTTGCCATAAAGCCTCACAAGTAGCAGATTTATCATTTTTGAAACGATAAATTTCTTGTTGAAGTTGGCCTATTTCTTCGTTACACCAATCAATTTGGTTGTAGTAGAAGTGGAGCCATGCTTTGGTGTGCATGACTCATCATTTGGCTGTCCCACCTGGCGTGCCAAATTGTTTGCTTGTAATCGTCTCTCGTCCCCAAAGGCTCTAACCTATTGCTTTGATACCAAATAATGTTACACGTGTCCTAATCCGCCGGGGCGGGTTGGGGTGTTACATACGTGTAACATTATTTGGTATCAAAGCAAGTTTTAAAACCTCCAACCCCTTGTTTTATCCAAGATCCATCACATGAGGTTCCATAACTACATTTCCAAATACTTGCAAGTTTTCCCAATCACCAAAAATCCATGGAAACCATTTGGAAGAACAACCTTCCATTCTTTTATCAATGCTTAACTTAACATGGAACCAAAGGTTCAAACACAATCTTATTTCTTAAAACATGAGTTTAAGAGTTCAACAACTCAACTCAAGGAAAGAACACCCAACATATTAACAAGTTTCCAACCACATTCTAAACCATTAAGAAAGTGATGTTTAACATTTAACAACTACAAAAGAAGTTTACAATCCAAAATTCTTCTTATTCTTCAAACAAAAGCATCTACACCTACTATATTACCAACATGAGTTCCATCACCACCAAGACTAACACAATTTACAATTTATGAACATATAAACAACATAACTCCTTCCCCAGATTCCCGATCACTTCCTTTCCTCGTCACGATCCGTACCTGTGGTGGTTATTCAATAACCACACAGAAAACAATTTTTGGTTTAAGCTTACACTTAGTGAATACTTTAACTGTGCCACGGAGTATGAAATACGCATATGCAATGTTAAGCAACACAACAATATAAGTAGTCGCCGGTATGTCAAGTAACTAATCACCATCGCAACGGACCCAAGATTCCGGGCCTTTTCTCACTTCAACGTCGCATATAGCGAAGCACACACTCTCACGTGACCGTAGTCAAATCGTTGTGGTTGTTGGGTTTGTGCCCTCAAACCATTACTTTATGTATGAGACATTAGCATTATAATATATGGATATCAGCTTTACATTTCATTGTGTATGTTTCTTTCATGAGATGATTGTTTTGTCCTTAAGTATCATAGTAAGCAATTCATGTGTGTATGAGATACACACAAGTGAGATACGAATTACTATTCTTTGATACTTAGAGTATGTCACAGTGGATGATGAGACTGGATACCTCATCAGGTCTACACTGTATCATAATTAACTACCATTGGATGGAGTGATTAATCTCAATCACTAGAGTGTAGCTCTTAGTTGATATGCTAGTGCTTATAGTGCATTGACGGACCTGAGCTTTCCTATTGACGCTTAAGGCTGTCAACAGTCAATAGGAACTCATAACTTGTATAAGGTACGTGTTCTCAATCTTGAGATGATTATGAACACAGACTATGGATATGGCTGCTTTGACTTACCAATCAGTGAGGTCTATAGAAGATCAACATCTGGGTATCTTGGGTATGTCATGTCCATAGGGTTGTGAACATATATTGTCAAGATAGAATCTACCCTCTGATTCAGAGTAAGCATTCCCTTGAGAATGTCACCAAGTTGATTACTGAGTACTGCAGTCTTGTTGATAAGAGTTATCAACATGTTTGGTAATCATGAGTAGTGAATGGGACTCAAGGAATACAAGAAGTAATCATGATTCAGGTTGACAGTAACAGTTATCCGACTACCTGAATATGATTACGAATGCTGACGGTAGAGGGACATTAGTACACCATACAAGTCTAGTTATCACTTCAGATATGTTCTTTTGCGTTGGAGTTCAGTTATCGTTTTATAGTGGAATATACGTTAACTGACCAGTTAGTTAGTTTGCTGATCAAAGAGTTTGGTCATGGTAATTAACAAACTGGTCTGAGCCAACAATAAAGAGCCTAGGAGGTCCCACTCTTAGCTCCGCTAGGATGCTTGGAAAGACACTTGCTTTAACACATGCTTTAACTACAACTTCAAGAACTAAGCATTTTAATCATACCCAATATCACATAAGCACCATTTAACACCCAATTTCGGATTAGAGTACTCACCTCACAAATTGCTCCAATTTAAGCCTAAAATCTCCAAATTTCTTGCAAATTTGAGCTCTAATTAACTCCTATGATATTCCTATATATCAATTTCACATATATATATATCGGCACGTCAAAGACGGTCGTGGAAAACGTCAACAAAATTGAAAATGAAATGTATAGAGACGATCCTCTCACCACCACGAGTCCGAATACGGTCTTGGTTCGCGAAACGGTGTATCGACGACGACGAAACGACAAGACGACGGAGAGACGGTGGAGGTCTTCAATGGCTGAATTTCATTCCATGTATTGTATCTCTATGTTTTGATATATGAAGAAGGAGATGACTCATGCTCAAGAGGTGTCAACCTCTTGGGCTTTCTAGCCAAATTTTAGTTTATTTCCTTTTACACCCCCAACATTTCTTTAAGGTTTATTATAACATCCCCTAAACAATTGCATTAGCTATCCAATATCTAGGTGGGTATTTGTCTATATCACGCGTGGGTCCCAAACGTGGTCCCACATATTTTGTAAAGTTGCCAATTAACCTACTAGTTATGAATCCGGTTCCTATTCTCTCTCACACGGGTACTCAAACTGGCACCATAAAAGACCACAGATAACAATAAAATATTAAAGCAATTAAACAAATACTCAATTAAGCATATAAATGCAACTAAATGTAATTTATTTAATCCGGACCTCCCGTGGGTCCCACTTCACATCCGTTCAACTGTGCCCTTCTCGGAACACTTATTACGTCAGGGCAATTGGATATTACCCAAATTATCACATACTATTAATTATACGAATTAATGCATGCTAAGCAGGTATTACCCCATTGCTCCGGGTACGGGTATTACATTTCTCCTTCCCTTTTGGAAGTTTGTCCTCAAACTTTTCTTACCTTAAAAGTCGAATAAGTGAGGATACTTTTCTCGGATCTCGTCTTCACGTTCCCAAGTCACCTCCTCTACCGAGTGATTACGCCATAACACTATAACCAGAGGAAAAACTTTGGTTCTCAATACCTGATCTTTTCTGTCTAGGATTCGAACTGGATGTTCAACATAAGACAAGTCTTCTCGTATCATCAACGGTTCTAGAGTAATACAGTGACTCGAATCTGATAAGCAACGTCGTAACATAGAAACGTGAAATACGTTATGAACGTTAGCCAACTCTTGTGACAATTCTAACCGATATGCAATAGGACCAACTCTATCCAAAATCAAATAAGGTCCTACAAACCTCGGATTAAACTTGCCCCGCTTTCTAAACCGTGTTATGCCTTTCGAAGGTGATACTTTCAAGAAAACATAATCACCTACCTCAAATTCCAACGATCTTCTTCCAGTATCCGCGTAACTTTTATATTGACTCTGAGCTACTTGTAGCCGTTGTTTAACTAACTTGATTTTGTCGGTAGTGATTTGCACGATCTCGGGTCCTAAAATTTGTTTTTCCCCAACTTCTGTCCAACACACCGGTGATCTACATTTCTGACCATACAATGCCTCATAAGGCGCCATCCCAATACTCGTTTGGAAGCTATTATTATAAGAGAATTCCACCAATGGTAAATGGGTTTCCCAATCTAACTTGAAATCCATTACACATCCTCGAAATCTTCTAGAATCTGAATAACTCATTCAGATTGACCATCTGTCTGAGGATGAAAAGCTATGCTAAAGTACAAGGCTGTCCCCATTGCCTTTTGTAAACTCTCCCAAAATCTAGACACAAATTGTGTATCCCGATCTGACACAATGGATACTGGTGCCCCGTGTAATCTGATAACTTCTCTGATATAAAGCTCTGCTAACTTTTTTGGTTCACGAGTTTTGATTGGCAAGAAATGGGCTGACTTAGTCAACCGGTCAATGATCACCTAAATACTATCATTAGACTTAGGAGATCGCGGCAAACCTGTTATAAAATCCGTAGTGATATGCTCCCATTTCCATTCCGGTATCTCTAACGGTTGTACTTCTCCGGCGGGTCATTGATGTTCTATTTTCACTCGTTGATGAGTTATACACTTAGCCAAAAACTCGACAACTTCCCATTTAATACCACTCCACCAATACACTTCTCACAAATCTCTATACATCTTGGTAGTACCCGGATACACAGAATACCTCGTGCTGTGAGCTTCTTCCATAATCTTATCTTTCAACTCTTGGATATTAGGAACACAGAAACGATTAATATGCCTCAACACATTATTCTGAAAATTGAACTCTGGTCATCTACCCTCTGGTAACTCTTCAACTATTTTCTTGAAATTTGGATCCAAAAGCCGACTTACCTTGATTTCATCAATCAAACTCGATTGTGCTATGATAGCTGCCATTAAACCATCTTGAATTCTGGGAATCACTTCAAGTTCCAATCGCTCAAATTCTTGTACTAACTTTGCTTAAGCTATTAACGAATAAGTCAAATTTACTGATGACTTTCGACTCAAAGCATCGGCAACCACATTAGCTTTACCCGGATGGTACTGAATCTTCAAGTCATAATCTTTCATTAATTGAAGCCATCTTCTCTGTCTCATATTTAGTTCTCTTTGGGTAAATAAATATGTTAAGCTCTTATGATCGGTAAATATCTCACACATTTCCCCGTACAAGTAGTGATGCCAAATTTTTAATGCGAAGATTACCGCCGCCAACTCCAAATCGTGGGTTGGATAATTCTTTTCGTGTGTCCTCAACTGCCTTGAAGCATAAGCTATCACTTTACCCTCTTGCATTAGAATGCATCCTAGGCCCTGATGAGAAGCATCGTTGTATATACTAAAACCTCCAGTACTTGACGGAATAGCCAATATCGGTGCTGAAGTCAACTTGTCCTTCAACTTTTGGAAACATTCTTCACATTCAAGCCATATCCTTTTTCATTAACTGGGTCATTGTTGTCACGATTCTAGAAAAATCTTGAACGAACTTTCTATAGTAACCGGCTAACCCCAAGAAGCTTCGAACTTCGGAAACATTTGTCGGTCTTGGACAATTCTTTACAGCTTCTATCTTTTGTGGGTCTATGGAAACACCATCCTTCGAAATCACATGTCCAAGAAATGTAACACTTGTTAACCAGAACTCACTTTTCTTTAACTTCCCAAATAACTGCTTTTCTCTAAGTCGTTGTAAAACCAACCTTAAGTGTCCCTCGTGATCTTACCGACTTCTAGAATATATCAAAATATCATCAATAAATACAATCATAAATTCGTCTAGATATGTCTTAAACACCCGATTCATCAAATCCATAAAAGTAGCTGGTGCATTTGTGACTCCAAACGGCATAACAAGAAATTCATAGTGCCCGTACCGAGTTCTAAAAGCGGTCTTCTCAACATCTTCAGCTTTAACCTTTAACTGGTGATACCCGGATCTCAAGTCAATCTTAGAAAAGACTTCTGCCCCTTTTAACTGATCAAACAAATCATCAATACGCGGCAATGAATACTTATTCTTTATAGTTACCTTGTTGATCTCCTGGTAGTCGATGCACATTCACATTGTTCCGTCTTTCTTCTTCACAAATAAAACTGGTGCATCCCACGGCGATACACTTGGCTGAATAAACCCCTTATCAAGTAACTCTTGCAACCGAGTCTTCAATTCCTTTAACTCTACCGGAGCCATTCTATACAGTGCTCATGAAATTGGTTGAGTACCTGGCATAACATCTATCCCAAACTCAATTTCCCCCTTAATTAACACACTCGACAACTCTTTTGGAAAAACATCTGGAAATTCCTTGACCACAGGTATATCTTCTAACTTTAATTTAGTACTTCTAACATCAAGTATGCTACACAAAAACCCTTGACATCCCTTTTTCAATAAACGACAAGCTTTGACAGCTGACACCAAATAAGGCGGTGATACTACACCTGTCCCTTGGAAACAGAATTCATCTTGATTTGGCAATTGAAATGTTACTCTCTTGTTCTCACAATTGATAATAGCATGATTTTCAGATAACCAGTCCATCCCCAAAATAACGTCGAAGTGTTGAATGACCAACGGTACTAAATCAACAAACAACCTTCTATCACTCACGTCAATCCCACAAGCTTTAAAGACATCCGAACTCACTAGTGTCGCTCCCGATGGAAGTGCAATAGATAAGTCAAAATCTAGTAATTCTAAGGGTTTGTCTAAATTCTTAGCAAATTAATGTGATACGAAAGAGTGAGTTGACCCCGAATCTAACAACACATTGGCAAGTTGCAAGCAAATAGAAAGTATACCTGAAATCACCGTGTCAGCCGTAGTGGTCTCCCCAGGCTTGAGCTGAAAATACCTTCCTTATCGTTGCTCTCTCCCTTGGGATTGCTGTTGAGATGGTCTCTGTCTTGGTGAACTACCGACGGATGAGCTGGAACCTCTTTGTCTTCTCTTGGGAGAATTACATTCTCGATGCCCCAGGTCACCACACGAATAACACCTTATTCCACTGTCATTTGTACTTTGCCTCAGAGTAATACTTTATCTTGGAAGATTCGGACAATCCCTTGCCATGTGCCCCGGTTGTCGACAGATGTTGCAAATAATAGAAGACATATTACATACTCCCCAATGATATTTACCACAAGTCTGACACCTGAGTTTGTTACCCCCACTTCCCAATGAACTGCCAGAACTTTGTCTTTTAGAATTGTCCTGTCCCTGGAATTGACTACCTCCCGGCCTCTTGAATGTTTGACCTTGCCCCATTGGCAACACCCCTCGTTCAGCAATCAAGGCTACATCTAGCACTTCTGAATATGTTGCTAGCCGATGTGTATCCGCTTTTCCCCTGATTTCATCACGGAGCCCTTCCTCAAATCTTCTTGCCCGAGTGAACTCGTTTGGAAGCAAATCCATTGCAAATCTGGCCAAACTTGTGAATTTAGCGGCATAGTCTCTAACGGTCATATTACCTTGACTGAGATCAGAAAATTCTCGGGACTTTGATTCACTGAAAGACCGAGGAATGTATTATTTTGAGAACTCTTCGATAAATCCATTCCAGGTAGTCGGCGCTCCTTGCCTTAATATTGACGTACACCAATTATGTGCTTCCTCTTTCAAGGTATCGGAGGCAAACAAGACTTTCTATTCCTCTGAACATGGCAAAACACGAAAAATTCTCTTCATATCGGTCAACCAATGGTCAACCTTCATTGAATCGGATTACCCTTTGAACTGCCCTGGCTTTTTCTTGTAGAACGTGACAATGGTTATCGGTTCCACCCTCTGTCTTGGATTTGACGAACCCGGTCCTTCCTCAACAACTTGAGTTTCAACAACTCTTACCAATTTTTCCATAACTACCTCTATTCTATCCATATGAGCTGCAGACGGGGTTTCACCTCCAGATATCCTTGCCTGGCACCCACCACAATATATATATATACATGCACGTTACTTTTAAATAAATCACGGTGCATGCTAAATAACATTTAAAGCATGGTAAGTAAACGTGTATGCATGATCGTGTCACTATGTATCATTTTATTCAATTTGCACGTCGTATTCGTCGTCTCTCGTCCCCAAAGGCTCTAACCTATTGCTTTGATACCAAATAATGTTACACGTGTCCTAATCCGTCGGGGCGGGTTGGGGTGTGACATACGTGTAACATTATTTGGTATCAAAGCAAGTTTTAAAACCTCCAACCCCTTGTTTTAACCAAGATCCATCACATGAGGTTCCATAACTACATTTCCAAATACTTGCAAGTTTTCCCAATCACCAAAAATCCATGGAAACCATTTGGAAGAATAGCCTTCCATTCTTTTATCAATGCTTAACTTAAGATGGAACCAAAGGCTTAAACACAATCTTATTTCTTAAAACATGAGTTTAAGAGTTCAACAACTCAACTCAAGGAAAGAACACCCAACATATTAACAAGTTTCCAACCACATTCTAAACCATTAAGAAAGTGATGTTTAACATTTTACAACTACAAAAGAAGTTTACAATCCAAAATTCTTCTTATTCTTCCAACAAAAGCATCTACACCTACTATATTACAAACATGAGTTCCATCACCACCAAGACTAACACAATTTACAATTTATGAACATATAAACAACATAACTCCTTCTCCGGATTCCAGATCACTTCCTTTCCTCGCCACAATCCGTACCTGCGGTGGTTATTCAATAACCACACAGAAAATAATTTTTGGTTTAAGCTTACGCTTATTGAATACTTTAACTGTGCCACGGAGTATGAAATGCGTGTATGCAATGTTAAGCAACACAACAATATAAGTAGTCTCCGGTATGTCAAGTAACTAATCACCATCGCAACAGACTCAAGATTCTGGGCCTTTTCTCACTTCAACGTCGCATATAGCGAAACACACACTCTCACGTGACCGTTGTCAAATCGTTGTGGTTGTCACCACCGTCCCCTTTTTCTTGATGAAAACATCGTCCCATTACTACGGGCTAAATAATGGTAATCATTACTTGACATCCATTGACCCAATTAAGCACATAAGCACATCAAACATATCACATAGCAATTTATACAAAATTTGACATGTTAAGCTCTAATTAACACATGCTTTAACTACAACTTCAAGAACTAAGCATTTTAATCATACCCAATATCACATAAGCACCATTTAACATCCAATTTCGGATTAGAGTACTCACCTCACAAATTGCTCCAATTTAAGCCTAAAATCTCCAAATTCCTTGCAAATTTTAGCTCTAATTAACTCCAATGATATTCCTACATATCAATTTTAAATATATATATATATATCGGCACGTCAAAGACAGTCATGGAAAACGTCAACAAAACTGAAAATGAAATGTATAGAGACAATCCTCTCACCTCCACGAGTCCGAATACGGTCTCGGTTCGCGAAACGGTGTACCGACGGTGACGAAACGACAAGACGACGGAGAGACGGTGGAGGTCTTCAATGGCTGAATTTCATTCCATGTATTGTATCTCTATGTTTTGATATATGAAGAAGGAGATGACTCATGCTCAAGAGGTGTCAACCTCTTGGGCTTTCTAGCCAAATTTTAGATTATTTCCTTTTACTCCCCCAACATTTCTTTAAGGTTTATTATAACATCCCCTAAACAATTGCATTAGCTATCCAATATCTAGGTGGGTATTTGTCTATGTCACGCGTGGGTCCCAAACGTGGTCCCATATATTTTGTAAAGTTGCCAATTAACCTACTAGTTATGAATCCGGTTCCTATTCTCTCTCACACGGGTACTCAAACTGGCACCATAAAAGACCACAGATAACAATAAAATATCAAAGCAATTAAACAAATACTTAATTAAGCATATAAATGCAACTAAATATAATTTATTTAATCCGGACCTCCCGTGGGTCCCACTTCACATCCGTTCAACTGTGCCCTTCTCGGAACACTTATTACGTCAGGGTAATTGGATATTACCCAAATTATCACATACTATTAATTATACGAATTAATGCTTGCTAAGCAAATATTACCCCATTTCTCCGGGTACAGGTATTACAATTATCCTTCCATATTCTTGATAAGCTTATCTCTAACTTTCCTTATCAACCAAATGGTAACATATATAACGTATTTATGGAAGATGATATTCCACTAGGGGCCCAACATAATCCTTCCAAAAACAACCAAAATATCAGTCAACCTGATGGTCATTTGCCTGACTGAAATGATATGTTGCCACTTTAATCATGTGTGTTTGATCAATAAAGTGGACCATCACTTGAATGTCATGGGTCCCACCTTAAATGCGTTGACCATCATGAGATGCTGCGCCAAAATGAGATGGCAGACTTGGCAGTTCATATTATGATGATGGCCATAATTATGAAATGGTTAATTGATGTGACAAAAATTTCATAAAGGCCAACATACCCATCAGCTCGATTACCATTGATTGCTCTAGCCAGTCCGATCACATGAAAACTAGTCCGAATTGACACAAACACATCAAAAGTGGTTGTAAGGGTCAAACCAGGGTGGCCCACCATAATCATTAAAGTGGTAGATTTAAACCAAACATGTGTCAGTAGTGTGACCCACTAAAGTGGCTAACTGTCATACTGCCAACCAAAGTGAGAATCAGCATTACTTGCAGCCCTCCTCAGCCCGAAATTACATATGTTTGGTAGCCTGACTGTAGCTACATAGTTCAAAAGTTATCCGGCCCCACCAAATTTGAACCAGTCACTTGGCCCTAAATTACATGATTGATCTCTGCATATTTAATCTTAAAAATGTATCTTTTGGGTGCAAACAATGTTTGCTTGTAGTTTTGCACGAGCGTGCCAAAACCAAAAGTGGTTCAAGTTATGCAAACTAATTTTCTATATCGTTTGTGTGAGTGATACACATGAATTATTGAATCTTACTTCTAATAGTGCAATTGTGTAAGGTGAATAACAAATTACCCTCATCTAAAGTCCTATGGTAGTACTGAAGCGCACGAGCCTTACAAGTGATGAAAAGAGATTAAGAGACATTAAATAAAATAGACTTTTATTTAATTGAAGCAAGGAAAGAGAAAATTACAATAATGTAATTAAAATGCTAAGAAAGCCTAAATAACTAAGAATACTAAGAGTGCTAAGAATGCTATTTAGAGTGTGGATGCGATTTTCGAGGATGATGCAGAGTGATCTTCAATGTTGGCAGGCTTGTCAATTTATAGCGGCCATGGGTGAAGAGATATGGCAAGTAGATATTTGGTGAATAATAATCTGGTAAAAAATACCAAATTTATCTCCCAAAATCTAATCTTGAATCTAGACTGAATTTGGTCTTCTTTTTAGGGGTGGCAATCGGGTCGTGTCGGGTCATAATCGTGTCGGGTCATTATCGTGTCGGGTCATTGTCGTGTCGGGTTATAATCGTGTCATTCTTAACGTGTCATAATCGTGTCGGGTTATAATCGTGTCGGGTCATATACGGGTCACCCGTTTAACCCGTCTAACCCGTGTAGGGTGCCATCGGTTCGGTTCAGTTCGGATCGGATCGGATTGCATCGAAACAAATCGAATCGAATATTTTTTTATTTATTTTAAAATGTTTTGAAGACCAACCGAAGTGGTCGGTTCGATCTATTTTGCCAATTTTTGCGATCAGATCAATTTTTTAGTTGTAAGTAATTTAAGAAACCCAATCGGTTAGCTCGGTTCGGCTATTCGAAATAAGCTTACAGCCCTACTAAGAACACAAACAAGTCTTCCATCAAATGCATCAATTATTAACACGTATATCTTAAATACCAAAATACTACAAATATAGTAATATCTAACTATTATAAACTTAACACCCAAGCACATCCACACAAACTGAATAAGAAGAAATATTGTTTTTACTAACAGTATAAAAAAATTTCTCCACTTGTCATCCATCTAGAATCAAGATTAACAGTTGTATTTATCTAATTGACTAATTTGTCTCCCTCCCAATCCAGCAATCCTAGCGGGCTTCCTCCCTTTTTTTTCATTCTTTTTTATTTTTTAATTATTTTTTATTTTTATTTTTTATGCAATGCTTGATGCATGAATGCTTCCAGGCTCCAGCTTCATTCGTCCCTTATTAGTTATTAATTATTATTTTTTTATTACATTAGTTTTTAATTATTATATATAAACTTACTTGTTTGGTAAGTTGGTAACTACTCTCTTTTTTTTAGCAAAAAAAAAAACAATTTTAGTTTATATATATCTATATATATTTTAAATATTTTTTTCTCTAAAAAATAATAATAATAATTTTAAAAATATATATTTTTTAAAATTTTTTTTATATTACTTTTATTTTAGACTTCCAGATTATTAAAAATTATTTTTAAAACTAAAAAAAAAAAAAGAAAAGCCCCAACTGCACTTAAATACTTAATCGGGTCAAACGGGTTGACCCGCTTCAACCCATTTATTAATCGTGTCAAATGGGTCGACTCATTTATGACCCGTGCCCTTATACGGGTCACCCAAACCCGTTTATTTTCGTGTCGGGTCGTGTCGGGTTGCCGTGTCGTGTCGAAATTGCCACCCCTACTTCTTTTGGCTTCCTTCCCAAGCAAGCAAATGATATATATATATATATATATTCCCATATCAAATTAAATTTTGATACTATCTCCCTATAATATCTTTCCATAAGTGATAATATTAAAAAATATTATCCTTCCATATTCTTGATAAGCTTATCTCTAACTCCCTTATCAACCGAATGGTAACATATATCACGTATTTATGGAAGATAATATTCCACTAGGGGCTGTGGATACCGGGCTTCCACCGCTTTGTTATGTTTTCGTTTTTGAAATTTATTTTGGATCAAAGAAAAGAAAATGGTCTGTTGAAAACAGATACAGAGTCGCCACTTGGTCTTTAAGGAACCAAGAAACCTAATTTTGATCACCCAAATGGATAAAAGGCACCGGCCCTTCATAACCAAAGAACTTGGCTCGGGATTTTGGTACGAAAGAGGAAGGAGCCTTTGTCACGACTAAAACACCCTCAACTCGCCCCGTCTCTTGACGGGCCTTGATCGGGAGAGAACTAATCCTAAATATACGCCTTAACGTGCATTTGTTAGTACCTTTTTATCCTGTTTTTGTATATTTTTACTTCGTTTTCTAGTTTCTGACAGGTTTTGGAAAAAATCAGCTAAACCAGGCTAAACAGGGTGAAAAGTCAGAAAGAAAGAAGCTGAAAAATCCAAGTCGCGCGCGCGACCCGCGCCCGCGAGAATCCAGAAATCGCTCGCGCGATCCGCTCGCGCGAGAACCTATAAACCGCTCGCGCGATCTGCGCGCGCGAGGTACCAAAAGTCGCGCTCGCGCGACCCGCTCGCGCGATATGCCCAAAAACCAATGTTGCGTATTTCAGTATACTGAAGACTCCTGTGCAAACGAAACTGCTAAACGACGTCCAGACTGTAAATTACATGCGCTTCAGTTCGTTTCGGGTTGGGAAGCCTTCCAAAGCTTGTACAAACTCTATATAAACTCCAAATTTACTCAATTAGAGGGTTGGTAATTGTTATCCACCCATACATACACATTATATACATATACTTTCAGCCCTTGAAGAGGGAGAAGCAAGGAGAAGAAGAAGAAGACCAAGGATCTCCATGGCCTCCTCCATCAACTACTTGCCGATCTCTACTCCTATGGCAGCTTAGATCATTGATCTAGGGTTTCAATGAAGCCCTAGATGAGTAATAGGGTTTTATTTATGATTTTATTTTAGTTCTATTATGTATGGATGACAGTCACATGTTTAGAGGATTTCTATAAATAAATCGTACTTACATTGATTAAATCATTGCTTTCAGAATTCATTCTTGTCTTAGATCTATTTTGACTGTGATGTGCTCAACGATCTATTCTTGCTGTGCTTGTTTAGGTTGTTTACATGTGATGGTGCTTTATTGATTCGTGCTATCAAGTATCCGAATAGTCCATGCCTAGGTTAGACGGATTAGATCACAACCCTAGTTTAGTGTGAGATAATTCGTGCTATCCGCAGATGGATTATGTTGGTGCTTGAACCATGATTATCTTCTTGTCGGAGGAATTGGGCTTGTATCTACAATTCTCCATATTCATCCAACGTAATAAGCTAAAGTAATTCATAAATATTCCTATTATGAAGCTAGTGGTGGATTTGCAATCCTAGGTTCCTTTAAATATTATTTAAAAAACACTTTTAATTGCTTTCATAAGTTAGATTTACTTTTATTGTTATTAGTTTAATTAAATTCAAAATCAAATCCGTTTTTCCTAATTAATTAGACTTAGGTTTTAAAATTAAGTTGCTGTAGTAATCAATCTCTGTGGGTTCGACCTTTACTTCCACACTGCAAATCCTTTGAAAAGTAAAGAATACTTTTATATCTTGATTCTGACAACATCAGGCCTCAATTAGCATCCAAATAATCATCTTATACTATGTTTGGTTCGACACATAACTATTATGATAGTATATTACATTACATAAGAATCTTAAAATTGAAGATCAAAAGATAAGATATCATTCATAAGATCTTAGCCAAATATCATACAATGCAAAAGTGAAAGATCACACAAATAAACCTAGGAAAAATCGTCTAATCATATATCAATTAATCAAGTTTCCTAATCTAAAGGGGGCATGAATTGTTCTTGAAACAAATAAATCAAAGAAAACAAAGATGCTTAGCAAGCTAGAATGATGCATGTTATTCTTTGAGAAAAGAAGACCTCTCAATCCCCGAGATGGATGAGAAAGGATGATTAGATCGGGGAAAGCATGAACGTGTGATCAAGTTCATTCCTTATAATCTTCTTAGATTAGGATCCATGAAGGCCCCAAATCTTGCATGGATGCAATGTATGTATCTAGAATGTGCCAAGGTTGTAGTGTGCTTTGTGTTCATGGATTCCTAGAATGACTTAGAAGTCTATAATGTGTATGAATGAATGAATGAAATCATCATGGGATATGTACAAATGTAGTATGAACTAATTCCTAAGATATGAACTAATTTGGAAGGCACATAAGCATCAAATCAAAGATTGAAAGTTAAAAGGTGCTTGCTGTGAATAGTGGACAGAACAGTAGCATGATCTTGTAAAAATGGAAAAGAGGGGTTAGGAATGCTTTCAATGCATGATTTTTTATGGAGATCTTCCTTATTGTGTCTAGAACACAACCCAAAAAGCCAATCTTTAATAACTATTACAGATTGAGAAAAATCATATGAACAACAGAGGTCACTCAGAAACAGAGTCAAGCTGCTGTGACAGCAGAGGCAGAATGTCTGGAAGGAATGTTTGGGTCCAAATGGACCATTTTCAAGTACTTCCAAGTCAAACCAAAAATCATGGGTGTTCTCCAATGAGTTAGGAAGACTTTCCAAGTGGCCTTGCATCTATATGTTGAGTATTGAATCCTAGAGAAATCTTTGAACTCAGCTTACTCACTGTTTTGACTCAATGTTTTGAAAGTTTTGGGAAAAACTAGAGTTTTCTTTCTTGAGATTAAAATGAGGGGTTTTAAGAGGGGTTTTGAAGTAGATGTTTTGAAAGCATATTTTCAATACTCAATGAAGATTATAGCCACTTGAAATTTCAACATCAAACTCATCATCAAGAACCTCCAAGATTGTTGGAGAGATTTATTTTCATTAGAACATAACTTCAATACATTTCAAGAATACCTTGGAGGTATTGAAGTTATGATCATCATCTATCAAACATGTTTTTGAGGTCAAGACCTACTATCCATAAGGATTCACTCACCTCAAACTTCATGTCATCATTTAGATGATGAAGAACAAGTAAGTAAATAAAGAAAAATAAAAAGAAATGAGGTAAGAAGAGATGAACATAATATGAACAAGCAAGTAAATAACAATCAATGGATGATAATCAATGTGATTTTGGACTTGTAGCTTGATGTTTCACTCATAGATTTTGACATTTAGACATGGAAGTAGCTTCCTAACTCGAGAATGCTCAAGAATGGTGATTGGGGGTGTTTGGGATGTGAAGTATAAGAGAGGTAATGGAAGAAAACAAGATTAGAACTCACTTTCTATAGCAAAATAGTAGGAGGAAGCTCCTTTTCTCTCTTCTAAACCTATCTCTATCTCTCTTCTTCTCTACAACTTTTCAAGCTTTTGCACTTGGCCCCCCCAAAATGAAGAGCAATGGGGGGTTTATATAGGCCAATTTGGGGTGGTTTTGGGATTTTAGAAGTGTTCCCATTGGTCCCAAACATCTGTGAACATAAAACTACGTCGTTTTGGTTTTCAATTAATCAAATTGGACCCCCAAAAAAATTACAAAAATGGACTCTGCGAGGGTTGAGTGCCGCGGCGGCACTGGGCCAGTGCCGTGGCGGCAATGCTCCTCAGACGCCCAGAAATTTACGTTTAGGCCCCCAGAGGTTCCGGTATTCGCGAAAAGGCCCTATTTTGTCCGAAATTCACAGAAAATGCATACGAACTCCAAATTGAGGTTGTGATATACCGTTGGAAAGGTAATGGAGTCTAATTTACATAAAAAAAATAGTTCGGGGATAGGTCACTTTGAAAAGTTTTGTAGTATTTGCGATGAAAGCCAATTTGATCGCCTTTTTCGCCTTCAGAAATTCATAATAAACTCGTTTTAAATCCAAAAATTATGTGTGATATACCGTTGGATAGCTATTGACCTCTAGTATCCATGAAAAATGTTTGAAAATTATTACGGTGCTCCGATTCCAAAGTCAAATTCTGGTCAAACTGGTCAAACCTGGGATTCCCGGGAAGTTCTGGGAACCTCTAGGAGCTTCCCGGAGCTGACGTTTTCGCTCGATTTCTTTTTAAAACTCATTTTAATATTTTTCACATGATCCAGAATGATTCCGGTAAATTTGGACAATTTCGGTCAAACTTGGTCAAACCTGGTCAAACCTTGGTCAAACCGGTCAACGGGGACTTTCGGAGAACTTCCGGGACTTCCGGGGGTCTCTGGGAGCTGACGATTTCATCCGATTTTACTTAAAAACTCATTTTACATTTTTCTTATGACGTAGCATGTTTCCAGAACTTTTGGTCCAAATCTGGGAGTTTTTGGGCTTTCAGGGGCGTTTTGGTCATTCTGAGCATTTTGAGAAATAGAGTTAACTTCCAGGAGTCCTTTTGAGCCTTTTTCGATCATTGTGAACCACCAAGCTATGGGTCTCCTAAATCTGATAGCCGACAAAATGGGGTGTCTACAGTTTGCCCCTCTTTGGCAGGAGCTTGCGAGGCAACGCATGTCGCAAGCGAGTGCCAAAGTTTTGAAGAGACAGGACTTTTTGGAGGCTATAGATTTAGGATAAAAAGCGTTGCAAAAGATGCAATGATGCTGAGGCTAGTGCTGGTTGTGCTCTGCGTGAGCTGCCTACGTATCCCAAGGGGAATCAGACCAGGACGTAGTTCAAGGCACAAAGGAACCAATCACACATGCACATACACAACAATCAGGCGGATGCTATGCTAAAAGAGTGATATGCAATGCATGGATGTGATATGAATTGTGTCATGAGTCCTATCATGTCTAGTGTTATGATCCTAGTATGAGCAGGTGATGTGGGGTGTGCCACTCCGAGTGGGCCGGTGTTGTGCTAGTGTTTGTGACTGTGATGTGGTAGATGACTCGGATAAAGACATCAAGGTTTAGAAGACTCTGGGTCTAGGGGCAAACTTCTGGAATTTGGGAAGTGTGCTTTGCGAGCGAATGTAGTCAGATGTGGGGTCCCTGAGGAGGACAACTAAGGATAACCCATAGGCGAGGGAGTTCATGATAACCGACAATTTTATAATAACCAAAGTGAGGAGGCTCATGATAAGTGGGATAGGTCACGATAATTGACAGGTGAGATAACCGGAGTGAAGAGGCTCACGATAAGTGAGGAAACTCATAATGACTGACAGGTGAGAAAGCTCATGATAATCAGTGGACACGGATTGTGAGTAGACAGTGCTTGCCATGGGAATCGGGGTGATTTGACTGAGGGTGATGTTTTGGCCGATCCTTGTGATGACAAGTCCGGGGAATCGGTTCGGACTTCTATTATCTTCTGCTTGGGTTGGTAGGGGACTCTCTGAGAATCTCTTTTCAATTCTTGACCTACAACCAGGATCCATCTCTGAATCTCTCGTGGTTGGTCAGATTTTGTAATGCTCAATCCAAAAGAGCCGGTTAGGGCCTTCGGGAGCTGATGGACTCTCTAAGAATCTCTCTTCAATTCTTGACCTAGAACCAGGATCCATCTCTGAATCTCTCGTGGTTGGTCAGATCTCGCAATGCTCAATCCAAAAGAGCTGGTTAGGGCATATCGGTTTCTGTCCTCGGGGGATGATGTAGGGTTCTCGGAGAATCTTTTTTGGCGCTCAATCCAAGAGGGCCGGTCAGGGCCTCCGGGAGCTGGTATCTATCGGTTTCTATCCTCGGGGGATGATGTAGGGTTCTCGGAGAATCTCTTTTGGCGCTCAATCCAAGAGGGTTGGTCAGGGCCTCCGGGAGCTGGTATCTATCGATTTCTGTCCTCAGGGGATGATGTAGGGTTCTCGGAGAATCTCTTTTGGCGCTCAATCCAAGAGGGCCGGTCAGGGCCTCCAGGAGCTGGTATCTATCGGTTTCTATCCTCGGAGGATGATGTAGGGTTCTCGGAGAATCTCTTTTGGCGCTCAATCCAAGAGGGCCGGTCAGGGCCTCCGGGAGCTGGTATCTATCGGTTTCTATCCTCGGGGGATGATGTGGGTTCTCGGAGAATCTCTTTTGGCGCTAAATCCAAGAGGGCCGGTCAGGGCCTCCGGGAGCTGATATCTATCGGTTTCTGTAGGGTTCTCGGAGAATCTCTTTTGGCGCTCAATCCAAGAGGACCGGTCAGGGCCTCCGGGAGCTGATATCTATCGGTTTCTGTCCTCGGGGGATGATGTAGGGTTCTCGGAGAATCTCTTTTGGCGCTCAATCCAAGAGGACCGGTCAGGGCCTCCGGGAGCTGATATCTATCGGTTTCTGTAGGGTTCTCGGAGAATCTCTTTTGGCGCTCAATCCAAGAGGGCCAGTCAGGGCCTCCGGGAGCTGATATCTATCGGTTTCTGTCCTCGGGGGATGATGTAGGGTTCTCGGAGAATCTCTTTTGGTGCTCAATCCAAGAGGGCCGGTCAGGGCCTCCGGGAGTTGGTATCTATCGGTTTCTATCCTCGGGGGATGATGTAGGGTTTTCGGAGAATCTCTTTTGGCGCTCAATCCAAGAGGGCCGGTCAGGGCCTCCGGGATCTGATATCTATTGGTTTCTGTCCTCAGGGGATGATGTTGGGTTCTCGGAGAATCTCTTTCAACACTCAATCCAAGAGGGCCGGTCAGGGCCTCCGGGAGCTGGTATCTTTTGGTTTCTGTCCTCAGGGGATGATGTAGGGTTCTCGGAGAATCTCTTTCGATGCTCAATCCAAGAGGGCCGGTCAGGGTCTCCGGGAGCTAGAGGATAATGTACTTTGCTAGGAAGAAGGAAATACGTCAATTAAATGGTAGTAAAGGTATCATTCTATTTGCGACAGAGATGATTTGCGGTGGTTTGACACTGATGGAGGGTGATAATCAATAGCAACTTATGGACTTATGTTGATAGGATGAAAGAAGACCATCAACAACCACTCATGGACTTATGTTGCATGAATGAAGAAAGATGGTCAAAAGCCACTCATGGACTTATGTTGCACAGATGAAAGAAGAACATCAACAGCCACTCATGGACTTATGTTGCATGAAGAAAGGTGAAAGATCAAAAGCCACTCATGGACTTATGTTGCTAGGAGAAATGAAGATCACCAACAGCCACCCATGGACTTATGTTGCTAGGAGAAATGAAGATCATTAACAGCCACTTATGGACTTATGTTGCATGAACAAAGAAAGATGATGGATCAACAGCCACTCATGGACTTATGTTGCACAGATGAAAGAAGATCATCAACAGCCACTCATGGACTTATGTTGCATGAAGAGATATGAAAGATCAACAGCCACTCATGGACTTATGTTGCTAGGAGAAAGGAAGATCATCAACAGCCACTTATGGACTTATGTTGCATGAAGAAATACGAAAGATCAACAGCCACTCATGGACTTATGTTGCATGAACAAAGAAAGATGATGGATCAACTTTCGACGGTTTGGAAAGGGATGAAATTTTCCCCAAGTTTGGACGCTTCTCATGCTGACGCCTTAACCGGTGCAGTAATGGTGTTTGGTACTCCTGCTTGTATTGGCATGCTCTTTATGACTTGATTTGAAAATTTTATTAGTCACTGTTGACTTACACATTTGAGACTACAACAGACTCAAAAACTTGACGGATATTGATGCACGAGGATGACACATTTGACACCAAAATGAAACAAGCTCGTCTGGTCAAACTTGATGTGCTTTTGTCATAAACGATGTACCATTTCTCTTTTGGTGTTCACCCCACATCTTAACATGGTAGCACTTTGCTGATAAATCTGATTTTTCAAAATTCTTCCCTAGTGATCTAGTCAAATTTCTGCTTCTCTCGGGAAGTGCCTTGAATTAGTGCCTTAGCTTTTAGAGTAAAAGATGCTCTATTTCAAAATTTTCAAAATAACTTGGTGACTTGAAAATTCACCCTTTGGTGTGAAGGGATTGTATTAGGCAAACGGAGTTTGCCCCTAGTTCATAGGCAAACGAGGTAGGTGACGATGGTTGTTTGAAGATTTTGGGTAAACGAGGTAGGTGATCGAAGTTTGCCCCTTGTACGAAGGGTAGATAGTAAAATTCAGGCAAACGAGGTGGGTGGCCGAAGTTTGTCCCTAGTGTGGAAGGTGATTTTCTAGCTTGAGGCAAGGACCGTGACTTTAATCTCTCAAATGCTCATAACTTTTGCCTAGGCACCAGTGAGGTGACCTAGCGAGCTCTTTTCTCTCTTTTGTTATTGCTCACCTTGGATTTAGCTCTAATTTATGCCTAGGCGTCCTTTCGGATTTTCGACCTAGCGAGCCATCCTTCTTTTTCTTTTTTGAAAGTCTGCCTACGTACCCCCAAGTGGGGATTAGGTCCAACGTAGTTCGGGCCATGGTCGAAAAGAAACGGGTTGATTTTTAGGTAGGTGGAGTGACCGAACCGATGTGGTTGCCTACGTATCCCCGAGTGGGAATCAGGTCCAGCGTAGTTCAAGGCAAGGTCTTGAAAGAAATTGATTTGATTATGATGGTATCGACCGAACCGATGTGGTTGCCTACGTATCCCCGAGTGGGAATCAGGTCGAGCGTAGTTCAAGGCAAGGTCTTGAAAGAAATTGATTTGATTATGATGGTGTCGACCGAACCGATGTGGTTGCCTACGTATCCCCGAGTGGGAATCAGGTCGAGCGTAGTTCAAGGCAAGGCTTGAAATAAGGGGTTTGAGGTATGAAGGTTTTTCAAACCAATCGTCAAAGAAGTTCAAACTTAAGCCACTTGTGGTAGCTTTGAATAAAATGATTCAGTTTCAATCTCCCTTTCTTTTCTTTTTCTTTTTCTTTTTGTTTTGTTTTGAGGATTGATCCTTTTCACTTTCACCTAGCCAGTCACTTTTGCTTTTTAATGTAGTCGATTCTTGTGAGATCTTTCAATCGCAATCTCAGAATTCTAGAATGTGCATGTCAGCTCTCGGAATTTATTTGTGGCCATTCCGTGCCTTTTGAAATGTGATCTTGGCACGTTCTTAAGATGTATCTTGAAGCGTATGATTCTCTCATTTGTTTCATCAAAATTTTCTCCAACATTTTGACTGGCTAGGGTAAGATTTTGGAAATCAACACCTTCTCGGCTCTAACTTTTGCCTAGGTGCCCTTTCGGGTTTTTCACCTAGCGAGCTTTTCTTTTCATTTTCTTTTTTTTTTCTTTTCTTTTTTTTTTTTTTTTTTTTGAAAGTGGAGATGAAACTCACTGAAATGTTTGGCTACCATCAAGGACTAAAGTCTACACAGGTTCATATGGCTCTCAATTGGGTTGGGCCCAAGGCTTTGAAATGGTGGGAAAAGGGTGTTGGGTAAGCCCCAAGTCAGTTCCAAGCATGTCTTTTCAAGATTGAGGCAAGAGAATCTTTAAATTTTTAAAGTAAGACTATTCAATTCTCATCTCTTCATCGGTATCAGCGCAAAATTGACTTTGACCTTTCAGGATTTTGTTTGAGTAAAATTTTTTTTTTTTTAGCACAGTAATATCCATGGTAATTTGAAAAGTGACACTTCAGTTCAGCGATTCATGCATCTATGACTAGGCACATCAGATTAGGCAAAATGAGACTTCATTTCATTAGTAGAGAAGGATTACAGACTCATTAACAACTCGGTGACAGACAGACTTGACCACAAGACTAAACTTGAAATAGACAAAACATACAACAGACTCGACTAGACTCGACTTGATCTCAAATGGAATGTCACAGTGACTCACTTATTCTTTTTATTTTTTTTTAAAAGAGCATCTTCATTTGGTTTTCTAGCGAGAGTCCCAAACACCATCACTTCACCGGCACAGGTTCAACATTCACGGTCCTCAGCGAAGGGGATCATTTGAACAGATAAGCCAGGAGCTTTAGGTTCGATGAAGCTGACATTTTGGTTGACACAGGGTTGGATGGGTGAAGGCTCGATGACTTTCTGATCGATGAGGTCTTGGATATCATGGCGAAGGCGCATGCAGCTGTCGGTGTCGTGACCTAGGCCTTGGTGGTAGGCACAACATTTGGATAGGTTACAGTTAGGTGAAGGGATACCCGCACGAGGCTGAAGAAGTTGGTGCCCCTTTGTGATGAGGTTATCAAGGATAATGGACAACGGCATACCCAGGTTGGTAAAGGTTCTTGGGTTGCGAGCTTTATTAAACTTTGAGTTCAAGTGGGTCCTCAGAGTGGTTCTTGTGTTTGGATATGAAATAGGATTACCCAGGCAAGGGTGTGGACTTGGATACAAGCAGGGATTCAGATGTGGAAATGGGCTTGGATGGACGGCATCAGACAACCCGTACTTCCCTTTATTGATGCTCTGCACCATCTTTTCAAATCGGCTTATCCTTAAACTTAGATGTTCAACAGTGGTTTGTAGTTTGTTCACTTTCCCTTCGAGAGCTTGGTAGGCCATTATGATAGCTTAGGCTAGCCCGTAATCACGATAATGAATTCGGGGAGGTACAGAAGGGTTCATACTCGGGGCTACGATTTTCTGCAAGCAGAAGTAAAAGCCCAAATTAGCAGAGGCGCGAAGTACTTCTTATGGACTCTTAGTGGGGGAGAGCTGATCAGAGTCTCAAAGAATTTATCGATGTGAACTGATGATGGTTGCAGTATGTATACGACTTCTATACAATGATTGAGATGGGTGAGGGTGATGACATGTACGCGCTTGATGTGCAGAGACTGACATATGTGAGACTGACAAGATGTGCGCGCATGTAGACTGACACGAATCGTGTATGCATATGAGACAAGCATGCGGATGCAAGCCCTAATCGATATGATGCCCCTACTTCTAACAGATAGCAGTTAAACAAATAAGGTCCTAGCCATACAGAGTGTGCTAACCTTACTTTCCAGTGTGATCACCAAGGGATAGCAGGGATTTTCGGGATACTTCGGGAATTTCGGATAGAGTTTCTGGGAGAAACATGGGTTTGGAAGATTCGGAGAAATTTCTAGAAGTCATTTGAGTTTCTAGGAGAAATAAGGATTTCTGGTTGATTTGGACTGAGCTTCTAGGAGAAACTGGTATTTTGGGCATTTCTGAGAAATATGGATAGAGTTTCTAGGAGAAACAAGTATATCTGGGAAGATAGGACAGAGTTTTCGAGAGAAACTGGTATATCTGGGAAATCAGGGAGATTTAGACAGAGTTTCTGGGAAAAACGGGTTAGTACGGTTATATCTGGGATATCTAGACAGAGTTTCTGGGAGAAACAGGTTAATATGTATCTGGGATGCCTGGACAGAGTTTCTGGGAGAAACAGGTTAATATGTATCTGGGATGTCTGGACAGAATTTCTGGGAGAAACAGGTTAATATATATCTGGGATGCCTGGACAGAGTTTCTGGGAGAAACAGGTTATGATGGTTATATCTGGGATATTTGGACAGAGTTTCTGGGAGAAATAGGTTATGATGGTTATATCTGGGATATCTGAACAGAGTTTCTGGGAGAAACAGGTTATGATGGTGATCATACTATCTAGCTAGTTTTCATACTCCTATGTCCTAGGACCAACAAACAAGGTTTGCGGTGTATATCTTTGTGAACATGGAGCAGACATCCTTGTCATGGTGCCTAGGCAGGTCAACTCAATGTGATCACATGTGAGTGATTGCCTTGGGGATCATAAGAAAGAAGTTCTGCCTCATGCCACATAAGCGTCTACACCGCGCAGGTAATCCCGTCAGGGCATACAACAGTTATATCACATTGTCCTATCTAAAAAGATAAATGAACAGTCCTATGAAAGGTTCTACAGGAATCTATATGCAAAGGCTGGGTTTAGTCAAAGAGGGTCCGTTGACGAGAGTTCCAATATACCGTCAGAGAGACAGTACGAAAGTGTTTATTCTTTTTGATATACCTTGGAAGGTACAGTATCAACGGTGACTTGTGCCCTGGCACAGCAAGACCTGAACAATGTCAGCGCCGCGTTTCAGACACAGTCGGAAGGGGGAAATGCAGAAGTGCAATGTGATGAACCTGACACAGTAAAAAGATGATTTTAAGGATGTTCTTATGAGTCAAACCTATGTATTATTTTGTTTTAAAATAAAATCCCCAGTGGAGTCGCCAGATTGTGGATACCGGGCTTCCACCGCTTTGTTATGTTTTAGTTTTTGAAATTTGTTTTGGATCAAAGAAAAGAAAATGGTCTGTTGAAAACAGATACAGAGTCGCCACTTGGTCTTTAAGGAACCAAGAAACCTAATTTTGACTCACCCAAATGGATAAAAGGCACCGGCCCTTCATAACCAAAGAACTTGGCTCGGGATTTTGGTACGAGAGAGGAAGGAGCCTTTGTCACGACTAAAACACCCTCAACTAGCCCCGTCTCTTGACGGGCCTCAATTAGCATCCAAATAATCATCTTATACTATGTTTGGTTCGACAAATAACTATTATGATAGTATATTACATTACATAAGAATCTTGAAATTGAAGATCAAAAGATAAGATATCATTCATAAGATCTTAGCCAAATATCACACAATGCAAAGTGAAAGATCACACAAATAAACCTAGGAAAAATCGTCTATTCATATATCAATTAATCAAGTTTCCTAATCTAAAGGGGGCATGAATTGTTCTTGAAACAAATAAATCAAAGAAAACAAAGATGCTTAGCAAGCTAGAATGATGCATGTTATTCTTTGAGAAAAGAAGACCTCTCAATCCCCGGGATGGATGAGAAAGGATGATTAGATCGGGGAAAGCATGAACGTGTGATCAAGTTCATTCCTTATAATCTTCTTAGATTAGGAGCCATGAAGGCCCCAAATCTTACATGGATGCAATGTATGTATCTAGAATGTGCCAAGGTTGTAGTGTGCTTTGTGTTCATGGATTCCTAGAATGACTTAGAAGTCTATAATGTGTATGAATGAATGAATGAAATCATCATGGGATATGTACAAATGTAGTATGAACTAATTCCTAAGATATGAACTAATTTGGAAGGCATATAAGCATCAAATCAAAGAATGAAAGTTAAAAGGTGCTTGCTGTGAATAGTGGACAGAACAGTAGCATGATCTTGTAAAAATGGAAAAGAGGGGTTAGGAATGCTTTCAATGCATGATTTTTTATGGAGATCTTCCTTATTGTGTCTAGAACACAACCCAAAAAGCCAATCTTTAATAACTATTACAGATTGAGAGAAATCATATGAACAACAGAGGTCACTCAGAAACAGAGTCAAGCTGCTGTGACAGCAGAGGCAGAATGTCTGGAAGGAATGTTTGGGTCCAAATGGACCATTTTCAAGTACTTCCAAGTCAAACCAAAAATCATGGGTGTTCTCCAATGAGTTAGGAAGACTTTCCAAGTGGCCTTGCATCTATATGTTGAGTATTGAATCCTAGAGAAATCTTTGAACTCAGCTTACTCACTGTTTTGACTCACTGTTTTGAAAGTTTTGGGAAAAACTAGAGTTTTCTTTCTTGAGATTAAAATGAGGGGTTTTAAGAGGGGTTTTGAAGTAGATGTTTTGAAAGCATATTTTCAATACTCAATGAAGATTATAGCCACTTGAAATTTCAACATCAAACTCATCATCAAGAACCTCCAAGATTGTTGGAGAGATTTATTTTCATTAGAACATAACTTCAATACACTTCAAGAATACCTTGGAGGTATTGAAGTTATGATCATCATCTATCAAACATGTTTTTGAGGTCAAGAGCTACTATCCATAAGGATTCACTCACCTCAAACTTCATGTCATCATTTAGATGATGAAGAACAAGTAAGTAAATAAAGAAAAATAAAAAGAAATGAGGTAAGAAGAGATGAACATAATATGAACAAGCAAGTAAATAACAATCAATGGATGATAATCAATGCGATTTTGGACTTGTAGCTTGATGTTTCACTCATAGATTTTGACATTTAGACATGGAAGTAGCTTCCTAACTCAAGAATGCTCAAGAATGGTGATTGGGAGTGTTTGGGATGTGAAGTATAAGAGAGGTAATGGAAGAAAACAAGATTAGAACTCACTTTCTATAGCAAAATAGTAGGATGAAGCTCCTTTTATCTCTTCTAAACCTATCTCTATCTCTCTTCTTCTCTACAACTTTTCAAGCTTTTGCACTTGGCCGCCCCAAAATGAAGAGTAATGGGGGATTTATATAGGCCAATTTGGGGTGATTTTGGGATTTTAGAAGTGTTCCAATTGGTCCCAAACATCTGTGAACATAAAACTACGTTGTTTTGGTTTTCAATAAATCAAATTGGACCCCCAAAAAAATTACAAAAATGGATTCTGCGAGGGTTGAGTGTCGCGGCGGCACTGGGCCAGAGCCGCGGCGGCACTGCTCCTCAGACGCCCAGAAATTTACGTTTAGGCCCCCAGAGGTTCCGGTATTCGCGAAAAGGCCCTATTTTGTCCGAAATTCACAGAAAATGCATACGAACTCCAAATTGAGGTTGTGATATACCGTTGGAAAGGTAATGGAGTCTAATTTACATATAAAAAAATAGTTCGGGGATAGGTCACTTTGAAAAGTTTTGCGGTATTTGCGATAAAAGCCGATTTGATCGCCTTTTTCGCATTTAGAAATTCATAATAAACTCGTTTTAAATCCAAAAATTATGTGTGATATATCGTTGGATAGCAATTGACCTCTAGTATCCATAAAAAATGTTTGAAAATTATTATGGTGCTCCGATTCTAAAGTCAAATTCTGGTCAAACTTGGGATTCCCGGGAAGTTCTGGGAACCTCTGGGAGCTCCTCGGAGCTGACGTTTTCGCTCGATTTCTTTTTAAAACTCATTTTAATATTTTCCACATGATCCAGAATGATTCCGGTAAATTTGGTTGATTTCGGTCAAACTTGGTCAAACCTGGTCAAACCTGGTCAAACCTTGGTCAAACCGGTCAACGGGGACTTTCGGAGAACTTCCGGGACTTCCGGGGGTCTCTGGGAGCTGACGATTTCATCCGATTTTACTTAAAAACTCATTTTATTATTTTTCTTACGACGTAGCATGTTTCCAGAACTTTTGGTCCAAATCCGAGAGTTTTTGGGCTTTCAGGGGCGTTTTGGTCATTCTGAGCATTTTGAGAAATAGAGTTAACTTCCAGGAGTCCTTTTGAGTCTTTTTCGATCATTGTGAACCACCAAGCTATGGGTCTTCTAAATCTGATAGCCGACAAAATGGAGTGTCTACAGGGGCCCACCATAATCCTTCCAAAAATAACCAAAATATCAGTCAGCCCGATGGTCATTTGCCCTACTGAGATAATATGTTGCCACTTTAGTCATGCGTGTTTGATCAATAAAGTGGACCATCACTTGAATGTCATGGGTCCCACATTAAATGCATTGACCATCATAAGACACTCTGCCAAAATGAGATGGCTGACTTGACAGTTCATATTATGATGGTGGCTATAATTATTAAATGGTTAATTGATGTGACAGAAATTTCATAAAGGCCATGTAGACACCCCATTTTGTCGGCTATCATATTTAGGAGACTCATAGCTTGGTGGTTCACAATGATCGTAAAAGACCCAAAAAGGACTCCTGGAAGTCAGCTCTATCTCTCAGAATGCTCAGATTGACCAAAATGTCCTTGAAGCCCGAAGATTCCCAAATTTGGTCCCGAAGTTCTGAAAACATACTATGTCGTAAGGAAAATGATAAAATGAGTTTTTAAGTAAAACCGGAAGAAATCGTCAGCTCCCAGAGACCCCCGGAAGTCCCGAAAGTTCCTCGAAAGTCCTCGTTGACTAGTTTGACCAAGGTTTGACTAGGTTTGACCATAATTTGACCAAGATTGACCAAGTTTGATCAAAATCGTCCGAATTCACCGGAATCATCAGAAAAGTATTAAAATGAGTTTTAAAAGAGAATCGAGCGAAAACGTCGGCTCTTGGGAGCTCCCAGAGGTTCCCGGAACTTCCCGGGAATCCCGGGTTTGACCAGTTTGACCAAGATTTGACTTTGAAATCGGGGCACCGAAACAGTTTTCAAATATTTTTCATGGATACTAGAGGTCAATAGCTTTCCAACGGTATATCGCACATAATTCCTGGATTTAAAACGAATTTATTTTGAATTTTCGAAGGCGAAAAAGGCGACCAAATCGGCTTTTATCGCGAATACCGCAAAACTTTTCAAAGTGACCTATCCCCGAACTATTTTTTTATGTAAAGTAGACTCCATTACCTTTCCAACGGTATATCACAACCTCAGTTTGGAGTTCGTACGCATTTTCTGTGAATTTCGGACGAAATAGGGCCTTTTCGCGAATACCGGAACCTCAGGGGGTCTAAACAGCATTATCTGGACGAGGGAGGAGCAGTGCCGATGCGGCACTGGCCCACTGTCGTCGCGACACTCTCCCCCAGAACAGTGTGTTTTTGTAATTTCTTTTGTGGTCCCATTTTGATTATTTTAAAACCAAAACGACGTAGTTTCGTGATTTCAGATGTTTGGGACCAATGGGAGTACTTCTAAAACCCCAAAACCACCCCAAATTGGCCTATTTAAACCCCCCATTGCTCTTCACTTTGGGGGGGCCAAGTGCAAAAGCTTGAAAAGTTGTAGAGAAGAAGAGAGATAGAGATAGGTTTAGAAGAGTTCTAATCTTGTGTTCTTCCATTACCTCCCTTATACTTCACATCCCAAACACCCCCCAATCACCATTCTTGAGCATTCTTGAGTTAGGAAGCTACTTCCATGTCCAAATGTCAAAATCTATGAATGAAACACCAAGCTACAAGTCCAAAATCACATTGATTATCATCTATTGATTGTTATTTACTTACCTGTTCATATTATGTTCATCTCTTCTTACCTCATTTCTTTTTTATTTTCTTTATTTACTTACTAGTTCATCATCATCTAAATGATGACATGAAGTTTGGGGTGAGTGAATCCTTATGGATAGTAGCTCTTGACCTCAAAAACATGTTTGATAGATGATGATCATAACTTCAATACCTCCAAGGTATCCTTAAAGTGTATTGAAGTTATGCTCAAATAAAAATAAACCTCTCCAACAATCTTGGAGGTTTTTGATGATGAGTTGAATGTTGGCATTTTAAGTGGTTATAATCCTTATTGAGTATTGAAAATACACTTTCAAAACCTCTATTTCAAAACCCCCCTCAATCCCTCTCATTTTGATTTCAAGAAAGAAAACCTTATTTTCCCCAAAATACTCAAAACAGTGAGTCAAAACAGTGAGTGACCTGAGTTCAAAGATTTCTCTAGAACTCAATACTCAATGTATGGATGCAAGACCACGTGGAAAGTCTTCCTAACTCATTGGAGAACACCTATGATTTTTGGTTTGACTTGGGAGTACTTGGAAATGGTCCATATGGACCCAAACATTCCTTCCAGACATTCTGTTTTTGCTGTCACAGCAGCTAGGTCCACTTCCAACCTCTTTTTCAGAAAACCTTTCTAAACGGAGTGGTCCTAACTTATTTTTCCCTTAAACTTCAATGTCTTAGGGAACGTTCTATATAAAATGGGCCTCTAGATCACTCGTTTTCATTTTCTAAGATTTTTCAACATTTCAGTCGACAGTACGGACTCTGTTTCTGAGTGATCTCTATTGTTTATATGATTTCTCTCAATCTGTGATAGTTATTAAGGATTGGCTTTTTGGGTTGTATTCTAGACACAATAAGGAAGATCTCCATAAAAAATCATGCATTGAAAACATTTCTAACCCCTCTTTTCTATTTTTACAATATCATGTTACTGTTCTGTCCACTATTCACAGCAAGCACCTTTTAACTTTCATTCTTTGATTTGATGCTTATATGCCTTTCAAATTAGTTCATATCTTAGGAAGTATTTCATACTACATTTGTGCATATCCCATGATGATTTCATTCATTCATTTATACACATTATAGACTTCTAAGTCATTCTAGGAATCCATGAACACAAAGCACACTACAACCTTGGCACATTCTAGATACATACATTGCATCCATGCAAGATTTGGGGCCTTCATGGCTCCTAATCTAAGAAGATTATAAGGAATGAACTTGATCACACGTTCATGCTTCCCCCGATCTAATCATCCTTTCTCATCCATCCCGGGGATTGAGAGGTCTTCTTTTCTCAAAGATTAACATGCATCATACTAGCTTGCTAAGCATATTTTGATTTCTTTGTTTATTTGTTTCAATAAGAATTCATGTCCCCCTTTAGATTAGGAAGTCTTGATTATTTTATACATGATTAGATGATTTTTCCTATATTTATTTGTGTGATCTTTCACTTTGCATTGTGTGATATTTGACTTAGATCTTATGAATGATATCTTATCTTTAGATCTTCCATTTTCAAATTTTCTTATGTGATGTAATATACTATCATAGTATTATTTGTCGAACCAAACATAGTATAAGATGATTATTTGGATGCTAATTGAGGCCCGTCGAGAGACGGAGCGAGTTGAGGGTATTTTAGTCGTGACAAAGGCTCCTTCCTCTCTCGTACCAAAACCCTGAGCCAAGTTCTTTGGTTATGAAGGGCCGGTGCCCTTTATCCATTTGGGTGAGTCAAAATTAGGTTTCTTGGTTCCTTAAAGACCAAGTGGCGACTCTGTATCTGTTTTCAACAGACCTTTTCTCTTTCTTTGATCCAAAAACAAGTTTCAAAACAAACAAAACGGTGGAAGCCCGGTGTCCACAATCTGGCGACTCCACTGGGGACTTTTATTTTAAAACAAAATAATACAGAGGTTTGACTCATAAGAAGCATCCTTAAAATCATCTTTTTACTGTGTTTGGTTCACCGCATTGCACTCTTGCATTTCCCTCCTCCGACTGTGTCTGAAACGCGGCGCTGACATTGTTCAGGTCTTGCTGTGCCAGGGCACAAGTCACCGTTGATACTGTACCTTCAAAGGTATATCAAAAAGAGTAAAAACCTCCGTACTGTCCCCCTGACGGTATATTGGAACTCTCGTCAACGGACCCTCTTTGACTAAACCCAGCCTTTGCATATAGATTCCTGTAGAACCTTTCATAGGACTGTTCATTTATCTTTTCAGATAGGACAATGTGATATAACTGTTGTATGCCCTGACGGGATTACCTGCGCGGTGTAGACGCTTATGTGGCATAGAACAGAACCTCTTTCTTATGATCCCTAAGGCAATCACTCACATGTGATCACATTGAGTTGACCTCCCTAGGCACCATAACAAGGATGTCTGCTCCATGCTCACAAAGATATACACCGCAAACCTTGTTTGTTGGTCCTGAGACATAGGAGTATGAAAACTAGCTAGACAGTATGATCACCATCATAACCAGTTTCTCCCAGAAACTCTGTCCAGATATCCCAGATATAACCATATTAACCAGTCTTTCCCCGAAACTCTGTCCAGATATCCCAGATATAACCATATTAACTAGTCTTTCCCCGAAACTCTGTCCAGATATCCCAGATATAACCATATTAACCAATTTTTCCCAGAAACTCTGTCTAAATCTACCTGATTTCCTAGATATACCAGTTTCTCCCAGAAACTCTATCCTATCTTTCCAGATATACTAGTTTCTCCCAGAAACTCTATCCAAATTTCCTAGAAATACCCAAAGTACCTGCTTTCCCAGAAGCTCGGCCCAAATCTCCCAAATTCTCTAAAACTCCCAGCATCTCTGCCCAAATCACCTAGAAATGCCCAGATATACTTGTTTCTCCTAGAAACTCTATCCATATTTCTCAGAAATACCCAAAATACCAGTTTCTCCTAGAAGCTCAGTCCAAATCAACCAGAAATCCTTATTTCTCCTAGAAACTCAAATGACTTCTAGAAATTTCTCCGAATCTTCCAAATCCATGTTTTTCCCAGAAACTCTATCCAAAATTTCCGAAGTATCCCGGAAATCTCTGTTATCCCTTGGTGATCATACTGAAAGTAAGGTTAGCACACTCTGTATGGCTAGGACCTTATTTGTTTAACTGCTATCTGTTAGAAGTAGGGGCATCATATAGATTAGGGCTTACATCCGCATGCTTGTCTCATGTGCATGCACCATTCTCATCAGTCTGCGCACACTATCTCAGTCAGTCTGTACATAAGTCAGTCCATCTTCCTTATCCTCACTGTCATTGTCTCTCTAGTCATCACTATCAGAATCTGATACACTCTTCTCGAATCTATAGGTCATTATAGATTCCCAAAATCAGCCACTGAGATCCCCATCCTGGGTCAGAAGTTCGAACAATCATTTGGTTGGAATCAGTCCGCCGAGAAAATTCAACATGAATCATTAAACTTTGGAAGCCAAGGTCACTGAATTAATCAATCAACAGTCAGATCGGCTGACTCAAGTTCTGAAATTTATGGAAGAGTTCCGACAATTGTAAGAGGCTCCGTCACTCAATTCAGGATCTCTTAGATGATGCGCCGCACCCCAATCCAATCCACCACCTCGGTCTCGACCAACCCTTGACCTATCCGTTTAAATGATCCCCTTCGCTGAGGACCATGAGTGTTGAACCTGTGCAAGTGAAGTGATGGTGTTTGGGACTCTTGCTAGAAAACCAAATGAAGATGCTCTTTAGAAAAACAAAAGAGAAATAAAAAGAATAGGTGAGTCACTGTGACATTCCATTTGAGACCAGGTCGAGTCTAGTCGAGTCTGTTGTATGTTTATTCTTGTGGTCGAGTCTGTTTGTCATCGAATTGTTAATGAGTCTGTAATCCTTCTCTACTGATGGAATGAAGTCTCATTTTGCCTAATCTGATGTGTTTAGTCATAGATGCATGAATCGCTGAAATGAAGTGTTACTTTTCAAATTACCATGGATATTACTGTGCTAAAAACAAAGGGTAATTTTTTTACTCAAAATCCTGAAAGGTCAAAGTCAATTTTGCGCCGACACCGATGAAGAGCCAAGAATTGAATAGTTTTACTTTAAGAATTTAAAGATGCTCTTGCCTCAATCTTGAAAAGACATACTTGAAACTGACTTGGGGCTTGCCCAACACCTTTTTTTTCCACCATTTCAAAGCCTTAAGTCCAATCCAATTGGAAGCCATGCAATCTGTCCGATTGAAAGCAACACAGACTTAGTCCTTGATGGTAGCCAAACATTTTAGCAAGTTTCATCTCCACTTTAAAAAAAAAGAAAAAAGAAGAAAAAAAAAGAAAAG
Organism: Hydrangea macrophylla; assembly: GCA_033977485.1. Classification (NCBI taxonomy): domain Eukaryota; kingdom Viridiplantae; phylum Streptophyta; class Magnoliopsida; order Cornales; family Hydrangeaceae; genus Hydrangea; species Hydrangea macrophylla. The sequence continues at coordinate 7,832,181 of CM066982.1, read as the reverse complement.
AAAAGAAAAAGCTCGCTAGGTTGAAAACCCGAAAGGGCACCTAGGCAAAAGTTAGAGCTGAAAAAGGTGTTGATTTCCAAAATCTGACCCTAGCCAGTCAAAATGTTGGAGAAAATTTTGATGAAACAAATGAGAGAATCATACGCTTCAAGATACATCTTAAGAACGTGCCAAGATCACATTTCAAAAGGCACGGAATGACCACAAATAAATTCCGAGAACTGACATGCACATTCTGGAATTCTGAGATTGCGATTGAAAGGTCTCACAAGAATCAACTACATGAAAAGTAAAATTGACTGGCTAGGCGAAAGTGAAAAGGATCGATCCTCAAAATAAAATAAAAAAAGAAAGAAAAAAAGGGAGACCGAAACTGAATCTTTTTATTCAAAGCTACCACAAGTGACTCAAGTTTGAACTTCTTTGACGATTGGTTTGAAAAACCCTCAACCAATTTCCTTCAAGCCTTGCCTTGAACTACGCTCGACCTGATTCCCACTCGGGGATACGTAGACAACCACATTGGTTCGGTCAACACCATCATAATCAAACCAATTTCCTTCAAGCCCTGGCTTGAACTACGCTCGACCTGATTCCCACTCGGGGATACGTAGGCAACCACATCGGTTCGGTCGCTCCACCCATAAAAATAGCCAATTTCTTTCAAGCTTCGGCCCGAACTATGGGGGTACGTAGGCAGACTTTGAAAAAAGAAAAGAAGGATGGCTCGCTAGGTTGAAAATCTGAAAGGACACCTAGGCAAAAGTTAGAGCTGAATCCAAGGTGAGCAATAACAAAAGAGAGAAAAAAAGCTTGCTAGGTCACCTCACTCGTACCTAGGCAAAAGTTATGAGCATTTGAGAGATTAAAGTCACGGTCCTTGCCTCAAGCCAGAAATCACCTTCCACCCTAGGGGCAAACTTCGGCTACCCGCCTCGTTCGCCTGACTTTTACTATCTACCCTTCATACAAGGGGCAAACTTCGGTCACCTACCTCGTTTGCCCAAAACCTCCAATGAACCTTCCTCCAAACTAGGGGCAAACTTTGGTCATTTACCTCGTTTGCCTATCGATCCCACTTCATGCCCTTCAAACTAGGGGCAAACTTTGTTTGCCACCCAATCCCTATAAGCCTTCAAGTCACAAGCATTGTCTTGAACAGATGGAAATGGAGCATCTTTTATTCCATAAGCTAAGGCACTAATTCAAAGCACATCTTGGGAGAAGCAAAGAAATTGATTAGATCAGTAGGGAGGAATTTTCAAAATAAGATTCACCATCAAAGTGATGCCACGTTAAGGTGAGAAGTAAACACAAAAGAGAAATGGTACATCATTTATGACAAGAGCACATTAAGTTTTGGCAAGTCGAGCTTGTTTCATTTCAGTGTCGAATACGTCGCCCTCGCGCGTCGGTGTCTGTCAGTTTCTGAGTCTGTCATAGTCTTTTTCAGAAAAAGAGTCTGTCGTAGTCTCAAATGTGTAAGTCAATAGTGACGAATAATGTTTTTTTTCAAATCAAGTTATAAAGAGCAATCTAATGACAATACAAGCAGGAGTACCAAACACCATTACTGCACCAGTTAAGGCGTCAGCATGAGAAGCGTCCAAACTAAGGGCAAATGCGAATTTCATCCCTTTCCAAACCATCGAAAGTTGACCATCATCTCCTTGCAACATAAGTCCATGAGTGGCTGTTGATCTTCCTTCATGCAACATAAGTCCATGAGTGGCTGTTGATCACCTTCCCTCGTCCATGCAACATAAGTCCATGAGTGGCTGTTGATTACCTTCCCTCGTCCATGCAACATAAGTCCATGAGTGGCTGTTGATTTTCCTTCATCTCCAAGCAACATAAGTCCATGAGTGGCTGTTGATTGATCTTGGATTGGGCACCGCAAAGATTTGATTAACCGCGAGAGATTCAGAGATGGATCCCGATTCTGGGCCAGCAAGATTTAATCAACTATGAGAGATTCAAATTTGAATCCTGGTTCCCGGTCAAGAGGAGTAGTTGAAGAGAGATTCCAGAAAGAGTTGCTTCATCCCTAGCAGATTCAGTTTAATCCCCAGCAGGCATATCAATTTGTACATCGTCAATCCTTCTGATCACGGTCACAGTAGTTCACTGTCGACTCGTCATCGTCAGTTCAATCCATGACAGTCACAGTAGTTCACTGTCGACTCGTCATCTCGATTAGTACATCGTCAGTTCAATCCATGACAGTCACAGTAGTTCACTGTCGACTCGTCATCTCAATTAGTACATCGTCAGTTCAATCATGACGTAGTTCACTGTCGACTCATCATCCCGATTCATACATCGTCAGTTCAATCATGACAGTCACAGTAGTTCACTGTCGACTCGTCATCTCGATTAGTACATCGTCAGTTCAATCATGACAGTCACAGTAGTTCACTGTCGACTCATTTTCTCGATTAGTACATCGTTATTTCAATCCATGACAGTCACAGTAGTTCACTGTTGACTCATCATCTCGATTCGTACATCGTCACTTCTTCTAGTCACGGTTAGTCCAACTGTTGATCCAATCCATGATAGTCACAGTAGTTCACTGTTGACTCATCTCGATTCGTTCATCGTCATTTCTCCTGGTCACGGTTAGTCCAACTGTTGATCCAATCCATGATAGTCACAGTAGTTCACTGTTGACTCATCATCTCGATTCATACATCGTCACTTCTTCTGGTCACAATCCATGACAGTCATAGTAGTTCACTGTTGACTCGTCACCTTAATTAGTGCATGGTCAGTTCTTCTGATCACGATTAGTCCAACCGTTGGTCCAACCCATGACAGTCACATAGTTTACTGACTACTCATCATCTCGATTCGTGCATCATCAGTTCATTAATCATCATTAGTTTATCATCACTCCCATTCAAAATGTGTTGTGTTCATCGTTCTCATTCAAAATCTTGGGCTTCCATGTCCATTAATGGTGCTTCCGTGTCCGTCGCTTGACATCTCTGGTTTTCATCACTTGAATTCTTAGGGTTTCTGTGTCCAGGATTTCCCTGTCCATCGGTTATCTGTCAAACTTCATCTTTAATTAACGACCTATGGGACCCCACGTTCAATTACATTCGCTTGCGAAGCACACTTTCCAAAATTCAGAAGTTTGCTCCAAGACCAAGGGTCTTCACACCTTGGTATCCCTATTCGGGTCAATAACTGCATCACAGTTAGAAACACTAGCACGACACAAGTTCACTCGGAGTGGTACACCCCACAGCACCAGCTCATACTAAGATCAAAACACCAGGCATGATAGGACTCATGACACAATTCATATCACATCCATGCATTGCATATCATCCTCATAGCATAGCATCTGCCTGTCTGATTTGCCTTTTTGTGCCCTGAACTACGTTCTGGTCTGATTCCCCTTGGGATACGTAGGCAGCTCACGTAGAGCATGACCAGCACTAGCCTCAGCATCATTGCATCTTTTGCAACGCTTTTTTATCCTAAATCTATAGCCTCCAAAAGTCCTGTCTCTTCAAAACTTTGGCACTCGCTTGCGACATGCGTTGCCTCGTAAGTTCCTGCCAAAGAGAGGCAAACTGTAGACACCCCATTTTTTCGGCTATCATATTTAGGAGACCCATAGCTTGGTGGCTCACAATGATCGTAAAAGACCCAAAAAGGACTCCTGGAAGTCAGCTCTATCTCTCAGAATGCTCAGATTGACCAAAATGCCGTTGAAAGCCCGAAGACTCCCAAATTTGGTCCCGAAGTTCTGAAAACATGCTATGTCAAAAGGAAAATGATAAAATGAGTTTTTAAGTAAAACCGGAAGAAATCGTCAGCTCCCAGAGACCCTCGGAAGTCCCGGAAGTTCCCCGAAAGTCCCCGTTGACCGGTTTGACCAAGGTTTGACCAAAATCGTCCAAATTCACCAGAATCATCAGAAAAGTATTAAAATGAGTTTTAAAAGAGAATCGAGCGAAAACGTCGGCTCCTGGGAGCTCCCGGAGGTTCCCAGAACTTCCCGGGAATCCCGAGTTTGACCAGTTTGACCAAGATTTGACTTTGGAATCGGGGCACCGAAATAATTTTCAAATATTTTTCATGGATACTATAGGTCAATAGCTTTCCAACGGTATATCACACATAATTCTTGGATTTAAAACGAATTTATTTTGAATTTCCGAAGGCGAAAAAGGCGACCAAATCGGCTTTTATCGCGAATACCGCAAAACTTTTCAAAGTGACCTATCCCCGAACTATTTTTTTTATGTAAAGTAGACTCCATTACCTTTCCAACGGTATATCACAACCTCAGTTTGGAGTTCGTACGCATTTTCTGTGAATTTCGGACGAAATAGGGCCTTTTCGCGAATACCGGAACCTCAGGGGGCCTAAACAGCATTATCTGGACGAGGGAGGAGCAGTGCCGTCGCGGCACTGGTCCAGTGCCGCCGCGACACTCTCCCCCAGAACAGTGTGTTTTTGTAATTTCTTTTGTGGTCCCATTTTGATTATTTTAAAATCAAAACGACGTAGTTTCATGATTTCAGATGTTTGGGACCAATGGGAGTACTTCTAAAACCCCAAAACCACCCCAAATTGGCCTATTTAAACCCCCCATTGCTTTTCACTTTGGGGGGCCAAGTGCAAAAGCTTGAAAAGTTGTAGAGAAGAAGAGAGATAGAGATAGGTTTAGAAGAGAGAAAAGGAGCTCCCTCCTACTATTTTGCTATAGAAAGTGAGTTCTAATCTTGTGTTCTTCCATTACCTCCCTTATACTTCACATCCCAAACACCCCCAATCACCATTCTTGAGCATTCTTGAGTTAGGAAGCTACTTCCATGTCCAAATGTCAAAATCTATGAGTGAAACACCAAGCTACAAGTCCAAAATCACATTGATTATCATCTATTGATTGTTATTTACTTACTTGTTCATATTATGTTCATCTCTTCTTACCTCATTTCTTTTTGATTTTCTTTATTTACTTAATAGTTCATCATCATCTAAATGATGACATGAAGTTTGGGGTGAGTGAATCCTTATGGATAGTAGCTCTTGACCTCAAAAACATGTTTGATAGATGATGATCATAACTTCAATACCTCCAAGGTATCCTTGAAGTGTATTGAAGTTATGCTCAAATAAAAATAAACCTCTCCAACAATCTTGGAGGTTCTTGATGATGAGTTGAATGTTGGCATTTTAAGTGGTTATAATCATTATTGAGTATTGAAAATACACTTTCAAAACCTCTATTTCAAAACCCCCCTCAATCCCTCTCATTTTGATTTCAAGAAAGAAAACCTTATTTTCCCCAAAATACTCAAAACAGTGAATCAAAATAGTGAGTGAGCTGAGTTCAAAGATTTCTCTAGAACTCAATACTCAATGTATGGATGCAAGACCACTTGGAAAGTCTTCCTTACTCATTGGAGAACACCTATGATTTTTGGTTTGACTTGGAAGTACTTGGAAATGGTCCATATGGACCCAAACATTCCTTTCAGACATTCTGTTTTTGCTGTCACAGCAGCTAGGTCCACTTCCAACCTCTTTTCAGAAAACCTTTCTAAACGGAGTGGTCCTAACTTATTTTTCCCTTAAACTTCAATGTCTTAGGGAACTGGCTATATAAAATGGGCCTCTAGATCACTCGTTTTCATTTTCTAAGATATTTCAACATTTCAGTCGACAGTACGGACTCTGTTTCTGAGTGATCTCTATTGTTTATATGATTTCTCTCAATCTGTGATAGTTATTAAGGATTGGCTTTTTGGGTTGTGTTTTATACACAATAAGGAAGATCTCCATAAAATATCATGCATTGAAAACATTCCTAATCCCTCTTTTCCATTTTTACAATATCATGTTACTGTTCTGTCCACTATTCACAGCAAGCACCTTTTAACTTTCATTCTTTGATTTGATGCTTATATGCCTTTCAAATTAGTTCATATCTTAGGAAGTATTTCATACTACATTTGTGCATATCCCATGATGATTTCATTCATTCATTTATACACATTATAGACTTCTAAGTCATTCTAGGAATCCATGAACACAAAGCACACTACAACCTTGGCACATTCTAGATACATACATTGCATCCATGCAAGATTTGGGGCCTTCATGGCTCCTAATCTAGGAAGATTATAAGGAATGAACTTGATCACACGTTCATGCTTCCCCCGATCTAATCATCCTTTCTCATCCATCCCGGGGATTGAGAGGTCTTCTTTTCTCAAAGATTAACATGCATCATACTAGCTTGCTAAGCATATTTTGATTTCTTTGTTTATTTGTTTCAATAACAATTCATGTCCCCCTTTAGATTAGGAAGTCTTGATTATTTGATACATGATTAGATGATTTTTCCTATATTTATTTGTGTGATCTTTCACTTTGCATTGTGTGATATTTGACTTAGATCTTATGAATGATATCTTATCTTTAGATCTTCCATTTTCAAATTTTCTTATGTGATGTAATATACTATCATAGTATTATTTGTCGAACCAAACATAGTATAAGATGATTATTTGGATGCTAATTGACGCCCGTCGAGAGACGGGGCGAGTTGAGGGTGTTTTAGTCGTGACAAAGGCTCCTTCCTCTCTCGTACCAAAATCCCGAGCCAAGTTCTTTGGTTATGAAGGGCCGGTGCCCTTTATCCATTTGGGTGAGTCAAAATTAGGTTTCTTGGTTCCTTAAAGACCAAGTGGCGACTCTGTATATGTTTTCAACAGACCTTTTCTCTTTCTTTGATCCAAAAACAAGTTTCAAAACAAACAAAACGGTGGAAGTCCGGTGTCCACAGGTCAACATACCCATCAGCCCGAATACGATTGACTGCTTTGGCCAGTCCGATCGTATGATAACTAGTCCGAATTGATATAACACATCAAAAGTGGTTGTAATAGTCAAACCATGGTGGCCCACCATAATAATTAAAGTGGCAGATTTAAACCAAACTTGAGTCAGTAGTGTGGCCCACCAAAGTGGTTGACTTTCATACTACCAACAAAAGTGAACAACACCATTACTTACAACCCTCCTCAGCCCAAAATTACATATGTATGGTAACCCGACTGGAGCTACATAGTTCAAAAGTCATTCGGCCCCACCAACTTTGAACCAGTCACTTGGCCATAAATTACACGATCGTTCTCTACAAATTTTATCTTTGAAAAATGTATTTTTTGGTTGCAAACAATTTTGAAACTCTTTCTCTTCTTCGACAATTCAATACCCATAACAGACCCACTAAATAGGCAATAATTGCTCTAACTAAAACTCATCAAAGCTCACTATGTCCAAAAGTTGCTTTCTTAGAAAATGTGTCTAAAGATACTCTTAACACATTTTAGACCAATTTTTGATATTTAATCTCATATTGGGTCCAACCCTTGCGAAACTCATCTTTCCTGACATGGCCCTCTTGGTAGTCAGTCTAGTGATATAACCAGAGATACCGTAGCATTGATCATGTCATAACATTTACATAAAATAAAATAAAGATAATTAGAAAGCTTATATAGGCTTCAATAGTCAACAAAACACACAAGCACATAAAATGGTTCAAGATAAGGGCTATGCTATTCCTTTACATGCCCAACTGTATATGACCATTTATACAAATAACATATGCATGCAGTTTATGTCATCCACGAAGCAGATGTGAAACATGTAATTGATCATAATTTAAAGTGGATTCAAAAATTCAGAAGAGCTTCTTGAGTTCTAGGAACTTAGAAGATGATCTAGAATTCATAGCAGAAAAATAAATGACTTAAATATGTTGGAACTGCAAATATAATAGAAACAATATTACCAGATCAATAGCCTCTTGGACAGATCTTGGGTTCAGTTGATCATAGCAGCATCTGTAAATTGTTCTTAAGATTTTTGGAAACATAAGAGGATAATGCTATGAGATTCATTGAGGCGTGCAATGATTTGCACTATCCTTAAGAACAATTCTGCCCCCTCGGAGTCAGTGACACGATGCAAAAGGTCTCAACACGGTGCTACATTTTCCAGGATACAACAATCAAGTCTTCCAAACGTGCACTCGAATTAGAAGATATATGAGCGCTTAGAATTGCTCCAAATCAAAAGAAGGGAATTTTTGGAAAAAACAGAGAGTAAAGAATTTCTTGTATATCTAGAATGAATAAAGGAAATAAGTTTTTATACGGCAAAAACTACCCACTAATTAAAACAGGAGATTAAACTCTATTGAATTCCCAACAATCACAAAGAGTTAAAACCAGTTTTAAAACATGTGTAGATTTGTTCAAAACATTTATAACATGTGCTCTCCAACAGTCACAATAAATACAATGAACACAAAGTGATAGTACCTTCCATATGTGAGAGTACAAATCGAGCCGCATTCGTGTCAGCACCCGCGCAAATCACGATTTTCAAACCAAACCGGACGATCCGAATACAAGATTTGCACCCCTCCTACGCCCGCGTGAGATAGCATTTCCCCAACACAAACTTACTAGCTTATAAAAGTAAAGTATATATAAGGTGTTGAAAGGTCTTGTAAATTAGCAATGTGGGATAGATGTCACATCAAACATTTAGCTTGAGTTTGGATTTTTGAAATAAAATAAAGAGGCCATGGCCTAAACAAGCTTTGTTTGGTTTTAAATTAAAAGGCTCAATCAACAAATGTTATAGCTCAATTAAATAAATAACTTAATTAAATTAATAACCCACAAATGGTCCAACAACTAATAGTAGATTTTTTATAATTGAAGTCGTGTAATAGCGAGCAAAAAAACTATTGTAAAAACTTGATTTCTTTATATCAAATGAAAGGTCTCGATCCCACGAGGCTCCATTTCAAATTTCAAAAGCTAATTCATTACGGTCACGATGAACGGTCAATTTTAAGTTTTGTCGCCTTTCAGATTTTTTATCAAATCGAGAGCTATGTTTTGATTCATGAAATACCGATTCCATATTTGGAATCTACGCGAAAAAAGGAAGAATTTCATGTATTGGAAAGTATATTTTGACCAAGTTTTCAAAATGGGTAAAAATCAGTCTTTAATTTCAAAACAGGGGAAGAAAAGAAGAAGACGATTCTGTGACATCTCGCGTGCGCGACCAGTGCCAGCGAGGGGTCGCACGAGCGGCCCACATACGCGACCAGGATATTTTCTGACAAAACTATTTTAAATAACCATGTGGCCTTTCTAAGCATAACTCGCCCAAGCGGCCAACGTAAGCGAGGTCCCGCGCGAGCGAGGTTCCGCGCGAGCGGCCTGCTCGAGCGAGCTGAGGCAATTTGGTTAAACCTTCTATTTTATTGTACTTAAGTCTGTTATGAGCTAAGAGACCTTGTATCCTATGCTTTAAGAGTTGTACTTTACTTTAATAGTAGTTGTAATTGTGCTTAGAGGTGTTGTACCTCACTGATATACGAGCATTATTGTATATCGAGATTGTAACAGATTAAACAATTCCGGTTCTGTTATGATTAATTATTCAGTCTATCCTCGGTGAACGGTAGTTCCGTATAACCCTCAATAAAGTTGTATAATATATTAATAGTGTACTTACATGTTACATGAATGATTAGCTGTGATGCTTTAAGTGTTAAGATAAGCTCCGATGCTTTAAGTGTTTACTTCAGCTACTCTGCCTTATGTGTTTACCTGGATGATTTCAGCATGTCTATTGTGTCGTTTTAAATTGATAGCATGCTTTGATAATCTGTCTTATGAAATATTGAATATGTCTGGATGCTTAGAGCTCGCATAGGTCATAATATTTCATAAGCATGAGCATGGACACAAAAATCACAAAAATGATTTTGGGATGAAAGACCTTAAAGGCTTTCAATTTTTGAAAAGGGTAGATCTTAGAGACTTCCAGGTTTTTGAAAAGGGAAGACCTTAGAGGCTTTCGTGCATAAAACCCTCTAGGAGGGATTTTGTTTTGAAAAGATAGAAATCCCGGATTTGTGGGTAGGCGTGTGAGATGGGTACCACTAGGAACTTGAATTGTAGGATGTGCTGTAAGAAACCCCCGTAATGTTGAAGGCTAAGCCTCCGTGTAATTCGTAAGGCCCAAAGTCCCGCACGTTTGAGGCTAGGCTTACGTGGATGGGAAGCGCATGGTCCGGGTAATGATATTGACGATCGAGGGTGAGTGTTTGAAAAGGCACGAAAATTGGTTTTCATACATGACATTGACATTCATTGCACTCACGCATGTTATATAACAGATGTTATTGTGTGGTTATATGACTATACGAGCCTTTTGGCTTATGGACTATTAAACCTTTATTTCAAGTGATATAGATTAGGGTAAGACCCCCGAGAATTGATGAACTTCCGCTTTGTTTGAAAGTCGAGTTTATGGGATTTTAATTTAAATGATGGTTCAAAGAGCATGTTATGATTCAAATGGACAAGTATTAGTCCACTCGTTTTTAAATAGCGTGATATCTTAACTTTGATTTTCTGCTACTTATCTTGAAAATGTTTTGTTTCAAGAAAGGATATGTTCTACATGAAAACCATATTTCAGTTTTATAAATATTTTCCAAATGATGGACACATTTTTTAGATCGTGATACTTTACATTGATTTCAGAACATTAATAAAAACCTTGGATTTTTATTTAAGAGATTCTAAAGTTTGAGGAAAAAGAGAGTAGATTATTGTATTACTTTTCAATATGTGAAACCAAGCTTGAGTTTCTATTTTAAAAGTTGTATTATAAAGCTTGAGAAGATGAATGATCAATGTTTATCAGATTTGTATGTTTTCTGCTGCACTGTTGTTCATTTGATGAACCGATAAAGATTTTCTGTTAATGTCTTTTAAATTGACAAGCAAAACTTTTCAAAAGACTAGTGTAATGCTTCCGCTATGGTTTTACTCAGATCCGTGAGTCCTTCAAGATTTTGTTTTCCCACCAAAGATTTTCGAAAGGCTATTCTATGCTTCCGCAGTAACCCTCGGAGTCTAGGATTTGGGGCGTTGTAAAATGGTATCAAAATTTTGAGGTTTCAAAGTTTAAATGTTTCAAAGCTTCGGAGTTTAAATGATTTTTAAAGTTTAAATGTTGGTTTTTCCAAAGAGAGTTTTCAGGTAAGCTCCGGGTCTAGGACTCGGAGCTTTACAAGTATGTTCAGTCCTTCCGCTCTTGTTTTATTATTTTATTTTAGTTAGCACACTCCCTCGCCTGCAGGACTCATGTCGTTGTGGGGCGGGGCGCTACATAACATGATCCATTACTAATCCATTATTAAGTAATGAGCAAACAAAATGGTATATTTCAAGTATTAAAGATGTAAGAAAGAATTATAGCTAGGAGTACATGAGGTGAGAATTAAATAGTAAAATAGTGAAATTTCTATTGAACAAATGAACAAGTGTTATAAGAAGAATAATTCAATTAGTATTTATTCTTTTTTACCCTATGAATTGATTTGTTATATGTGCTTTGTGTATCTATATTGCATTTGTAGTTGTATTAATTCATTTTTTTTTACCTAATTTGAGAGTTTCCTATTTTTATTTTTGTTTTTTTGCTTAATGTTCCTAATTGCTTTTTAGGTGGGCACTATTCCTGTACAACGTACGTGCATTTAAACTAGTAATTATATACTGATATAATTATTCATTAATTACTGATACACCCAAAATTAGCCCATGCCCGAGCGATTCTATTCTGCAACTACTGATAAGCATCATCTCGAACAATTTGGTCCACCTGATGCCTCCCGAGCGGTTCATCCACGACCCGGCCAACAGGTCGGGATGACCGCACAGGCACATCCCACCGCGAGAACAGGTCATCCGAGCCCACATGCATGATCCCGAGGATTCCGAGCAATTTTCTACTCAAGCTAGAAGACTAATGGAAAGTGCAAACTATTTCCTAATCCAATTAGGAAACCCCTACAACTAATGTCAATCAATCCTAATACAATTAGGAAAATTACTTGATTGGTGTCAATCACGTCCTAATTGGATTATATTTCCTTATCCATGTACGAGTGTGGATATCGCAGGTTGACTTACCCACAGCTTTTCTTTTCAAAATTCCAATTTCAAAACAAAAGAAGTCGCCACTTAATTTTTAAAAGGAAAATTAAGAAACCATTTTAAAGCAACCGATCTTTTTGCGAAACGAAAGATTAACTGGGTTCGGGGATTATGGAATGAGAGAGGAAGGAGCCCGTCGGACTAAAACACCCTCTCTCATCCTATCTTGCGATAGGCCTCTACTCAATGTCCTTTTAATCGAATTTATTAATCTAAGCATGCCCTCAACTAATACATATATACATATACATCACAAAAGCATGTCCAAAGGGTGTAAAATTGCAATTGACAAAATATCATTCAAAAGCCACATAATTCAGGTAACAAGCGGTATGATATGCAATAGAGAACAAGTGAACTTACCCGGGATCCAGCAGCGATAATAAATGTGCAATGCATGCGAACAAAAGAAAATCCTAAAAAGAGTCTCTAATCACATACACACATAAGGCAAAACCTAATTCTAAGGTGTCGCGCATTAAGGTCAAAATATCAAATAAAGTCAAGAAATTTAATAAACTAGAGAGGGATCGAGAAATCGTACCTTAATAGCGCTACAAAACAAAGGGTTAGTCCACATGATATGCAAAATACGAGGTTAGAAATAACAATCCTAAATTTCTAGCTTACATCTATCTAATGTAATTAAATCCAAAGCAAATAAGTCTTAATTATAAGGGTCAAACCATATGGATGAATATGTACATGGACAAGGATAAACTATGAAATACTCTTAAACCTTGAATTCAAACTCAACTAATCATTATTAAAGCATGGTTCAAGCCTTAGATCATAAGAAAGTCATTTAGGCCCTTATTTACAAAGTAAGTCAAATGTGTCATAAAAACTCTGAAAATTGCAGAGAGCAGACCAGAACTTAAAAGAAATAACAAACACGTCTCTTATGGTTTGATGTTGATGAATTTTGGACACAGAATGCCTCCGTGAGTCTAGTTTCCAAATCAAAAAGAAAATCAAGGTTTCAACGGTTAGATCTCCGAGAATATGGAAAACACTAGACATCACTCAGCATCTTACAATCTCCTGTCCAGAATTCTTGCACGATTTATTAAAAATAGTAAAAAAATCAGAATTACTTTGTTCTTTTTAGGGTGACTTCCTAACACATTAATCTACTTGGAAAAAATTATTTTGGGTCATATAAACTTTGTTAGAACTCTGATTTAATTATGTCAAAAGAGTGTTGCTGTTCTGAAACTATTCTGAAATTCTTGACAAATTATTGTTGCTTCACAAAACCCATGATCAAACCATTCTAAACATGAAACCATCTCAAAACAAAAATTACAGTGGTAGAACAATGTGTTATTGACACTTTCCCATTGGTTTCACTTAATTTCAACGGTTAGATTTCGAACTAAAAATCTTTGATCAAAAACAGTTTGTGAACTCACTGTTTTCATTTGTCAAGTTCAACTTTTATTTGGTAACTCCAACTATTAAACCATGAAGTTGGGTTTAAACCAAACCACTTCTCCTACCATTTGATGGTCATTGGAGACTACAAACCTTCATTCTTTGTAGATTTCAAGTGAAGTATGGATAGACTTCATGAAATCTATAAGACAAGGAGTCTAGACCATGGAGATGGGTTTAGACTCAAAACTACATTCTCCTACCATTTGATGGTCATTGGAGGAGGGATATGACTCATGAATCCTAAAGGAATATTGAAGGGATTCCTCAAGACATCAAGTTTAGAAGATCCAAATCATGGGTGTGGACTTGGAGCCTCTTATGAAGTGTTGATCAAACTTTGACTCCTATGTGAAGCACAAGCCTACATAGGGTTCAAAAGATCATGCTCTAGAGGTCAAAAGAGATATTGAAGATCTCCAAGACCTTCAAGAGAAGAAAATAAACAAGAGAATGGAAGAAAATAACATGGAAACAAAAGAAACTCCTAAGTTTACTTGAGGAACAAAAGAAAATAATGAAAGATTTTAAGACTAGAGATGAGAAGAAAGGATAAGCTAATAATCTATGGTTAGAGGATCACCTCCAAATTATCCTCAAAGTTTTCTTTTCTTTGAAGATCTTCCAAGCTCTTCTCTCTAATTCTCTAAACACTTTTTTTTCTCTAAAAATGTTGGTGAAATGGAAGTATATGCTCTCTCTCCCAATATGTCTCTTGGTGTTCTTCTTGGTCTCCCCTTCTCCATGAAGATACCTCTTCTTTTATAAGCAAAATTACCAGGTATTTTTGGTGAATTTCGGAGTAAAAAAACAGGTGTAATTCCCTCATTAGTTGGTACAATGTGTACTTTCTGAAATTATGCAGACTGCTGTCCAGCGCGGCAGCCAGACACTGACGCGGCAGTCCGTGACTGCCGCTGCGGCATTCATCAAATGCTGTTGCGGCACTTAATGACTGCCGCGCGGCATTCACCAAATGCCGCGCCAATTAATGGATTGCCGCAATTCTGTCAGTCTTACTTTATCAGTTTTTGTTCTTATTTGCATGCGCATACGTATTGCTCTGCAAAATACAGACTTTAAAAGCGAACGGCAGTCAGAAACCTGCAGCGGCACTTGACGAGTGACGTGCCGGCACTCTGTGACTGCCGTGCGGCAGTCACCGAGTGCCGCGAAAGCCCGCCGTGTGCCGTTTTTGACTAAAATTCCCCTTTTAGATCTTTTCTCTTTTTGAAACAAATTATTTTTGAATATCTTTTCCAAAAGTTGTGTTTTTATATCAGCATTTTTCCTAAATACCTGGTATTTCCCTCTTTCTGTCAAATTTTATCGCGTTTTGGAGAATTTTCTGAAGAGCTTGGAATACTTCAAATTTTTCGGTCATTGTCATCATCGGACGTGGAGGTGACGCTCTCCTAAATTCGACGGCCGGTCAAAATTGGGGTGTCTACAACGAGTAGGTCTCTTACATCTATAAAAGAGACCTCTCACCCCCCATAGAAGGGGCCGACTTTTCAGTCTACACAGCACCTCTATAGCATTCATCAACATGCCCGGCCAGCCTACGGTATGAATGAATAAAGTGTAACTCAAACCAAAATGAGTCCTACTTATGAATATCAATATGTATGAATGAATGCATGAATATGAACTATGAGATATTCATTAGTTTGGATCATCTAGCCTCTGGATTTAAACTTAATTGACATTATTTAAGACATGGTTAAGATCTTAGGACAGTAGGAGTCCATTAGACTAGAGTTGTTCAAGATACTATGACAGAATTGTAAGAATTATAGAGAGAAGATCAGACTTTCAAAAATAGAAATAAAATACTTTCAACGGTTGGATCCTAATGATTTTTGCATATGTTTTGCCTCTGTGAGTAGAGTTTCTAACCCAAAAATAAAATCAAAGATCCAACGGTTGAATCTCTGGGAATAGGATCATAAGCAGACATTACTGCAGAATTTTCTACTCTCTGTCCAGAGTTTTTGTATGATTTTCTAAAAATAGTAAACAAATCAGAATCACTTTGATCTTTATAGAGTATCTTCCTAACACATTGAACTACCTAGAAAAATTTATTTGAAGTCAAGAAAACTTGATTAAAGCTCTGATTTACCCTTTTTAAAACAAATTTACTATTCTGAAATTTTGGACAGAGAGCAACCTACTCACAAATCATAAGACCAAACCATTCTAATTGTAGGATTCCATCAAATTAAACAAAAGTTCTAGTGACTCAAATATATGTTATGATCATTTTCCAATTGGTCTCACTCAATTCTCATGAACCATGATTTAATTAAAAATCTTTGATCTCAGTGTGTTCATGAGTTCAGTACACCATTTATTGAATTGGTATTCAAAATCTTAACTAAACCTAAACTACACCTAATTCCTCTCCCAAACACATGTTCCTTAAGGAATGTAGATCCATTTGTACTAGTTTTCCTCTCAAGTTAATGGTCTTTGGAGACGAAGATATGACTCAAAATCATATGGATCTCATAGAATATAGAAATAACTCTATGAGGCTCAACTTGAAGGACTCAAGTTATGGTTCAAAACTTAGACCCAATAAAAATCATATGGTTGTAACTAGGACCCATCTTAATCCCCACATAAATCATGAGATTATAGGAGACTAATAGATCAAAACCAAAGGAGACCCCAATGAGATATAGAATATCTCATGGATTTCAAAGAGAAAATAGAGACAAAAGGAAGTAAAATCAAAGTTTACATGAAGTCCAAGTAAAAATGCTTTTACAATTTGTTTTTATTTTAAAATCCAAGGCTATGTCTAGATCCAAACTAATGAAAACAATTCTTGAAAATCCAATCACAAACTCTATGTGGTGTGTGATGAAATGGGATAAGAATAGAGGTTTTGAAAATGTGTAAAAGTCCTAAATCTATGAGTTTGTGATTGAATAGCCTAATTCTAGATAGCATTAGAAGGTTACCTCTATAACCTCAAGGACTTCTTGATTTGTGGATGAAGATCTTCCAATTTCTTCAAGTACCTCTTGAATTCTTCAAAATTTCTTGGTTTCTCTCTTAAATCTCTCTAGTTTTCTATATATCTTGCAATATGGAAGAAAAGGATTGAGGGATCAGAAGGATTGGATCCTTGTAATGGCGGTGAAGGCCTCCTTATATAGGCTAAAATTTGAGGGCCAATTGGGTAATTTCGGGTGGAAAACCCATGTACAAAATATTCCATATGTATTAAAAAAAAACAGGCAATTACACTGAGCGACACTCACTGAGTTATCTGCGGCACTCAGTGAGTGTCGTTCCGACACTCAGCGAGTGCCGCTACGGCAGTCACGGAGTGCCGGCGCGGCACTCAACGCTTGCCACCGTCTATGCCGTGTGCCGTAGCCAAGGTATTATCCCCTTATTATTCATTTTCTAAATTATATGCTAGGTATATATATTTTATACTTATACTAATACATTTTAGTAGATTATGCTAGTATTCTACTATATTTTTTTCTTCTTTTCTTTTTCTTTTCTTTTTCTTTTATTTTCTTTTCAAAATTCTAACATATATATAATTAATTTTGAAATTGACTTTCGGACTATTCCTTTCTCATATATATTTCATATCCAGGTTTCTTCGAATCACCTGATTTTTCCTATTTTTCTTAATTTTGAAGGCTTAGTTTGAAGAATCTTCTGAAGAACTTGAATCGTTTGGAAAAGTCTTTGAATTACGCTGGTTATTGTCATCATTGGCCTAGAGATAACCATCCCCTGAATTCATCGGTCGGTCAGAATTGGAGTGTCTACAGTTTGCCCCTCTTCGACAGAGCTCGTGAAGCAACGCATATCACAAGTGAATGCCGAAGCCTGTGTGAAGACAAGCCTCTGACCGATCTGTCGTATTCAGGTAAAAACAAAATACGTTGCAAAAATAGGACGCCTAGATGGTCGGTACTGGTCGTGCTCAATGCCGAGCTGCCTACGTATCCCAACGGGAATCAGACCAGGACGTAGTTCGGATAGGGGACAAACACATATAATCACAAATAAGCATATGGATGAATGCACCTATCCTATCGTGATGCACGTGCTCTAGCAAATTCATGTTCCATGCTCTCAGGTGCAATGATTTAGAATCATACCACTCTCTCTAGTAGCAAAATGCATCTCATGCCTTAAACTTTCTATGCCAATGCCGTCCTATTCTGGGAAAGCTATGACCGTCATAGATGCGCTTTCTATGCTTAATTCCCCAACATTCTTCATGAGTCATCGAATCGACTAGTGATCAATCGAGATGCGTCTCGTGCCTTATACTCCTGTGTCGAATCAGAAAGAACGCTGAAAAACTGAGATGTGCCTCACGCCTTATATTCAGATGTCTTTTTAAGAATCATGTGATCGACTGAGATGCGCCTCGCGCCTTAGACTTTGATGTCGAATCAGGAACTACGCTGATTAAAAGACTGAGATGCACTTCGTACCTTATACTCCGCTGTCTTCTAAGAATCATCTGATCGACTGAGATGCGCCTCGCGCCTTAGACTCTGATGTCAAATCAGGAACCATGCTGATTAAAAGACTGAGATGCGCCTTGCGCCTTATACTCCGCTGCCTTCTAAGAATCATCTGATCGACTGAGATGCGCCTCGCGCCTTAGACTCTCATGTCGAATCAGGAACCACGCTGATTAAAAGACTCAGATCCCCCTCTCGCCTTATACTCTGATGTCTTTCAAGAATCATCTGATCGTCTGAGATGCGCCTTGCGCCTTATACTATGGTGTCAAATCAGGAAGCACGCTAAAAGACTGAGATGCGCCTTATGCCTTATACTCTGATGCCTTTCAAGAATCATCTGATCGACTGAGATATGCCTCGCGTCTTATACTCTGGAAACAAGGTCGATGCAAATCTGTTGCGAGAATCGAGAATGCAAATCCATTATATCCTCATAGCGAAGTTATTGATAGCTTAATTCAAGTTAAGACTCGTAAGAATTAGTGTGGACACGCGGAATCCGTCGTCCACTCCCGATTTTTCCTGTTTGTTTTCGGGGTTTTGGAATTGATTTTCATTTGTTTTGAAATTGATTTGAAAGAAAACAAGAGGTTGATTTCGAAGAAAAGAAGGTCTTTCAAAAACAGATACAGAGTCGCCACTTGATCTTTAAGGAACCAAGAAACCTAATTTTGACTCACCCAAACGGATAAAGGGCACCGGCCCATCATAACCAAAGAACTTGGCTCGGGGTTTTGGTACGAGAGAGGAAGGAGCCTTTGTCACGACTAAAACACCCTCAACTCGCCCCGTCTCTCGACGGGCCTCAATTAGCATCCAAATAATCATCTTATACTATGTGTGGTTCGGCAATTACTATTATGATAGTATATTACATTACATAAGAATCTTGAAATGGAAGATCAAAAGATAAGATATCATTCATAAGATCTTAGCCAAATATCATACAACGCAAAAGTGAAAGATCACACAAATAAACCTAAGAAAAATCGTCTAATCATATATCAATTAATCAAGTTTCCTAATCTAAAGGGGGCATGAATTGTTCTTGAAACAAATAAATCAAAGAAAACAAAGATGCTTAGCAAGCTATAATGATGCATGTTATTCTTTGAGAAGAGAAGATCTCTCAATTCCCGGGACAGATGAGAAAGGATGATTAGATCGAGGGGAAGCATGAATGTGTGATCATGATCATTCCTTATAATCTTCTTAGATTAGGAGCCATGAAAGCCCCAAATCTTGCATGGATGCAATGTATGATCTTAAAATGTGCAAAGGTTGTAGTGTGTTTGTGTACATGAATTCCTAGAATGACTTAGAAGTCTAGAATATGTATGAATGTATGAAGGAAATCATCATGGGATATATACAAATGTAGTATGAACTACTTCCTAAGACATAAGCTAATTTGGAATGCATGTAAGCATCAAATCAAAGAATGAAAGTTAGAATGTGCTTGCTGTGAATAGTGGACAGAACAGTAACATGATCTTTTAGAAATTGAAAAGAGGGGTTAGGAATGTTTTCAATGCATGATTGTTTATGGAGATATTTCTTATTGTGTCTAGGACACAACCCAAAAAGCCAATCTTTAATAACTACCACAAATTGAGAGAAATCATATAAACAATAGAGGTCACTCAGAAACAGAGTCTATACTGTCGACTGAAATGTTGAAAAATCTTAGAAAATGAAAACAAATGATCTAGAGGCCCATTTTATACAGAGAGTTCCCTAAGACAGTGAAGTTTGATGGAAAAATAAGATAGGACCACTACTTTTGGAAAATTGGTCTGAAAAAGAAGTTGGAAGTGGACCTAGCTGCTGTGACAGCAAAAACAGAATGTCTGGAAGGAATGTTTGGGTCCAAATGGACCATTTCCAAGTACTTCCAAGTCAAGCCAAAAATCATGGGTGTTATATAATGAGTTAGAAAGACTTTCCAAGTGGTCTTGCATTCATACATTGAGTATTGAACTCAAAATAATTCCTTGAAGTTAAATGACTCACTGTTTTGAGGGTTTTGAGAAAAACAAGGTTTATTTCTTGAAATCAAAATGAGGGGTTTAAGAGGGGGGTTTTGAAATGGGGGTTTTGAAAGTATACTTCCAGAACGTGGATGAATATTCTAACCACTTGGAATATCAATTCCTAACTCATTTCAAGAACTTCCCAAGTATTTGCAAAACATGGCTATATTTGGAAACCAAACTCAAGAATCTATGGGAGTATGATACATGAGAGGATAGATGATACATGATATGATATAGCATGCTAAAAGTGGTAAAGAACATGTGCATGGGATATGGGTTCATCTAGATACAAGAGAGTGTTGCATCAAAGTGTGAAAGTCAAAAAGTGAAATGTTGTGAATAGTGGACAGACTGTATGCATTACTTTGTAACATTATAATGGGAGGTCAAACATGCCTAGGAAAATGTGGGAAACGTCAGAGATCATCCTTATTGTGTCTAGAAAATAACCCAAAAAGCCAAACCTCAATAGCTATCACAGATTAAAAGAAATAAATCAGAATGTACACATGACTCAGAAACAAAAGCTGCACTGTTGACTGATTTTGTATGATTTTTCATAAATCAAAGAAAGGGTTTATGATGACCCATTATATACCAAAAGTTTCCTCAGACACCCAAGTTTCATAAAAGAAATAGAAAAGATATATGTACAGTGATGAAAACATCAAGAATAAGTGCAAAAAGTCAGGTAAACATTCTGTGAGAACAGAGACAGATTATGAATATGAACTTCTTAAATCCGAAAATAATACTTTCACACCTCTATAATTGATGGAAAAAATTGGAGACAAACTGTGATGTCTTAGGAAGATTTTCCAAGTGGTTTCATCATCATAACTCAGGTATTTAATTCAAAACAAATCTTTGAATCTGAACAGCTCACTGTTTTGAATCATTCTTGAAGAAAATGGATTTGGGTTTTGAAATAGAGTTTGAGTTCTTGATTGGGGGTTTTGAAATAGATGTTCAAAGCATGAACTTAAACTCTTGAGATGACCATGTGACCACTTAGAACTTCATCCAACCTTGAATCATCAAAGAACTCCCAATATAATTGGAGAGATTCATTTTTATTTTGAACATAACTTCAAGGATACCTTGGAGGTATTGAAGTTATAATCATCATCTATCAAACATGTTTTTGAGGTCAAGAGTTACTATCCATAAGGATTCACTCACCTCAAACTTCATGTCATCATCTAGATGATGATGAACTAGTAAGTAAATAAAGAAAATCAAAAAGAAATGAGGTAAGAAGAGATGAACATAATATGAACAAACAAGTAAATAACAATCAATAGATGATAATCAATGTGATTTTGGACTTGTAGCTTGGTGTTTTACTCATAGATTTAGACATTTGGACATGGAAGTAGCTTCCTAACTCAAGAATGCTCAAGAATGGTGATTGGGTATATTGATGATGAAGTATATAGAAGAATGGTGGAGGAAAACAAGATTAGAACTCACTTTGATTGGAAAAAATGGAAGAAGAAGACTACTTCTTCTCTTTATCTCTCTATATTTTTCTAGAGTTTCTTCCTAAGCTCTCTCTAAGCTTCCATGTCTCTCCTCTAAATGGAAGTAAATGGCTTCTTTTATAGGCAAATGAGGGGTGGTAAATGGAGTTTTAAAAAGTTTAAAATGGTCTCCCATTGGTCCAAAATAAGCTGGGAACCAAAACTACGTCGTTTTGATTTCTAATATATCAAATTGGACCCCCAAAATAAATTACAAAAACATACTGTTCTGGGGGAGAGTGCCGCGGCGGCACTGGGCCTATGCCGCGGCAGCAGTGGGCCAGTGCCGCGGCGGCACTGCTCTTCCTTCGTCCAGATAATGCTGTTTAGGCACCCTGAGGTTTCGGTATTCACGAAAAGGCACTATTTCGTCCGAAATTCACAGAAAATGCGTATGAACTCCAAACTGAGGTTGTGATATATCGTTGGAAAGGTAATGGAGTCTACTTTACATAAAAAATAGTTCGGGGATAGCTCACTTTGAAAAGTTTTGCAGTATTCGCGATAAAAGCCGATTTGATCATCATTTTCGCCTTTGGGAATTCATAATAAATTCGTTTTAAATCCAGAAATTATGTGCGACATACCATTGGAAAGCTATTGACCTCTAGTTTCCATGAAAAATGTTTAAAAAATGATACGGTGCTCTGGTTTCAAAGTCAACTTTTTGGTCAAACTGGTTAAATCAGGGACCTCCAGGAAGTTCTGGGGACTTCTGGGAGCTCCCAGGAGCTGACGTTTTCATCCGATTTTCTTTTAAAACTCATTTTAACACTTTCCACATGATCTATAATGATTCTGGCAAATTTGGACGATTTTGGTCAAACTTTGTCAAACTTGGTCAAACCTGGTCAAACCTTGGTCAAACCGGTCAACGGGGACTTTCTGGGAACTTCCAGGGGTCTCTGGGAGCTGACGATTTCATCCGATTTTACTTAAAAAATCATTTTATCATTTTTCTTACGACGTACCATGTTTCTAGAACTTTTGGTCCAAATCTGGGAGCTTCTGGGCTTTCAGGGGCATTTTGGTCATTCTGAGCATTTTGAGAGATAGAACTAACTTCCAGGAATCCTTTTAAGTCTTTTTCGATCATTGTGAATCACCAAGCTATGGGTCTCCTAAATCTGATAGCCGACAAAATGGGGTGTCTACAGTTTGCCCCTCTTTGGCATGAACTTGCGAGGCAACGCATGTCGCAAGCGAGTGCCAAAGCTTTTTAAGAGACAGGTCTTTTGGAGGCTATAGATTTAGGATAAAAAAAGCGCTGCAAAAGATGCAATGATGCTGAGGCTAGTGTTGGTCGTGCTCTGCGTGAGCTGCCTACGTATCCCAAGGGGAATCAGACCAGGACGTAGTTCGGGGCACAAAGGAATGAATCACACATGTACATACACAACAACCAAGCAGATGCTATACTATGAGGATGGTATGCAATGCATGGATGTGATATGAATTGTGTTATGAATCCTATCATGTCTAGTGTTATGACCCTAGTATGAGCAGGTGCTGTGGGGTATGTGCCATTCCGAGTGGACTTGTGTTGTGCCAGTGCTTCTGACTACGATGCAGTGGCCGACCACGGTTTGAAAAGACTCTGGGTTTTCGAGCAAACTTCTCAAATTACGGGAAGTGTGCTTTACAAGCGAATGGGATCGGATGTGGGGTCTTTGAGGATGACAACTAAGGATAACCCATAGGTGAGGGAGTTCATGATAACCGACAGTTTTTTAATAACCAAAGTGAGGAGGCTCATAATAAGTGGGGTAGCTCACGATAATTGACAGGTGAGATAACCGGAGCGAAGAAGCTCACGATAAGTGAGGAAACTCATAATGACTGACAGGTGAGAAAGCGCATGATAATCAGTGGACACAGATCCTTGAATTGTGAATAGACAGTGCTTGCCCTGGGGTGATTTGACTGCGAGTGATGTTTTTAATCGTTGGCCGATCCTTATGATGACAAGTCCGGAGAATCGGTTCGGACTTCTGTTATCTTCTGCTGGGGATGGTAGGGGACTCTCTGAGAATCTCTCTTCAATTCTTGACCTAGAACCAGGATCCATCTCTGAATCTCTCGTGGTTGGTCAGATTTTGTAATGCTCAATCCAAAAGAGCCGGTTAGGGCCTTCGGGAGCTGATGGACTCTCTAAGTATCTCTCTTCAATTTTTGACGTAGAACAAGGATTCATCTCTGAATTTCTCGTGGTTGGTCAGATTCTGCAATGCTCAATCCAAAAGAGCCGGTTAGGGCCTTCGGGAGCTGATGGACTCTCTGAGAATCTCTCTTTAATTCTTGACCTAGAACCAGGATCCATCTCTGAATCTCTCGTGGTTGGTCAGATTCTGCAATGCTCAATCCAAAAGAACCGGTTAGGGCCTTCGGGAGCTGATGGACTCTCTGAGAATCTCTCTTCAATTCTTGACCTAGAACCAGGATCCATCTCTGAATCTCTCGTGGTTGGTCAGATTTTGTAATGCTCAATCCAAAAGAGCCGGTTAGGGCCTTCGGGAGCTGATGGACTCTCTGAGAATCTCTCTTCAATTCTTGACCTAGAACCAAGATTCATCTCTGAATCTCTCATGGTTGGTCAGATTTTGTAATGCTCAATCCAAAAGAGCCGGTTAGGGCCTTCGGGAGCTAAAGGATAATGTACTCTGCTAGGAAGAAGGAAATACGTCCATTAAATGGGAGTCAAGGTATCATTTTGTTTGTGACAAAGATGATTTGTGGTGGTTTAACACTGATGGAGGGTGATAATCAATAGCAACTTATGGACTTATGTTGCTAGGATGAAAGAAGATCATCAACAGCCACTCATGGACTTATGTTGCATGAGCGAAGGGAGACAGTCAACAGCCACTCATGGACTTATGTTGCTAGGATGAAAGAAGATCATCAACAGCCACTCATGGACTTATGTTGCATGAACGAAGAAAGATGGTCAACAGCCACTCATGGACTTATGTTGCTAGGATGAAGGAAGATCGTCAACAACCATTCGTGGACTTATGTTGCATGAGCGAAGGAAGACAGTCAACAACCACTCATGGACTTATGTTGCTAGGATGAAGGAAGACAGTCAACAACCACTCATGGACTTATGTTGCTAGGATGAAGGAAGATCGTCAACAGCCATTCGTGGACTTATGTTACATGAAGAAAGATGAAAGATCAACAGCCACTCATGGCCTTATGTTGCTAGGAGAAAGGAAGATCATCAATAGCCACTTATGGATTTATGTTGCATGAAGAAAGATGAAAGATCAACAGCCACTCATGGACTTATGTTGCAGGAAGGAAGAAAGATCATCAACAGCCACTCATGGACTTATGTTGCATGAAGAAAGATGAAAGATCAACAGCCACTCATGGACTTATGTTGCAGGAAGGAAGAAAGATCATCAACAACCACTCATGGACTTATGTTGCATGAAGAAAGAAAGATCATCAGCCACTCATGGACTTATGTTGCAGGAAGGAAG
The DNA here is from genome assembly GCA_033977485.1 of Hydrangea macrophylla. Taxonomy (NCBI): domain Eukaryota; kingdom Viridiplantae; phylum Streptophyta; class Magnoliopsida; order Cornales; family Hydrangeaceae; genus Hydrangea; species Hydrangea macrophylla. The sequence goes on along the minus strand of CM066982.1, from coordinate 7,807,106 downwards.
AAAGATCATCAACAGCCACTCATGGACTTATGTTGCATGAAGAAAGAAAGATCATCAACACCCACTCATGGACTTATGTTGCAGGAAGGAAGAAAGATCATCAACAGCCACTCATGGACTTATGTTGCATGAAGAAAGAAAGATCATCAACAGCCACTCATGGACTTATGTTGCATGAAGAAAGATGAAAGATCAACAACCACTCGTGGACTTATGTTGCTAGAAGATGATGGTTAACTTTTGGCGGTTTGGAAAGGGATGAAATTTTCCCCAAGTTTGGACGCTTCTCATGCTGACGCCTTGACTGGTGCAGTAATAGTGTTTGGTACTCCTGCTTGCATTGTCATTAGAATGCTCTTTATAACTTGATTTGAAAAATTCATTATTTGTCACTATTGACTTACACATTTGAGACTACGACAGACTCTTTTTCTGAAAAAGACTATGACAGACTCAGAAACTGACAGACACCGACGCGCGAGGGCGACACATTTGACACTGAAATGAAACAAGCTCGACTTGCCAAAACTTAATGTGCTCTTGTCATAAATGATGTACCATTTCTCTTTTGTGTTTACTTCTCACCTTCACGTGGCATCACTTTGATGGTGAATCTTATTTTGAAAATTCCTCCCTACTGATCGAATCAATTTCTTTGCTTCTCCCAAGATGTGCTTTGAATTAGTGCCTTAGCTTATGGAATAAAAGATGCTCCATTTCCATCTGTTCAAGACAATGCTTGTGACTTGAAGGCTTATAGGGATTGGGTGGCAAACAAAGTTTGCCTCTAGTTTGAAGGGCATGAAGTGGGATCGATAGGCAAACGAGGTAAATGACCGAAGTTTGCCCCTAGTTTGGAGGAAGGTTCATTAGAGGTTTTGGGCAAACGAGGTAGGTGACCGAAGTTTGCCCCTTGTATGAAGGGTAGATAGTAAAAGTCAGGCAAACGAGGCGGGTATCCGAAGTTTGCCCCTAGTGTGGAAGGTGATTTCTGGCTTGAGGCAAGGACTGTGACTTTAATCTCTCAAATGCTCATAACTTTTGCCTAGGCACCAGTGAGGTGACCTAGCAAGCTCTTTTCTCTCTTTTGTTATTGCTCACCTTGGATTTAGCTCTAATTTTGCCTAGGCGTTCTTTCAGATTTTTGACCTAGCGAGCCATCCTTATTTTCTTTTTGAAAGTCTGCCTACGTACCCCCGAGTAGGGATCAGGTCCAACGTAGTTCGGGCCATGGTTGGAAACAAGCGGGTTGATTTTTAGGTAGGTGGGGTGACCGAACCGTTATGTTTGCCTACGTATCCCCGAGTGGGAATCAGGTCGAGCGTAGTTCAAGCCAGGGCTTGAAGGAAATTGGTTTGATTATGATGGTGTTGACCGAACCGATGTGGTTGCCTACGTATCCCCGAGTGGGAATCAGGTCGAGCGTAGTTCAAGGTAAGGCTTGAAATAAGGGGTTTGAGATATGAGGGTTTTTCAAACCAATCGTCAAAGAAGTTCAAACTTGAGCCACTTGTGGTAGCTTTGAATAAAAGAATTCAGTTTCAATCTCCCTTTCTTTTCTTTTTCTTTTTCTTTTTGTTTTGTTTTGAGGATTGATCCTTTTCACTTTCGCCTAGCCAGTCAATTTTGCTTTTTAATGTAGTCGATTCTTGTGAGATCTTTCAATCGCAATCTTAGAATTCCAGAATGTGCATGTCAGCTCTCAGAATTTGTTTGTGGTCGTTTCGAGCCTTTTGAAACATGATCTAGGCGCATTCTAATGACGTACCTTGAAGCATACTATTTTCTCATTTGTTTCATCAAAATTTTCTTCAACCTTTTGACTGGCTAGGGTCAGATTTTGGAAATCAACACCTTTTTAGCTCTCACTTTTGCCTAGGTGCCCTTTCGGGTTTTCAACCTAGCGAGCTCTTTTTTTTTTTTTTTTTGAAAGTGGAGATGAAACTCACTGAAAGGTTTGGCTACCATCAAGGACCAAGTCCGCACAGGTTCGCATGGCTATCAATTGGGTTGGGCCCAAGGCTTTAAAATGGTTGAAAATGATGTTGGGCAAGCCCCAAATCAGTTCCAAGTATGTCTTTTTGAGATTTGAGCAAAAGCATCTTTGAATTCTTAAAGTAAGACTATTCAATTCTCGGCTCTTTATCAGTGTCAGCGCAAAATTGACTTTGACCTTTCAGGATTTTTTTGTTTTGGTTTGAGTAAAAAAAATTACCCTTTTTTTAGCACTGCAATATCCATGGTAATTTGAAAAGTGACACTTCAGTTCAGCGATTCATGCATCTATGACTAGGCACATCAGATTAGGCAAAATGAGACTTCATTCCATCAGTAGAGAAGGATTATAGACTCATTAACAACTCGATGACAAATAGACTCGACCACAAGAATAAACATACAACAAACTCGACTAGACTCGACCTGGTCTCAATTGGAATGTCACAGTGACTCACTTATTCTTTTTATTTCTTTTTCTAAGAGCATCCTCATTTGGTTTTCTAGCAAGAGTCCCAAACACCATTACTTCACTTGCACAGGTTCAACATTCGTGGGTCTCAGCAAAGGGGATCATTCGAGCGGTTGGTCCAAGCCAAGATAGGAGATGACATTAGGGTGGGGTGCATCCTCTATGAGATTTTGAATGTCATGGCGGAGGCGGATGCACTGATCGGTGGCATGGCCTAGATTTTGGTGGTAAGCATATTGTAGGCTCATGTTGTAGTGAGAAGGTATGGGATCCGGTAGTGGTTTGTGAGGGAGGAGCTGCAGGTGGCCCTTTTTGAGTAGGTGATCCAAGGCTGTGGAGAGGGGAATATCAAGTCTAGAGAATTTGCGAGGGCCTTTAGGGCGATTTGGTGGAATGGACTGGTATGGACGGAGAGGGTAGGCCATTGGTTGGTGGTTAGGTGCATGTATATCTGGGGAGTCTAGGAAGTAGTTAGGTCCCTTGGATTGGTGTTGGGGTTCATTATTCCTGCACTTTCCTTCTCTGATGGTATCCTTTATTCTGGTGAGCTTGTCAAGAGCTTCTTGATCCAAACTATGTATCCAAAGATCAGCTAATTTTCCAAACCATTCAGTACAAGGTGCTGGCCGGGAAGATAGCAGAATCGAGGGTGGTGGGTTAGCCAAATGCCGTATCATATCTGTCATTTCCGCAAGCTCGCCCCTGATCTTCTCAATAGCAGGTTCCATAGCGGTCATTCTAGCATCCACAGTTATTCTGATTAGTTGATTATTCGGTGTACGAGTCTAAGCGGAGTGAATGCGGACTTCTAGTCTCATTTTCTCAAGAAATCTTAGAACCTGGGTGAGGTGATCCGAAAGCTGAGTCATAGTGGTTCTCATCTGGGCGACTCGAGTTTCCAAGTTTTTGTGATCCATATGTTTGTTTTCGGGAGGGCTATTAATCCTAAGAAGAAAATGTAGCAGGACGACGTTTAGGACCTGTGATGTCTTACAAATTGAAATGACAAGGATCAGACTCGGAGGATGAAGATCGATGATCATGTGATGATGAGAAGGGATAGGCTGTGTGGACTTATGAGATATATGTGCATGCAAACTGACACAAATTGTGTATGCATATGAGATAATCATGCAGATGCAAGCCATAATCTATATGATGCCCCTACTTCTAACATATAACAGTTAAGCAAGTAAGGTCCTATCCATACAGAGTGTGTTAACTTTTCTTTCCAGTATGATCACCAAGGGATAACAGGGATTTCTGGGATACTTCGGGAATTTTGGACTGAGTTTCTGGGAGAAATAGGGATTTGGAAGATTCGGAGAAATTTCTAGAAGTCATTTGAGTTTCTAGGAGAAATAGGAATTTCTGGTTGATTTGGACTGAGCTTCTAGGAGAAACTGGTATTTTGGGTATTTCTGAGAAATATGGGTAGAGTTTCTAGGAGAAACAAGTATATTTGGGCATTTCTGGGTGATTTGGGCAGAGTTTTTGGGAGAAACAAGTACCTTGGGTATTTTTGGGAAATTTGGATTTATGGGAAGCTTGGGTAGAGTTTTAGGAGAAACATAGATTTTCTGGGATTTTGGGTGTAACAAGGATACCTGGGGAGTTCGAATAGGATTTCTGGGAGAAGCAGGAAGATTTGGGTAATTCGGACAGGGTATCTGGGGGACACAAGTATATCGGGGTTTCTGGAAGAAACTGAGATTTCTGGGTAATTTGGGGGAAAATAGGGATTTCTAGGAAATCTGGGTGATTTGGACAGAGTTTCTAGGAAAACAGGGATATCCTGATGAGTTGGGCAGAGTTTTTGGAAGAAATAGGGATATATGACGGGAACAGGTGATGATGGTGATCATACTGTCTAGCGAGTTTTCATACTCCTATGTCTTAGGACCAACAAACAAGGTTTGCGGTGTATATCTTTGTGAGCATGGAGCAGACATCCTTGTCATGGTGCCTAGGCAGGTCAACTCAAGTTCTATGCCACATAAGTGTCTACACCGCACAAGTAATCCCACCAGGGCATACAGCAGTTATATCATATTGTCCTATCTGAAAAGATAAATCAACAGCCCTATGAAAGGTTCTACAGGAATCTATATGCAAAGGCTGGGTTTAGTCAAAGAGGGTCCGTTGACGAGAGTTCCAATATACCATCAGAGAGACAGTACGGAAGTGTTTACTCTTTTTGATATACCTTGGAAGGTACAGTATCAACGGTGACTTGTGCCCTGGCACAGCAAGACCTGAACAATGTCAGCGCCGCGTTTCAGACACAGTCGGAGGGGGTAAATGCAAGAGTGCAATGCGGTGAACCAAACACAGTAAAAAGATGATTTTAAGGATGCTTCTTATGAGTCAAACCTCTGTATTATTTTGTTTTAAAATAAAAATCCCCAGCAGAGTCGCCAGATTGTGGACACGCTGTAGACACCCCATTTTGTCGGCTATCAGATTTAGGAGACCCATAGCTTGGTGGTTCACAATGATCGTAAAAGACTCAAAAGGACTCTTGGAAGTCAGCTCTATCTCTCAGAATGCTCAGAATGACCAAAATACCCCTGAAAGCCCGAAGACTCCCAGATTTGGTCCCAAAGTTCTGAAAACATGCTATGTCGTAAGAAAAATTTTAAAATGAGTTTTTAAGTAAAACTGGATGAAATCGTCAGCTCCCAGAGACCCCCGGAAGTCCCGGAAGTTCCCCGAAAGTCCCCGTTGACCGGTGTGACCAAGGTTTGACCAGGTTTGACCAGAGTTTGACCTGGTTTGACCAAGTTTGACCAAGTTTGACCAAGTTTGACCGAAATCATTCTAAATCATGAGAAAAGTATTAAAACGAGTTTCAAAAGAAAATCGAGCGAAAAGGTCAGCTCTTGGGAACTCCCGGAGATTTCCAGAACTTCCCGGGAATCCCAGGTTTGACCAGTTTGACCAAGATTTAACTTTGGAACCGAGGCACCGAAACAATTTTCAAATATTTTTCACGGATACTAGAGGTCGATAGCTTTTCAACGGTATATCGCACACAATTTTTGGATCTAAAACGAGTTTATTATCAATTTCCGAAGACAAAAAAAGGCGATCAAATTGTCTTTTATCGCGAATACCGCAAAACTTTTCAAAGTGACCTATCCCCAAACTATTTTTTATGTAAAGTAGACTCCATTACCTTTCCAACGGTATATCACAATCTCAATTTGGAGTTTGTATGCATTTTCTGTGAATTTCGGACGAAATAGGGCCTTTTCGCGAATACCGGAACCTCTGGGGGCCTAAACGTAAATTTCTGGGCGTCTGAGGAGCAGTGCTGCCGCGGCACTGGCCCAGTGCCGCCGCGGCACTCAAACCTCGCAGAGTCCATTTTTGTAATTTTTTTGGGGGTCCAATTTGATTAATTGAAAGTCAAAACGACATAGTTTTGTGTTCACAGTTGTTTGGGACCAATGGGAGTACTTCTAAAACCCCAAAATCACCCCAAATTGGCCTATATAAACCCCCCATTGCTCTTCATTTTGGGGGGGTCAAGTGCAAAGCTTAAAAAGTTGTAGGGAAGAAGAGAGATAGAGATAGGTTTAGAAGAGAGAAAGGGAGCTTCTCCCATTGATTTTCCATAAGAAAGTGAGTTTTATTCTTGTTTTCTTCCATCATCCTTCTATATACTTCACATTCAAAGTCCACTCCACCCCTCATTCTTGAGCATTCATGAGATAGGAAGCTACTTCCATGTCCAAATGTCAAAATCTATGAGTGAAACATCAAGCTACAAGTCCAAAATCACATTGATTATCATCTATTGATTGCTATTTACTTGCTTTGATTATATATATGTTCATCTCTCCTTATCTCATTTCTTTTTCTTTTCTTTATTTACTTACTAGTTCATCATCATCTAAGTGATGACATGAAGTTTGGGGTGAGTGAATCCTTATGGATAGTAGCTCTTGACCTCAAAAACATGTTTGATAGATGATGATCATAACCTCAATACTTCCAAGGTATTCTTGGAATGTATTGAAGTTATGTCCAAAAAATAAAATAAATCTCTCCAACAATCTTGGAGGTTCTTAAATGATGAGTTTGATGTAGGTATTCTAAGTGGCTATGATCCTTATTGAGTGTTGAAAACATGTTTTCAAAACATCTATTTCAAAACCCCTCTCAATCCCTCTCATTTGGTTTCAAGAAACAAAACTTTGTTTTCTCCAAAATCTTCAAAACAATGAGTCAAAACAGTGAGTGAGTTGAGTTCAAAGATTTCTCTAGAACTCAATACTCAACATATGGATGCAAGGCCACTTGGAAAGTCTTCCTAACTCATTGGAGAACACCCATGATTTTTGGTTTGACTTGGAAGTACTTGGAAATGGTCCATTTGGGGCCCCAACATTCCTTCCAAACATTCTGTTTTTGCTGTCACAGCAGCTAGGTCAACTTACGACCTCTTTTCCAGACAACTTTTCCAAAAGGGGTGGTCCTAACTTATTTTTCCCTTAAAATTCAATGTCTTAGGAAACTTTCGGTATAAAATGGGCCTCTAGATCATTCTTTTTCATTTTCTAAGATTTTCTAACATTTCAGTCGACAGTACAAACTCTGTTTCTGAGTGACCCCTATTGTTTATATAATTTCTCTCAATCTGTGATAGCTATTCAAGATTGTCCTTTTGGGTTTTGTTCTAGACACAATAAGGAACATCGCCATAAAAAATCATGCATTGAAAACATTCCTAACCCCTCTTTTCAAATTCCAAAAGATCATGCTACTGTTCTGTCCACTATTCACAGCAAGTATACTTTAACTTTCATTCTTTGATTTGATGCTCATATGCATTCCAAATTAGTTCATATCTTAGGAAGTAGTTCATACTACATTTGTAAATATCCCATATTAATTTCATTCATTCATTCTTGCACATTTTAGACTTCTAAGTCATTCTAGGAATCCATGTACACAAAAACACACTACAACCTTTGCACATTTTAGATACATACATTGCATTCATGCAAGATTTGGGGTTTTTGTAACTCTTAATCTAAGGAGATTATAAGGAATGAACTCGATCACCCGTTCATGCTTCCCCTTTGATCTAATCATCCTTTCTCATCCGTCCCGGGGATTGAGAGATCTTCTTTTCCCAAGATTAACATGCATCATTCTAGCCTTGCTAAGCATATTTTGATTTCTTTGATTATTTGTTCCAAGAACAATTCATGTCCCCTTTAGATTAGGAAAACTTGATTAATTGATATATGATTAGACGATTTTTTCCCAGGTTTATTTGTGTGATCTTTCACTTCGCATTGTGTGATATTTGGCTTAGATCTTATGAATGATATCTTATCTTTAGATCTTCCATTTCAAGTTTCTTATGTGATGTAATATACTATCGTAGTATTATTTGTCGAACCATACATAGTATAAGATGATTATTTGGATGCTAATTGAGGCCTGTCGAAAGATGGGGCGAGTTGAGGGTGTTTTAGTCGCGACAAAGGCTCCTTCCTCTCTCGTACCAAAACCCCGAACCAAGTTCTTTGGTTATGAAGGGCCGGTGCCCTTATCCGCTTGGGTGAGTCAAAATTAGGTTTCTTGGTTCCTTAAAGACCAAGTGGCGACTCTGTATCTGTTTTCAACAGACCTATTTTCTTTCTTTGATTCAAATCAATTTCAAAACAATCTCAAACAAGAGAAGTGGTCCGATTCCGCGTGTCCACAATCTGGCGACTCTGCTGGGGATTTTTATTTTCAAAACAAAATAATACAGAGGTTTGACTCATAAGAAGCATCCTTAAAATCATCTTTTTACTGTGTCTGGTTCACTGCATTGCACTCTTGCATTTCCCCCCCTCCGACTGTGTCTGAAACGCGGCGCTGACATTGTTCAGGTCTTGCTGTGCCAGGGCACAAGTCACCGTTGATACTGTACCTTCCAAGGTATATCAAAAAGAGTAAAAACTTCCGTACTGTCTCTCTGATGGTATATTGGAACTCTCGTCAACGGACTCTCTTTGACTGAATCCAGCCTTTGCATATAGATTCCCGTAGAACCTTTCATAGGACTGTTCATTTATCTTTCCAGATAGGACAATGCGATATAACTGCTGTATGCCCTGACGGGATTACCTGCGCGGTGTAGACGCTTATGTGGCATAGAACAGAACCTCTTTCTTATGATTCCCATGGCAATCACTCACATGTAGTCACATTGAGTTGACCTGCCTAAGCATCATGACAAGGATGTCTGCTCCATGCTCGCAAAGATATACACCGCAAACCTTGTTTGTCGGTTCTAAGGCATAGGAGTATGAAAACCTGCTGGAAAGTACGATCACTATAACCATATTAATCAGTTTCTCCCAAGAACCCTGCTCAAATTTCCCAGAAATACCAGAAACTCTGCCCAGATATCCCAGATATAACTGTATTAACCCGTTTCTCCCAAAAACTCTGCCCAGATATCCCAGATATAACTGTATTAACCAGTTTCTTCCAAAAACTCTGCCCAAATTTCCCCGAAATGCCCAATCCCTCCTAGAAGCTTTCATAAAAACCTGGAAACCCCTGTTATCCCTTGGTGATCGTACTGGAAAGTAAGGTTGGCACACTCCATATGGTTAGGGCCTTATTTGTTTAACTGCTATCTGTTAGAAATAGAAGCATCATATAGATTAGGCCTTACATCCGCCTGCTTGTCCCACATGCATGCACTATCTATCTGCACGCACTGCCTCGAGTCAGTCCACATCACTGTCTTTGTCTGTCTAAAGTCGTCACTATCAGGACCTGATACACCCTTTTCTCTTGAAATCTGTCAGGTCAGTATAGATTCCCGAAGTCAGCAACTGGGATCCTCGTCCTGAGTCAGAAGTTCGAACAGTCATTTGGTCAAAATTAGCCCGCTAAGTCATTCCAACATGAATCAGGAAGAATTAGAAAACAAGGTCACTGAGTTGGGAGCAACCATAAACCAGCAATCTGATCGCATGGCCCAAGTTTTGAGTTTCATGGAAGAACTGAAACAGCAGCAGCCACAGTACCCACATGGGTTCCCACCACCACCGCCTGGGTTTGGACCGCCTCCCGAGAATAATGGGGAAGAAGACTGGTTTCAAGGAGTCCCGCCGCTTGCATATGAGAAGAAGCTCCAGGAGAAAATGGACAAAGTTGACAAGCTTGAAAGTGTGTTGAGGAAGAGCAAAGGGGTTGATGATTACATGTTAGACCTGGAAGGCCTCTTTGAGCCCATCAAGCTAAGGCTGCCCGAGAACTTCAAAATGCCTGAAATTGACCGTTTTGATGGAACAGGGAATCCAAAAAGTCACATCAAGCTGTGCATGAGCATCTTCCAATCGATGGGCTGCACTCATGAGCACATTGCGATGTTGTTCCCGCAAACCCTTAAGAATGCCGCACTATCCTGGTTCCTAACCCTCGAAGCCTCCAAGACCCGAGTCTGGGAAGACATTGCTAGAACTTTTATTGATCACTACTCTTACAACCAAGAGTTTGATATCACCATTCGGGATCTAGAAACTACCAGGCAGAACTTTAATGAGTCCTTCACTGCGTTCTTGAGCAGATGGAGGAATAAAGTGGCTCAAATGATCCACAGACCTGTTGAGAAAGAGCAAGTACGTATGCTGTTCAAGAACATGCAACCAGTATATCATGACAAGCTATTCTACCAATCCATCTCCACATTCGAAGAGCTATTTGAAATAGGCACCAGAATAGAGGATGCCATCAGAGAAGGAAAGTTCAAAAAGGATGAACCCCAACACCAGTCCAAGAGACCTAACTACTCCCTGGACTCCCCGGATATCAGTGCACTTAGCAACCAATCAATTGCCTGCGCCCTTCGTCCATACCAGTCCATTCCGCCAAATCGCCCAAAAGGCCCTCGCGAATTCTCCAAACTTGATGTTCCTCTTTCCACAGCCTTGGACCACCTACTCAGAAAGGGCCACCTACAGCCCCTCCCTCACAAACCGCTACCGGATCCCATACCCTCCCACTACAACATGAGCCTACGATGTGCTTACCACCAAAATCTAGGCCATGCCACCGATCAATGCATCCGCCTCCGCCATGACATTCAGAACCTCATAGAAGATGTATCCCATCCTAATCCTATCCACTATCTTGGCTTGGATCAACCGCTCGGGTGATCCCTTTGATGATGCCAATGAGTGTTGAAGCTTCGCAGTAAAGTGATGGTGTTTGGAACTTCTGCTAAAAATTTTTTTAAAAAAATGGGTCGCAAAGACACTCCATTTGAGACCAGGTCGAGTCAAGTTGAGTCTGTTCTATGTTTCGAGTCCATTTCGATTCTAGTCTTGTGATCAAGTCTGTCTGTCATCGAGTTGTTAATAAGTCTGTAAACCTTCTCTATTGATGGAATGAAATCTCATTTTGCTTAATCTAATGTGCCCAGTCATAAATGCATGAATCACTAAACTGAAGTGACACTTTTCGAATTACCATGGATATTACTCTGGTAATAATTTTTCTACGACAAAACAAAAAAGAATCCTGAAAGGTTAAAGTCGATTTCACGCTGACACTGATGAAGAGCTGGAATTGAATAGTCTTACTTTAAGAATTTAAAGATGATTTTGCCTCAATCTTGAAAAGACATACTTGAAACTGACTTGGGGCTTGCCCAACACCCTTTTTTCCACCATTTCGAAGCCTTAAGCCCGATCCAATTGGGAGCCACGCAATCTGTCCGATTGAAAGCAATGCAAACTTAGCCCTTGATGGTAGCCAAACATTTCAGTGAGTTTCATCTCCACGTTCAAAAAAAAGGGAAAAAAAAAAAAAAAAAAAAAAAAAAAGCTCGCTAGGTTGAAAACCCGAAAGGGCACCCAGGCAAAAGTTAGAGCTGAAAAAGGTGTTGATTTCCAAAATCTGACCCTAGCCAGTCAAAATGTTGGAGAAAATTTTGATGAAACAAATAAGAGAATCATACGCTTCAAGATACATCTTAAGAACGTGCCAAGATCACATTTCAAAAGGCACGGAATGACCACAAATAAATTCCGAGAGCTGACATGCACATTCTGGAATTCTGAGATTGCGATTAAAGGATCTTGCAAGAATCAACTACATGAAAAGCAAGAATTGACTGGCTAGGCAAAAGTGAAAAGGATCAATCCTCAAAACAAAAGAAAAAGAAAAAGAAAAAGAAAAAGAAAAGAAAGGGAGATTGAAACTGAATCTTTTTTATTCAAAGCTACCACAAGTGGCTCAAGTTTGAACTTCTTTGACGATTGGTTTGAAAAACCCTCATACCTCAAACCAATTTCTTTCAAGACCTTGCCTTGAACTACGCTCGACCTGATTCCCACTCGGGGATACGTAGGCAACCACATCGGTTCGGTCGACTGTGGATACCGGGCTTCGGACCACTTCTCTCGTTTGAGATTGTTTCGAAAAGGAAAAGAAAAGGTCTGTTGAAAACAGATACAGAGTCGCCACTTGGTCTTTAAGGAACCAAGAAACCTAATTTTGACTCACCCAAGCGGATAAGGGCACCGGCCCTTCATAACCAAAGAACTTGGTTCGGGGTTTTGGTACGAGAGAGGAAGGAGCCTTTGTCGCGACTAAAACACCCTCTACTCGCCCCGTCTTTCGACGGGCCTCAATTAGCATCCAAATAATCATCTTATACTAGGTTTGGTTCGGCGATTAATACTATGATAGTATATTACATCACATAAGAATCTTGAAATTGAAAATCAAAAGATAAGATATCATTCATAGAATCTAAGTCAAATATCATACAATGTAAAGTGAAAATCACACAAATAAACCTAGGAAAAATCGTCTAATCATATATCAATTAATCAAGTTTTCCTAATCTAAAGGGGACATAAATTGTTATTGAAACAAATAAGCAAAGAAGTCAAAATATGCTTAGCAAGGCTAGAATGATGCATGTTATTCTTTGAGAAAAGAAGATCTCTCAATCCCCGGGACGGATGAGAAAGGATGATTAGATCGAAGGGAAGCATGAACGTGTGATCAAGTTCATTCCTTATAATCTTCTTGGATTAAGAGTTACAAAAACCCCAAATCTTGCATGAATGTATTGTATGAACCTAAAAATGTGCAAAGGTTGTAGTGTGTTTTGTGTTCATGGATTTCTAAAATGACTTAGAAGTCTAAAATGTGCATGAATGAATGGGTTAAATCAACATGGGATATATACAAATGTAGTATGAACTACTTCCTAAGATGTGAGCTAATTTGGAATGCATATGAGCATCAAATCAAAGAATAAAAGTTGAAATGTGCTTGCTGTGAATAGTGGACAGACTGCATATGGCACTTTGCAACATTATAATGGGAGGTCAAACGTGCCTAGAAAAATGTGAAAAAAATCTGAGATCATTCGTATTGTGTCTAGAAAATAACCCAAAAAGCCAAACATCAATAGCTATCACAGATTAAAAGAAAAAAATCAGAATGTACACATGACTCAGAAACAAAAGCTGCACTGTTGACTGATTTTGTATGATTTTTCATAAATCAAAGAAAAGGTTTATGATGACCCATTATATACCAAAAGTTTCCTAAGACACCCAAGTTTTATAAAAAAAATAGAAAAGGTATATGTACAGTGATGAAAATGTCCAGAATAAGTGCAAGAAGTTGGGTGAACATTCTGTGAGAACAGAGGCAGATTATGAATGTGAACTTCTCACATCCAAAACAAATACTCTCATATTTCTATAATTGATGGGAAATATTAGGGACAAACTATGATGTATTAGGAAGGTTTTCCAAGTGGTTTCATCATCATAACTTGAGTATTTAATTCAAAACAAATCTCTGAATCTGAACAGCTCACTGTTTTGGGTCATTGTTTTAGAGATATTGAAGAAAACAAAGTTTTATTTCTTGAAATCAAATGAGAGGGATTGAGAGGGGGTTTTGAAATAGATGTTTTGAAAACATATTTCCAACACTCAATAAGGATTATGACCACTTAGAATACTAACACCAAACTCATCATTAAGAATCTCCAAGATTGTTGGAGAGATTTATTTTATTTTTGGGCATAACTTCAATACATTCCAAGAATACCTTGGAAGTATTGAGGTTATGATCATCATCTATCAAACATGTTTTTGAGGTCAAGAGCTACTATCCATAAGGATTCACTCACCCCAAACTTCATGTCATCACTTAGATGATGATGAACTAGTAAGTAAATAAAGAAAAAAAAAGAAATGAGATGAGGAGAGATGAACATATATATAATCAAGCAAGTAGATGATAATCAATAGATGATATTCATGAAGCATGAGACTTGTAGATTGGTGTATCACTCATATGTAATGACACTAGACATGGAAGAAGCTTCCACACTCTTGAATGCTCACTAAAATGGTGGTTGGGAGTATTGAATGTTGAAGTAAATGGAAGTAATGAAGTAAAAACAAAGTTAGAAACTCACTTTTGTTTTGAAAAATCAAAGAAGAAAGCTTCTTTTCTCTCCACTCTAACCTTATCTCTACACTTTCTCTCCCAAACTTTCTCTAAACTTGCATTTGACTCCCCTAAAATGAGGAGTAATGGGGTGTTTATATAGGCCAACTTGGGGTGTTTTTTGGGATTTAGAAAGTACTCCCATTGGTCCCAAACATCTGAAATCATGAAACCACGTCGTTTTGGATTTTAATTAATCAAAATGGGACCACCAAAATATTTACAAAAACTTACTGTTCTGGAGGTGAGTGCCGCGGCGGCACTGGGCCACTGCCGCGGCGGCAGTGGGCCAGTGCCGCGGCGGCACTGCTCCTCCCTTCGTCTGGATAATGCTGTTTAGGCCCCCCGAAGTTCCGGTATTCGCGAAAAGGCCCTATTTCGTCCAAAATTCACAGAAAATGCGTACGAACTCCAAATTGAGGTTGTGATATACCGTTGGAAAGGTAATGAAGTCTACTTTACATAAAAAATAGTTCGGGGATAGGTCACTTTGAAAAGTTTTGCGGTATTCGCGATAAAAGCCGATTTGATCGCCTTTTTCGCCTTTGGAAATTCATAATAAATTCGTTTTAAATCCAAAAATTATGTGCGATATACCGTTGGAAAGCTATTGACCTCTAGTATCCATGAAAAATATTTGAAAATTGTTTCGGTTCCCCGATTCCAAAGTCAAATCTTGGTCAAACCGGTCAAACCTGGGATTCCCGGGAAGTTCTGGGAACCTCTGGGAGCTCCCAGGAGCTGATGTTTTCGCTCGATTTTCTTTTGGAACTTGTTTTAATACTTTTCTCATGATTTAGAATGGTTCTGGTGAATTCAGACAATTTCGGTCAAACTTGGTCAAACTTGGTCAAACTCTGGTCAAACCTGGTCAAACCTTGGTCAAACCGGTCAACGGGGACTTTCGGGGAACTTCCGGGACTTCCGGGGGTCTCTGGGAGCTGACGATTTCTTCCGGTTTTATTTAAAAACTCATTTTATCACTTTTCTTATGACGTAGTATGTTTTCAGAACTTTGGGACCAAATCTGGGAATTTTCGGACTTTCAAAGGCATTTTGGTCATTCTGAGCATTCTGAGAGATAGAGCTGACTTCCGAGAGTCCTTTTGAGTCTTTTTACGATCATTGTGATCCACCAAGCTATGGGTCTTCTAAATCTGATAGCCGACAAAATGGGGTGTCTACAGTTTGCCCCTCTTTGGCAGGAACTTGCGAGGCAACGCATGTCGCAAGCGAGTGCCAAAGTTTGGAAGAGACAGGACTTTTTGGAGGCTATAGATTTAGGACAAACAGCGTTGCAAAAGATAGAAGGATGATGCTGGTCTCGCTCCGCGTGAGCTGCCTACGTATCCCAAGGGGAATCAGACCAGGACGTAGTTCAGGACACAAAGGGATAAATCACATATGCATATACACAACAATCAGGCGGATGCTATGCTATATGAGGATGATATGCAATGTGTGGATGTGATATGATCTCATACATGAGTCCTATCATGCCTAGTTTTTTTTATCCTAGAATGAGCAGGTGCCAAGGGGTGTGCCACTCCGAGTGGGCTAGTGTTGTGCTAGTGTTTGTGATTGTGACGTGGTGGGTGACTCAGATAAGGGCATTGAAGTCTAGAAGACTCCGGGTTTTAGGGGCAAACTTCTGGAAGTACGCTTTGCGAGCGAATGTAATTGGGTGTGGGGTCTCAGAGGACTATGATCGAAGACGTCTTTTGGCAAATAACCGACGGACACAGGGGCTCCGGAAATTAAGAGACTGACATAGAAGTCACGGGACGAATGTGAAATCCTGGGACGTCCTGTGATGAACATGGAGGCACCGACAGTGTGATGAGAGCGATGGACCGACGATGTTTGCATTGAGATGACGAGTCGACAATGGTCTACTGACGGTGTAATAAACCCGCTGAGGATTAATCTGAATCTGCTGGGGATGAAGCGATACTTTCTAGGATCTCTCTTCAACTGCTCCTTTTGATCGAATCTTTCGGGCTTGCCGGGGTCTCTGGGAGCCGGTATCTGTCTGCTTTTGTCCTCGGAGGATGACGCAGGGTTCACGGGGAATCTCTTTTGGTGCTCAATCCAAGAGGGCCGGTCAGGGCCTCTGGGAGCTGGTATCTGTCTGCTTTTATCCTCGGAGGATGACGCAGGGTTCACGGGGAATCTCTTTTGGTGCTCAATCCAAGAGGGCCGGTCAGGGCCTCTGGAGCTGGTATCTGTCTGCTTTTGTCCTCGGAGGATGATGCAGGGTTCACGGGGAATCTCTTTTTGGTGCTCAATCCAAGAGAGCCTGTCAGGGCCTCTGGGAGCTGGTATCTGTCTGCTTTTGTCCTCGGAGGATGATGCAGGGTTCACGGGGAATCTCTTTTGATGCTCAATCCAAGAGAGCCTGTCAGGGCCTCTGGGAGCTGGTATCTGTCTGCTTTTGTCCTCGGAGGATGATGCAGGGTTCACGGGGAATCTCTTTTCTTTCTTCGGTGCAATAACTGAAAACCAGGATCAGTTACCAGAATTATCGGAATTCGCGACGATTGTCCTGAAACGACCGATTCGGGTCTTCGGGAGCCGATTTTTCCCAGTTTTTGCCTGCTGGAGGTAGTTCTGACAACTTTTAGTCTGCTTGGGGTAAAACCTCATAGATCTTGATTGGAATGGGCCATCGGGGCTGATCGGGGCCAAAAACGGGCTAAAAAAGGCCAAAACGGGCCAAAACGGGGCAAAAACGGAGCAACGCGGGGCCCACGGGGAGCAGTGCCGCGGCGGCACTGGGCCACTGCCGCGGCGGCAGTTGGCCAGTGCCGCGGCGGCACTGGGTGGCCGGACTTCATCTTCTTATATGTCGGGTTTTTGAGCTTTCCAAGCTCATTCTTGGCCATTTTGAGGTGTTTTTGAAGCCAAAATTCACCAAAACACAGCTTGTGCGTGCTCAGGTGAGTAATCTTTCCCCGTAGTTGGATTTTTGATTGGTGTTTTGGTTTGCCCAAATTTTCAAGAAGAAATTTAAAATGTGACTTTCATTTTCCTTGTAGATCCATGGCTTCGAGCTCAAGGAGACCGTCTAAGAAGGCCAAAGGACGAATGAAGGCCGAGATGCACACCCCGGACGTGATTTTGCGAGACCCCCAACACCACCTTTCGGCCGCGGCTCTAGCGAGCTTGGTATGTGAAACTTTCGACATTTTAGGACCACTTTTATGTACTATGCTAGTTTTGTGAGCCGTAGTGTGCACTTAGAGACTGTTAGAAGCTTGACTTGTGCTCAAATGTTGATTTCGTGAATTTTTGCTCTCGGGTTGTGAATAGTGATTTTGTGCACCTTTTGTTGCCTTTGTTGTGTGCAGGTGCCGGAAGTGGCCTTGAAAGGCCATGGTAGCCTTGCCCATGCTTTCTTATGGTATACCCAGCTTTCGCCCACCGTTAAGAGGATGGTTGATGATGCCGGGTTCGGAGGCTTCGTCCGCTTGGTTTCGAAAAGTAGCAACGATCTGGCTCACTTCTATGCACTGGCCGAGAGGTGGTGGGACACTACCAATACCTTCCACCTGCCGTTCGGAGAGATGACTATGACGCCTTTTGATTTCTCCATGATCACGGGCTTGAGGGTCGGCGGGAAGCGCCTGGTTCTGGACTATTTTTATGAGATTGACCCGGAGGCGGTGGAGATGTTGATTGGGGCTGTTCCCCCCAACTTGGAGAGGCATTGGTTCCCCTGCGGCTGGCTTTACCGGGCCTATGGTAGAGGTAATCACAATCTGAACAATTCCCAGCTTTTGAGGGTTTACCTTCTGTATGTCCTCGGGTGCTCCATCTTTGCGACAAGGAACGACCGGGTGAGCTTGAGGCTCCTTTCTTGCCTGGCGACCATTGGTGAGATCCCCTCCTACAACTGGGGCGGTGCTGCCTTGGCTCATCTCTACAAGCATATGGGGGAGGTCTCTCGGGGTGATGTTAAATCTACTGGGGGATTCTGGCGAGCTTGGGAGGTACGCACTGCTTCTTCTTTTATTTTCCATCCCTTTGATTTTCATATCTGTTCTGATTTCTCCTTTGTCTGTGTAGCTTTGGAGTTTTGAATACTTGAAGATGTTGGCTCCATCCCCAGCGGACGAGTGAGGCGAGGATGAGGATGGTATGGCTCCTGTGCCTCTATTCCCACGAGGCTTGAGATGGCGGAGGGACGTTGTTGGGGTGAAGGGCGGGGCCCATCAGATTGTTTTGCTTCGGAACTTCTTAACTGGGTTGACAGCTTCTAGTGTTGATTGGACGCCTTGGGAGGGCGTCGCTTATGCCGCTACTGAGGAGATACAAGCGGTTAAATCTCTTACCTCTTGCCGCCTTCTGCTGGAGAGTACTGAGTGCAGGCAGTGGTTTCTTGGTGAGCGGGTATCTCGGCAGGTGGTTGGTGGTTCCCAGTATCGCGTCCCTCATGATCCTCCTGTGATGGATGCTAGTGACCTTTCTGGAGATGCTCTGCTGGCGGCTTTAGCTGGCACCGATGTTTGGGACCATTTTCTGTCTGAGACCAGTTATGAGGCTTACCGTGGCCGTTTCCTGATGCTTAACTTCCCACTCCTGGAGGTGAGTTCTTTTTGTATTTTTTGTTTATATTCATTGTCCATGTTTTTGATTTATCTTTTCCTATCTTATTCTGTGCCTTTAGCTTCGTGAGATGTACAGGAGACAGGCTCCTCAGGCTCCCGACCCTATTCCTCCTTGGGATTGGACTGTCAATGTTCTAGGCGCTGATGGCACTCCCCAAATGATGGAGGTGCCGCGAGTCACATGTGGGTACCCTACTCAGCCAGCGGGCGTCCTCAACGTTCCTTGGAGTTATGCCGAGAAGGGTCACGCCTTGGCGGCTAGCCTACGGTCCCTGGTCCTTACACGAGACCACCGGGTATGTCTCTAATTTTGCACTTTCTTAAAGTTACAAGGTTCTAACCCTGGATTTTTATTTTGACAGATGGATGGTATGCGGCAATTTGCCGCCAATCAGATGGCGTCCTTGGTAAGTCTCTGACTTGAATCTGTTTTTGTACTTTTTGTTGTTCCCTTACTGATTGCCCTCATTTTTATTTGTGTGTGCAGTATCGTGGAGGCGGGGCTGGCTCATCGAGGACTGGTCCAAGATGTAGAGGCGGTAGGAGGAGGCCGTCGCCGACGTACACTCCGGGTGGTCCGACGGAGGACGAAGAAGAGGAGGACTGAGGCTTCCCACGCGGGAATTATTATTTTATTTCCTTTTCCTGTTTTCGATTGGGTTGTACTGAGGATATGATTATTAGGACAGTGTAGGACGATGTGTAGCACAATTTGTGACCTTTTGACAGAGTATTATGATGTTTTGCCTCCTAGGCCGGATATCTTCCGGTTTAGAGGCGCAGTTGTGTGCTTGTTGATATATGTGCATTGTGATTGCTGGATGTTACTGCGATGGGCAGTTTTGTGATAGTGAGTGCTTTTGCCTTGCAGGTGGGATAGTCCGTGAAACGGGGAGGTGCTGCCGAAATTTTGAATTTTGCTAGAGCCGTGACAGAAAATATGGCTTTGTATGATCCTGCTCATCTTACAGCTTGGCTGAACATTACGGATGGCGTGGAGCGGATCAACCTCTTCAGCTATGGCTTGACCGAGCTGTTTTCTCTTCGCCAGATGACCCTGAATACGGAGTTCTTGCGTGCTGCCATTGCTTACTGGGACCCAGTGAACCATGTCTTCAACTTCAACGGCCTGGAAATATGCCCCATGCTTGAGGAGTTCTGCGCTATTCTCGGCTATGATTCTGACTCGGACTTGATTCTCCCTTCTGTTGATACCCTCAGCCCTACGCGAGCCTTGGCTGAATACCTGAATTGCTCTGTCACTATTTCCCGCCGGCTGATTCAAGGTGAGGTTCTCAACATTGCTTCTATTATTGCCCGGTATGCCAGTCCTGGGAATCCCAGCATGTATGATGCTTCCCGTGGGGCCGCTTTGGTATTGTGCATGACTTCGCACTTCCTGTTCTCAAGCACTTCCGTTGACTTGGTGCATGTGTGCCTCGGGCTGAAACTTAGCAGGAATCCTATGGCCATGGTTCTAGCTGAAACTCTGAACGGTTTGGATAATGCCTTCAATCAAGGGACTCCTCTTCTTTCTGGGGCGCCTTTGGTGTTACAGGCTTGGCTTTACGAGCGCCTTCAGCTGTGGACGGGTCGTATAGCACCAGTTTACTTTCGTCGAGCCGTGCTTCATTCTCACTATACCTTTGCCGATTGGGTGGGCATGATGAGCACCTTATCTGAGGCTGACATTTGCTGGATCGTGAGGCGTTGGGGCCTCTATGCTATCACCACGAGCCTCAGGGGTCACCAGAGAGTGTGGTTGATGGGTCTGAGAGAGCCTTCTTTCTATCATCCTCGCCGCTTGGCCCGACAGTATGGACAGGTTCAGGAGGTTCCCCGGGGGTTTACTGAGAGGGTCTTTGCTTCCAGGATCAGAGCTACTACTATTGCTGCTTTTATTGATGGTTGGACTGACCGAGTAAAGGCCTACTTCTAAAGACCTTTGAAGAAATAAAAGACACTAAGACGAAACTAGTCCTGACTGATTTTGCTCATTCCTCCAAGTGTCTTTGAACATGTGGCTGCTTTTTGAAAGACTTTTATTTCTTTGATTATTTCTGCTTATGTAATATTCAAAGTTTGTTTATCGGTGAACCTTGGTTATTTTGGGAATCTCATTTTATGCATTTTAGCTTTCTGAAAACATGTTGTAACTTGAGATTTCAATTAGTCGTTGCTTTTGGTACTTGCTTGAGCATGCTGGGGTTGTTAGAGGCAAACGAGGCGGGTAGCCGAAGTTTGCCCCTAGTTTGGGATATATATGGTTGTGAGGCAAACGAGGTAGATGACCGACGTTTGCCCCTAGTTTAGAAGAGGTTCAGGCAAACGAGGCGAGTGGCCGAAGTTTGCCCCTAGTGTGGAGGGTGGTTTTTGGGTTATGGTAAGGACCGCGACTTTATTTTCTCACGTGCTCATAATTTTTGCCTAGGCACCAAGGAGGTGACCTAGCGAGCTATTTTCCCTCTTTTGTTATTGCTCACTTTGGATTTAGCTCTAATTTTTGCCTAGGCGTCCTTTCGGATTTTCGACCTAGCGAGCCATCCTTCTTTTTCTTTTTGAAAGTCTGCCTACGTACCCCCGAGCGGGGATCAGGTCCAACGTAGTTCGGGCCAAGGTTTTGAAAGGAAAAGTTATTTTTGTTGGTGGAGCGACCGAACCGATGTGGTTGCCTACGTATCCCCGAGTGGGAATCAGGCCGAGCGTAGTTCAAGGCAAGGCTTGAAGGAAATTGGTTATTTTTGTCAAGCATAGTACTTTTTGAGGCGATCCATGTTGATCGGTTCTTTGAATTCGACACCATCGAGGTCCATGAGGTAAGCTGCTCCTCCAGAAAGGATTATTTTGACGATGTAAGGGCCTACCCATTTAGGTTTGAACTTCCCACGGGGGTCAAAGATCGGAGCTCGCAATTCCTTAAGGACAAGGTCGCCCTTGACAATCTTCCTTGGGCGAACCCTTTTGTTGAAAGCACGGGCTATTCTCTTTTGATAGATTCGGACATGGTCCACCGCCGCTAGGCGCTTTTCATCTATGAGGGCCAATTCCTCGTATCTTTCTTTCAACCAATCTGATTCTGAAATTTCACATTCTGCCATCACGCGTAGAGACGGCAGTTCTATCTCGACCGGGAGTACCGCTTCCATCCCATATACCAGCGAGTAAGGAGTTGCTCCCGTGGACGTCCTTATCGACGTTCTGTATCCCCAAAGCGCGAACGGTAGCTTTTCATGCCAGTCTTTGTAGGTATCGGCCGATTTCTGCAGTATGGCCTTGATATTCTTGTTTGCAGCTTCGACTGCCCCATTGGTTTGCGGCCTATACGGCGACGACTTGTGATAAGTGATCTTGTATTCCTCGAACAGATCCCTGACTTCTGCCTTGAAATGACTTCCGTTATCCAAAATAATCTCATGAGGAACTCCATAACGGCAGATGAGATTTCTTTTGATGAATTTGGCCACTTCTTTGGCCCCCAACTTGGTGTAAGATGCAGCTTCTACCCATTTTGTGAAGTAGTCTATGGCCACCAGGATGTACCGATTTCCATTTGAGGCTTTCGGAACGATCTCGCCAATGATGTCGATTCCCCAGGTTGAGAATGGCCAAGGCGAAGTCATGCTGTACAGAAGGGATGGTGGTGTATGCATCATGTTTGCATGAATCTGGCACTTGTGACACCTCCTCACGTACTCACAACAATCTTTCTCCAATGTTGTCCAGTAGTACCCTTGTCTTATGATTTTCTTAGCCAGCATGTGACCGTTCATGTGTGGACCGCATACCCCCTCGTGTATTTCTTCCATCATTCTTTTGGAACTCTTTCCGAACAAGCAGGTTAGGTTGTGACCATTATATCCTTTCTTCAGCAATTTCCCACCGCAAATGACGAATTGTGCGGCGAATCTTCTAATGGCCCTTTTGTCTTTCTCGGTGGACTCTTGGGGGTATATCCCCTTTTCTATGAAATCCCAAACATCCCGATACCACGGCATTTCATTCTCTTCTTCTTCGATTGCGGCGATCATATTGAACGAAGGCTCGTACCTCTGCTCTATTACCAAAGGCATCATCTTGACCCCCACAGGAATCTTGATCATGGAGGCTAAGGTAGCCAATGAATCCGCCAACTGGTTCTCTTCCCTGGGCAAGTAGAGGAATGTGATATCCTTGAACTGCCTCTTGAGCTGGTCGAGACGATCATGATAGGGCTTCAACCTTTCTTCTTTTACTTTCCATTCTCCTCTAGCTTGAGATATGATGAGGTTTGAGTCCCGAAGACGTCTATCTTCTGAACCCTCAGTTCTAAGGCTGCTTCCATCCCCAGAATGCACGCTTCATATTCGGCGGTGTTGTTGGTGGAGTTATAGTTGAGCTTGACCGCTAATGGAGTATTATCCCCGCTTGGTGATACGAGAATCATCCCTACTCCGTATCCTTTCATGTTGGCCGCTCCATCAAAGTACAACTTCCACTGTTCTTCCTTGATTTCCATGATATTCTCGTTCGAAAACGGAAAGTCCCCACTTTCTTCGGAGTCAACGGCATGCTCTGCGAGATGCTCAGCTACGGTTCTCCCTTTTACTGACTTGCTCGTAACATACTTGATATCGAACTCGGATAATAGAAGTAACCAACGGGATATACGACCGGTCAGGGCGGGTTTTTCGAGAAGGTATTTTAGAGGATCTATGCGGGATATGAGCACAACTGGAAAGGCCAGCATGTAGTGCCTTAGTCGGCGGGTGCACCAAACCAAGGCCCAACAAGTTTTTTCGAGGGTAGAATAGTTGAGCTCATACCCAGTCATCCTCTTGCTGAGGTAATATATGGCTTTTTCGGAGTGGCTTTCTTCTCCTTCTTGGGCTAGCATGCAACCCATGGCATTTTCGGAGACAGACAGGTAAAGGAATAAGGGCTTACGAGGAGTAGGTGGTGAAAGGACAGGTGAATTTTGAAGGTAGGTTTTTATTTTATCGAAAGCGGCTTGGGATTGGTCATCCCATTGGAACTTCTCCCCTTTTCTCAACAATCGGAACAGAGGATCGCATGTAGCTGTGAGTTTAGAAATGAAGCGGCTGATGAACTGGATTCTTCCGAGGAACCCCCGTACTTCTTTTTCATTCCGTGGTGACGTCATTTCGAGGATTGCCTTGATCTTAGAGGGGTCCACCTCTATTCCCCTTTGTGTGATGAGAAAACCCAGGAGTTTACCGGAGGTTACGCCGAAAGTGCATTTCTTTGGATTCAGCCTCATCTTGTATTTGCGCAACCTTTCGAAGAACTTTTCCAGCGCTACCAGGTGCCCTTCTCTATCCTTGGATTTTACAATCATGTCGTCTACATATACTTCTACCTCTTTGTGAATCATATCATGCAGCAGAGTGGTGGCAGCTCTTTGGTACGTTGCCCCCGCGTTCTTGAGCCCAAAGGGCATTACTCTATAACAGTAGGTTCCCCAAGGGGTGGTGAACGTCGTCTTTTCCCGATCTTCTGGCGCCATTAGAATCTGATTATACCCTGAGAAGCTATCCATGAAAGACAGTAGCTCATGTCCTGCGGTGTTATCTACCAAAACGTCAATGTGGGGAAGCGGGAAGTCATCCTTGGGACTGGCCTTGTTTAGATCACGAAAGTCGACGCACACACGAACTTTCCCATCCTTCTTCGGGACTGGCACGATGTTGGCAACCCATTCCGGGTATTCGGTGACAATGATGAACCCTGCCTTGAACTGCTTCTCCACCTCTTCTTTAACCTTGAGTGCCCATTCCGGTCTCATGCGCCTCAGTTTCTGCTTGACAGGTTTAGAATTAGGGAGGAGAGGAATATGATGTTGGACGATGTCGGGATCGACCCCAGGCATGTCTTCGTAAGACCAAGCAAAAACATCTTTGAACTCTTTTAGCAAGAGGGTTAATTTTTCTTTTTCTTCTTTATTAAGGGTTGATCCAATTTGCACAATCTGTGGATTATCTATTTCACCTAAGTTAACTGATAAAGTATCTTCGATTATTTCATAAGCAGGTGGTTTTTCAATTAGTTGCTTTAGTTCGATTGGGAGATCCTCGGAGGGATCTGTGCATTCACAAGTGTCAGACACAGAGGAGTAAGCAGAATCGTCTTTCATTTCATTCATTACATTGGATAGTGGTGGGCTTACAGCAGCCGACTCCAGTACAGACTCGATAACTGGTAGTACAGACTTTGGGGGGATAGGGGATTGGGAGACACAGACAGATGACTCTACAGCCTGGTTGCTCAGACCCTCCTCAGCGGGCTTGATCTGATCATCTTGGCTCTTGGCCCTCTTCTTCTCTTCCTCTTCAGCGGATTCTTCCCACATCTTCTTGATTGCCTCAGTGTCAAGGTATTTTAACCAGTCTTCCTCTGGGGTCTTTCCAACTTCTTCGGGGTAGAACGGGTCTTGATATGGGGGCCTCTCGCAGTCAGCGAAGATTTCAAGCCCAGGGTGCCTTCTCCCGGTGGTTCCATGGATCCATGGTTCAGGGAACCCGAAGTAAGGGAAATCATCCCCTTCCTTGACGAATTGTCCATTTAAAGTCTTGCGGTATGGCGGGAGACCCTTCACCCTCTTCTTCCATGGCCTTTGTAGCTCGACGTCCTCATCAGTGGGCTTGTACCCCAACCCGAAAGTGCCTTGTTGTCCTTTGATCTGCGGGAATTCCCGAATTCCTTGCTGGCGCCGACCCAACCCCATTCCGGGGAAGTAGTTCATCTTACGGACAATGTTGACGACTGCGGAGTGGACCTCAGGGAATCGGTCTTCGTCTTCGATCACATGAACTTCTTCCATGAAGAATCCTCCGATTTCTCCTTCTTCCAGTTCAGGTATTTGGACTTCAAAAATGGGAGCGTAATTCGGGAAGGCCTCACTTCCCCAACTATTACCAAGGATGACCTTTACCTCCCTCTCATGAATGTACTTGATCATTTGATGCACAGTGGATGATACAGCTTTGTTGGCGTGAAGCCAGGGTCTCCCAATTAGCAGATTGAACGAGGCGGGTATGTCCATGACTTGAAAAATCTCGGTGCTCACCAAAGATCCCACCCGGATTTGGAGAGAAACAGTTCCCATCACATTTCTTCTAGTGTTGTCATAGGCCCTCACGGATTGCACAGATGGCGTAATGTCGAGGATACTGACCCCCAAAGCAGTGGCAGTTCTTAAGGTACAAACATTCAAAGCAGAACCTGTATCGACTAGACAAAACGGCACCTGTTGCTCCTTACATCCCACAGTAATGTATAACGCCTTGTTGTGCGCGGATCCCTCTGGCGGCAGGTCCTCGTCGGAGAATGTAATGATGGGGTCGGGGGTAAGTGCACCCAAGAAAGTTACCATGTCCTCCGGCGCGGCATCGATGGGGACTTCAATCCCAGCCAAGGCATTTAACACGGCTTGCCTGTGCTTATAAGATTTCACCATAATATCCCACATCGAGAGATGCGCTTGGGTTTTCTTTAGCTGCTTGATCAGCTCATTGTCTTCTTCGATGACCTCATCCATCTTGCCCTTCCCCTTGTCTTTAACTGGACCTTTTTCGATGGCTTCGGTGGCAGGCTGTGGAGGCTGGTAATGGCGGCCTGACCTGGTTAGGTGATCAATCTCAGCAGGAGTAGGCCCTTCTACAGTCCCATCCTTTTTAAACCAATCACAATCCGTTCCCACAAATGGCTTTTCTGGCTCGTTCCAGATGGAAGCATCACTCTCGTCGTTAGGATCATACCATTTGAGGTCTACCGCCCCTAGGTCATGCTCTTCCAGGAAGAACAAGTCCTGCTCGTCGTCAAGCTGCTGCTGCCACTCGTCATTCTCCCCTCCGATCAGATGAATCCCCTCAGAATCCGGGATGTCAATGTAAAGCAAGGGTTGTCCTAGGGGGGTGATATAAGTAGCAGGGTTGAAGGGTACGGGACTGGACTCAATGAGGTTGACATTTTGGTGGTTTGGTAGAGGATTTTGGGTGATATGAGGCTGCTTTGGTGGCGGCTCGATGATATTCTGGTCGATGAGGTCTTGGATGTCGTGGCGGAGGTGCATGCAATCATCAGTGTTATGGCCGGGGGCTTGGTGGTAAGTACATCGCTTGGACATATCGCAGTTAGGCGGGAGCGGGGTATTTCGAGGCTGGAGTAATTGGAGATGGCCTTTTTTGAGGAGGCGATCTAGGGCTGAGGAGAGAGAGATTTCTAGCTTGGCAAAACTGCGAAGGGGCTTTTTCTGGAAAGGGCGGTTGGAGGAATTTGCCTGGTTGGAGGGTTGGTATGGCCTTGGGGGATATGCCATGGGTTGGCCGCTAAGGGCATTGACATCCGGGGGATTCCGGGAGTAGTTGGGCCTTCTGGGCTGACTCGGAGGGTCTTCCTTTTTGATCTTCCCCTCCCTGATAGCATCTTCGATTCGGGTTCCGACTTCAAACAACTCCTCAAAGGTGGAGATGGACTGGTAGAATAATTTCTCATGATAGAGCGGCTGCAGATTCCGGATGAGCATCCTTACCTGTTCTTTCTCGATTGGCCGGTGGGTCATTTGGGCTACCTTGTTCCTCCATCTGCTCAGAAATGCAGCGAAGGATTCATTGTTGCTTTGCCGGGTTGTTTCCAAATCCCTGACGGTGACGTCCAGCTCTTGATTGTAAGAGTAATGATCGACAAAGACTCGGACAATGTCCTCCCAGGCCCGGGTTTTGGAGGCTTCCAAGGTTAGGAACCACGATAGTGCAGATTTTGCCAGAGTTTGCGGGAATAGCATCGCAATGTGCTCGTGGGTGCAACCCATGGACTGGAAGATACTCATACATAGCTTCACGTGGCTTTTCGGGTTTCCCGTTCCATCAAAGCGATCGATGGCAGGCATTTTGAAATTCTCTGGCAGTTTCAGCTTGACAGGCTCGAAGAGGCCTTCCAGATCCAACATGTAATCGTCGATACCCTTGCTTTTTCTGAGTACGCTTTCCAGTTTATCGACCTTGTCCAACTTCTCTTGGAGCTTTTTCTCATACGTAAGCGGTGGGACCCCTTGAAACCAGTTTTCCTCCCCATTATTCTCATGTAGAGGAGAGGAGGTTCAAACCCTGGTGGTGGAAACTCGGGCGGAGGTCGCGGCTGTTGCTGCTTCAGTTCTTCCATGAATTTTAGGACTTGGGCTAGACTGTCTGATTGTTGGCTTATAGTCGCTCCCAATTCAGTAACCTTGTTTTCCAACTCTTCCCTATTCATGCTGACGTAAGCTATCGGACTGATTCTGATTAACCGATTATCCGCACTTCTGACCCACGAATAAGACCCTGACTGCTGACCTTGGGAATCTATACTGACCTGACAGATTTTGAAAGGGCTAGATTAGATCTTTGACAGTGGTGACTTTAGGCAGACAAAGATAGTGATGTGGACCGACTCGAAATAGTGCGTGCAAGTTGATGGGGAATGGTGCATGCAAATGGGACAAACATGCGGATGTAAGCCCTAATCTATATGATGCTCCTATTTCTAACAGATAGCAGCTAAACAAATAAGGTCCTAGCCATACAGAGTGTGCTAACCTTACTTTCTAGTATGATCACCAAGGGATAACACGGATTTCCAAGATACCCCGAAAATTCGGACAGAGTTTCTGGGAGAAACTGGTTAATGTGGTTATATCTGGGATATTCGGGCAAAGTTTCTGGGAGAAACTGGTCAACGTAGTTGTATCTGGGATATTTGGACAGAGTTTCTGGGAGAAACTGGTCAATGTGGTTGTATCTGGGATATTCGGACAGAGTTTCTGGGAGAAACTGGTCTATATGGTCATATCTGGGATATTCGGACAGAGTTTCTGGGAGAAACTGGTCAATATGGTCATATCTGGGATATTCGGACAGAGTTTCTGGGAGAAACTGGTCAATATGGTCATATCTGGGATATTCGGACAGAGTTTCTGGGAGAAACTGGTCTATATGGTCATATCTGGGATATTCGGACAGAGTTTCTGGGAGAAACTGGTCAATATGGTCATATCTGGGATATTCGGACAGAGTTTCTGGGAGAAACTGGTCAATATGGTCATATCTGGGATATTCGGACAGAGTTTCTGGGAGAAACTGGTAAGTACGGTTATAGTGATCATACTTTCTAGCAGGTTTTCATACTCCTATGTCTCAAGACCGACAAACAAGGTGTGCGGTGTATATCTTTGCGAGCATGGAGCAGACATCCTTGTCATGATGCTTAGGCAGGTCAACTCAATGTGACCACATATGAGTGATTGCCTTGGGAATCATAAGAAAGAGGTTCTGTTCTATGTCACACAAGCGTCTACATCGCTCAGGTAATCCCATCAGGGCATACAGCAGTTATATCATGTTGTCCTATCTGAAAAGATAAATGAACGGTCCTATGAAAGGTTCTACAGGAATCTATATGCAAAGGCTGGGTTTAGTCAAAGAGGGTCCGTTGACGAGAGTTCCAATATACCGTCTGGGAGACAGTACGGAGGTTTTTACTCTTTTTGATATACCTTGGAAGGTACAGTATCAACGGTGACTTGTGCCCTGGCACAGCAAGACCTGAACAATGTCAGCGCCGCGTTTCAGACACAGTCGGGGGGGAAAATGCAAGAGTGCAATGCGGTGAACCAAAACACAGTAAAAAGATGATTTTAAGGATGCTTCTTATGAGTCAAACCTCTGTATTATTTTGTTTTAAAAAAATAAAATCCCCAGCAGAGTCGCCAGATTGTGGATACCGGGCTTCGGACCACTTCTCTCGTTTGAGATTGTTTAGAAAAGGAAAAGAAAAGGTCTGTTGAAAACAGATACAGAGTCGCCACTTGGTCTTTAAGGAACCAAGAAACCTAATTTTGACTCACCCAAGCGGATAAGGGCACCGGCCCTTCATAACCAAAGAACTTGGTTCGGGGTTTTGGTACGAGAGAGGAAGGAGCCTTTGTCGCGACTAAAACACCCTCTACTCGCCCCGTCTTTCGACGGGCCTCAATTAGCATCCAAATAATCATCTTATACTAGGTTTGGTTCGGCGATTAATACTATGATAGTATATTACATCACATAAGAATCTTGAAATTGAAAATCAAAAGATAAGATATCATTCATAGAATCTAAGTCAAATATCATACAATGTAAAGTGAAAATCACACAAATAAACCTAGGAAAAATCGTCTAATCATATATCAATTAATCAAGTTTTCCTAATCTAAAGGGGACATAAATTGTTATTGAAACAAATAAGCAAAGAAGTCAAAATATGCTTAGCAAGGCTAGAATGATGCATGTTATTCTTTGAGAAAAGAAGATCTCTCAATCCCCGGGACGGATGAGAAAGGATGATTAGATCGAAGGGAAGCATGAACGTGTGATCAAGTTCATTCCTTATAATCTTCTTGGATTAAGAGTTACAAAAACCCCAAATCTTGCATGAATGTATTGTATGAACCTAAAAATGTGCAAAGGTTGTAGTGTGTTTTGTGTTCATGGATTTCTAAAATGACTTAGAAGTCTAAAATGTGCATGAATGAATGGGTTAAATCAACATGGGATATATACAAATGTAGTATGAACTACTTCCTAAGATGTGAGCTAATTTGGAATGCATATGAGCATCAAATCAAAGAATAAAAGTTGAAATGTGCTTGCTGTGAATAGTGGACAGACTGCATATGGCACTTTGCAACATTATAATGGGAGGTCAAACGTGCCTAGAAAAATGTGAGAAAAATCTGAGATCATTCGTATTGTGTCTAGAAAATAACCCAAAAAGCCAAACATCAATAGCTATCACAGATTAAAAGAAAAAATCAGAATGTACACATGACTCAGAAACAAAAGCTGCACTGTTGACTGATTTTGTATGATTTTTCATAAATCAAAGAAAAGGTTTATGATGACCCATTATATACCAAAAGTTTCCTAAGACACCCAAGTTTTATAAAAAAAATAGAAAAGGTATATTTACAGTGATGAAAATGTCCAGAATAAGTGCAAGAAGTTGGGTGAACATTCTGTGAGAACAGAGGCAGATTATGAATGTGAACTTCTCACATCCAAAACAAATACTCTCATATTTCTATAATTGATGGGAAATATTAGGGACAAACTATGATGTATTAGGAAGGTTTTCCAAGTGGTTTCATCATCATAACTTGAGTATTTAATTCAAAACAAATCTCTGAATCTGAACAGCTCACTGTTTTGGGTCATTGTTTTAGAGATATTGAAGAAAACAAAGTTTTATTTCTTGAAATCAAATGAGAGGGATTGAGAGGGGGTTTTGAAATAGATGTTTTGAAAACATATTTCCAACACTCAATAAGGATTATGACCACTTAGAATACTAACACCAAACTCATCATTAAGAATCTCCAAGATTGTTGGAGAGATTTATTTTATTTTTGGGCATAACTTCAATACATTCCAAGAATACCTTGGAAGTATTGAGGTTATGATCATCATCTATCAAACATGTTTTTGAGGTCAAGAGCTACTATCCATAAGGATTCACTCACCCCAAACTTCATGTCATCACTTAGATGATGATGAACTAGTAAGTAAATAAAGAAAAAAAAAAGAAATGAGATGAGGAGAGATGAACATATATATAATCAAGCAAGTAGATGATAATCAATAGATGATATTCATGAAGCATGAGACTTGTAGATTGGTGTATCACTCATATGTAATGACACTAGACATGGAAGAAGCTTCCACACTCTTGAATGCTCACTAAAATGGTGGTTGGGAGTATTGAATGTTGAAGTAAATGGAAGTAATGAAGTAAAAACAAAGTTAGAAACTCACTTTTGTTTTGAAAAATCAAAGAAGAAAGCTTCTTTTCTCTCCACTCTAACCTTATCTCTACACTTTCTCTCCCAAACTTTCTCTAAACTTGCATTTGACTCCCCTAAAATGAGGAGTAATGGGGTGTTTATATAGGCCAACTTGGGGTGTTTTTTGGGATTTAGAAAGTACTCCCATTGGTCCCAAACATCTGAAATCATGAAACCACGTCGTTTTGGATTTTAATTAATCAAAATGGGACCACCAAAATATTTACAAAAACTTACTGTTCTGGAGGTGAGTGCCGCGGCGGCACTGGGCCACTGCCGCGGCGGAAGTGGGCCAGTGCCGCGGCGGCACTGCTCCTCCCTTCGTCTGGATAATGCTGTTTAGGCCCCCCGAAGTTCCGGTATTCGCGAAAAGGCCCTATTTCGTCCAAAATTCACAGAAAATGCGTACGAACTCCAAATTGAGGTTGTGATATACCGTTGGAAAGGTAATGGAGTCTACTTTACATAAAAAATAGTTCGGGGATAGGTCACTTTGAAAAGTTTTGCGGTATTCGCGATAAAAGCCGATTTGATCGCCTTTTTCGCCTTTGGAAATTCATAATAAATTCGTTTTAAATCCAGAAATTATGTGCGATATACCGTTGGAAAGCTATTGACCTCTAGTATCCATGAAAAATATTTGAAAATTGTTTCGGTTCCCCGATTCCAAAGTCAAATCTTGGTCAAACCGGTCAAACCTGGGATTCCCGGGAAGTTCTGGGAACCTCTGGGAGCTCCCAGGAGCTGATGTTTTCGCTCGATTTTCTTTTGGAACTTGTTTTAATACTTTTCTCATGATTTAGAATGGTTCTGGTGAATTCAGACAATTTCGGTCAAACTTGGTCAAACTTGGTCAAACTCTGGTCAAACCTGGTCAAACCTTGGTCAAACCGGTCAACGGGGACTTTCGGGGAACTTCCGGGACTTCCGGGGGTCTCTGGGAGCTGACGATTTCTTCCGGTTTTATTTAAAAACTCATTTTATCACTTTTCTTACGACGTAGTATGTTTTCAGAACTTTGGGACCAAATCTGGGAATTTTCGGACTTTCAAGGGCATTTTGGTCATTCTGAGAGATAGAGCTGACTTCCGAGAGTCCTTTTGAGTCTTTTTACGATCATTGTGATCCACCAAGCTATGGGTCTCCTAAATCTGATAGCCGACAAAATGGGGTGTCTACATCGACACCATCATAACCAAACCAATTTCTTTCAAGACCTTGCCTTGAACTACGCTCGACCTGATTCCCGCTCGGGGATACGTAGGCAACCACCACGGTTCGGTCAACCCACCTACCTAAAAATCAACCCGCTTCTTTCCGACCATGGCCCGAACTACGTTGGACCTGATCCCCACTTGGGGGTACGTAAGCAGACTTACAAAAAGAAAAAAAAGGATGACTCGCTAGGTCGAAAATCCAAAAGGACGCCTAGGCAAAATTAGAGTTAAATCCAAGGTGAGCAATAACAAAAGAGAGAAAAGAGCTTGCTAGGTCACCTCACTGGTGCCTAGGCAAAAGTTATGAGCATTTGGGAGATTAAAGTCACGGTCCATGCCTCAAGCCAGAAAATCACCTTCCACACTAGGGGCAAACATCGGCTACCCGCCTCGTTTGCCTGACTTTTACTATCTACCCTTCATACAAGGGGCAAACTTTGGTCACCTACCTCGTTTGCCCAAAACCTCCAATAAACCATCATCCAAACTAGGGGCAAACTTTGGTCACCCACCTCGTTTGCTTATGAATCCCACTTTGTACACCTCAAACTAGGGGCAAACTCCGTTTGCCTAACACAATCCCTTCACACCAAGGGCGAGTTTTCAAGTTACCAAGTTGTTTTGAAAATTTTGAAATAGAGCACCTTTTACTCTAAAAGCTAAGGCACTAATTCAAAGCACTTCCTGGAAGAAGCAGAAAATTGACTAGATCACTAAGGAGGAATTTTCAAAAATCAGATTTATCAGCAAAGTGCTACCATGTTAAGATGAGGGGTGAACACCAAAAGAGAAATGGTACATTGTTTATGACAAAAGCACATCAAGTTTTGACAAAACGAGCTTGTGTCAAATATGTCATCCTCGTGCGTCAATGTCTGTCAAGTTTTTGAGTCTGTTGTAGTCTCAAATGTGTAAGTCAACAGCGATTAATAAAATTTTCAAATCAAGTTATAAAGAGCATGCCAATACAAGCAGGAGTACCAAACACCATTACTGTACCGGTTAAGGCGTCAGCATGAGAAGCGTCCAAACTTAGGGCAAATGCGAATTTCATCCCTTTCCAAACCATCGAAAGTTGACCATCATCTCCTTGCAACATAAGTCCATGAGTGGCTGTTGATTACCTTCCCTCGTCCAGGCAACATAAGTCCATGAGTGGCTATTGATGGATCCCGGTTCCGGGCCAGCAAGATTTGATCAACTATGAGAGATTCGAATTTGAATCCTGGTTCCCGGTCAAGAGAAGTAGTTGAAGAGAGATCCCAGAAAGAGTCGCTTCATCCCCAACAGATTCAGTTTAATCCCCAGCAGGCATATCGATTCGTACATCGTCAGTTCAATCTACGACAGTCACAGTAGTTCACTATCGACTCGTCTTCTTGATTCGTACATCATCAGTTCAATCTATAACAGTCATAGTAAGTTCACTATCGACTCGTCATCTCGATTCGTACATCGTTAGTTCAACCATAACAGTCACAGTAGTTCACTGTCGACTCGTCTTCTCGATTCGTACATCGTTAGTTCAATCATGACAGTCACAGTAAGTTCACTGTCGACTCGTCTTCTCGATTCGTACATCGTTAGTTCAATCATGACAGTCACAGTAGTTCACTGTCGACTCGTCTTCTCGATTCGTACATCATCAGTTCAATCATGACAGTCACAGTAGTTCACTGTCGACTCGTCTTCTCGATTCGTACATCGTCAGTTCAATCACGACAGTCACAGTAAGTTCACTGTCGACTCGTCTTCTCGATTCGTACATCGTCCGTTCTTTTGATCATGGTTAGTCCAACCGTAGATCCAATCCATGACAGTCACAGTAGTTCACTGTCGACTCGACATCTCGGTTAGTTCAATCGCCAGTTCAATCCATGACAATCCCAATAGTTCATTGTCGACTCGTCATCTCGATTAGTACATCGTTAGTTCAATCTATGACAGTCACAGTAGTTCACTGTCGACTCGTCATATCGATTCGTACATCATCAGTCCAATCTATGACAGTCACAGTAGTTCACTGTCGATTCATCATCTCGATTCGTACATCGTCACTTCTTCTGGTCACGGTTAGTCCAACTGTTGATCCAATCCATGATAGTCACAGCAGTTCACTGTTGACTCATCATCTCGATTCGTACATCGTCACTTCTTCTGGTCACGGTTAGTCCAACTGTTGATCCAATCCATGATAGTCACAGTAGTTCATTGTCGACTCATCATCTCGATTCGTACATCGTCAGTTCATTAATCATCATTAGTTTACCATCACTCTCATTCAAAATGTGTCGTGTTCATCATTCTCATTCAAAATCTTGGGCTTCTATTAATGGGGCTTCCATGTTCATCGCTTGACATCTCGGGATTTCATCACTTGACGTCTCTTGACTTCTGTATCCGTCTCTTAATTTCCAGGGCTTCCGTGTCCGTCGGTTAACTATCTAACGGCATCTCCGAATATAGTCCTCCGGGACCCTACATCCAATTACATTCGCTTACGAAGCACACTTTCCAAAATTCAGAAGTTTGCTCCGAGACCCAGGGTCTTCACACCTTGGTATCCCTATTCGGGTCAATAACTGCATCATAGTTAGAAATACTAGCACGACACAAGTCCACTCGGAGTGGTACACTCCACAGCACCAGCTCATACTAGGATCAGAACACCAGGCATGATAGGACTCATGACACAATTCATATCACATCCATGTATTGCATATCATCCTCATAGCATAGCATCTGCCTGTCTCATTGTGCATGTGTGATTTGCTCCTTTGTGCCCTGAACTACGCCCTGGTCTGATTCCCCTTGGGGATACGTAGGCAGCTCACGCGGAGCACGACTAGCACTGACCTCAGCATCTTTTTTTCATCATTGCATCTTTTGCAACGTTTTTAGCCTAAATCTATAGCCTCCAAAAAGTCCTGTCTCTTCAAAACTTTGGCACTCGCTTGCGACATGCGTTGCCTCGCAAGTTCCTGCCAAAGAGGGGCAAACTGTAGACACCCCATTTTGTCGGCTATCAGATTTAGGAGACCCATAGCTTGGTGGTTCACAATGATCGTAAAAGACTCAAAAGGACTCTTGGAAGTCAGCTCTATCTCTCAGAATGCTCAGAATGACCAAAATACCCCTGAAAGCCCGAAGACTCCCAGATTTGGTCCCAAAGTTCTGAAAACATGCTATGTCGTAAGAAAAATGATAAAATGAGTTTTTAAGTAAAACTGGATGAAATCGTCAGCTCCCAGAGACCCCCGGAAGTCCCGGAAGTTCCCCGAAAGTCCCCGTTGACCGGTGTGACCAAGGTTTGACCAAGTTTGACCAGAGTTTGACCAAGTTTGACCAAGTTTGACCGAAATCGTCCGAATTCACCGGAATCATTCTAAATCATGAGAAAAGTATTAAAACGAGTTTCAAAAGAAAATCGAGCGAAAAGGTCAGCTCTTGGGAACTCCCAGAGATTTCCAGAACTTCCCGGGAATCCCAGGTTTGACCAGTTTGACCAAGATTTAACTTTGGAACCGAGGCACCGAAATAATTTTCAAATATTTTTCACGGATACTAGAGGTCGATAGCTTTTCAACGGTATATCGCACACAATTTTTGGATCTAAAACGAGTTTATTATCAATTTCCGAAGACAAAAACAGGCGATCAAATTGTCTTTTATCGCGAATACCGCAAAACTTTTCAAAGTGACCTACCCCGAACTATTTTTTATGTAAAGTAGACTCCATTATCTTTCCAACGGTATATCACAATCTCAATTTGGACTTTGTATGCATTTTCTGTGAATTTCGGACGAAATAGGGCCTTTTCGCGAATACCGGAACCTCTGGCGGCCTAAACGTAAATTTCTGGGCGTCTGAGGAGCAATGCCGCCGCGGCACTGGCCCAGTGCCGCCGCTGCACTCAAACCTCGCAGAGTCCATTTTTGTAATTTTTTTGGGGGTCCAATTTGATTAATTGAAAGTCAAAACGACATAGTTTTGTGTTCACAGTTGTTTGGGACCAATGGGAGTACTTCTAAAACCCCAAAACCACCCCAAATTGGCCTATATAAACCCCCCATTGCTCTTCATTTTGGGGGGGTCAAGTGCAAAGCTCAAAAAGTTGTAGAGAAGAAGAGAGATAGAGATAGGTTTAGAAGAGAGAAAGGGAGCTTCTCCCATTGATTTTCCATAAGAAAGTGAGTTTTATTCTTGTTTTCTTCCATCATCCTTCTATATACTTCACATTCAAAGTCCACTCCACCCCTCATTCTTGAGCATTCATGAGATAGGAAGCTACTTCCATGTCCAAATGTCAAAATCTATGAGTGAAACATCAAGCTACAAGTCCAAAATCACATTGATTATCATCTATTGATTGCTATTTACTTGCTTTGATTATATATATGTTCATCTCTCCTTATCTCATTTCTTTTTCTTTTCTTTATTTACTTACTAGTTCATCATCATCTAAGTGATGACATGAAGTTTGGGGTGAGTGAATCCTTATGGATAGTAGCTCTTGACCTCAAAAACATGTTTGATAGATGATGATCATAACCTCAATACTTCCAAGGTATTCTTGGAATGTATTGAAGTTATGCCCAAAAATAAAATAAATCTCTCCAACAATCTTGGAGGTTCTTAAATGATGAGTTTGATGTAGGTATTCTAAGTGGCTATGATCCTTATTGAGTGTTGAAAACATGTTTTCAAAACATCTATTTCAAAACCCCTCTCAATCCCTCTCATTTGGTTTCAAGAAACAAAACTTTGTTTTCTCCAAAATCTTCAAAACAATGAGTCAAAACAGTGAGTGAGTTGAGTTCAAAGATTTCTCTAGAACTCAATACTCAACATATGGATGCAAGGCCACTTGGAAAGTCTTCCTAACTCATTGGAGAACACCCATGATTTTTGGTTTGACTTGGAAGTACTTGGAAATGGTCCATTTGGGGCCCCAACATTCCTTCCAAACATTCTGTTTTTGCTGTCACAGCAGCTAGGTCAACTTACGCCCTCTTTTCCAGAAAACTTTTCCAAAAGGGGTGGTCCTAACTTATTTTTCCCTTAAAATTCAATGTCTTAGGAAACTTTCTGTATAAAATGGGCCTCTAGATCATTCTTTTTCATTTTCTAAGATTTTCTAACATTTCAGTCGACAGTACGAACTCTGTTTCTGAGTGACCCCTATTGTTTATATAATTTCTCTCAATCTGTGATAGCTATTCAAGATTGGCCTTTTGGATTTTGTTCTAGACACAATAAGGAACATCTCCATAAAAAATCATGCATTGAAAACATTCCTAACCCCTCTTTTCAAATTCCAAAAGATCATGCTACTGTTCTGTCCACTATTCACAGCAAGTATACTTTAACTTTCATTCTTTGATTTGATGCTCATATGCATTCCAAATTAGTTCATATCTTAGGAAGTAGTTCATACTACATTTGTAAATATCCCATATTAATTTCATTCATTCATTCTTGCACATTTTAGACTTCTAAGTCATTCTAGGAATCCATGTACACAAAAACACACTACAACCTTTGCACATTTTAGATACATACATTGCATTCATGCAAGATTTGGGGTTTTTGTAACTCTTAATCTAAGGAGATTATAAGGAATGAACTCGATCACCCGTTCATGCTTCCCCTTTGATCTAATCATCCTTTCTCATCCGTCCCGGGGATTGAGAGATCTTCTTTTCCCAAGATTAACATGCATCATTCTAGCCTTGCTAAGCATATTTTGATTTCTTTGATTATTTGTTCCAAGAACAATTCATGTCCCCTTTAGATTAGGAAAACTTGATTAATTGATATATGATTAGACGATTTTTTCCTAGGTTTATTTGTGTGATCTTTCACTTCGCATTGTGTGATATTTGGCTTAGATCTTATGAATGATATCTTATCTTTAGATCTTCCATTTCAAGTTTCTTATGTGATGTAATATACTATCGTAGTATTATTTGTCGAACCATACATAGTATAAGATGATTATTTGGATGCTAATTGAGGCCTGTCGAAAGATGGGGCGAGTTGAGGGTGTTTTAGTCGCGACAAAGGCTCCTTCCTCTCTCGTACCAAAACCCCGAACCAAGTTCTTTGGTTATGAAGGGCCGGTGCCCTTATCCGCTTGGGTGAGTCAAAATTAGGTTTCTTGGTTCCTTAAAGACCAAGTGGCGACTCTGTATCTGTTTTCAACAGACCTATTTTCTTTCTTTGATTCAAATCA
This sequence comes from Hydrangea macrophylla, assembly GCA_033977485.1. NCBI lineage: Eukaryota > Viridiplantae > Streptophyta > Magnoliopsida > Cornales > Hydrangeaceae > Hydrangea > Hydrangea macrophylla. The sequence continues at coordinate 7,768,221 of CM066982.1, read as the reverse complement.
ATTTCAAAACAATCTCAAACAAGAGAAGTGGTCCGATTCCGCGTGTCCACACACGCGGAATCCGTCGTCCACTCCCGGTTTTTCCTGTTTGTTTCCGGGGTTTCAGAATTGATCCTTTGTTTTGAAATTGATTTGAAAGAAAACAAGAGGTTGATTTCGAAGAAAAGAAGGTCTTTCGAAAACAAATTCAGAGTCGCCACTTGGTCTTTAAGGAACCAAGAAACCTAATTTTGACTCACCCAAACAGATAAAGGGCACCGGCCCTTCATAACCAAAGAACTTGGCTCGGGGTTTTGGTACGAGAGAGAAAGGAGCCTTTGTCATGACTAAAACACCCTCAACTCGCCCCGTCTCTCGACGGGCCTCAATTAGCATCAAAATAATCATCTTATACTATATGTGGTTCGGCAATTACTATTATGATAGCATATTACATTACATAAGAATCTTGAAATGGAAGATCAAAAGATAAGATATCATTAATAAGATCTTAGCCAAATATCATACAATGCAAAAGTGAAAGATCACACAAATAAACCTAAGAAAAATCGTCTAATCATATATCAATTAATCAAGTTTCCTAATCTAAAGGGGGCATGAATTGTTCTTGAAACAAATAAATCAAAGAAAATAAAGATGCTTAGCAAGCTAGAATGATGCATGTTATTCTTTGAGAAGAGAAGATCTCTCAATCCCCGGGACGGATGAGAAAGGATGATTAGATCGAGGGGAAGCATGAATGTGTGATCATGATCATTCCTTATAATCTTCTTAGATTAGGAGCCATGAAAGCCCCAAATCTTGCATGGATGCAATGTATGATCTTAAAATGTGCAAAGATTGTAGTGTGTTTGTTTACAGGAATTCCTAGAATGACTTAGAAGTCTAGAATATGTATGAGTGTATGAAAGAAATCATCATGGGATATATATAAATGTAGTATGAACTACTTCCTAAGACATGACCTAATTTCGAATGCATGTAAGCATCAAATCAAAGAATGAAAGTTAGAATGTGCTTGTTGTGAATAGTGGACAGAACAGTAACATGATCTTTTAGAAATTGAAAAGAGGGGTTATGAATGTTTTCAATGCATGATTTCTTATGGGGATCTTCCTTATTGTGTCTAGGACACAACCCAAAAAGTCAATCTTTAATAACTACCACAAATTGAGAGAAATCATATAAACAATAGAGGTCACTCAGAAATAGAGTCTGTACTGTCGACTGAAATGTTGAAAAATCTTATAAAATGAAAACAAATGATCTAGAGGCCCATTTTATACAGAACGTTCCCTAAGACAGTGAAGTTTGAGGGAAAAATAAGATAGGACCACACCTTTTGGAAAATTGTTCTGAAAAAGAAGTTGGAAGTGGACCTAGCTGCTGTGACAGCAAAAACAGAATGTCTGGAAGGAATGTTTGGGTCCAAATGGACCATTTCCAAGTACTTCCAAGTCAAGCCAAATATCATGGGTGTTATATAATGAGTTAGAAAGACTTTTCAAGTGGTCTTGCATTCATACATTGAGTATTGAACTCAAAATAATTCCTTGAAGTTAAATGACTCACTGTTTTGAGGGTTTTGAGAAAAACAAGGTTTATTTCTTGAAATCAAAATGAGGGGTTTAAGAGGGGGGTTTTGAAATGGGGGTTTTGAAAGTATACTTCCAGAACTTGGATGAATATTCTAACCACTTGGAATATCAATTCCTAACTCATTTCAAGAACTTCCCAAGTATTTGCAAAACATGGTTATATTTGAAAACCAAACTCAAGAATCTATGGGAGTATGATACATGAGAGGATAGATGATACATGATATGATATAGCATACTAAAAGTGGTAAAGAACATGTGCATGGGATATGGATTCATCTAGATACAAGAGAGTGTTGCATCAAAGTGTGAAAGTCAAAAAGTGAAATGCTGTGAATAGTGGACAGACTGTATGCATTACTTTGTAACATTATAATGGGAGGTCAAACATACCTAGGAAAATGTGGGAAAAGTCAGAGATCATCCTTATTGTGTCTAGAAAATAACCCAAAAAGCCAAACCTCAATAGCTATCACAGATTAAAAGAAATAAATCAGAATGTACACATGACTCAGAAACAAAAGCTACACTATTGACTGATTTTGTATGATTTTTCATAAATCAAAGAAAGGGTTTATGATGACCCATTATATACCAAAAGTTTCCTAAGACACCCAAGTTTCATAAAAGAAATAGAAAAGATATATGTACAGTGACGAAAACATCCAGAATAAGTGCAAAAAGTCAGGTAAACATTTTGTGAGAACAGAGACAGATTATGAATATGAACTTCTTAAATCCGAAAATAATACTTTCACACCTCTATAATTGATGGAAAAAATTGGAGACAAACTATGATGTCTTAGGAAGATTTTCCAAGTGGTTTCATCATCATAACGTAGGTATTTAATTCAAAACAAATCTTTGAATCTGAACAGCTCACTGTTTTGAATCATTCTTGAAGAAAATGGGTTTGGGTTTTGAAATAGAGTTTGAGTTCTTGATTGGGGGTTTTGAAATAGATGTTCAAAGCATGAACTTAAACTCTTGAGATGACCATGTGACCACTTAGAACCTCATCCAACCTTGAATCATCAAAGAACTCCCAATATTATTAGAGAGATTCATTTTTATTTTGAACATAACTTCAAGGATACCTTGGAGGTATTGACGTTATAATCATCATCTATCAAACATGTTTTTGAGGTCAAGAGCTACTATCCATAAGGATTCACTCACCTCAAATTTCATGTCATCATCTAGAAGATGATGAACTAGTAAGTAAATAAAGAAAATCAAAAAGAAATGAGGTAAGAAGAGATGAACATAATATGAACAAGCAAGTAAATAACAATCAATAGATGATAATCAATGTGATTTTGGACTTGTAGCTTGGTGTTTTACTCATAGATTTTGACATTTGGACATGGAAGTAGCTTCCTAACTCAAGAATGCTCAAGAATGGTGATTGGGTATATTGATGATGAAGTATATAGAAGAATGGTGGAGGAAAACAAGATTAGAACTCACTTTGATTGGAAAAAATGGAAGAAGAAGACTACTTCTTCTCTTTATCTCTCTATATTTTTCTAGAGTTTCTTCCTAAGCTCTCTCTAAGCTTCCATGTCTTTCCTCTAAATGGAAGTAAATGGCTTCTTTTATAGGCAAATGAGGGGTGATAAATGGAGTTTTAAAAAGTTTAAAATGGTCTCCCATTGGTCCAAAATAAGCTGGGAACCAAAACTACGTCGTTTTGATTTCTAATATATCAAATTGGACCCCCAAAATAAATTACAAAAATATACTGTTCTGGGGGAGAGTACCACGGCGGCACTGGGCCAGTGCCGCGGTGGCAGTGGGCTAGTGCCACGGCGGCACTGCTCTTCCTTCGTCCAGATAATGCTGTTTAGGCCCCCTGAGGTTCCGGTATTCGCGAAAAGGCACTATTTCGTCCGAAATTCACAGAAAATGCGTATGAACTCCAAACTGAGGTTGTGATATACCGTTGGAAAGGTAATGGAGTCTACTTTACATAAAAAATAGTTCAGGGATAGCTCACTTTGAAAAGTTTTGCGGTATTCGCGATAAAAGCCGATTTGATCACCTTTTTCGCCTTTGGGAATTCATAATAAATTCGTTTTAAATCCAGAAATTATGTGCGATATACTGTTGGAAAGATATTGACCTCTAGTATCCATGAAAAATGTTTGAAAAATGATACGGTGCTCCGGTTTCAAAGTCAACTTTTTGGTCAAACTGGTCAAATCAGAGACCTCCAAGAAGTTCTGGGGACTTCTGGGAGCTCCCAGGAGCTGACGTTTTCATCCGATTTTCTTTTAAAACTCATTTTAACACTTTCCACATGATCTAGAATGATTCTAGCAAATTTCGACGATTTCGGTCAAACTTGGTCAAATCTGGTCAAACCTTGGCCAAATCGGTCAACGGGGACTTTCCGGGAACTTCCGGGGGTCTCTGGGAGCTGACGATTTCATCCGATTTTACTTAAAAACTCATTTTATCATTTTTCTTATGACGTAGCATATTTCCAGAACTTTTGGTCCAAATCTGGGAGCTTCTGGGCTTTCAGGGGCATTTTGGTCATTCTGAGCATTCTGAGAGATAGAACTAACTTCCAGGAATCCTTTTAAGTCTTTTTCGATCATTGTGAACCACCAAGCTATGGGTCTCCTAAATCTGATAGCCGACAAAATGGGGTGTCTACAATTAGTCAGGTTCATTTTCAAATCAATTTTCCAAAATTAGTAATCACTCAGACTCATATTCAAACTATTGCTAAAATCGGGAGTCAATCAGACTCAAAATCATGCTATTTTCAAAAATCAGGAGTCAATCAGAATCGAATCCGATTCAATTCCAAAATAAGGAGCCAATCAGACTCAACTTGACTTAATTTTTAATTTTCAAAATTAGGAGTCAATCAGACTCAAATTTGATTCAAAATTTAGAGTCGATTATACTTAAATCAATTTATTTCATAAATCAGGAGTCAATTAGACCCGAATTCACAATATTTCACAAAAATCGGGAGTCAATCAGATTGGAAGCAAAAACAATTGGGAGTCAATCGGACTCAAATCAAATCAAATCAAATCAAAATTTTCAAAATCAGGAGTCAAATCAAACTCGTATTAAATTAATTTTTAAAAGTTAAGAGTCAGTTGGACTTAAATCCACATTATTTCAAATAATCAGGAGTCAATCAGACTTGAAGCAAATCAATTTTCTAAAATTCAAACTCAATCATACTCAAATTCACCTTATTTCAAACAATCGAGAGTCAATCAGACTCGAAGCAAATCAATTTTCTAAAATCAGGAGTCAATCAGATTCGAATTCCATTATTTTAAGCAATCGGGAGTCAATCTAGACTCAAATTCAAATCAATTTTTGGAATCAAAAAGTTAATTGGACTCACAATCAATTTTATTTCCAAATCAGGGGTCAATCAGATTCAAATTCGACTTATATTTCAATTCAAGAGTCAATCAAATTCAGATCGTGATAAGGGCATTTAAGATCATTTTTCAAATCTCGGGGGTTCATTCAAAATGAGGAAAAATCCTGAGGGTTATCTAAGCAAAATTCGGTGGTCCCCAATATAAATATGAAAGTTTGGGAGAAAAGGGCCACTTATCATGCGTGGTGGCACTCGGTGAATGAGTGCCGGTGCGGCACTCGCTAACTACCGTACGGTACTCAGTGAGTGCCGATACCTTTTCACCATCTGCCGGTTTGGCCGGCAGTTTGCTTAAAAACTCAAGTTCTTTTCTTTTCTTTTTCATTCTCTTCTCCTCTCCTACGAGCTTCCTCTAAAAAATCCTCCTCCCTCTTGATTCTCAACTCAAGAATCAACTTAAGCCAAGGTATGTTCACCCTCTCTTATGCCAATGTTGCATTTTTTTAAAACTTTATTCATGCTTAAAATCATAGTTATCTTATATGTTTTCTTGATTTCCCCAATTCCTCTTGCATGATCTTACTTTCCTTCATGTTTTCTTGTAGATTCAAAAATGACCAGCGGTTCGGGATCCCAAGGTGCCTCTAGGAAAAAGTACAAACCCTCTACTGGCCACAACTTGTCATTTCTACTTGCCGACCCCGACCTCTCGGCACGAGCCTTTAACAAATTAGTATAATCTTAACTTCTCTTATTCTCTTATTCTCTTATGACAATGGATGCAATGTATGATGATATGTGGTGCCTAATGCATATATGTGTATGTTCTTGATCTTGTGCATTCTTAGCATCCTCAAACTATTGCCATGCCCTTTGATTGACTTTGAAACTTTATGTATTAGGCTCAATGTGTCGAACTTGACATTATGCTTTTCTCCTTTTGTTTGGGTGGTTTCATTGATTTTGTGCCGAGATCACGCTCCAAATTTTCCATTACCTCATTTATTCCTTATGATGAGAGGGGTCGCGTCGATCCCTACAAGCACTCAAATTCTACCCCATATTAGGTTGATTTATTTTATATGCACATATGAGCCTAGAATTCACGATCATGGATTTTTTTTGGACTCAAAATCCTTATTATTATTTTTTTCTTTACAATCGAGGAATCGTCATGACTCCAAGAGAATTTCATTTTTTTCAAAAATACGGAGTCACTTATCACTCAAAAAAATTCCTCTTTTTTCAAAATCGAGAATTCCATTTCATTCATTTTTCTTTCGTAAAATCAAGGAGTCGCTATGAATCCAAAGGTTTAATTTTTCAAAATCATAGAGTCGCTATGATTCAAAAAAAATTTCTTTTCTCAAAAGAAGTTTGACACACATTTTTTTTACATCAAAGAATTCAAACTTTACAGAGTCACGGAGTCGCTGCGACGACAAAGAATTCCATCATTATTTTTATAAAATCATAGAGTCTCTAGGACTCAAAAGAATTTTTTTTATTTCCAAACTTTATTGATTATGTTATCCTTCAATCTTTCTTGTTATTCTCCCCTCTTATCCTTATCCGTTTCTCGCTTTTGCCCTTTTACAGATGCCCGAGACTGCCCTCAAGGGCCATGGGAGTTTGGCCCATGGTCGCAGATGGTATGAGGAGCTCTCTGAAGAAGTTCAGAATGGGATCAATGTCGCACGCTTTGGGCTTTTTGTGTTGCTCCTGGAAAAAAAGCTCGAATGATATGACCCATATTCAGACCTTGGCAGAGAGGTGGTGGGATACAACAAATACATTCCACTTGCCGTTCGAGGAGATGACGATGACCCCTTTGGACTTTGCCATGATCACAGGCATTCCATTTGGCGGCCTCCCTGTGGTCCTCTGTGACGATCTCCCTAACCGACATGAGCAAATCATTGACCTACTCGGGGCCTATCCTGGAGAGTTCATCGTTCCTGTAAAGTGGTTTTTGGACACTTTTAGAGGCAGGTCTTCACCGATGATCAGATGATCCAGGCCTTCATCATGTATGTGCTGGGTTGCTCTTTGATGAGCATGAGAGGAGATAGGATCAATTTGAGGTACTTAGCCTCTTTAGAGAACATCGCTCGCATTCCCCAATATAACTGGGGAGGGGCAGGGTTGGTCACCCTCTTCCACCACATGAACGAGGCTTCTAGGGGTAACATCCCCTCTACTGGCGGGTACTGGAGAGCCTGGGAGGTAAAGTAAAACCTTCTTTTTATACTATAATTATTTTTTCTTCTTTTTTTTAGTCATTTCTCCTGATTTTATTTTGAACATTGGATTCACTCCTTAACACATTTTTGGGCAGATATGGTCCCATGAGTACCTTCGCATGAGGGCTTCCAGCACTAGGGAGAGCGAGGCCGCCATTATGCCTCAAGGCCTGAAATGGAGAAAAGGGGTGACGGCCGAACGGTGGGGGCCCACGGCTTCGTTGGTTAGAGGAAACTCCTCACAACCTTACGGGAGGTCCACGTGATATGGAATTCGTGGGAGGTGGCCCTTCTAGAGGCTAGTGCAGAGATCTAGGCTGCTATGGGTTTTACTAGGATGAGGATACTGATGGTGGGAGAGGCGTGCCAAGAGTGGTACCTCGGTGAGAGGGTGACTAGGCAGTCTCTTGTTGCCCCAGCTTTCTATGTGCCGAGGGCTCCCCCAGCAACCATGAGGAGCACCAAGACCCTAGACCACGAAGACTTTATCGCCGCTCTAGGTGGGGAGAATATTGCAAATCATTTAGATGGCCCAGACGGCTATGCCAATTTCAGATTAAATTCACTCATGCACAATTTTCCTCTATGGACGTCACTCAGGTAATAGACTTTTCACCCCTTTTATTATTTTTTTTTTTGAGATTTCCTTTTAACTTTGCAAAAATGCTTACTAAGCCTTGAATTTTTTTTTTCTTAGCAGTTGGTCCCTGGAGCAACTAAACCTCCAGCCCTCCCATAGTGGAACTGGAACGTGCTTATGGTCTATATGGGCCAGGAGACCATATACCAGCTAACTCCCTATGCTCAGAATGTCCCAACCATCCTCTTGTAGTATGATACAGTTCCCAGAGATTATGCTGAGGAGGGGCTATCATATGCTCACACGGTCCAACACTGGATTCATGGCCATGAATGGAGGGTAAGTTTTGAAACTATTCTGTTTTTCAATTATCATTACTTTTATTCTTTGCCTTTGATTGTTGTAACATTAATGCTTGAATCTCAATTTTTTTCTTTCAAGCTGATGGAGCGAGGGCCAATGCGGAGCTTCAAGCCAGAGCTTTGGTATTTATCTTGGCTCTCTTCTCTCTAATGATTTTGCAGATTCAGATTCCAAAGAATTTCATATTTATACAAATCGAGTCTGAAGACTCAAATAATTTTATTTTCTTACAAAGTCGAATCCAAGGACTTGAAAGAATTTTCACCATTATTTTGCAAAATTGAGTCTAAATATTCAAAAGAATCTTATATTATCAACAAAGTACCTTCAACAAAACCATGTTTACAACAAAACGAGCCTAAAATCTCAAGATCTTCGAAAGAATTTCATATTCACACTACTTGATTTCAAGAACTTCAAAGGAGTTTACATTTTTCTTTTAATAGAGAATTTCACTTCACTTCTTGTTCGTCCTTGTCTCTATTTTGTCCTTTTTCAAGAACTCAAAAATACGAATATGAGGAGGTAACTTCAAGAGTTCTAATTAAGCCAAGGCGGAGACTATCATGGAGGTGCTAGAGGCATCGGCCAGGGTGGTGATGGTGGCGACGGCGGAGATGGTAGGGATGGGGGAAGCCAGACAGCTCCCCAGGCACCTAGAAGGAATCCTCGTCACTGATAAGGATGATCTACTCCTCTCTCTCTCTTTTTTACTTTATGGAGTCCCTGCATGGACAAGATAGTAGAAAACTTCTTTTGTTCATGCTTTTCCTTCCCCCTCACTTTGAGTAATTCAGACGAATGGTATGGATAGATGATACTTATGCATGGTGGCCTGCGAGTCAATGTTTTTTTAAATTTTACTTCAGGCTCGTGTTTCTATGGATGTATATTTTGTTAGCTCAAAAATGTGAACGTTCTTGTTGATTTTGATCTTGTTTTTTGATGAACGGTGCAAAGGAATCGATACTAGGATGCCAATTTCTCAATATATACACAATTTTTGCTTTTCTTTATGCAGGTATTGGGCTTATTATGATTACAAACTGCTCTAGGGACTGTTTAGACTCTGACCGGCACTCAATGAGGCTTATCGGTACTCACTGAATGCCGGGCGGCACTCATCAAGTGCCGGTCGGCACTCAGCGAGTGCTGCCTCTTTTTTACCGAGTGCCGCCCAGTTACTTTATACTTATAAAAGTTCATTCTTGTCCACTCTAAATTTCCAAGCTTCCTTATTTTCATTCTCATCTATTCTCTCATCCCATACTCATTCTTATTTCATCTCCCATGGCTCCTATTAGTCCTGACATTCTCTTCCCATGGATGGATTTTGTCTCAGGTATCAATCGACTCAACTTCGAGTCCCACCGGCTGACCTCTTTTCTTTTCGTCATATGGCTCTAGACGAGGACCTGCTCTAAGCTGTCATCAGGTGCTGGGATCCACACTCCATGTCTTTCGGTTCGGTCAGGAGGAGATCTGTCTTTTATTTGAGGAGTTTAGCATTGTTCTCCACATCGACCCTTATGCTGATCTGATTGTCCCCCAAATACAGGCGGGATACGTCCAGGATCTAGCGACTCTTCTCCATATTTCCCGTAGTGCTGCCAGTTCTTTCATCCATGACCGCCATATCGATTTCGACTGTCTCTCTACTACTTATGCCCCCATCGGAGATCCGGATGATGGAGAATATCAGATTATCAGGCGCAGTGCCCTTTCTTTGGCTATGCTTTCCCACTTCCTATTTTAGTCTTCTGCCGACATCCTTATCCCCATAATTCGCGGTCTCCGAGAGATGAGGAGTGCAGTCATGTTAGTCCTCAGGGAGACTCTACTGGGTCTTGACCACGCTTATGCTACCGGGGCCATGCTCTGTCCTGGGGTTCCCCATGTTCTTCAGGTTTGGCTTCTGGAACTCTAGGTCTGTTCATTCATCTTTCTCATCTTGGGAGACAGCTCTCTTATGACCGTTTAGGGGTTTGCCGCTTATTTCATTCTGTTGACGGCTGGTTCTCTTGGCTCCAGAGTCTCTTTTATGAGGACATCCACCGGGTATGCCCCAGATGGATTTACTGCTCAGTTACGGTACGGATCCCTGGACGTCCCGGGATTTGGCTATCAGGTTTGCACGTTACCAATTTTTATGTTCTAGGTCGGGTGATCCGCCAGTTCGGGCTGCTTCAGGATGTTTCAGATGCTGTTACTACAATTTTTTTGAGGAGTTCCGCCCTACACCCTTCTACCATAAGGCTCTTTGCCGAGGCTTGGCATAACAGAGTGTCGGCTCCCTTCTGAAGAGTTCCTGCTTTAGTTGTTCCTACTGCCGAGTACCTTTTCAAGATTAGACTTTGGTCGGGAGATAGATTTACGACAGACATAAGAAAAAGGAAACAACAAGAAGATTTCATTTTCAAAAAGCTTTGACAAACCCCTGCTTACTCTTACTGCGCTTTGAATCATGCCATGTATTTTCATTTCCAAAGACTTTTACTTGTATTTTGAAAATGTCCTAATCATGTTAAATCGTAGTTTACACTCTTCCAATCTTTTCAAGTTATGAAAATTTTCCTCTTAATGTCTCTTTTAGCTTTTGTTACTTTGCTTTGAGTCTTGCTTTAGAGCTTTAATCATTCTATACCATGAATTCTCATTTACTTCCACATACTGCATATTTTGATAGCCAATAGATCCATAAATGGGTTTAGATATTATCTGGGTTCTTCGAATTAGTAAACAAAGTTTGCCACTGGTCTTGTGGCTCTGATGTGGTTCCGAGCAAATGCAAGTCTGCCCCTAGTTTGGCGTAGAGGAACTCAAAACATTGGATTTTGTCAAGAGTTGGGTTTTATTTGGACCGAGGGCCTTGGGAGCCCACCTACTAAACCCCGAATGGGTATCAAGTCCATAGTAGTTCAACCAAGGCTAGAAGGGAAGTACCTTTTTCAGGCAAAATTTTTTGACCGAACCGATCAGGTTGCGGACGTATCTCCTATCGAGAATCAGGTCAAGCGTAGTTCATCAAGGTAGGAAGTTTTGAAAGACAAGGTTTCAAGCAAAATATTTCTTGAGGCGATCGAGGTTAATTGGTTGTTTATATTCAACCCCATCTAGGTCCATAAGATAGGCAGCCCCTCCAGAGAAAAAAGTGTCTTAATGATGTATGGTTCGACCCAGTTGGGTTTGATTTTGCTCTAGGGTCATAAATGGGCGTTTTAAGCTCTTTAAGGACCAGATCACCCTCAGCAAGCTTCCTTGGACGAACCTTTTTGTTGAAAGCACGAGCTATCCTCTTCTGATATCCCCGAGTGTGGTTTATTGCTGCCACCCTCTTTTCATCTAGTAGCATTAACTCTTTATATCTCCTTCACAGCCATTCAAGTTCGGTCACTTCACACTCCGCCAAAACCCTAAGAGATGGTATTTCCACTTCAACCAGAAGAACAACTTCCATCCCATAGACTAACGAATATGCCGTAGCCCCTGTCGAAGTTCTTACAGAAGTCCGGTAACCCCATAATGCAAACGGTAGTTTTTCATGCCAATCCCTTTATGTATCCATCATTTTTCCTAGGATCGCCTTTACATTTTTATTAGCTGCTTCTACTGCTCTATTTGTTTGAGGCCTATATGGAGAAGACTAGTGGCAAGTGATCCTATACTTCTCTAAAAGCGGGATGACTTCTCCTTGGAAATGGCTACCATGATCGAAAATGAATTCATTTGGAACCCCATATCTGCAAATTATGTTCTTCTCGATAAAACTCACCACATCCTTAGCCTTCAAAGTTGCATATGACGCTGCTTCCACTCATTTGGTAAAATAATCTATTGCCACAATTATGTATCGGTGTCCGTTGGAGGCTTTCAGAACCACTTCACTGATGATATCTATACCCCACACGGAGAATAGCCAAGGGGTGGTCATGATATAAAGTTGGGAAGGCGGGGTATCCATTAGGTTTGCATGGATTTGGCACTTATGGCATTTCCTTACATACTTACAGTAATCTTTATCCAAGGTTGTCCAGTAATAGCCTTGCCGAATTATCTTCTTTGCTAGCATGTGTCCACTCATGTGTGGTCCACGAACTCCTTCATGTATCTCTTCCATCATCCTTCTTGCTTCTCTCCCATATAGACACTCCAGATTATAACCAACATAAGAATTTTTCCACAATTTCCCTACGTAAATTACGAACTAAGCGAAACCTCCGAATCACCTTTTTATCCTTTTCTGAAGCCCTCTCGGGGTATTTATCCTTTTCAATAAAACTCAAAGCATCCACATACCATGGCACTTCTACCTCCTCTCCTTCAATGGCTGCGATCACCTCAAATGATGACCGGGTCCTCTCTTCTATGGATAGAGGAATCATGGTAATTCCTATAGGGATTTGGATCATTGAGGCTACCGTTGCTAGGGAATCGGCTAATTGGTTTTCTTCACGAGGAAGGTAGTAGAATGAGATTTTCTAAACTGCACTTTTAAGCTTTCTAGATATTCATGTTAAGGTCTCAACTTCGCATGTTTTATTCTCCAACCCCTTCTCACTTGCGATATCATCAAATTAAAATCTCCAAAGACATCAATCTTTTCAACTTTTAGGGCCAAGGCTGCTTCCATCCCATTTATACATCCTTCGTATTCCACCGTATTATTGGTTGAATTATACTTAAGCTTGACGGCCAGCAGGATGGGGGCTCCACTAGATGATATAAGGATGATTCCAACTCCATAACCTATCTGTTTGGCGGCTCCATCAAAATTCATTCTCTATAAATCTTCTTTCACCTCTATTACTCCTTCATTAGGGAATTTAAACTCTCATTTCTCCTCGGATTCTATGGCAAGGTCGACTAGATATTCGATAACGGCTCTCCCCTTGATAGATTTGGAAGTGACATACCTTATATCGAATTCGGCTAGCATCATGGTCCACCGGGAAATCCTACTAGCTAGGGTGAGTTTTTTGAATAGGTATTTGAGTGGGTCCATTCGAGCTATTAGTGTCACAGGAAAGGCTAGCATATAATGTCTGAGGCGACAGGTATACCATACCAGGGCGCCCAACAGGCATGTTCTAGTGGTGAATAGTTCAGCTCGTATCTGGTCATTCTTTAATAAAATAGTATGTCGCTCTCTCCACACGGCCCTCTTCCTCTTCCTAGGCCAACATACACCCCATCGAGTTCTCGGTTACGGAAAGGTATAGGAGCAAAGGTTTTTCGAGTTTGGGAGGTGATAGGACAGGTGGATTTTGAAGGTAGGTTTTGATCTTTTCAAAAGCTTTCTGGCACTGGCTATTCCATTCAAACTTTTCCCCCTTCCTTAACAACTTGAACAGTGGGTCACAGGTTATAGTGAGTTTGGATATGAAACGGCTGCTAAACTGTATTCTACCTAGAAATCCCCTCAACTCCTTCTCATTCTTTGGTGATGGCATTTCGGTTATGGCTTGAATTTTGGTCTAGTCTACCTCAATCCCCTTCTGTATAATGAGAAATCCTAACAGCTTTCCCGTGGTAACCCCAAAAGTGCATTTCTGCGGGTTTAACCTCATTCTAAACTTCCTAAGTCTCTCAAAGAATTTCCTTAATGCCTCTAAATGTCCTCCCCTTTTCTTGGACTTCACTATCATTTCATCCACCTATACCTCCACTTCTTTATGGATCATGTCATGTAGTAACGTAGTGGCGGCCCTTTGATGAGTTGCACCCGCATTCTTAAGTCCAAATGGCTTAACCCTATAACAGTAAGTTCCCAAGGGTGTGATAAAAGTAGTCTTCTCCCTATCCTCCGGTGCCATTTAAATCTGATTATACCTCGAGAACCCATCAATGAAAGACAAGAGTTCGGGTCCCACGGTATTATCCACTAGCACATCAATATAGGGTAAAGGGAAATCGTCCTTAGGGCTGGCTTGTTCAAATCTCAAAAATCAACACAAACCCTAATGAAACCGTCCTTTTTTTGGAATTGGTACAATGTTAGCGACCCAATCTGGGTACACGATGACAATCAAGAATCCAGCTCTTTATTGCTTTTCAACTTCATCCTTCACTTTAAGCACCAATTTAGGCCTCATTCGCCTCAAATTTGTTTTACGTGTTTTGAATTTGGGAAGAGGGGAATATGATGTTGGACTATCTCTGGATCAATTCCTGGCATATCGTCATAAGACCATGCAATGACATCTTTGAATTCATTTAATAGATTGATTAATTCTTTGCTTTCCTCTTTACTAAGTGTAGAGCCAATAGAAACATTTTGCGGACTATCTTCATTTCCTAAATTAATTGTCAAAGTGATTTCTATGATTTTACATGCAGATTCATTTTTTGTTTTAATTAATTTTTGCAATTCATTCGGTATTTCATCACATTCATTGCATGCATCATAGTTATTATTATGCGCAGTCGAGTAAGCAAAATTAGTCGTTTTCTCATTGATATTCTCAGGAGTGATTACAACAGACATTGAGATATTAAGACGCCTTATATGGGCCATTACAAACTCTGGGGAGGGGGGATACCTATCACTAGACTCAAACACCCATTCTTTGTTAGCCCCTTGCTTGATCTCCACAGTGTCATAGCTCAGCAAACCCTTTGTCTCTCCTTCATTCTCTGGCTCTTCCTCATCCCTTGGCTCTTCCCCATTATCCAGCTCTTCCTCATTTTTCGGTTCTTTCTCTTCCCCTAACTCCTCACCATTTTCTTTATTCTCTTCGCTTACCTCATTTTTCCCATTTTCTTCTTTCGCATCTTTTCCCGAATCGCCCTCTTTGGTTTCCTCACTTTTCCCCTCTAACAGATTTTTCATCGCTGAACCATCCAATGTGCCAATCCAGTCCTAAACAATGGCAGATTTAGTAGGCACCTGAAGGTAAGGATCTTCATAGTCAGAGAAGTCATGTGCAAAGAATATCTCAAATCCTGGCTTCACACGCTTATCTACACTATCCATCCATGGTCTGGGAAGCCACAGAATAGAAAATTCTCCCCTTCTTTGACAAAATATCCATTGAGAGTCTTCATATATGGCTCTATCGGTGCATCGATCGCTTTCTTCTTTTTCCTCATTTCTTTCTTTGTCGGCTAATACCTAACCCGCGAGTGTGGGTTATGAGATGATGTTTGGAAATTCTGGAAAACGTTGGTGCTTCTTACCCAATCCCATCCCTGGGAAGAACCCCATAATCCCGGCTACCAATGGACTCGCGTATTGGTCATAGTAAAGTGGCAGGAACTCCTTTGGCTTGCTATTTTCCACCATATTAATGAATTCGAATCCGCCTAAACTCACTTCCTCTTCTTGTACTTATACTTCCAAGACTGGGGCACTAGACGAAGCTTCTGATGTATAAATCCAACTGTCCCCCAGAATATCGCAAATTTTATTCTTCCAAATGCATTTGACTTTTTGGTGGATAGTTAATGGGATGGAACCTAAGCTGTCTAGCCACGGTCTTCCTAAGAGCAAGTTGAACGATGCAGGAATATCGATGATCTGAAATTCTGTTTCCTTTTCTACTGACCCGATGAAGAGGTTTAGAAAAATGATCCCCATAATCACTCACTGAGTGTTGTCATAGGCCCTTACCTTTTGCTCTGACGGAATAAATGTTGACTCATCAAGTCCCATCCTCCTGGCTATTTGGAATGGGCATACATTTAGTGCAGACCCGTTGTCAACAAGACAAGTGGGCAAGGAGTTTCCTAGACATTCGACAGTGATATGCAACGGTTTGTTATGAACCGACCCTCCGGGAGGTAAATCTGCTATGGTAAATGAGATAGCGAGAGTTGGGCTTTTGTAGATCATACCAAGATCCTCTGTGGTGACATCAATGGAAACATCTAACTGATTGAGGGCGTCGAGGACTGTCTGTCTATGACGTTTAGAAGTGATCATTTGCCCCCAAATAGTGATATTTTCTTGTGTCTTTTTGATTTGCTTTAAGACCCTATCTTCTTCCTCTTCTTCGTCCTGCTTCCGTTCCCTTTTCCCAGATCCTGACCCGGATGGTCCTCTTCCAACTCATGTGGCTTAAAGTGTCTTCCTGACTGAGTTAAATGGCTGACTCCTTCCTTTACCCATAGGTTATCTTGTACCCCAGTTACTTCTAAACCTCTTTCCTCACCCTTGTCACGATCGTACCATAAGTCTTCCACCTGATCGATGCTTTGATCATCATTCTCTTCATACCAAACTGAGTTATCAATTTTTGATGCCCACCAATCCAAAGTAGAATCTTCCCCTAACTGCTCCCCAATTACGTAGACTGACATGACTTTTGGTGGTTGATACAATTCCATTGATTCCCCAATCTTGGTAATTAAATTGGAAGGATCGAAAGAAGTTCCTTCTATCTCCAAGAAATAAATGCATGGCGGTGGAGGTACTGCGTGATGATTCGATAGCGGGTTCTTGGTGACATTTGGCAGATTGGCAGGAGGCTCAGATATCACTTTCTTATCTATCAAATCTTAAATTTTGTGCCTCAGCCTCAGGCAACGATTAGTAGAATGTCCTTGCTCTTGATGGAACTTGCAGTATAGGTCAGACTTAAAGTTCGGAGGAGGTGGGTTCGGCCTTGGCCGTGGTTCCAACAAATGAAGATGCCCCTTTGCCCGTAGCTGGTCGAGAGCTGTAGACAGTGATACCCCCATATTCGAAAACTTTCTCAACGGATTATCCCTCCCTCTTTTCGGATAACTTCTTGTTATATGAAACTTCTTCTCTGGTTCACTTAGCTCGTTTACATCTGTAGGTCCTGAATGACCTCCTGAGTGCCCCCCCTCCTGTCTTATAATTCAGACACCTATATCTATGCACTGGTTCTTCTCTCTTGATCACCCCCTCTTGTATTGCATCATCAATCCTAGTTCCTACGTCGAATACTCCAGCGAAGGTGTTGATCAATTGAAAACTCATCTTTTCTTGGTAGATAGGCTAGAGGTTTTTCATCAGCATCCAGATTTGTTCTTTCTCGGTCGGCCTCTGCACCATTTTAGCTGCCTTCCCTCTCCAACGGCTTAAGTACTCAGCAAAAGATTCCTTATTCCCCTGTTTGGTATTCTCCAGATCTCTGACAGTAACGTCCAGGTCTTGATTATACTCGTATTGGGCTATAAATGACTTCATGACCTCTTCCAAGATTCTAGTCTTATTCGGTTCAAGCATAAGGTACCAAGACATGGCAGCCCCGGTTAATTTTTGTTGAAACAAAATAGCCATCATGGTTGTGCTCAAGCCACTTAGCTGAAAGGCCCCTATACACATTCGGATATGGCTATGGGGGTTCCCCGTCCCGTAGAACTTGTCAAACACTGGAATTTTGAACTCAGCGGGTAATATCTCATGAACCTCATCGTATAACCCTTCCAATTCTAGCAGGTAAGTATCGACCCCTTGGGCTTTGCATACTACCCTTTCCAGCTTTTCTACTTTCTTAGCCATCATCTTCTCTTTTTCAGCTCTCTCTTTCTCTACCATTTCCCTTTCTACTCTCGGTACCTTAGCCCTTTCAGGATCATCAAACTAATCCTCCTCCCTAGCAGGAGGAGAAGGATCGACAACTGGTGGATTAGCTATGGGCGGCTGTCGTGCCATTGTTTCCATCATGGTCATCATCCTAGTCATCTGACCTACCTGCTATTCCACTATAGCCCTTAATTCTGCTATCTCTCTCGTGTTTGCTTCTTGTGCCATCTCTCTTCTGACTAACCTTGTAGTGAAATCTCTGTACCAGACTGTGCTTGTAACAGGTTCTATTTTTCACCTACAACCATATATTTTAATTAATTTTGATTCATTTTGAAAGAAAGACTTTTCATTTAATTCCTTTCCTTTTCAATTTTTCCAATCAATTTTATTAAATGCTTGGTGATAAATGAATGATTCATACGTCATACAGATGCGATGGACGTGTGTGTATGCCTATTCTATATGCTAAAAAGCAGAGCATAATCCTAGCACATAAAACACATAAGCACATAAGCACATAAAATCCTCACCCATGTCAAGTGCACTAATTTCTCTGTTCATTGTGATCCTCGCTACCCTTTAAAATATTTGAAAAGCACAATGGGATCCTTTACATTTCTTGGATTTTCCTTTGAAGGTGAAAGCATTTTTCTGCAAAAGACGATTTAAGTTAAAATGTTTACCAAATACTTTTCTAGATTATGAAAATTTTTAAAACAATTCTCACGAACTTCGAAAGGAATGGAGATATGAAAATATTTCTTAATGAACGATGATTGGGTTTACTTTACTTTGATCAAAAGGAAGTAAATTTCAAAGATTTCTTGTAAGAGTGATTTTCCAAAATACTTTGGGATTTGCCAAGATGGATTTGAAAACTTTTGAATAGGAAAGATCACATGATTGGGTAATTACCGCACTTTTCACAAATTCGGATACATACAAGGTCGATGATGCTTAGCTAAACATGATATAAGAGATGTAATCTTATAATCAAGATTTGGAATGTTCTCAGATGTCATAAGACATGAAGAGGAATTGGTCAAAAGTTATTAAGAGGTTACACATCTTTTATCAAGCAAGCATTGTCAACATCTCAAGTAATCCCTTCCGGGCATACAAAACTCCCTAGCATATAATCCTAAGAATAGATTTCCTAAGATTGAAAGGTTCTATAGAAGCTATTATGCAAAGGTCGGGTTTTGATCAAAATAAGGGACCCTTGACACACACCCGATAGGATGCTTCATATACCAACACATTGTACGAGATGAAGGGTGATCACACAGTCCCATGATGGCTTGACCGACCAGATTGCCTTGAGCCTCCAAGGTCATAGTTCCGTGCAATCGACTGGCGAGACATGTAAATGCAATGCAACGGGCACACAAAAATTAATTAATTCGATTAAAAGAATGCTTTCAAGTCTAATCCTCGAGTAAACCCAAAATCAAAAATTCTAGTCTGCGAAATCAAAGATTCAGGGTTCGATCCCCAGCAGAGTCACCAAATTGTGAATATTCGCAATTTTACCCACTTGTTTAAAACAATTTTTCAAACAAATACAAAGAGTTGCCACTTAATTTTTAAATGGAAAATTAATAAACCATTTTAAAAGCAAATTGATATTTTTGGAAACCAGAGATTTCTAGGTCCGGGGATTATGGAATGAGAGGGGAAGGAGCCCGGCGGACTAAAACACCCCCTCTCATCCTATCTTATGATAGGCCTCTACTCATCATCCTTTTAATCAAATTAATAATCTAGGCATGCCCTCAACTAATACATAGATATAGACATACATTACAAAACCATGTCTAAAAGGGTGTAAGATTGCTAACGATAAAAGGCATACAAAAATCACATAACTCAAATAGCAAGCAGGATGATAAGCAATAAGGAACAAGAAAACTTACCCGGTATCTAGCGTCGATATAGAAACGTGCAATGCATACAAAATAGAAATCCTTATAAAAGGTCTCTAATCACATATACACGTAAGGCAAGACCTAATCTAAGGTGTCACGCATGGAGTCAAAAAAATCAATAAAATCAACAGGCAAAATAAACTAGAGAAAGAGTTAAGAAATTGTACCTTGAAAGCCCTACAAAACAAAGATTAGTCCACATGCTTCAAACAAGATATCAAATAATCAATCCTAAATTTCTAGCTTAAATCTATCAAGTAGAGGAGGAATTGACATAACTTTGAATTCCTTTTAACTAGTTGGAACCATAGAATCTCTATACATATACAAGTCTCAACTAGGAGCCAATGTAATATTCATATAGAGATGCCATAGTCCCAACATGATCAATAGGAACCCCCTAGCCATGTTCAATTAGGTTCAATAAAGTGCAACTCAAACCAGAATGAGTCCAACCTATGAATATCAACATGTATGAATGAATGCATGAATATGAACTATGAGATATTCATTAGTTTGGATCATCTAGCCTCTAGATTTAAACTTAATTGACATTATTTAAGACATAGTTAAGATCTTAGGACATTAGGAGTCCATTAGATTAGAGTTGTTCAAGGTTTATCAAAATTGTGACAGAATTGTAAGAATTACAGAGAGCAGACCAGACTTTCAAATATAGAAATAAAATACTTTCAATGGTTGGATCTTAATGATTTTTTAGTATGTTGTGCCTCTGTGAGTCTAGTTTCTGACCCAAAATAAAATCAAAGATCCAATGGTTGAATTTCTAGGAATAGGGTCATAACCAGACATTACTCCGTAATTTTCTACTCTCTGTCCAGAGTTTTTGTATGATTTTCTAAAAATAGTCAAAAAAATTAGAATCACTTTGATCTTTTTAGAGTATCTTCCTAACACATTGAACTACCTAGAAAAATTTATTTGAGGTCAAGAAAACTTGATTAAGGCTCTGATTTACCCTTTTTAAAACGAACTTACTGTTCTGAAATTTTGGAAAGAGAGCAACCTACTCACAATCATAAGACCAAACCATTCTAAGTGTAGAATACCATCAAAACAAAAGTTCTAGTGACTCAAATATAAGTTATGAACATTTTCTAATTGGTCTCACTCAATTCTCATAGACCATGATTTAATTAAAAATCTTTGATCTTAGTGGTTTCATGAGTTCACTACACCATTTATTGAATTGGTATTCAAAATCTTAACTAAACCTAAACTATACCTAATTCCTCTCCCAAATACATGTTTCTTGGGTAATGTAGATCTATTTTTACTACTTCTCCTCTCAAGTTAATGGTCTTTGGAGACTAAGATATGACTCAAAAATCATATGGATCTCAGAGAATATAGAAATAACTCTATGAGACTCAACTTGAAGGACTCAAGTTATGGTTCAAAACTTAGACCCAACAAAAATCATATGGTTGTAACTAGGACCCATCTTAATCCCCACATAAATCATGAGATTATAGGAGACTAATAGATCAAAACCAAAGGAGACCCCAATGAGATAAAGAAGATCTCATGGATTTCAAAGAGAAAATAGAGACAAAAGGAAGTAAAATCAAAGTTTACATGAAGTCTAAGTAAAAATGCTTTTACAATTTGCTTTTATTTTAAAATCCAAGGCTATGTCTAGACCCAAACTAATGAAAACAATACTTGAAAATCCAATCACAAACTCTGCGTGGTGTGTGATGAAATGAGAAAAGAAGAGAGGTTTTGAAAATGTGTAGAAGTCCTAAATTTATGAGTTTGTGATTGAAATCTAGCCTAATTCTAGATGGAATTAGAAGGCTACCTCTATAACCTCAAGGACTTCTTGATTTGTTGATGAAGATCTTCCAATTTCTTCAAATTCCTCTTCAATTCTTCAAAGAAAAACTCTTGAATTCTTTAAAATTTCTTGATTTCTCTCTTAAATCTCTCTAGTTTTCTATATATCTTGCAATATGGAAGAAAAGGATTGAGGGAGAAGAAGGATTTGATCCTTGTAATGGAGGTAAAGGCCTCCTTATATAGGCCAAAATCTGAGGGCCAATTGGCTAATTTCGGGTGGAAAACCTATGTGCAAGAATGTTCCATACGTATTTAAAAAAGCATGTTACTGCGAGCGGCACTCACTGAGTTGTCAGCGGCACTCAGTGAGTGCCGTTCCGGCAGTCACGGAGTGCCAGCGCGGCACTCAATGAGTGGCGCCGCCTAATCCGCCTGCCGCAGCCAAGGTATTATCCCCTTATTATTCATTTTTCAAATTATATGCTAGGTATATATATACTTTATACTTACACTAATACATTTTAGTAGAATATGTTAGTACTCTACTATATTTTCTTCTTCTTTTCTTTTTCTTTCTTTTTCCCTTCAAAATTCTTTTCTTTTTCTTTTCAAAATTCTAACATATATATATAATTAATTTTAAAATTGACTTTTGAACTGTTCCTTTCTCATACGTATTTCATATCCAGGTTTCTTCGAATCACCTAATTTTCCCTTTTTTCTCAATTTTGAAGGCTCAGTTTGAAGATTCTTTTGAAGAACTTGCATCATTTGGAAAAGTCTTCGAATTCCACTGGTCATTGTCATCATTGGCCTAGAGGTTATCCCTTGAATTCGACGGTCGGTCAGAATTGGGGTATCTACAGTATCAAAGAAAAGTAATCCGTATCTCACTTGTATGTATCTCATACACACACGAATTACTTATTATGGTGCTTAAGGATTAACAATCATCTCATGAAAGAAACATATATAATGAAATATAAAACTGATATCCATATATTATAATGTCAATGTCTCATACATAAAGTAATGGTTTGAGGGCACAAATCCAACAAACTCCCAATTGCACTCATAATCTTTCAGGACTACATCTAAGACCTAGACTATCTAGATGACGATCAAATACATTATGTAGAAAGGCCTTTGTAAATGAATCCGCAAGATTGTCAGCGGTGGCAATCTTGGCGACAGTCACATCTCCACGTTGAACAATATCTCGAATTAGATGATATTTCCGCTCTATGTACTTTCCCTTTTCTTGGTTCCTAGACTCGTTGGACTGAGCCACTGCCACACTATTATCACAGTATAGCGTAATAGGTGACAGCAACGCTGGTACCACCTCGAGCTCCATAAGGAACTTCTTGAGCCAAACAGCTTCCTTTGTGGCTTCACATGCAGCCATATACTCAGGTTCTGTAGTTAAGTCTGCAATACATTTCTGTTTAATGCTCCTCCAACTAACAGCACCACCTCCTAAGGTAAAGAGATGTCTGGATGTTAACTTTCTCGAATCTTTATCTGACATAAAGTCCAAGTCAGTGTATCCTACTGGAATTAACTCACTACTGCCATACATAAGCATGTAATCTTTAGTTCTTCTCAAGTACTTAAAAATGTGCTTAACGGATGTCTAGTGCTTTGGACCTGAATTCAAATGATACCTGCTAACCATGCCAACGGCAAAGCAAATATCTGGTCTAGTGTATAACATCGCATACATGAGACTTCCTACTACTGAAGCATAGGGAACTCCTGCCACACGATTCATCTCCTCTTATGTCTTTGGACACTGGTCCTTGGAGAATGCTAGACCATGCCTGAAAGGTAATAAACATTTCTTCGAATTGTCCATAGAAAACCTAGTTAGCACCTTATCGATATAACCAACTTGAGATAATCCCATTATTTTTGGCTTACGATCCGAAAAGAGCTTTATCCCAAGAATATAGCTCGTCTTTCCTAGATCCTTCATATTGAAAGTACTAGCTAGCCAAACCTTGACCGTTGATAACACTGCTACATCATTCCCAATGAGTCGAATGTCGTCAACGTAAAGCATAAGAAAAGCCACCACTTTTCCTTCACACTTCTTGTATACACAAGGTTCATCCAGATTCTATATGAAACCAAATGATTTGACCGCTTGGTCAAAACGATTGTTCCAACTCCTGAATGCCTGCTTAAGTCCATATATGGACTTTGGCAACTTACATACCAAGTTACCTTTCCCACCAGCTATGAACCCTTTTGGTTGCTGCATATAGATGTCCTCCTCAAGATTGCCATTCAAGAATGCAGTCTTGACATCCATCCGCCAGATCTCATAATCTAGGCATGCAGAAATGGATAAGAGTATTCTGATGGACTTAAGCATGGCTACAAGCGAGAAGGTTTTCTCATAGTCAATGCCCTCCCGCTGAGTATAATCTTTTGCTACAAGTCTTGCCTTAAAGGTCTCAACCTTTCCATCAGATCCTCTTTTCCTCTTTTAGACCCACTTACAGCCAATGGGTTTAATATTGGCTGTAAGTTCTACAAGATCCCAGACCTGATTAGAATTCATAGATTTCAATTCAGCTTCATAGCTTTGACTCAATGGGCTGAGTCTGCATCATCCATTGCCTCTTTATATGTGGTAGGATCAGATTCAGATTCTATGGAGACCACTTCAAAAACTTCTCCTAAGAACATGTATCTGTCAGGCTGGCTGACCATCCTCTCACTACGACGAGGTGTCGATACGGGAATGGGTGAAGAAGTGGTATTTCTTGTGTTACATCATTATTAACTACGGGTAGGACTGAGGGCTCTCCTTCTATCTCTCTAAGATCTATCCTTCCCTTAGGTTTATGGTTCATGATATAATCATCCTCCAAGAAAACAGCATTTGTACTAACAAACACTTTCTGTTCTCTTGGATCATAAAAATACCATCCATAAGTACCTTTTGGATACCCTATAGCATATATCTGATCTAGAATCCAACTTGCTCATCTTTCCTTTCAGCACATGTGTCGGACACCCCCATATCCGGAGATGTTGCAAAGAAGGCTCGCGCCCAATCCACATCTCTAGTGGTGTCCTAGGAACAGATTTTCTTGGTACTAGATTTAGTATATACACAGTGGTTTCCAAAGTATAACCCCAAAGGAATAATGGCAACTCCGAATAACTCATCATCAAACTAGTCATGCCTAAAAGAGTCTGATTCCTTCTCTCCGCTACACTGTTCTGCTGAGGCGTACATGGTGCAGTCAATTGTGACAGAATCCCATTTTATATGAGGTGATCAATAAACTCATTAGAGAGGTACTCGCGACCTCGATTAGATCGAATGGCCTTGATATGTATGCCCAATTGCTTCTCCACTTCAGCCCTAAACTCTTTGAACTTTTCAAAGGCTTCAGAATTGTGCTGTATTAGGTGCACATATCCATACCTAGATTGGTCATTAGTAAATCTTATAAAATACTCATAACCACCCTTACTCTAAGATTTATTGGTCCACACACATCAGTATGAACTAATTCCAACAATGCATTGGTCCTATTGCCCTTTGCGGAAAAAGGGCCTTTTGGTCATCTTACCTTCTAAACAAGACTCACAGACTTCTATTAGTTCAAGAACCAAATTGCCTAAGACCCCTTCTTTGACTATTCTACCAATCCTATTTAGATTGATATGGCCAAGCCTCATATGCCAAAGTCTTGTTGGATTAGTGGAAGGCTCCTTTCTTTTAGATAGTACAGTTACCATTAAGTTATTAAGTTCCATACAAGAGTCTTTAGAAATATTTGGAGTAATCACATAAAAGCCATTTGATTTAACACCAGAACAAATAAAAGAACCATTTCTTTGAATCACAACTTCAATTCCAAAATGAAAAGAATAACCATTATTCGATAAATTAGAAATTGAAATTAAATTACGTCTCATTAAAGGGACGTAAAGTACATCTAATAAAATAAAAACATTATTGTCTGAAAATTCTAAAGCTACTACTCCTACTGCAACCGCGGAAACAGTTGCGCTCGATCCCAGAGTCAGCACGATTTACCCATCACTGCATATCCTGGTTGATCTGAACCCCTGCAACGAATTACAGATATGGTTAGTCGCACCAGAAATGCACCAAGTGTTTGAAGTATCCGTTTTAAAAATTACTTCAATCACATGTGATTCAATCATACCTTGAACCCTTATAGTCAAGAGTTGTGGAGAATTCCTCTTCTAGTGGCCCTTCTCACCGCATTGGAAACACTTTCCTTTGCCTTGGCCACCCACATTCCTCTTATCCTTACCCTTTCCCTTAGATTTTGCAATCTTAGGGACTACTCCAACACTTGGACCTCCAGTGCCAGCTTTCTTCTTCCCTTTCTTTCCTTTCAGTATAGATTGGGAGGAGGAAGAGCCTTTCTCAACATTCAGAACATTGCCCCCAGGTTTGATCACCCCTTCCACTGCCAGAAGAGAACTCATCAATTCGCTTATTGAAAAATTCATTTGATTCATGTTATAGTTAAGTTTAAATTGAGCGAATGAAGGCAATACCGAATTGAGGATCATATCAACTTAGGTCTATGTGTCGATGTTGGCACCTAGGGTCTCCAGTTCATTCAAATTACCAATGATCATTAAAACATGTTCTTTGACTGGAGTCCCTTTCGACATCTTAACACTCATTATCTTCTGCATAACTACCTATCTGGCAAGCCTGCCATGCTCCCTAAACATCTTTTTCAGTGATTCAATAATGTCACTAGCAGAATAATTCGACTGGAACTGATGTTGCAACACATCAACCATTGAGGTCAGTATGTAGCAACAGGCCATTCCATTCGACTTCTTCCATGTCAAACTCGCATTTGGCAACTGCCGAAGCATTTGCCGCATGTTCTTCAGGGCATGTGGTGGTGAGGACATATATATGATCCTCTGTAGTTAATACGATGTCAAGGTTTCGCTTCCATTTCATGTAATTATTTCCAGTTAACTTGTTCTGAGTGAGTATAGTGGCAAATGGACTAAATGCAGATCTAGACATTATGATTTACTGAAAAAATCAAACAAACAAAATAAATATGGATATTAGAATTTGACAATTTGAAATAAAAGAATCCTTAAAACTCTTATTTTAAAACGAAGTCGCCGGAATAAAAAAAACAAAAGAGTAAAGCCTCCGTGTGGCGATCAATACTCGATCTTTTGATTAATCATGACTTGTCCGCTATGCAACTCCTGCAAAACAAGTATGACTCCTGAACCTATTTGATCTCTAAGTTTTCGAATAATGCCCCGTGTGGGATCCCTTATCCATAGCTTAGCTAGTGTGCACCATTAGATAGGATCCAATCACAACTGCGCCAATTAGTGCCACCGTGTGGTGGTCACCCTCTAACACGTCTGATTGATCCTATCTATAGGAAGTTCATATCTAGTAACCAATGAGTAGTGTACCCTCCGTGTGGAATGATCACCCCTGGCAAGGTAACACAGAATGCACTATTAATCTTACAATGAACCGTTAATGAAAGATCGTGGGTGTTATTTATAAGACCCTCTCCCACTAGATTTGGTAAATAAGGATTTTATTTTTTAGAAGACAAAAAATGTTTCTACTCATAGACCATAGACATCCAATGTCTACTAATGAGTTAAAACGTTTTTTGAATTTTATTTTAGAAAATTTGTTTTTATTATGTATGTAGTAACAGCATATTAAATATTCCAATCACAAACAATCATATTAAAAAAAAAACTAAAATGAAATAAAGGCATTCATATGCCTCTATCTCCCATGGCCCTACATCCATAGAACTTCATCTTGGTTTGGTCGCCTCTAACTCCATCTTCATGGACAATGGCTTGCTCATCCATCTTCATGGATTTCCTAATTCTATTATATTAGACCTAGGCTTCTTTCGAAGCTTACAATTTATCTAGAATTAGAAATAGCAACAATAGAATAGAAGGCTAGGAAAATCGGTACGACTTTTCTTTTCGTAGGATTGAAGTCACAGCGCCCTTTACACATGCCTTCAACCAAACCAAAATGAATACAACATACACCAAACTCGAACATTTAAATACAAAATTTAAATAGTCTTGGTGCCATGGGAGATAGTGGACTAATCTTGCTGCAAAAGGGTTAGTTGTACGAACATCCATGCATATATAACATATATATATATAACTATTAGAACCCCTTATTGATTCACACGGTACATAAACTCTTTACATACTGAATTAGAACTTAAAACAACATCTTAATTCTCTATCACATTTCGATCGATCGACAAAAGTTCGATCACTCAAAGCTTCGATCGATTGAACTTAGTTCAATCAGTTGAACTTTCTTTTTCACAGAATGTTTTGAAAAAATTTACAGAAAAAATTAAAATTAAAGTAAATAATTTTTAAAAACTTTAAAAAAAATGTGAAAAGAATATTTGGACAGAAAATTGATCTCGATCGATCGAAACACATTCAATCGATCGAACAAAATAATGTTCGATCGATCGAAACCAGTTTGATCGCTTGAGAACAGCGAGGTTCAATCGATCAAACCCACCATGCATCCAATGTAATTACAAAATGTATTCTGCTGTGAGAACACTACAGAAACAAATCTGTGATGATGCAGTTTTGAAAACAGTTCTAAAATCAATCATGCAAATCAAAACTAGTGTTCCAAAACGTATCTATAGATCCAAACAAACATGGCTCTAATACTAATTGAAGGAAAAATAGGTTTAAAAAGTATTTCCAACGCGCAGCGGAAAGAACAAGTTTCAAAAACTTATTGTATGCCTGTATCTACTACTTATTAACTCTATAGATGCGCACAAGAGGAGGAAGAGATTATACCAAGGTCTTGAACCCAATTCTGATTTTCTTCTTCTTCCTTGAAGGTGTATCAGTCTCTACTAGGTTGTCTTCACCCTTATGTCTCCTATAAATGCTTCCCGGAGAGGCTAGAGATGGTAGGATCTTTAATGGAGAGGATAAGAAGGTTTAGGAACCCTAAAATAGTTTTTGCAGCATCTGGTTTATAAAAATGACGAACTCACATTTTTGGACGCAACTGCCCTATTTATAGATTTCCAGAACCGACCTTACATTCAATCGATCAAAGTGGTTTCGATCGATCGAACCTGCCAAGACTTCAATCGATCGAGACTCCTTCGATTGATTGAACCTGTCTTGACAAGATCCTCATGTGCCTTTCCAAGCATCCTAGTGGAGCTAAGAGTGGGACCTCCTAGACTCTTTATTGTTGGCTCAGACCAGTTGGTAATTCTCATGACCAAACTCTTTGATCAGCAAATTAACCAATTGGTCAGTTAACGTTTACTCCACTATAAAACGATAACTGAACTCCAACGCTAAAGAACATATCTGAAGCAATAACTAGACTTGTATGGTGTACTAATGTCCCTCTACCGTTAGCATTCGTAATCATATTCAGGTAGTCGGATAAATGGTTACTATCAACCTGAATCATGATTACTTTTTGTATTCCTTGAGTGTCATTCACCACTACTGATTACGAATGTAATAACCTACATTTTCATTTAATTATTTGTGATTGCATTTGTCATATTTAAATTCAAAACGTGTAAATGTCTGCTTTTATTAATTTCCCTGTGTAATCTTATGGTTGGTCTTATTTCATAATAAAATTATTTTTGGGGTTCAACTGTAATTTTTTGAATTTAAGAAATACCTATGTCAAATTTCAAAACTATATTTCAAAATGGTGGAAATAATTTCTGTTGACTCAAACTGTATTTTGATAAAATCAGGAAACTATTTCTAACATTAAAATGAATTTTCTGTATTTTGTGGTGAACACCGTGCTGCGGAAATACCAGTTTGTGTTCAAAACTGTCCGCGCCAGGTTAAACTTCCACAGATTTTGGAAGTGATGTAAAAAAAGATTTGACACTTGCTTTACTTTCCATTTATGGTAACTCATCATTGGGTTGGGCTTGTTTGGGAGTGCTTGTTGTGTGTATGTATTCTTATGCTATAAGCTGATTTTCCCAAACAATTTTCATTTGCCCCCTAGTAGTCTAGCAACACCTCTTCAAGCTATGGTGGTGTACATATACGTCTATATATATCTGTGTATATATTGGTTTTAATTAATTGGAAAACAAAATTCTTTTGTTGAGTATAGGTTAATGAACTTGGTGGCCAAGTTTGCCAAAATACCTATAAGACTCCCTCACATACACTCTCAGATTCACTGCATTCTACAATTGAAATTCAGAGAGAAAAGAGAGAGCTTGGGAGAAGAGTTATACAGAATTTTAGTGAGAAGAAGCTTCAATCTCCATAGCCAAAGCTTGGAGTTTGGATTATAAATTCTTGTTTCTTTCTCAACAACTTCTATTATCTTTATCCCAGTGAGTATTTAGAACTCACTCAGAATGTACTACATGTTTATTTACTGTGTGTTTGTTTAATTTTGTCAACCACCATTGATGAATTTGTGTATGAACTCCATAGCTTGAAAGTCATGATTTTTCAAACTTAACCAAAGTTTGATTTCTTAGATAAATATGAAAGATTACATATCATATATGCCATGTTTAAAGTTTTAGAACTTAATTTGTTCATATGAAAAGTATATAAAAAAAATTAAGTTTTGTCATCTTGTAATCTTTCATAAAATTCTAAAGTTATAGATTGATTCATGTAAACTTGATTGTAGATTCATAATCCTTGCAAAAAACTGAAGAGATTCATATATTATAAGGCATGGTAACGTACGGATTCAAAAATGGGTCAAAAGGACCCCTTAATTCTGAAACAGGGGAATTCTGACGAAGAAGACGAAGCTACTGCATGAACTCGCGCGTGCGATCGCGCGAGCGACCTGTACGAGTGGCCCGCGTACGCGAGCCGTGTGGTTTCTGGCAGATAGAATATATCTTAATAAAAAAAATGAAAATTAGGCATATCGCTCGAGCGACCCCTCGCGCAAGCGGCCTGCGCGCGCAACTTTGGACAGTTTCTGGTTTTTGCTTGTTTTATGTTAAGGAACTATTTGGGTGATGTTTCATGGACTTTTAAAGCTCTGTTTGGGAAATATACTCTAATAGAAACCTATTTGGTTATGTTTGGACGATTAAAACATTGTATTATGACTTATCAATCCCCGTACGCACGCCGTTTATATAATTCGGTGATTTACCTCATGCTTAAAGTTTTATGACATACATGTGGAGTCAGTTATATATACATGGTGAGTTTGAATTTTGGTCAGTGTGGAAAAGAGTAATGGTCAGTGTGGTAAAGAGAGTGTGATTGAGATTGTGCTGTGGACACTCCTTGGTAATTGTGTACCAAAGTGTGACGTGTTGAGATTGCGGTGAGAGTATCTTTGTAATGCAACGGTGGAAAAACTGGACACTCTCTGATGCCCATGGTAGCGTTAAAGTGAGTGACGCCAAACTTGGACATTTCCTGGCACCCATAGTAGTGCTAAAGTATGGCCTACAGACACTCCCTGGTACCCGAGTCTGGATACTATGTGAGGTTACCTCTTGTATTTGCGAGGCGGATTAGGTACTAAAGTGTGAGGCATTGGACACTCCCTGGTACCCCAGACCAAAGTGTGAGGCAAACTGGACATTCCCTGGCACCCCTGTGCTAAAGTGTGGCTATCGGAGTATTACAAGGATACTGGTGTGAGATAGTGGGTTGTTGTATTTGTCGGGAGAAAAGAGTCAGTAAGATGAGATGGTACATTGTTTTTCATACACGGTCTCATATATGTGAATTAAAGCTTCCAAATAATATTTTGGTTATTTTCTAAAAATGAACTTCTTACCTTAATGTAAACTTGTTGAATTAAATGGGAATTGGAAAATGGTGAATGAGTATGTGTTACATTCAAAGTTATGTTTTTAATACTCACTAGCTTCTTGAAGCTGACGGCGTTGATGCGTCCTGGACATTCGTGTCTAGGCTTTTGAGGTTATGATATTGCTGGACCATATGACTACACAAACTGAGAATCCCTGCTGGAAAGAGAATTTACTTATATATGTTTTAAGTTATAAACTGAATTCCGTAATAAGGATGACTGTAATAGATGTTAAGTTATTGTTTTGTTTTAAGGCAGCTTGTGCCTTAGTTGACCTCGTATTGTAATATGTAATAAGTTAGCAATATTTGTAAGCCTTGATTGCTCTGCTCTGATTATTATGCTTATGTTGTTCGACGTTTGGGACGGAATCGATCCTTCAAACTATCGCGACCTACGGGTCCATAAAGGAAATTAAATGCTTTCCATATTTATGCTACGTCAGGGCATGACAGGATTTAGTGGTATCAGAGCCAGGTTATATCTCAGGACAGTTTAGCCAGGTTAGGGTTTACCAGTTTAGACCCGATTCCACGATCTGTTAGCTTAAGCTTCACACACCCGATGATACGACAGGGAGGATAGACTCAGAACCCAAACGCCTAAGATTATCTCTGTCCTGATTTATGTTAGTACCTTTTTCAGGTATGGATCCAGCTCAGCCCCTTTTTGTACCTGATGCTTTTGAAGGGCATTGGGTTATTGTGGGAGCGATAGTGCCGGCTTCGACGATACTTTATTTTACCACTATTGGGCAGCGTGCAGCTGCTACCATCGAGTTAGATCTCTGGCAGCAGATCCACGTGTTAGGGCTGGTTGATTTACCCCGTGCTCGCCTCGAGATCCTGTACTTTATCGAGATTCAGTGCTTAGTGCTTGTAGAGATGGTTCGCTTGGTTAACAATAACGCTTTCTATTTATCCCTTGAGGTTCAGGTTGTACAGGCTCACCTTGCATAGCTGGATATGCATCCACCAGTTGTCCCCACTGATGAGGACGACGTTGAGATGGTTCATTTGGCTCCTATAGGTGGGGAGGGTGTTGATGAGGAGGATGGCATAGGTTGGGACGACTTCGCAGTTGACCTTGAGGAGGCACTAGCACTCAAGCTAGCTTTGCCAGAGGCAGATGCCCCTGGACCTGCTTCGTTGTTAACCTCACATAGCTGTAATTTTGGGGCAGGCCCCTCACATGTTCAGCGACTTCATCAGGCCGACTCGCTTGACCTTTTGATGGCTACCTACGGCGATGACTGACCGTTTAGATATCGCCTTGTATATATTGACTATTTTTTACTAGTAGCTCTATTATCTTTTTGAATTGTATCTACATGCATTCGAGTATAAGCCAATGACCCCATTTTTGGTAACCTTTCTAACTCTTGCATGGACGATGTACGTCCTAACCCATATAGCTAGGGTAGGCATTGACTGATCATACATGCTTTTTGTATCAACTTGATCGAGAAGTTATATATAGAAATACTCTTTTGATGTTGTTGTCATTTAAACTACTGTATACTTCTGTTGTGTGCATTTTCCTCATTCTACTATCACTATCATGCATAGAATGGCTGGAGGACTAAGGAGGAATCAGAATTTGATCAAAGATGCACCATTAGCTGTTGATCCCACAGGAATGTTTGAAGCTTTTGTCAAACGTCTCGAAAGGGTTAGTAATCAGAATGGAAACCAACGAGACTGACAAACTAGAGATAAGCTGCTAGAGAGATTCCGTGCGCTAAGGCCCGAGCAGTTTGTGGGTACTGCGGAACCATGGAAAGCGGAATAGTGGTTAAGACAGATTGTTTGCATGTTCGAGGCTGTCCACTGCAATGAGATGGACAAAAGTAGGTTAGCTACTTTCCAATTGACCGATGCGGCCGCAGATTGGTGGGATTCGGTCATAGCTACTATCGGGAATGGAGCTGCAATGGGAATGACGTGGACTGCGTTCAAGGGGAGATTTCTGGAGAAGTATTTCCCGGCTATGGAGAGGCACAAAAGAGAGAAGGAGTTCATGGATCTAACACAAGGAACCAAGTCGGTACAAGAGTACACCACTCAATTCGAGAGACTGTCCCAGTTTGCCCCTCATATGGTTGATACTGAGGAAAAGAGGATCCGTAAGTATAACCAAGGGCTAACACTGTAAATTCACCGCTGACTCTCGGTCACCTAGATAAGTCATTTGAGGGATTGGCTGGCTTGGCTACTGATCTAGAAGAAGACGCTCGAGTGAACCGAAAGCAATTCGAATTCCGGCCGCCTCAAAGGGGTAACTTTGGGAATAGACCACCAATGAATCGTACCCAAGGGCAGAAGAAAAATTTTGACAAAAGCAAAAAGACCCAAGCTATCCCCTATCCGACTCAACCTCGAGTTGGGGAAGGAAGTAGTGCTGGGAAACGTTTCAACTGTGGCAACCTCGGTCATCTGGCTCGAGATTGCAGGGCACCAAGGCGTGCTGCTCAGCAAGGCATAGTCTGCTACAACTGTGGTGAACCAGGTCATATCAGCAAGTTCTGTACTGCCCCTAAGCAAGTGACTTATGGTCAGCAAGGTTAGACTCACGTGAATGTTGTTATCCCTGATGTCGCTGGATATGATGGGACTATGTACAAAGAAGGAAACTATGAAGAAGCTCAACCTGATCAGCAAGCGGTAGAAGGTACCTTGACTCTGTTTAACTCCCATGTTAAAGTGTTATTTGATACGGATGCTACACTTTCATTCATATCTGTTAATATGATTCAGAGATTGGGTATCTGACCTCATTTTTTAGAGAAAGCTTTGAGGGCTACTTCACCATTAGGAGCCACAGTCAAGTTAGGACATGTGTGCAAGGATTGTCCCTTACGGCTAGGAGACCGTAAAATCCCTGTAAGGCTGATTGTTCTATCGATGAAGGAGTTTGACATAATCCTAGGAATGGATTGGCTCTCTCAGAATCAAGCGAAGCTAAATTGTGCGAGGAAGAGAATTACATTCCCCGACATTGAGAATCAACCCTTTGATTTTCAATGTAACCCTTCGGGAGATATGTTCCTCATAAGGTGTTTGGCTAACATTGAAGTAGTCAGTACAGAAGCGACAATGTTGTCTATACATGTAGTCAAGGACATCGAAGAAGTATTTCAAGACGTTTCTGATTTACCGCCCGAGAGAAGTATAGAGTTTTGTATTGAGCTTATACCAGGTACTATTCCGATCACCAAGGTTCCCTGCAGAATGGCCCCCACCGAACTGTTGAAATTGAAGGAACAAGTTCAAGAGCTCGAGAACCTAGGTTTTGTACGTCCAAGTACATCGCCTTGGGGAGCACCGGTGATATTTGTGACGAAGAAGGACGGGACACTCAGGCTGTGTATCGACTACAGAGAATTGAACCGAGTGACTATCAAGAATAAGTATCCCTTACCCCGGATCGATGACTTATTTGATCAACTACAAGGAGCTACGATATTTTCCAAAATAGACCTAAGGTTGGGATATCATTAGTTAAGGGTACGGAAGGAAGACATACCTAAGACTGCATTCAGAAGCCGATATGGTCACTATGAATTTTTGGTAATGCCGTTTGGAATGACGAATGCCCCGGCAGTGTTCATGGATATGATGAATAGAGTGTTCAAGCCTTATTTGGATCGGTTTGTCATCGTCTTCATTGATGATATTTTGATCTATTCTAAGTCAGCAGAAGAACACTAACAATACCTACGGATTACGATGCAGACACTCAAGGACCACCACTTGTATGCCAAGTTCAGTAAGTGTGAGTTCTGGTTGCAAGAAGTGAAATTTTTGGGACACAAGGTGTCATCTCAGGGAATTTCCGTGGATTCATCCAAGACAGATGCTGTATCGAACTGGGTTAGATTGAGCAACCCTACAGAGATTAGGAGTTTTTGGACTCGCAGGCTATTACAGAAGATTTGTTGAAGGGTTTTCTAAAATAGCTGCACCATTGACTGGGTTGACAAAGAAGAATTTGAAGTTCGACTGGACAGAGAAGTATGAACGCTAATTTCTAGAGTTGAAAGAGAGGCTCACTACCGCACCGGTACTAGCTATACCCAAGTCTGGTGAGAAGTTCA
The DNA here is from genome assembly GCA_033977485.1 of Hydrangea macrophylla. Lineage (NCBI taxonomy): Eukaryota > Viridiplantae > Streptophyta > Magnoliopsida > Cornales > Hydrangeaceae > Hydrangea > Hydrangea macrophylla. The sequence goes on along the minus strand of CM066982.1, from coordinate 7,732,870 downwards.
CTATCTTTAGTGACGCATCATATCAAGGACTAGGGTGTGTACTTATGCAAGATGGCAGAGTTATCGCCTATGGATCTAGACAGCTGAAATCGAATGAGTTAAACTACCCCATTCATGATTTGGAATTGGAGGCAGTGGTATTCGCACTCACGATTTGGAGACATTATCTCTACGGTGAGAAGTTCGATTTGTTCTCCGATCACAAGAGTCTGAAATATTTGTTCACACAGAAAGAGTTGAACATGAGACAACGCAGATGGATGAAGCTGGTCAAAGATTAAGACTTCACGTTAGAGTACCACCCTGGTAAAGCTAATGTGGTCGCTGATGCTTTGAGTCGGCAGACTCGTGAGACGATCGCCTCCTTAATGGTTAGAGAATGGCGAGCATTAGAGACGTTGGCAGAGTTTGATGTACAGAGTGCTGAGGAAGGAGAAGGATAACTTTTCGGATGTCTTATCCTACAGCCTGTTCTTATTGACCGCATTATTGGAGCTCAAAAAGAAGATGAGAAGTTTCAAGCATGGTTTGCAAAAAATGTCAGAAAAAGATCCGACTGAATTTAAGGTGGGAATCGATGGAGGATATCGATGCAGAGATAGATTATACGTACCAGACTATGGGAATTTGAGAAATGATATTCTGGCAGAAGCACATAAGTCAAAATATACAGTTCACCCAGGAGGAACGAAAATGTACAAGGATTTGAAAAGAAATTTCTGGTGGAAAGGTATGAGGAAAGAAGTGGCCAAATTTGTGTCCAAGTGTTTGACGTGTCAACAAGTCAAAGCCGAACATCAGAGACCGTCAGGATTGTTGCAACCGCTACCTATTCCTGGTTAGAAGTGGGAGCACATCACGATGGATTTTGTAGTGGGACTACCGCGATCCCAACAGAATCATGATGCCATTTGGGTAATTGTGGACCGACTGATGAAGTCTGCTCACTTTTTCGCTTATAGTATGACATACCCGGTAGAAAAGATGAGCCGGATGTACATACAACAAGTTGTACGACTTCATCGTGCACCTGTGTCGATTGTGTCGGACTGTGACGCACGTTTTACCTCTGGATTTTGAGAAAGTTTGCAAGAAGCTATGGGAACCTCGCTCAAGATGAGTACTGCTTTTCACCCTCAGATAGATGGGCAAACCGAGCGCGTTAATCAGATCATGGAGGATATGCTTAGGGCTTGTGTCATTAATTTTGAAGAATCTTGGGAGACGCACTTGCCTTTGGTTGAATTTGCCTAAAACAATAGTTATCACATGAGTATCGGGATAGCTTCGTTCGAAGCATTGTACGGACGGCCATATCGTTCTCCGTTGTGTTGGTCAGAGGTGGGAAATACTGAATTGTTGGGACCAGATTTGGTTAGAGAAACCAACGAAAAGATTTCTTTGGTCAAGGAAAATATGAGAACCACTCAAAGCCGGTATAAGAGTTATGTTGATCGACGCCGGAAAGATTTGGAATTTGGTGTTGGAGATCACGTACTTCTTAAGGTTTCACCGACCTGAGGAGTAGTACGCTTCAGTCTCAAGAGAGGAAAATTAGCTCCGCATTTCATTGGACAGTTCGAGATTTTAGAACGTGTTAGAAAAGTGGCTTATCGACTCGCATTACCACCGAAGATGTCTGGGGTTCACAATGTATTTCATGTGAGTATGTTGAGAAAGTACGTACAAGACCCCTCATATGTGGTTAGTTATGACAATATTGAGGCGAGCCATAACGTATCCTATAAGGAAAGACCCGTGAAGATTCTAGATTAGAGTATCAAGAAGTTGAGAAACAAGGACATTCCGTTGGTGAAGGTTCAGTGGAATCACCATGACGAGAATGAAGCCTCGTGGGAAGTTGAAGCTGTTATGAGTAAGAAATTCCCGGAGTTATTTCATGACTAGTTAGTCTTGATTTCGGGGGCGAAATCCTGTTTAAGGGAGGAATGGTGTAATAACCTACATTTTCATTTAATTATTTGTAATTGCATTTGTCATATTTAAATTCAAAACTTGTAAATGTCTGCTTTTATTAATTTCCCTGTGTAATCTTGTGGTTGGTCTTATTTCATAATAAAATTATTTTTGGCGGTTCAACTGCAATTTTATGAATTTAAGAAATACCTGTATCGAATTTCAAAACTGTATTTCAAAACGGTGAAAATAATTTCTGTTAACTCAAACTGTATTTTGATAAAATCAGGAAACTATTTCTAACGTTAAAATGAATTTTCTGTATTTTTGTGGTGAACACCGCGCTGCGAAAATACCAGTTTGTGTTCAAAACTGTCCGCGCCAGGTTAAACTTCTACAGATTTTGGAAGTGATGTAAAACAAGAGTTGACACTTGCTTTACTTTCCATTTATGGTAACTCATCATTGGGTTGGGCTTGTTTAGGAATGCTTGTTGTGTGTGTGTATTCTTATGCCATAAGCTGATTTTCCCAAACAATTTTCATTTGCCCCATAGTAGTCTAGCAACACCTCTTCAAGCTACGGTGGTGTATATATACGTATGTATATATATTGGTTTTAATTAATTGGAAAACAAAATTCTTTTGTTGAGTATAGGTTAATGAACTTTGTGGCCAAGTTTGCCAAAATATCTATAAGACTCCCTCACATACACTCTGACATTCACTGCATTCTACAATTGAAATTCAGAGAGAAAAGAGAGAGCTTGAGAGAAGAGTTATACAGAATTTTAGTGAGAAGAAGCTTCAATCTCCATATCCAAAGCTTGGAGTTTGGATTATAAATTCTTGTTTCTTTCTCAACAACTTCTATTATCTTTATCCCAGTGAGTATTTAGAACTCACTCAGAATGTACTACATGTTTATTTACTGTGTGTTTGTTTAATTTTGCCAACCACCATTGATGAATTTGTGTATGAACTCCATAGCTTGAAAGTCATGATTTTTCAAACTTAACCAAAGTTTGATTTCTTAGATAAATATGAAAGGTTACATATCATATATGCCATGTTTAAAGTTTTAGAACTTAATTTGTTCATATGAAAAAGTATATAAGAAATTAAGTTTTGTCATCTTGTAATCTTTCATAAAATTCTAAAGTTATAGATTGATTCATGTAAAATTGATTGTAGATTCATAATCCTTGCGAAAAACTGAAGAGATTCATATATTATAAGGCATGGTAACGTACGAATTCAAAAATGGGTCAAAAGGATCCCTGAATTCTGAAACAGGGGAATTCTGACGAAGAAGACGAAGCTACTGCATGAACTCGCGCGAGTGAGGGTCGCGCGAGCGGCCCGCGCTCGCGAGCCGTGTAGTTTCAGGCAGATAGAAAAGATCTTAATAAGAAAAATGAAAATTGGGCATATCACGCGAGCGGACCGCGCGAGCGACCCCTCGTGCGAGTGGCCCGCGCGCGCGACTTTGGACAGTTTCTGGTTTTTGCTTGTTTTATGTTAAGGAACTGTTTGGGTGATGTTTCATGGACTTTTAAAGCTCTGTTTGGGAAATTTACTCCAATAGAAACCTATTTGGTTATGTTTAGACGATTAAAACGTTGTATTACGACTTATCAATCCCCGTACGCACGCCGTTTATATAATTCAGTGATTTACCTCATGTTTAAAGTTTTATGACATACATGTGGACTCAGTTATACATACATGGTGAGTTTGAATGTTGGTCAGTGTGGAAAAGAGTAATGGTCAGTGTGGTAAAGAGAGTGTGATTGAGATTGTGTTGTGGACACTCCTTGGTAATTGTGTACCAAAGTGTGACGTGTTGAGATTGCAGTGAGAGTATCTTTGTAATGCGACGGTGGCAAAACTGGACACTCCCTAACGCCCATGGTAGCGTTAAAGTGAGTGACGTCGAACTTGGACATTTTCTAGCACCCATAGTAGTGCTAAAGTGTAGCTTACGGACACTTCCTGGTACCCGAGTCTGGATACTGCGTGAGGTTACCTCCGGTATTTGCGAGGCGGATTAGGTACTAAAGTGTGAGGCATTGGACACTCCCTGGTACCCCGGACCAAAGTGTGAGGCAAACTGGACATTCCCTAGCACCCCTGTGCTAAAGTGTGGCTATCGGAGTATTACAAGGATACTGGTGTGAGATAGTGGGTTGTTGTGTTTGTCGAGAGAAAAGAGTCAGTAAGATGAGATGGTACATTGTTTTTCATATACGGTCACATATATGTGAATTAAAGCTTCCAAATAATATTGTGGTTGTTTTCTAAAAATGAACTTCTTACCTTAATGTAAACTTGTTGAATTAAATGGGAATTGGAAAATGGTGAATGAGTATGTGTTACATTCAAAGTTATGTTTTTAATACTCACCAGCTTCTTGAAGCTGACGGCGTTGATGCGTCCTGGACATTCGTGTCTAGGCTTTTCAGGTTATGATATTGCTGGACCATATGACTACGCAAACTGAGAATTCCTGCTGGAAAGAGAATTTACTTATATATGTTTTAAGTTATAAACTGAATTCTGTAATAAGGATGACTATAATAGATGTTAAGTTATTATTTTGTTTTAAGGCGGCTTGTGCCTTAGTTGACCCCGTATTGTAATATGTAACAAGTTAGCAAAATTTGTAAGCCTTGATTGCTCTGCTCTGATTATTATGCTTATGTTGTTCGACATTTGGAACGGAATCGATCCTTCAAACTGTCGCGACCTACGGGTCCATAAAGGAAATTAAACACTTTCCATATTTATGCTACGTCGGGGCATGACAACGAAACATGTTGATGCTACTTATCAACAAGACTGCAGTTCTCAGTAATCAACTTAGTGACATTCTCAAGGGAATCCTACTCTTAAACAGAGGGTAGATTCTATCTTGACAATAGATGTTCACAACCCTATGAAGATGACATACCCAAGATACCCAGGTGTTGATCTTTTATAGACCTCACTGATTGATAAGTCAAAGCAGCCTTATCCACAGTTTGTGTCCATAATCGTCTCAAGATTGAGAACACGTATCTTATACAAGTTATGAGTTCCTATCGACTGTTGACAGTCTTACACGTCAATAGGAAAGCTCAGGCCCGTCAATGCATTATAAGCACTAGCATATTAACTAAGAGATACACTCTAGTGATTGAGATTCATCACTCCATCCAATGGTAGTCAATCATGCTACAGTGTAAATCTGATGAGATATCCAGTCTCATCATCCACTGTGACAAATTCTAAATATCAAAGAAAAGTAATTCGTATCTCACTTGTATGTATCTCATACACACACGAATTACTTATTATGATGCTTAATGTTTAATAATCATCTCATGAAAGAAACTTACATAATGAAATGTAAAACTGATATCCATATATTAAAATGTCAATGTCTCATACATAAAGTAATGGTTTGAGGGCACAAACCCAATAGATTATACCTGGTAGTGGTCGGAGATGGTGGCAGTGGTAGTGGTCGGTAATGATGAAAGGGGGCCGAAGATGGTGGTAGTGGTGGTGGTGGGATTGAGAGAGAGAGAGAAAGAGAGAGAGAGAGAGAGAGAGAGAGAGAGAGAGAGAGAGAGAAAGAGATGAGTGAGAGAGAGAGAGACGTGAGAAAGAGCCAAAATAAAGAGAGAGAGAGAGAGAGAGAGAGAGAGAGAGAGAGAGAGAGAGAGAGTTTTTGTTTCTTTCACCAAAAAAATTGAAGCAGATAATGATTTTTTATTTTAAAATGGCAATATAATTATATGGCAACTGTCTATACTGGGGGTGCAGAATTCGAGTCTGAGGGAAATTTTAAAATTATATAGCAACTGTTTTGTCGACTCTATAGTGGTAATTCTCTTTGATGTGACAACTGTTTTTTTTTTCTAAGCAATTAAGGGAATTTTTTTTTTAATTGAAGTTGATTGTATCCTTTCAAATTGAAAATAACAGTTGAGAGAGAGGGAGAGAGAGAGAGAGAGATAACTTATACAACCAATTATTTCTATTTTTAAAAGATATACCTTAATTTCAAATGAAATGATACGTTTGAAATAAGATTGAGTTAGGTGAGAGGAACTATTGTAAGGGTGAGACTTTTAGACATTGGGTGAGATTTGGTGGACCAAAGACCCAAGGGTTCAAAATATCTAAACTTGTCTCTATAGCTCGGTTTGAAAGTTATTTATTTGAGAGAGACCCACACCATTCTAACTTATTATATAGATATATTTTATATATATATATATTTAATTCCTTTGACTGAAAGAAAAGATCTTAAAAACTAATAAGCCTTTTAGTTGCTAAATATTTCATTTATCCCAAATTAAGAGTAGCTGATTCCATATTTTTGACATCTCATTTTAATAATCTTGATTCTTGTTGAAAAGTCATTCTATTTTAACTACAGTTTTTAAATTTGTCGTTTACTATAAAATTCTACCACTTTGTCTTCGGAGCAACAATAGAATTTTAAAATGTATAATAAGATGTTTCGTTAAAAAATGTTGAATTCCTAGAAAAAGACATGACAGATACCTTATGTGCACATAAATTTTGTAACTTTTCAAATATTAATTCTTACATTATATCTCCAAAGGCACCAGTCTCATAGCAATGGTTTAGAAAAGTAGTCCCAAATGTGTAGTTTACACACTATAACAATTTTGTAATGATTGAAATTGGGGAAGTCATGTTTTCTTGATACAAACAAATTGCAAATTCAAATATGACGGAAAGATGTAGGTCCATGACTTTACCATGCATGTGATAAATTCAACATCAACTTTGAGAATCTAGCATTATTTTTCAAATTCCTAGTTTCAAGAATGGTAAAGTCATGGACCTACAAGATAATGCTAACAATCAGTATATCACGCATAGAGTAGTATGTTTGTACAATCCGTTATTGTCATAATATGTGATACAATTATTTAGATATTAAAAAACCCAATTTAGGATTTAGATTTGAGAAACATAGTTTTACTCTTCTTTCAAGAATAAATATTACGGAGTATTTTCTTTTATACTTACCTAAGATCTGGATTGAATACATATATACTCCATACACACACGCATATTTTAGCCCCAACCCAATTCTAAAGTCTTACACTGATCCACAATAAAACCCAATAAAAGTCACTCATTCTGACTGAATGACTGAAGAATAATTAGGGAACAGGAAATTAGAATCTCCATAACTCATTCTCCACTAAAAAGAGAGAGACTTCGCCAATTAAGCTAGCGCACTCACCCAAAAAATAACTTTTTTTATACTTCCAAGTATAATTATTATAATTTCAAATTTTGAATCAATGCATATACATAAATTCTTTTATTTTATATTTTTTCCAAATACTTTTATTTATTCATATATCCAAAGATTAAAAATGTCTAGTCTTTCTGGTCGTGTCTCTTGTGGATTCTCAATTGTGACCCCTATCACCAGAGCCTTGCAATAGGATAAGGTTATAGTGAGCAACTTTTCATATGAGAATGCACTCTTTAGCCATTGGATGAACCAGTAGTTATAAACACATTTCGAGATCCTCTAAGGCTTAGTTTGGCCCCCACGTGGTGCTTCTCCTTTTTTAAAGCCCAATTTCATGTTAATTCATTTGGTAACTAGTTTATGAGCTTTGCAAAAATTGAACTTAGGGCATTTTTGGAGGGAGCTTTTAAAAGCTCTAGAATGGAGCTTTTAAAAGCTCAAAGTTGCTTTTTGATTTCATGATATCTTTTTGAAGAGTAGTGTGTCACTTGTATAAAATTATCAAAGAACTTAGTAATAAATTTCATAAGCTCCTTTTAAAAAGCCACGTGGGGGCCAAACTAAGCCTAAGCCTTAAACAGATGGCGACTTTAAAGAGGCAAGAAGCTCGACATTTCTTAGTCAATGTCATCTACACACTAATTCCATTTACAAAAACCTCCACAAGATCATTTCCTACTAATCTCCGTCAACCCTTTTGAGGTTCATATGGTGGATCTAGACCTAGTGGGGGAAGAACCCCAGGTTCAAGAAGGTTGCTGAGAGAAGCCCAAAAAAAAAAAATTTGATTTCTTGATATTTATTTTTCCTGCTAAATAAATATAGACTTACAAAGTTAGTCAAAAATGGTTAGGAACCAATAAAATTTGAATTAATTAAATTTCTTTCAGCTTTGTTTGGTTATTGGATGTGTGAGAGAAAAGAAAAGAAAACATAGCGGAAAAACTTTTCCTTTATTTGGTTGATAAAGAAAGCATGAGAAAAGTAGGAAGAAAAAAGAGAGAATAAGTTGAGAAATAAATTGAACATTTTGAATGTTGGGGATTCGTTTCCTTTTCTTAATTCATAATACCAAAACTATACTTTAAAATAAGCATAACTGAGAACACAAGGGAAAACAACAAGGAACAAGTTTTCTTTCTCGTTTTTCTTTACATTTTCTCTTCCCTCATGAAATATATCAACTAGACAAAGCCATCGTGTTTTCTTTTTCTTGCGCAAATAAAACTACGATTCAAAAGTTAGTCAAATATGGTTAGGAACCAATAGGAATAAGGATAAGACATGAGTCCAATTCCCTAGCTATTGGTGCTGTTGTCCCGCAATATAATGATCCACGTATTACCTACATGGACACCGTCTGAAGTTCTGAATTAATCACATTCTAGAACAATATATCTGTAAGTTTTGTCATAAGAAGAAAAGACTAACATGTAAATTTAAAATATCAAAGAAAACACTACCATTAATGTTGTGGGCATGAGTTAGAAGATTTCAACATTTGTCAAGGATTCAAGAAGAGTGTGAAATCAACTACTACAAATCAATTACTGTAGAGATGTGTGAAACTTACCTATAAGCAGAGTTGAAATAGACTGAAATGTATACATAACAAAGTAGAATAAAATGGATGACATCTATAGGTAGAAAGAGATGTACATGCTTCACCATAAATATAACTGAGAAGCAAAATTGAATGACATGCATAAAGGTTGACTTAAACACATGGCAACTTGTTCAACATTTCTAAATCAATGTCATCCACCTCAAATCCAATATTAAAACACCTCCATAAGGCCATTGCTTTCATGTTTTCCTTTTCCTGTTGAATAAAGATAGAATTCAGAGGTTTGCCAATTATGACTAGGAACTAATAAAAATAAATAAAGGAAATTGAATTTCTTTCATGTTCTCCTTTTCCTGCTCAAATAAAACTCTAATTCAAAAGTTATTCAAATATGGTTCAGAACCACTAAGAATAAGTACAATATTTAGATACTGTTCCTTAGCTATATGTGGTTTGTCCACGTAATTTCAATATAAACACTATGTGAACCAACTACATTCCAGAACCATACTCTACGTAGCTAACTAAACGAAACTCAAGTGTTGTCCTAAAAAGTAAAGACTGACATGTAAATAAATAAAACAAAAAAAAAAAAGTGCAAATTGGTTTCTCATATAGTATTTTCTTTTCTATGAAGAGAATCCCACGTACCAATAATTATTTGACATTGTAGTAAACACTTCCGCCTCCATAAGTTCTTCATGAGACTTATTTCTCTGATATTTATAGTCTCACAATAGGTAGCCTCATGAGGATTATATCTTGCGACCTCGCAAGACTGGCCGGCCATTTGAGTTTTTCTCTTTAATCTTTTATACCATACATTTGGAAAACAGAGAAAAGAAAAGTCACAGAAAAAGAAAAAGAAGGGAGGTCTATATGTTCATTTGGAGCTATCGAAAGTCATCAGGGGACTCTGTTTAATATTAGTGTGAGCAAAGCAATGTAATATTCAAACACCCAAAAACTCAAAAGCTTACCCCAACTGCAACAATTCAAACCAGAGACGAAACTAACAATTTAAAATAATCATATTCTATATACACATTCCCATAAACAATTTAAAAGAAACAAATTCTGTAAACACATTTACAAAACTATATATATATACAGCTGTGTGTTAATTGGAAAAATATCTTCAAATGCCATAACCATGAATCATCATTGGCTTGTCCATCTTCTATTTTTTCTTCTCTTACCTCTAGTTCTTATCAATAGTTGCCATGATCAAGAAAGAGAAGCTCTGCTAACATTCAAATCCTCTCTTTCAGACCCTTCAAATCGTTTGGCTTCATGGCAAGGCCAAAACTGCTGCAATTGGCACGGCATTCGCTGTTCAGACTCACTAAATATTAACTCTCTCAATCTCGGAAATCCAAATCCAAATGCAGTCATCCTTAACTCGAATTCAAAGCTTGTTTCCACTTCAAACTCCACATATACATATACAGCCCTGAAAGGTAAACTTTCTCCGTCTCTCTTCACTCTCACTCATATCACCTATCTTGATCTCAGCTTCAATAACTTTATGCTTTCAAAAATACCTTCTGGTTTATCAAATCTTACAAAACTCACTCACCTCAATCTTTCAAATTCTATGTTCAATGACTCCATAACAACCCAATTTTCACATCTAACTTCTTTGAGAAATCTTGATCTCTCATGTTCTTATCCGGTTTTCGACATATCATCCTTTGCATATAACTTGACCTCGGAAAGAGTATATACTCGAAGTTCTCAGTATACATATATACATAATGGGTATATATTTGCTGCAAGTTTAAACTGGTTGACGGGGCTCCACAATCTTAGAGAACTAAGATTGGAGGGTATTGATCTCTCCGAGGCATCAAAACCAATCGGATGGGCTGAGCCAGTTTCAAGGCTTTCGAGTCTTCGGTTACTTCAGTTATCAAATTGTGGAATAACTGGAAAAATACCCATTAAGGAGCTTCTCAGTCTCACTCATCTTTCTACTCTAAAAATGGATAAAAACTTCTTCAGCTCAGCAATCCCGAGCCAATTCGCGAATTTAACTTCCCTTTTGACCCTTGATCTGACACAATCTAACTTACATGGTACAGTCCCCTACCTTCCTCAATTGCAGTCTCTTTGTGTGGGCGATAACCCAGAAATCACCATTGATCTCAGTTCAATGTTCCGAGTCCCGTGGGATAGTCTAGAGAAGCTTGAGATTCAATCAACTCAAGTCAATGGATCAATCCAAACTTTGGTTGAAAACACACCTTCATTGATTTTCTTTTCTGCATATAATTGTTCAATTCAAGGTCCTTTGCCTTCTTCCTTGTATAATCTTTCGAATCTTGAATTTTTATTCCTCGGGTTCAACTATATATCAGGCAATCTCTCCCCGTTGATATCAAATTTGCAAAATCTTCGTTATCTCCATATGATGGAAAATTTGCTCGAAGGACCTATTCCGGATTCGATTTGCGAAATTCCATCTCTTGAACATATTTATATATCGTTTAATTCCTTGACAGGAAAATTACCCGAGTGCATTTCCCAGCTTACCAATCTCCAAGTTTTTAGGGTTTCAAACAACCCTTTAAATGGAACTATCTCACCATTCATCTCTTTGTTTCAAAACTCGAATCCATATGAAATTGGCTTAGCATCAAGTGGGCTAACAGTGAAAATTGGCCAACGCGCATTCCCAGAAAATTTTCAGCCAGTAATATTGGACTTGAGTTCATGTAATATTGGAGGAGATATACCTCGTTTTATATCAAATCTTACCCAGCTTGAATTCCTAAGTTTGGCCGCAAATCGGCTATCAGGAACAATACCATCATGGTTGTTCAATCTACCGAAACTCGGGTACTTAGACCTTTCCTTCAACAATTTACATGGAATTGTTCCACCAAGTATTACACTTCAGTCAAATTTCTGGGCCACAACGCTAAATTTAGCCGGGAACCGACTTGAAGGGCCTATTCCTACTCTCCCAAAGACCATTGAAGTTCTTGATTTATCAATGAATGGTTTCACAGACTATGTACCAACACAAGTTGGAAAGCTACAGAACATTAGGTACCTGTCATTTTCTGGAAATAAGCTTTTTGGTTCTATCCCAACCTCTTTTTGCTGTTCCAAAAATGTTCTGACATACCTTGATCTTTCGAACAATAGTCTCTCTGGGAGGGTCCCACCTAGTCTAGAAAATTGTTCATCCCTGATATCTCTAAACCTTGCATGGAACAATCTTAGCGGAAATATTCCTGATAAACTTAAGAGTGCCAAGAACATGAGCTATTTACAACTACAAGGTAATCATTTTGATGGCCCTTTTCCAACTTTCATCCGAGAATTTCAAATTTTGGAGGTTCTAAATCTTGGGAATAATAGTTTTGAAGGAGAGATTCCCCGCTTCATTGGAAATCTTCAAAAGCTTCGTATTCTAGTGTTGGAATTGAATTCTTTTACCGGATCAGTTCCAACGGAGATAAAAGATTTAGGTAACCTTCAATTTATTGGTTTCTCGAACAACCACCTCTCTGGTGCAATTCCTGGAGAACTGATGAATGGTTTGAAAGAGTTGAAGAGTCGACCTGTGAGAACTATTATAGGGTTCATGATCTCAATATCAATGTATAGTGGCGTGGAACTACAATTGGTGACCAAAAGATGGTCATATGAACTTGATGCTGTCTTTACCGACCTTACTGGAATTGACTTCTCATGCAATTCCTTGACAGGAAAAATCCCAGAGGAAATAGGATTGTTACAAGGGCTATATATGCTCAATCTCTCACATAACGATCTCTCTGGTGAGATCCCAATGAGCATGGGAAAAATGGTATTTTTGGAGTCGCTTGATCTTAGCTTCAACAATTTGAGTGGAGAGATTCCGGTAACATTGACTACCTTGGACTATCTCTCATCTTTGAATTTGTCCTATAACAACTTGAGTGGGAAAATTCCTAAAGGACTGCACTTTGATACACTTTTTGGAGATGGATCAGGATATGTTGGGAATAAATTTTTGTGTGGTGCCCCTGATGGTCCTAACTGCGACAAAAATAATTCATCGGAAACATACGATGTTGAGGATGAGAAGCAGAATGTCTTGTTCTACATAGTTGTGCTTATTGGCTACGGAGGTGGTCTTTGTGGACTTTTCTTGATCCTACAGTTGATGGGAGGGAAATGGTGGGACCTATATTGGAGGACGATAGATAGGATTGTACTGAGAATTACCCAATGCATGTATTAGAGCTTGTAATGTTCAATATGCAATGCATGTAAATGGTATTAGAGCTTGACGTACAGTTTTGGGCTATTCCACAATAAATTCAGTTTTTCGGAGCACCTGGTGACTTAACATGCTTTAGAGCCTTGTGAACCAATGTCTTATATACGTTTATATTGAATGAATATACACATTTCTTTGTTGGACCAATGTCTCAACAGTTGATAGAAAACATTGGAACAGCTGATTTGGGGTTAATCACAGGAACTAAAACCTGATAATATATGCTTTTGCATAAACTTGGGAAAAAAAAAACAATTGATTTATAAGCCTTCCCTTCTACCAGCTTCTGCGTAAATTTAAGCAAAAAACCAGTTTATTTTCTGCTTAAATGTATCTATTTTTGGAATTCAACTTCAGGCTGAATGCAAAGAAACAAAACACGAGACTGCTATCTAACCCCACCCTACATCTGCAGCAGCTCTACTGGTCACTTCATTTAGGAGAGCTTCAACTTTCCAAGGACATTGATTGGAATATTTAAGCTGCATTTGATATCAATATGTTCTAGATGTATACTTATATAGAGAGAAGTAACAAAAGAGATGTAGACAGAGATTAAAAAAGAAAAATGATAGAATGAGAGTTATGTTCTATACAAGTTGAGGAGCCTGGGAAATACAATGGTGTTAATATCCAAATAAATATAGCCTTGGAAATACTTCCAGTTTCTCTTATGCCCCCCAAAAAAAGAAGAGATCCTAAGGTTTAACTCTAATTTTTCTTTCTAAGTCTATGGTTCACAAACAAAGGAAAACGAACCTTAAGAGAGCTCATGGATTTTTATTTTGATTCCATTTCTATGAAGAAAATAAACAAGTAAAGAAAAGAAAAATTGAAAATCAAGAGAGACAACACAAATAATAAAAGCTCTCTAGATAATAAGGCTCACAAAACCAAACACGACTAATAATAAACCAATTTTAAAAGAATTCTGTACAAGATTCAAGTAAGTAAACAGTACCAAGGAGGGACAATAAACATAGAGTTCCTTAATCTAACACCACAATAAGGTTGACAAAGAATTTCTGTTTAGAAAGAAAAAAAAAAAAAAAAGTAAAATGAGAGCGATATTGATTTTAAATTGAGCCATTGATTCTAATTACATTCTGATATAACATATTTCATTTATTTTATGATAATGAATACAGAAATGAAACGATAAAATCTAAGGATTTAATTTCTCTATGTGATTGAAATCAAATTTGGATTCTTGGATATTTTACCAAACTTGAATTAGGTCAAAACAATATGAAGTCCGGGTGATTCAAATTCGGATCTTGCCAAATCCGCACTGCATTTTTGGACCAGTTGACAGGCCTATGGATTATGAAATATAAGCATGAGGCTAGCGGTAAACTCTACTTCAGGGTTGCACTCGAACAATTACATTATGTACTATTAAGAGAAATTATCCACCAAAAGTAAAACTACAATTGGAACCAATCCAGATCATAACCGGAAAAAAAAAAAAACATGTAGACTAAATATCCTTAGAAACTATAAGTCTTAGATGAAATTAACTCCACTATATGAAAAGTTTTATGAACTACGTAACTTTCCAGGAAAATAGTATATCTTACATCCTGATCGTGCTCCGTTTGTTGTGATGTAAAATGTTTTCCGGAACATGCTTTCACCTTATAATTAGTACATGAAAGCATTTTAGGGAAAATGTTTTACATGAAACAAACGGAACGTAAGTGGTGCAACAGTAAAGTTGCTCCATGGTAACTTGAGCATCACGTGGAATACAAAATTACATAGCACTACGATAGATATAGGAGGCCAATCAATCTTGGTAAAGTGCATTAAAAAATTATGGCCAACTCCCATATTATGAAGAGGAAACAGACTGAGAGCCATTGAGATAAAGCATAGGCACCAAGGTTTTGGATTATTACCGGAACTAGGGCTGCACATGGGTCGGGTCGGGTCGGGTCTCTATAGAACCGGGACCGACCGGATTATGAATGGTTTCATGTTTTGAGACCCAGACCTGACCCGATAAGGTTTGGACCCGGACCGACCCGACCCAGTTACTTTGGTTCGGGTCGGGTCGGGTCTGGGTCACAACCCAGTTTTTTTTTTTTTTTTTTTAAATTTTTATTTTTTCTTATATTTTATTTTGTTATTATTTTTATTTATATTCATTAGTGAATACCTATATTTCTATGTATAATACATCCATTAAAAAGATTGATGAGGGCGGAGAGTTATGAAAATTAATTCCAACCACTAGAAAGTGAATATAATATTTTATATATTCATGGATATAATGATGTGCAGCCTATAAAAGTTAAAATTAATAAGGTGGTTATGTTTTATATATTCATGGATATAATGAAAAGAAAAATGAGTACTTTGTCACAAAAATAAAGAATTAATTAGCAAAAATAGTTTTGTTTATTGATCGACCCAGACCAGACCCGAGCCGACCCAGACCCGACCCGACCCGACCCGAAATATATATCTCTTAACTGGACCCGAACCCGACCCGACCCATTTCATTCCAGACCCGACCCAATCGGGTCGGGTCTTCGAGTAACGGGTTTTTTGTGCAGCCCTAACCGGAACATGGCCAGCTCCCATATTACGATAGATGTAGATTGTTGATAGAATTCTGACAAGTGTGGGCATTATACACTGTTCAACAAAAGTAGAAACAGACAACAATCAAACAGCGGCCAGACATTTATACACCTGTAATAATTGCCACTATTGTATCATCTTAGTTATGTTGATAGTTATTTTTATTTTACTATTGTATGAGGGCTTATTTGTAATTCTCTTTTCCTCTTTATTGAGTTTAATATAACAACTGATAGAGTCAATTGTTCTCTCTAATTCAACATAAATCATAGCACCCTAGTTAGGGTTTGTCACCTCCATGCCAAACACCATCCACGCAGCAACTCCCACCACACCACCACCTTCGCCGAGCCTCTAACTATCACCCAGATCTTCGCCGAACCCCAGCTCCTCACCAGAACTTTGCCGCACCACCAGAACCTCACCGACACCTCGCCGCATCACCAGAACCTCAACAGCCCCTCGCCGCACCACCCAGACCTACCCAGCCCCCTTGCCGCAACCTTTCACCCCTCCTCACTCTCGGCGCAAACCCCCTGGCTCCCTAGGGGCTGCGCCGACCTCTTTTTCTCACCCTCTCTTGTCGATTAGCACTCAAAAGGGCCAGATCTTCCTTAACATACTCTAGCTTGATCTTTCATTCATTTTCTTCACCTTTTATTTTGGTTTTCTTCACCCTTAATAAATCAGCACCTTAAAATCTGCTGCTTGGATCGACTCATTTTTTTTTTAAGGCTTTGGTCTGCAATCGGACCAATGACCTATACATAGATTGGACAATTGCACCTGACCATTGCATGAGACGACTAGGTTTACCTTTCTTTATGCCATGTGTGATCGTTCAGACCAAGAGTTACTTCGAACATGACCAAAGATGACTTGACAACTGATAAATCACCAGGCTCTTTTGGTATGACGAGTTCTCCTATAGGTAGTGAGAAGCAATCCCTCACTACCGAGGACCCAGGCTCAAAAATCACCACAGTCTATTCAATGGTGAAAATTGTCTCTCTTGGTTTCAATCTGCCGCCTTCTGGCTCCGCAGTAGAGCAAAGTTTTGCTATGTTAATGGCATGCTCAAGGCACCTAGTCGTGAGGATCCCACTTATGCTAAGTGTGAGGTATATAATTATCTTGTTATTAGTTGACTCGTTCACTCTATGAAGCCTACTATTGCTAGAAACTGCACAGAAAATTTGGGATATTCTCACTCAAACTTATCCTCGGAAAGGGAATATGGCTCAGGTTTATGAACTTTGTCGAAATATTGAGGCAAAGATTCAAAGTGAGCGTACTATTCTTCACTATTATACCACTCTATCCACGATGTGGAAACGTCTTGATCATTTGAAGAATCAAAGCCCAGTTTGTCCCACGGATGCAGCTAGTTATAAGGAATATATTAAGAGGGAAAGAATTTTCAAGTTCTTGGAAGGTCTCAATTCAGAGTTTGATCAGGTGAGGAGTTGGGTCCTTAGGATGGAACTGTTACCTTCTCTCTAGGAAGCATTTGCTTATGTTCAACTATGCTTTCCCCTACTTCTACCGACAAGTCTGCTTTGGCCTCTTCAAGTCAAAGAGGGGTTAAGAGTCCTTATCCTCCCTAGAACCAGCCTCAACCTGATGAGGTTGCAGAAGACAAGAGAAAATAGTTTTGTGATTACTGCAATAGGCCTTATCATACTCGATAGACATGCTGGAGGCTGTCAAGAATAATTATTTGGTGAAGTTTAGGGATAGACAACTTGTCTCTCCCCTTTTATATTAAACAAGAAGAGTAATAGAAATTACATAATGACCCACACACTAGTGTCTAAATTACAATAAGCATAAAAGCTAACTTTAACACAAATAACTAAATAACTCTAACACTCCCCCTCAAGTTGGTACAAAAATATCTCTCATTCCCAGCTTGTCAAGGATAGTATGAAACGGACGACTTCCAACGGCTTTAGTGAGAACATCAGCAACTTGATCGCAAGATTTCATAAAGGGAACATAAATAGTACCACTACTAATCTTTTCCTTGATGAAGTGTCGATCAATCTCTACGTGTTTTGTTCTATCGTGCTGAACAGGATTATGAGCTATACTAATGGCCGCTTGGTTGTCACAAAAAAGATTCATAGACTCTGTCTGATCAACATTTAGGTCTTTCAGTAATGACCTAATCCACATTAGCTCACAAATACCTTGGGCCATAGCTCTAAATTTAACTTCTGCACTCGACCTGGCCACTACATTCTGCTTTTTACTTCTCCAAGTAACAAGATTATCCCCTACAAATGTACAGTACCTTGAAGTAGATCTCTTATCGGTAATAGAGCCAACCCAATCTACATTAGTATATGCTTCCACCCTTAGGTGGTCATGTTTTGCAAAAAGACAAACCTTTCCCTAGAGCAGTCTTTAAATACCGAAGGATCCGAAAAATGGCTTCTTGATGTGACTGTTGAGGAGAATGCATAGACTGACTGACAACACTGACTGCGAATGCAATATCAGGACAGGTATGAGATAGGTAAATAAGCTTACCAACAAGTCTTTGAAAACTCCCCCTGTCCACTAACTCCCCACTGGTGTCATCACCAAGCTTTTGGTTCTATTCCATAGGTGTATCACATGCTCTACTGCCTAGCGTTCCTGTCTCTTTTAACAAGTCTAGAACATACTTCCTCTAGGAAATAAAGATCCCATGTTTGGACCGAGCAAGCTCAATTCCAAGAAAGAACTTCAAGGTCCCCAAGTCTTTTATCTCAAATTCAGTGGCCAATTGTTTCTTCAGCCTTTACATTTCTTCCCGATCATCTCCTGTAAGAACAATATCACCAACATACACAATAAGAGTAGTAGTCTTACCCTGCAAGGAATGTTGGATAAATAATGTGTGATCTGCATGACTTTGTCTAAATCCAAACCGAAGTATAGCCTGGGTAAATCTCTCAAACCAGGCCCTTGGAGACTATTTGAGGCCATACAGTGAATTTTTAAGTCTACACACCTTCCCGTCTGTCTAGGAGCCCTCAAACCCGGGAGAAATGTCCATGTAAACCTCTTCTTCTAGGTCACCATGCAAGAAACATTCTTCACATCAAACTGGTGTAGTGGCCAATCCTGGTTAACTGCCAGGGAAAGGAGAACTCTAATAGAATTCATCTTCGGAACTGGAGCAAAGGTCTCCTCATAGTCCACTCCGTAGGTCTGAGTGAACCCTTTTGCTACCAACTGGGCTTTATACCTCTCAATAGAACCATCAGCCCAATGCTTCACAGCGTACACCCACTTACAACCCACGGTCTTCTTTCCTTTAGGTAACACAATCAACTCCCAAGTACCAGTCTTTCGAAGAGCTTTCATCTCCTCAATCATGGCATGTTTCCTCTTGGGATCAGCAAGAGCTTCCTGTACATGGTTAGGAACACTTACAGAGGAAATTTTTTAAAGGAAGGCCTTATAGGAAGGAGAAAGATGAGAATAAGACATGAAGTTAGATACAGGATGTTGGGTACAAGTCCTAACACCCTTACGGACAGCAATGAGAACATCTAAATCGTCAGTAATAGTAGTAGGAGGATTAGGATTACCTGGTCCCTCATCAAGGCAAGGAGACAGGATTGGCGGATCAAGAGGAATGGTCTTATCTTTCATCCTCCAAGTTCTTCTCTGATATGCAATATCCTCTTTCTCAGGATTTTTTCCTTTGTCAATGATGGGTTCTACAACTGTCTCCATCTTAGTCTCTTGCTCTCCATCATTTTTTTCTGCCTCGTCCTCCTCATCAAGAGTGCCTAATATCTCAAAAGGATTAGACACAGGTAAATTAGGAACATATAGTTCAGGCAAATTAGGAATATTTAGTTCCGGCAACTCTTTTGTACTTGTGTTCTCCCCCTGAAGAGGAGCCTGAGGGGTGAAATAGGATTGTTCCTCAAAAAAGGTGACATCCATGGAAACATACCACTTTTGTGTAGGAGGATGGTAACATTTATACCCTTTTTGAGTGGGAGAGTAACCAAGGAAAACACATTTGATAGCCCGAGGATCAAGTTTTCCTCTTGTGGGAGTATGATTATGAACGAAACAGACACAACCAAAGACTTTAGGAGGAATGGCAAAAGGATCAGAAGGACTAGAGAGGACCTCAACAGGTTATTGTTTATTAAGAACTTGAGTAGGGAGCCAATTGATTAAATAAGCAGCAGTTAAGACTGCTTGACCCCAAAAAGGCTTCGGGATGGGCAGAGAATAACATTGATCGGGCAGTGTCTAAAAGGTGACGATTCTTGTGCTCCGCAACTCCATTTTGTTGTGGAGTATTGGTGCAAGAATATTGGTGAATTATACCATTCTCCAAAAAATACTTCTCTAGACCAGATTTAAAGCACTCCCCCCCCATTGTCTGAACGAACAAATTTTACAACCGCACCAAATTGGGTACAAATCATTTTGTGAAAGTTTTTAAAAATTGAATGGTCCTCTTTTTTCTTTCATCATGTACACCCAAGTAGTACGAGAAAAATCATCTATAAATATGACAAACCACCTATGGCCTTTGAGTTCAACAATACGAGAAGGACCCAAACATCTGAATGTATAAGAGAAAAAGGAATAGTACTTCTATGTCTAATGGGATAAAAGGAAGCACGGTGGTGTTTTCCAAATTCACAATCTTCACACCGAAAGTTGTATACATTAGATGACAAGGATGGAAATAAATGCTTTAGTAAACCAAAGGAAGGATGTCCTAGGAGTTTGTGCCAGAGTATGATATGACCAGATGTAGAGCCAGTGAGAGTAGTATGATGAGCCAACTGTTGTCGGTTGTACGGTTCCAAAAGATATAGACCATTCTCCTCTCTACCACTGCCAATCGTTCGCCCCGTGATAAGGTCCTAAAAACATAATGAGAAGGAAAAAAGGTGATGCTACAATTTTGATCACGAGTAATACGACCGATCGATAAGAGGTTAGTGGTAAAGCTAGGAACATGCACAACAGAAGATAAAGACAACGAGGGAGTGACACAAACTAAACCTTTTCCTGAAACCGAAGAGACGGTTCCATCAGCAATCCTGACTTTATCCTGACCTGAACATGGTTTATAATCGAAAAAAATAGGAGATGAACCGGTCATATGATCGGATGCCCCAGAGTCAATAATCCAAGGAAGACAAGTATAGGAATTGAATACATTCACTGAAGTAGCTAAATTATCTGAACGAGCAAAAGATGATGATGCAGTAGTAGGTGTATCCAGACGAGTCATTAGGCAGCGATGAGTCTCCAACTCAAATATCTGGGCAGAATTGCCCTTTCTAGAATAAGTATTAGCCATGGTCTCCCAAATATCCTGGGCAGTCACCATGTCCAAGAAACCCTCACCAATTTCAAGGACCATGGTGTCACGCCCCGAAGTACCAAAAATAGGGAAAAATAAATTTCCTTTATGGGTTCGTAGACACGTGACTGGTTGTGAGTGTCACCTGATTGTCCAAACATGCTTATAACAATAATGTTATATGGAAAAGTGACTAAGTTCAGCGGAAGCAGAAATTTAAAACCTCCAAGTCTTACATCAGTAATATATTACAGGCCAAAAAGATATCCAAAAGATACATATTACAAGACCAGCTAAACTATTACATCACTAACATAATAATAATAACAGAACTATAACAAAAGAAAAGCTCCAAAGTCTTCAGCTGGCGAAACCGTTGCCTTCCTCGTAGTAATCTTCACTAGCATAGTCTTCAGTAGTAAAGTCAGCATCTTGATAGCAGTCGGCTCTGTCTGGACCTGCAAAAGCTGGACGTGGAAGGTCCAGCGGTATGAAAAGCCGTTAGCGGTTAAGCTAAGTGAGGGTCCCCTTAAGGTTACCACCACTTAAGGTAAGTTATTCTTCATCTCTTCTTATTTCTCGAAACCATATCTCGTTCATCATTTCTTATTCTCGATACTATGTCTTGTTCGTCTTTTCTTATTCTCAAAATCATGTCATATTTAAACCCAATCATTCCTTTTGAAACTTAACCCAGAACTGAACTGACCAATGACATTGACTGAAAGAAGACTTAACTCCAAACGCATTTACTGGTCAAGAAAGTACAACACTCAACAATGAATAGTTAACTGTCGCCCAACTGGCACTCAAACTGTCACCCAAATGGCATTCAAACTATCGCCCAAATGGCATAAGTGTGCGGGACATTAACAATCTCTTGGTCGAACACGTCATGCCGATCCTCAGGTCACCCGCACGTTACCGAACACGTCATGCCGATCCTCAGACCAAGGGTACGGGAAATTAATAATCACTTAGACGAACACGTCATGCCGATCCTCAGGTCACCCGTACATAACCGAACACATCATGTCGATCCTCAGTCTAAGGGTGCGAAAAAATAATCAACCACTTGATCGAACACATCACGACGATCCTCAGGTCATCCGCACTTGACCGAACACGTCATGCCGATCCTCAGATCAAGGAACAAAACATAACTCACCAATCGACACCATGGAATTACCGAAAGACCAATTTTGCAAGAAATATCCAAACACGACACGAAAGTTCACGAATCAACTTTGACCAGTAGTCACACGACTAGAAACGAGGCCCAATGTCCCTTATTCGCATTAAATCTGTTATCGAAGGTTTTATCATTATTTTACGCGTTCGCACGTTTCGTAGTTTAATTCATTAATATCATCCATTTATAACCGTTAATATTTCGCTATACGTCCGACATTTCGTTTTCCTCTCAATATACTTACGATGGAAACTTTCCCGATCATTTATCATCGCAATAATTGTGCCATACAATATACTTATAGTTTGGGTATGAACTTTCCAACAGTCATTAAACTATATTCACGTAGCTTATGGATTTATAATCATGGATTTAATATCAATAAAACATGTAGATGAAACCCTTAACATACTCATCTACGCGATAGCACTACCATAGCACGAGATTTTCATAACAACACATGTACTGGAAAACTAGCATCAACAATCAACACCATGCATAAACAAAACATTATACAAAAAACTGTACAATCTGCCAAGATACATTTTCACTGTGTTGGCTGAATTAACATGATTTATTTGGGCATGATAAATTGCTTTGTAGATCAAACTCAAAACTACAACATTATAGATAATAGGAATATATTCATGTACAAAAAAAATCTAGCTTCAATTACATTTTTGAGCTACTCAAACTACTTATTTTACAAGACATTTCTTATATCTCGGACTGTTCTGTCCCCGATTTATAGTACTGCATTGTACGTGAATTTCACCTATAAAGGAGGGGTTTTTAGACTGAGATATAGAAGGGTTATTTGTAGATAAATGAGATAGATTTCTCCACAAAAAAACCTAGTTTAATTCTCATTTTTGAGCTGCACAAAACATTCATTTTACTAAACTATGTTCTGCTGAGAGTTTCAGTTTCTCAGATTTATAAATCTGTGTTGTACATGCATTTCACCCATGAAAGAGTGATTTCTAGACTAAGCTATAGAAGAGTTATTTGTAGATATATGAGTTAGCTTTTACCACAAAAAAACCTAGCTTAATTCGGATTTTCGAGCTGCACAAAACATTCATTTTACTAAACTATGTTCTGCTGAGAGTTTCAGTTTCTCAGATTTATAACACTGCGTTGTACATGCATTTCACCCATGAAGGAGTGATTTCTAGACTCAGCTATGGAAGAGTTATTTGTAGATATATGAGTTAGATTTTACCACAAAAAAATCTAGCTTAATTCGGATTTTGGAGCTGCACAAAACATTCATTTTACTAAACTATGTTCTTCTAAGAGTTTCAGTTTCTCAGATTTATGGATTTGTCTTGCATGTCATGGAAACTTCAACACAACAACATCAAACTTCTACTAAACATTAGTACATATTATATGTATTCTAAATTGAGTTAGATTACTCACAATTACTCACAATTTACTCACCAAAGCTTGAAATTTAAGCTTGATTTTGGTTGATGCTTAGTGAAGCTTGAATCTTCAAACTTCAAGGATGAACTTCTTCTTCTTCTATTCTTCCATGGAGCTATAACTCTAGCTCTCTCTCCCTCTAAATTATATGCAGATTGTAGAGACAAAAGTGTCTCAATTGTGTGTATGTGCATGATATATAGGAGATTGGCATGGCTAGGTGTCATTTGCATGAGTTCATGCAAAGACACATGTCCAATATGTGGACAAATGTCATGGGAGGAGATGACAAGTGTAAGGAGTGGCACATGGGGTTTCCATGTGGCCGGCCATGTGGGGCCCACCTCGGGTTGTGTGCAACTTTCTCAGTTTACGTGCATAAGTTCCTCGGTATGCGTGTCGATCTCGAAGTATGTGCAAACTGGTATTATTTCTAATGTCCGGGGCTGGGTACGGGACTAAGTTAAATCTTATTATGGTCGAGTCGGTATGGTTACTACAGTCTATATGGTAATACTACAACACGTCCATACTGTCACGTAATTAAAATAAAAATATTATAATATAGTGGGTCCAATACAGAAATTAGAAAAAGCTGATATTATAATGACAGAAAATTACAGGTGTTACACATGGAGTTGATAAGCCAAGACATGATAATAGAGTTCTCAATTTCCCAGTTATCATATCCCGGATCAGTAGTAGAAGGATCGATTACAAGCCCATCAAGATGTCCCATCTTCCCACGTGCCTTCAGATAGAGTTCTACCATTTGTGACCATTTCAAGTGATTTTTGACATTGTCAAGGTCAGTAATGATTTCATGGCCCAAATGGAAAATCCATACACAAAATGAAGGAAGACGAAGGAGATGGGTGTAAAAAGGATCAACAAGATCTGTTTAAAGGTCCATTAAGGGACCAAGAACCTCCAAACAATCAACCTTCAATCAAACCCACAAACCTAGAATGGTCTTGAGCCAAAAACAGCCCCTCTAGGACTCGAAAATTAAAGGAAAAAAGGATTAGGTGGTATAAGGAACTCAGTCCAGTGTGACTGGTGGTGGTGCCGAGGGTCAACAGATGTTGGCGAGGGAGAAAGGTAGGCTAGGAGGGTTCGGTGCAGGCTCTAGGTGGTTTTGGTGGTGCGGCACAGCCTAGGGCTTGGCTAGGAAGGCTGCGAAGGCCAAGGTGGGGGCTGGAAGGTGTGGCGCAGCAGTGGTGGTGATGGCGCAGCTGATGGTGGTGGCGTAGGTGGTGTTTGTGGTGTTTGGGGTTAGGGTTTGAACATTGGCTCTGATACCATGTTAAGAATAATTATTTGGTGAAGCTTAAGGATAGACAACTTGTCTCTCCCCTTTTATATTAAATAAGAAGAGTAAGAAATAGAAATTACATAATGACCCACACACTAGTGTCTAAATTACAATAAGCATAAAAGCTAACTTTAACACAAATAACTAAATAACTCTAACAGTGACTTCATGGTCGTCCAGGTACGAAATGAAGAGGGGATGGACGGGGCAGGGGTCGAAGTGGTGGCAGGGGAATTGACCTCGACTCACTTGTCTATTTGACCCACTACCTCCGATTTGAGTTATCTAGAGGAATCATCATCCCCTTCAACTGCTGCTGCAAGTCTAAGTAGTACTGATATGGAGACGTTGAGGCGTATTATGGCACAACTTGACGCTCCCACGAGCTCTTCTACCTCTTTTGCTCATGCAGCTAATGTTCCTAATTTTCTAGTGCTTTACATGCTCATTCTTAACAACCATGGAATATATACTCTGGGGCTTCCGATCACATAACTGGTTTGTCTACTATCTTTTCTACTTATGGTCCCTATTTTGGTAAAGATAAAGTTAGCACCAGATCGTAATTTTTCTCCAATTTCTAGTAAAGGTGTAATTTATGCTCCCGATTCACTATCTTTATCTTCCGTCCTCCATGTTCTTAATTTTTTTTTTGAATAATCTTCTTTCAATTAAGCGAATTACCCGTGATCTTAATTGTTGTGTACCTTTTTTCTCTTCTCACTGTGTTTTTCTGGACCTCTCCACAAAGAAGATAATTGGCAGTGGTAGGGAAGCGAATGGCAAAGACCATCGAAGAACTGCAACTAATAGCATTGAAAGATTTAACTGACAAGGAGTTAATTGAACAAGTTTTAGCTCTTTACAATCCAAAAATTAAAGAACATGTTGTGTATAAATTGGAAAATGTTGCACCTGATGGCCATTGTGGATTCAGAGCTTGGGCTGAATTATTGGGTCAGAGTAACATTGACGAGTGGAAGGATGTTTGGAGGTCTATGTTGGATGAACTAATGGAGCATAGAGAATCTTATATTTCTCAATTAGGTGGTGAAAAAAACTACAAGGTGATAGAGAAAGGGTTAGATTATTTTTCTGAACATGGATGTGGGAAAAAAATATTGGATGCAATTCCCTAAAATGGGGCCACTATTTGCTAGCACGTTCAATTGTGTTTTTTGTGTTCTCTCACCCTTACAGTCTTGCACGTATTTACCTTTGAGAATGGGGCCAGCAGTTGATTTCCAAATATTCCTATTATTTTGTATGATGATTCCCACTTCATGAAGATCTTTCTAAAACAAGACGGACCAATTCCAAAGGTTGTGCTATGGTAGTATAAAATTCGATCTAAAGATGCACCTAATTGGGAAGTTTTGGTAAATCCCATGGTTAACGATTGGGAAAATTGTATTAGTTGTCTATAATTTACTTTATTTTTGTTAATTTAAAGCGTACACTTTTTTATTTATAAATAAAGTCATAATTAATGATTTTGGGGGTGTTTGTGAAAAATTATAAAATAAGCTTGAGTATGTCATACTTGTTTTATGTCTTTTATTATTATTATTATATTGCACGCTCTTACCATTCTGGTTTGACTTACTAACACAGTCGCAAAACTGCTTACAAACATGTAGCAATGCCATTATTCGTATGGGTAATTATGGTCATCCCTTATTAGTCAAGCAATATAGCAATATCAATATGAGTGTACTTACTAAACTAAAAAAATAGGGTCCTTTAGATTTCAGCCCTTTATTGTAGCATTTTCTAAAAATTGATCCATTCTATAAGTCAACTTAGATATTAGTCCCTCACCTATTTTGATGACTAAAATACCCCTACTCCCCATAATTAGGGTTTTTAAATTCAAAACCCCCATATATATATCGGATTTTGAAATTCAAAACCCATAAAATACATACATACACACACACACACACACACATATCTTATAAAAATCAAGAAATGAACCAAACCAAAAATTGAATTAACATAGAATTTTTATTCGGCAATATAAAAAGATCAATAGAGAAAACTCAAAAAGATAAAGCCATGTTATATACTTACGATCTAAACTGCAATACACTCGACACATCATGATCTAACAAAAAAAAAGTGAGAGAACGGACTTTTTGGTGAGAGAGAGGGAGGAAAAAAAAGTGAGAAATTCCTCACTTTTTGGTGAGAAAATCTCGATTCTAGAATTTTGATGCAAATTTCTCACTTTTTGGCGAGAAATTTTCGTTTCTAGTATTTTGATTACAAATTTCTCACCTGAAAAAAAAAATAAAATAAAATAAAATAAAATTCTCACCTTCAAAACTGAAAATGCAAACAAAGTTGTGAAATTTCATAAAAAATAAAATTGTTGTGAAATTTCACAACTTTTGATATCTACACCTACTCAACTAGATCTACCATTAATTTTTTTTTTTTTTTTTTTTTTTGACATCAAACATATATATTTCAATAAATTTGGCATTGATATGAAAATCATCGCTTGCTATTACAAAAGCAAATCAATCATATAGTAGTACAATCCAATTAACCCCAAACAAACAAACAAACAAACTGACCGACCAGGACCCGACCTGGAATCTTCAACCTCCAAAACCATACAAAGTCCTCCCCTGCCTCTTAAGAACTCTGTCCACATCCATGGCGATCACCGTTTTCCTCCTTGCGTGTCCTGTGTATGTCACTGCGTCTCGAATCACGTTCTCCAAGAAAATCTTCAGAACTCCTCTAGTTTCTTCGTAAATCAGACCGCTGATTCTCTTGACCCTCCTCGTCTCGCGAGCCTCCGAATCGCTGGTTTTGTGATCCCCTGAATGTTGACTCGGAGGACCTTACGTTGCCTCTTCGCTCCGCCCTTTCCCAACCCCTTTCCGCTCTTGCCGTGGCCTGACATTTTTTAGTAGAGAACTACCAATTTTTAGTGAGAGAAAGTTTAGAGAGAGAGAAAGAGAGAGTTGTTGGGGGGTTAGAGAGAGAGAAACTATGAGAGATACAGAGTGATATAATGAGAGAGAGAGAGAGAGAGAGAGAGAGAGAGAGAGAACATATCTTAATTGTATGTAAACATAGTGAAATTATTTTTTGGGATAATGATTATTGAATCTCCACGATTATTTAAACGGTTGCTTGATTTTGAGATAATAATTTCCCATAATTGACTTTCACTTTCTGTACACAGGAATATATCTATATATACACATATATCTATACACATAAATGTGTATTAAATGTGTCACGCCCCGGAACCACCCAGATGATCCTAGGACACGTGGCACGCCACCAAGGCTTTACACAAGTGATCAAAGTTCCAAAAATAAATTTTAAATAAACTTAAACCAAAGAAGCTCAACAATAATAAATAAAGTAAAAAAAAAACAAAATTATGTCTTTGCAATCAGCCCAAATAACCCTGTTTTAACAAATAGTAACTTCTCAAATAACACTACCAAATCATAGTCATGAGCTCCCAAAGTCCAAGCAAGAGTTTTTAAATACTTTAAGAGAAATACTACATATAACAATTTACAACCAACCCAATAAATAAATCTCCAAGTTCAAACGTCCCAATCTAATAACATTAGTCATAGTAACACTATGATCAAATAATCCCAACTAACACAGTCCAACATTATATTACAGGAGTTAAGTTACAATCCAACTAAAGGATACAGTTTAACTAGAAATATTACATAAGCTTAAACCAACCAAAGTATGACTCGTACAATCCAGATTAAAACTAATTACAACTATATTGCAAGTTTAGGACTAAAAAGGACAAGTAGCTATTAACAAGGTTACAAGAACTCCCAAAACCCATAAGCTAGCCAAGTCACGTCCCAGCTTACTTCCCCGATTCCTCGCCGCGATCACCTACGATGGTTATTCAATAACCACTACAATATATAAGCTATATGCTTGTGAGCAATGCCAATCATGAACATGGATAATAAACACGCTCAATTCAACATATTACAAATAACTATAGTCTCTGGCAATTACTAGTTCACTCCCACCACTACCGGCTAGCCCGCGTCTCCACTCCCCAAGCCCACGTGACTAGTCATGACCCACGCCCTCACACGTGCGGTCCCATAGACCTCTGACGGCCGTGGTCGTCACCACAAAGATTACCTCATGGTGGAATAGAACTAGCAATTTCCATTGACCCAAATAGGCAACTCAACATGCTCATTTAATCATTACACCATGCTTTCACAAATAAATTGGGCCTAATTTAACCACATGAATTTTGCCCAATAATAATCTAAATAAATTAAATTACGCTAATTAGACATGCTTTGACATCACAATTGAACCTAACATGCAAATCATCCAAATATCAAAATTAACATCACTCACCTCTTGGGTTTCGCTCCTAAATGTGAAATTAAAGTCCTACTATGAACCAGGTACAAATCCTATACATAAATTACAAGTTATGAGCTTAAACCCTAAAATGGGCCGCGGAAAAACTATCACAAAACTCAATAAAATTAGTACCAATAGATTAGACTCACCCCGAGGACTCCGAATATGTGATCAGAATTAAAAACCAACGTCGTTCGGCTCGTCAACCGTCGTCGAGAACGTCACCGTCA
The DNA here is from genome assembly GCA_033977485.1 of Hydrangea macrophylla. Taxonomy (NCBI): domain Eukaryota; kingdom Viridiplantae; phylum Streptophyta; class Magnoliopsida; order Cornales; family Hydrangeaceae; genus Hydrangea; species Hydrangea macrophylla. Next base: position 7,703,334 of record CM066982.1, on the reverse strand, counting down.
ACGTTGTCGTAACTCACGTACTCTTCTCTGTAATTGCTATACTAACCTAACATAAAGTAACCAAGGATGAGGAGTCATCCTTTTTATGTGGCTTCATTTTATCACTTTCCCATTTTTATTATGAAACCCCCATTAGTTTGCTAGTTTTGCATTTACGCCCCTACATGTTATGAAACTTTATTAAAATTATCCCAAACCTAAATGGGTATTAGTCTATGTCTCGCATGGGTCCCATAAGTGGTCTCATATAATTAAATGAAGTTGCTAATTAACCTACTAATTATATAACGTGTTCAATTCGTACTCACAAAGTGTCACGCCCCGAATAATAATAAAAGTAGGATTTTTTTTTTTTTAAATCAACTTTGAAACGAAGGCGGAGACAGGTTTAATTAATATATTGTAGTTCCAACTATAGAAATAACGATAGTCCAAACTCTAAAGTTATTACATCAGTTAACAAGTAGACATCATAAGATCCAAATACATCATAAGGAATAGACATAGTCTTGGGACTTAACCCATAAAATACAGCAATTCAAGTCATAAATTCTTTTAAAGAAAAGCTCTTTATTCATCCTCCATGGATTCCATCTATTAAACTTTATTTCCTGAAAAGGGTGGATAACAACATCCGTCAGTATTACTGGTGAGTTTCTCAATATATTCCAAGCTTTATACAAAAGTCGAATATTAGAGATGATATACTAATGGCCTCTTTAAAAATAACATTAGTAATAGTTTATATAAGCTTTCTCAAAAATTTTCTTTATACCCTGACCAAAGCTCAATCTTGCATATTCTTCTTGCCCCAAAAAAAAAATGATTTTTTTTTCAAAGACCACTTTGGTATGACCACAAGGTCACCGAATTATCACCAAAATTTAAATAAATATTGTATCATGTATAACCAAAAACCATTCACCACCTATTGTTGGTCGAAATGAATGTCGCACTAAGCACCAGCAATAATTGCTCGAAATGTCATAGCACCGATTTGACCACAGCGCCCCAGACCTAGCTGGCAAGACGTGTACCAGTTACCAGTCCAATACTCGTAATAACATGGCACATAAGTATACTTACTGTAGGGCACTCTTCACCCCAGTCCACTAGACTATTTCAGTCCCAGGTTTATACATCAAATACCTTCTTTAGAGAATAACTCATTTTCCTTAATATCAACTTTCCACATTTTGGCATTTCTTATGCCCCCTTTTTTTCAAAAATTCCATTTTCTTAGCAAGATTTTTAATCTTTGGATCAAGGATTAAAATAAAAGACTCCTTCAATAAATCAAGAAGATATTAGAGCTATATTTAGACACTTATAAATCATCGTTTACTTTTCTTTTGAGAAATTCAAAATAATGACAATAATAATTTAAAGGAAAGCTTTAAGTTTCATGAAATATTTCTATAACCTTTCAAAGTACTGTTTTTGGAAAATAAGGAGAATAATAGGATTTGCTTCTAAAATAATTTCTCTTAGACTTTTTCTTTTACTTTCAGAACCTTTAAACTATTGTATCAAAGTTTGGAGTAAAACTAGATAATTATAAAAATACCCCTTTTCTTGAAAATAAGAAGGACCCATATAAGTATTAAGGAGTTAAAATAAAATGCTTAAAAGTTTGATTCTGTCTACACTCCAAAACACATTTTTTTTAGAAGTTCTTCCACTTTCCAAATCAGATGACTCTAAGCTTCAGAGCCCATCTCTTTATACTTGAAAAAGTCAAAGTAGGCTTTATAAAAAAAAAATTATTTCAAGATATAGAACACCAACTGGAAAAGGAATGATCATTACGCTTATATACATATATATAGTTCTATATATATATGTATATTTGGCCCACAAGGGTAATCATTTTCTAACCATATGAATTATCAAGAAAATTTCTATGGAAACATACATATACATTGCTATATATTTTCGGCCCATATATGGGTATATAGTTTGCTTCACAAAAATTATTTTTTTAACCACGTGAACTTTTAAGAAAGTTCCCATCTATGAACATACACATATACCCGAATATATACATGCATATATATCATATAATTTCATCAAGGTTTCTACCATGTGGAACCAAATCTAAGAATGGATTTCTATATAACTCTTAGGATATAGAGTGCTCACTCTTAAGGCTCGGTTTGGTTGGGAAGCAATTTGAGAGTGCTGAGCTTAAGACCTCCTCTGCCAAACAGCACCTTAGCTCCAAACCCAGAAATTTAAAAACACGTAAACTGCGTGTGTGTGTGTGTGTTTCGGACAGTGAGATATATAGAGAGAGAGAGTTAGGTGTGAGGGAAAATGGTTTCCCAAACCTCTCCTTTTATACACAAATTTTTCCTCCACCTAGTACACTACAGTTATTGTTCTATACTCATGATTTCAGTAGTCCTTCCCCCTAGGTGGTACAAACCTAATTGAAGTACTTGGAGAGTTCCTTCGACAGTGAGGGACATTGTGAGAGAGAATAATAGTATTTGGGGTGTTAACTAAACGTTTTCACAGGCGTAAGTACTAGGAAGTTAATTGCTAGGATGAGTACCCATCCTATATAGGTAGTACTTAATTCATTTAAACCTGCAAGAAGCATGCTTGGTTAAGAGTTGTCACCAGCTAACAATCAAGGCCTTGTGTACTTGGGAAGGTTTTCTTATTAAATGCTTACTTAACTCATGTTTATCTATATATCCATATGTACAGCCGTAGGAGAGAATGAAGGTTTGGGTGTAAAACTCATACATGCACTAACCAATACTAGGTATATACATATAGCTGAGTGTAAGTATGTATAAATCCCCACAAGCTCATGTGCACTCAATGCTCAAGAACACATGCTATCCTAGGTTGTACCCAATTCAGGGGTGATTTATGTGTTTGGCCGAGTGTGTGTGTGTGTGAGAGAGAGAATGATTGTGTGAGTTTAATACTTATTGCACTAACCTGCCAGATGTTAAATTCACATATAAATTAACTATGGTTACTTATAATGGTTTGGTCTTTTATTACTTAGGATATAACTCCTTTTAATTAGATTAGCTAATAGAATTTATTTATTTATTCTTTTTTTTTAATCTAGATATATTTAGAAAATAAAGGGTGGTTACTACATTATACCTCTCTTAAAGAAATTTTGCCTCCGAAATTACTTACCGTACTAGTCAAAAATCTGAGGGTACTTATTGCGCATATCTGATTCTAGCTCCCAAGAGGCTTCGTTCTCGTTGTGGTGATTCCACTGGATTTTAACTAAAGAGATTTCCTTCGTTCTTAGCTGTTTTGTCTTTCGATCCAAGATTCTCATGGGTTTCTCCTTGTATGAGATATTCTCATTAAGCTCGATGTCGTCATAATTGATCTTATGTGAGGAGTCACGAACGTATCTTCTCAACATGCTTACGTGAAAGACGTCGTGGATTCCAGATAGTTTAGGTGGTAGAGCGAGTTGATATGCAACCTTCCCAAATTTCTCCAAGATTTTGAATGGTCTGATGAATCTTGGTTATAGTTTTCCTTTCTTTTGGCCGAATCTCATTACGCCTCGTGTTGGTGATACCTTCAAAAGTACGTGGTCACCTACCAAAAATTCTAGATCCTTCCTTCGGCGGTCGGCATAGCTTTTCCGTCTACTTTGAGCGGTGAGTAGGCGATCGCGTATGATGCCTATCTTCTCCGTAGTTTCTTGCACTAGCTCGGGCCCAAGGTATTCTCCATCACCAACTTCTGCCCAACAGATAGGTTATCTACAAGGTCGTCCATATAATGTTTCGAACGGTGCCATGCCAATGCTAGAATGGTAGCTGTTGTTGTAGGCAAATTCTATCAACGGCAAGTGAGTTTTCCAAGTGCTTTCAAATTCGAGAATGCAAGCCCGTAGCATGTCTTCCATCACTTGGTTGACTCTCTCCGTTTGTCCATCAGTCTGAGGGTGAAAGGCAGTGCTTAATTTCAACGATGTTCCCAGTGCTCTTTGGAAACTTTCCCAAAATTTAGAGGTAAAACGTGAGTCTCGATCCAACACAATAGATACTGGTGCTCCATGGAATCTAACAACTTGTTGTAGGTATAGTTTGCTCATCCTTTCCACAGAGTCGGTCATGCGATAAGTCAAGAAGTGAGCTGACTTAGTAAGACGATCAACAATTACCCAAATTGCGTCGTGTCCTTGCTTGGTTCGGGGTAGTCCAGTGACAAAATCCATTGAGATGTGCTCCCATTTCCATTTTGGTATTGGCAGTGGTTGTAATAATCCAGAGGGTCGTTGATGTTCAGCTTTGACTTGCTAACAGGTATAACACTTGGCTACACATTCAGCCACATCTCTTTTCATTCCTTCCCACCAATAATTCCTCTTGAGATCCTTATACATTTTTGTACCTCCTGGGTGCACCGTAAATCTTGATCGGTGAGCTTCACTCATGATTTCTTCCCTTAAGCTTTGAATGTTTGGCACACAGAGCCTTTGTTGAAGCCTGTAGCCTCCATCTTTTCCAATGATCCACTTTGTTGGGTCCTTTTTAAACATCTCTTCAAACCACTTTTGAAATTTCTCGTCCTTTGCTTGCTCCTCAATTATCTTGGCAATTAAGGTCGGTTGAGCTATTAAATTGCACATGGGTTGTCCTTCTCCTTGGTGAGTTGGTTGTACATCAAAATCGACCAGAGATTCCAAAAATTTCCATTCCCTTATCATGAAGTATGCAATTAGTCCTTGTGGTTTTCGACTGAGGGCGTTGGCCACCACATTTGCCTTTCCTGGATGGTATTGAAGTGTGAAATCATAGTCCTTTAGAAGTTCCATCCACCTTCGTTGTCTCATATTTAATTCCTTTTGTGAGAAAAGGTACTTCAAGCTCTTATGGTCTGAGAAAAGGTCAAATTTCTCCCCATACAGGTAGTGCTCCAAATCTTCAATGCGAAAACCACAGCTGCTAACTCCAAGTCATGTGTTGGGTGATTACGTTCATGGGGCTTCAATTGTCGGGATCCATATGCCACCACTTCATGGCCTTGCATCAACACACATCCTAGTCCTTGGTGTGATGCGTCAGTGTAGATCGTGAACTTGACATCGTCTTTTGGGATGACGAGTATTGGTGCGGTCGTTAGCCTTGTCTTTAATTCTAGGAATGCATTCTCACAAGCATCGTCCCAAATGAATTTTGTGTCTTTCTTGGTTAGGTGGTTTAGTGGCATAGCTATTTTCGAGAATCCTTCCACGAATCTCCGATAATATCCTGCTAAGCCAAGAAAACTCCTAACCTCCGTTGGTGTAGTAGGTTGGTTCCAGTTTCGGACTGCTTCCACCTTGGAGTCATCCACTGAAATTCCTTCTTTGCTGACCGTATGTCCTAGAAATTTGACTTGTTCCAGCCAGAATTCACACTTGCTAAATTTTGCATACAGTTTGTGTCTCCGTAGCACCTCAAGGGTGGTCCTCAGATGTTGCTCGTGGTCTTCTCTCGTCTTCGAGTAGATTAGGATATCGTCGATGAACACGATCACGAACTGATCAAGGTAAGGGCGAAAGATTCGATTCATGAGGTCCATGAAGATGGCTGGTGCATTGGTTTGTCCAAAAGACATGACTAGGAATTCATAATGTCCGTATCTCGTACGAAAAGTTGTCTTTGGGATGTCCTCTTCTCTTACGAGAAGTTGATGATATCCTGACCGTAGATCGATTTTGGAGAACATCGTTGCCCCTTGCAGTTGATCAAATAGATCGTCGATTCGTGGTAGAGGGCACTTGTTCTTAATGGTTGCCTTGTTGAGTTCTCGGTAATCGATGCATAGCCTCATCGTTCCATCCTTCTTTTTCACAAAGAGTACTGGCGCGCCCCATGGTGAGGAGCTCGGCCTTATGAATTTAAGGTCTTCCAACTCTTGAACTTGTTTTTTGAGTTCTTGCATTTCTACAGGCGCCATACGATACGGGGTCTGTGATATTGGCGATGTACCAGCAACGAGCTCGATACAGAAATCAATTTCTCGCTTAGGGGGCAAACCCATGATCTCTTGAAAGACGTCCTCAAATTCAGAGATAACGGGGATTTGACTAATGGCGCGCTCCTCGTCTTGTCCTTCGAGATTTGCCAAAAAGTTAGCAATAAAAGCATCTTCCGAGGGTTTACAACGAATGACTTGTGGTTGTTGACCTGGTTTGCAAAATGTGATTGTCTTTTCATGGCAGTTTAGATTGGCATGGAATGCGGTAAGCCAGTCTATCCCAAGAATAATGTCAAAATGGGTCATCGGCAGGACGATTAGTTCAGCGACCTTGGTATGGGTTTCCATATCTATTGAACAGTTCTTACAGGCATATTCTAAAGTCATTGTTGTTCCTAGTAGGGATGATACAGTCAAAGGTATATGCAAGCGTTCGGGGGTCAGTCCTAATTCTTGGACTAATTTAGATGATATGAAAGAGTGTGTTGCCCAGTGTCGAATAAGGTTTTCACGCGGCTATTGAATAAAGTTATGGTACCTTCTAGTCCTGCTTGTTCTGGGACCACTGCATACATCCGCCCTTGTGCTGGCTGTGATCGATTATTGTTATTGTTCCTTGGCTTCTTGCAATCTCGACTGTAGTGCCCCTTGTCTCCGCAGTTGAAACAGGTCACCTTATGCCTGGTACAATCTCGTGCATGATGTCCAACTATCCCACAGTTGAAGCAGGTGCTCCCTGGTCGTTGGGCATTTCCAGTTTTGTTGCCAAGAGGTACCGTGTTGGCATTCCCAGTGTCGGTTTTCTGCCTCTTCTGAAATCGTCCGCCCTTCCAGTTACGGTTTCCCTGCTGTAGGGTCTTGTTTGGCCCCCTCGAGTCCATTTGTTTCTTAAATTCTCGATTATCCTCTTCTACAGTTAGTGCCTCTTCCACAACTTCTTCATAGGTCTGATGGCGATGTCCGATGATCATTCGGCGTATGGAAGGAATTAACCCCTTGACAAACTTTCGGGCTCGACGTTTGGGCGTATCGATCAGATGGTTTGCGAAGCGTGACAGTGCTTCAAAGCGATTCTGGTATTCCAAGACGGACAAACTCCCTTGGGTCAGTTCCATGAATTCTTTTTCTCTCCGTTCCCTTTCAGTATCAGGGAAATACTTCTCCAAGAATTTTTCTTTGAACACAGTCCATGTCATCCTTTTGGTTGTGTCAGCCCCAATGGTTGTCTTCACCAGTTCCCACCAGTTTCGTGCCTCAGCGGTTAATTGAAACACTGCCATCTTTTTCTTTTCAATTTCTGTGCATTCGAGAACTTCGAAAATGTCTTCCAATTGTTGTACCCATTGTTCAGCCTTTACTGGTTCAGCAGTTCCGGCAAATTTGTCGGGGCTTAGGGCCTTGAAGCAACCATGTAGGGTGTCATGTATTCCCACCGTGGGTCTCCTTGCGTTCATTTGTTCCATTTGTCTAACGAAGGCACTTAACAATCCAGTAGGGTCTGATTCTGAATGGCATCCATTCTGTGCACGAGTGTTATGGGATGGACCAGCCATTTTCTTCCTAGGAGAGACATAGATAGAATGTGTTTTAAATCTTAAGAAGTATAACATGGAATTAAGGAGACAATTTAAATATTACCTCCCCATCTAGCAACAATATTGTCCGCTTTGTGCCTAAACACAAAGAACTTCCCTGGGGGTCACCCATCCCTGGTATTGCTCTGGTAGCAGCACGCTTAACTGTGAAGTTCTTTTATGTTTAGCTCCCTCACGGTTTTAAAATGCCTTGTTGCATATAGAGGGGTGATTAATCCTTATAAACTAGTCCAGGAACTTCACCCCAGGCGATGTAGGACAAGTCCCCACACCCGACCTCACCTCATCCGTCTTGGCCATCCTGCCTCAGGAGTATTGGCTCTTGGTCATCACAATCCACCCTCCTTAAGGGCCACATGTCCTCGTGTGGGATCTGCCCCCACACTTCCGGCTGGGTTTCCGCTCTGATACCATTTGTAACGACCTACCTCCCCATCTAGCAACAATATTGTCCGCTTTGGGCCTAAACACAAAGAACTTCCCTGGGGGTCACCCATCCCTGGTACTGCTCTGGTAGCAGCACGCTTAACTGTGAAGTTCTTTTATGTTTAGCTCCCTCACGGTTTTAAAAGGCCTTGTTGCATATAGAGGGGTGATTAATCCTTATAAACTAGTCCAGGAACTTCACCCCAGGCGATGTAGGACAAGTCCCCACACCCGACCTCACCTCATCCGTCTTGGCCATCCTGCCTCAGGAGTATTGGCTCTTGGTCATCACACAAAGGTACCCGTAATTGACCCCAAAAGTGGTCACTACCTAATAACATGATATTATCAATAATAAAATAATAAATCATTTAAGCATTAATAAACATATAGGCACATAGGGTGTTCCACATATTGCTGTCCCATCTCAACTGGGACCCATCAACACATATCCCAACTTGGGATTGCCATACCGGCCAAAACTAGGTTCCCAACTGGACACCCATAATCAACTTAGTGGGTCAATCCTACTCCAATAAGCGTCACATAACACAATAATTAACATTAACTCATGATTATGCATGCTAAAACAGTATTAAATATAAACCGCGGGAGCGGGTGTCACATCTCTCCCCTCCTTAAAAAGGAGTTTGTCCCCAAACTCGTAGTACCTCATGTCTCGAATAAAAATGAATACTTCTGTTTCATTTCATCTTCTCTTTCCCACGTGGCTTCCTCAACAGAATGATTTCGCCACAGCACCATAACCAAAGGAATGGTCTTTGTTCGCAAAACTTGTTCTTTTCTGTCAAGAATCTTGACTGGATGCTCGATATAAGTCAAGTCTTCCCTGACTTCCAACGGTTCTGGAGTAATTACTTTCTTTGGATCTGATACACATCTTCTTAACATTGATATATGAAATACATCGTGTACATTAGCTAACTCCGGTGGCAACTCCAACCGATAGGCTACTGGTCCAACTCTACCAATGATCTCAAATGGCCCAACATACCTTGGATTCAACTTCCCACGTTTCCCAAACCTTGTAATACCCTTTGAAGGTGATACTTTCAAGAATACAAAATCCCCAACTTCAAACTCCATCGGTCTTCTTTTCAAGTCCGCATAGCTTTTATACCTACTTTGGGCTGTTCGAAGCCGTTGTTGTATTGCCTTTATCTTCTCTGTGGTCTGCTGAACAATTTCAGGCCCTATCAATCTTCTCTCACCAACCTCGATCCAACAAAGTGGAGAGCGACACTTATGCCCATATAAAGCCTCAAAAGGTGCCATTCCAATACTGGATTGATAACTATTATTATAAGCAAATTCAGCCAATGGCAAGTGCTCTTCCCAATCACCTTTAAAATCCAAAACACAAAGTCGAAGCGTATCTTCTAGTATCTGAATTACACGTTCTGATTGGCCATCGGTTTGAGGATGAAAAGCTGTACTGAAACTCAATCTTGTACCCATCGCTCTGTGCATTCCTTGCCAAAATCTTGATGTAAATGCACTATCTCGATCAGAGACTATAGATACTGGAACTCCATGAAGTCTCACAATTTCTTGAACATACAATTCAGCTAACTTCTTTGGATCATTGGTCTTAATTGGTAGAAAATGTGCAGACTTGGTCAATCGATCAACGATTACCCATACACTGTCATTTGACTTTCTAGATCTTGGTAAACCTCCCACGAAGTCCATTGTGATATTTTCCCATTTCCACTCTGGTATAGGTAGTGGTTCCAATTTTTTCGCTGGTTTTTGATGTTCTACCTTCACCCTCTGACAAGCCACACACTTTGCCACATGTTCTGCTACTTCACGTTTCATCCCTGACCACCAATAGATCTCTCTCAAATCATAATACATTTTAGTGCTACCTGGATGGATTGAGTACCTCGTATTGTGCGCCTCTTCCAAAATTACTTCCTTGATACCATCTATGTTGGGTACACAAACCCGATTCTTGAATTTCAATATACCATTCTCAAAAGTAAATTCTGGCTGTTTACCTTCAGGTATTTCATCATGAATCTTTTTCAATGTTGGATCTTGAAGCTGTTTAGCTCGAATTTCATCAATAAGGGACGGATGTGCAATAATGGCTGACATAAGACCACCTCTAGTTTCTGGAATCACCTCCAACTTTAGCTGCTCCATTTCCTGAATTAACTTTTCTTGTGAAGTCAAAGCATAGGCCAAATTAGTTGTAGACTTTCGACTCAGTGCATCAGCCACCACATTATCTTTTCCTAGATGATATTGGATTGTTAAGTCATAATCCTTCATTAGCTCTAACCACCTGCTTTGCCTCATATTCAATTCCCGCTGTGTAAACAGATATTTCAAACTCTTGTGATCAGTATAAATTTCACACTTTTCCCCATAGAGATAATGCCTCCAAATCTTCAAGGCAAAAATCACTACTGCTAACTCAAGATCATGTGTTGGGTAATTTACCTCATGTGGCCTTAATTGTCGTGAAGCATATGCAATCACTTCGTTATTTTGCATTAAAACACAGCCTAAACCTCGATAAGAAGCATCACTGTATATCACAAACCCCTCAGTACTAGAAGGAATAGTCAATATAGGTGCCGTCATCAAACGAGTCTTCAATTCAACAAAGCTTTCCTCACATTCTGGACTCCAAACAAAAGGAACATCTTTTCGCATAAGTTGTGTCATTGGCATTGCAATTCTTGAAAAATTTTCCACGAACCTTCGGTAATATCCAGCTAATCCCAAGAAGCTTCGTACCTCCGGCACACTTGTCGGCAACTTCCAATTGGCCACGGCTTCAATCTTTGCAGATCTACTGATACCCCTTCCTTTGAAATCACGTGCCCCAAAAATGCTATCTCAGTTAACCAGAATTCATATTTCTTCAACTTTCCGAATAGCTTCTTTTCACGAAGTCGCTGTAGAACCAACCGTAGATGCCTCTCATGATCTTCTACACTCTTGGAATATATTAAGATATCATCTATGAAGACAATTACAAACTCATCCAAATAATCTTTGAACACTCGATTCATCAAATCCATAAATGATGCCGGTGCGTTTGTAACCCCAAAAGGCATGATGAGAAATTCATAGTGACCATAACGGGTCCTGAATGCTGTTTTATCCACATCTTCTTCTTTGACTTTTAACTGATGATAACCCGATCGCAGATCAATCTTGGAAAAGACTTGGGCTCCTTGAAGCTGATCAAACAAGTCGTCGATCCTAGGCAATGGATATTTATTCTTGATAGTTAACTTGTTAAGTTCCCGATAATCGATACACATTCTCATGGTCCCGTCTTTCTTCTTGACAAACAAGACTGGTGTACCCCACGGCGATACACTAGGTCGAATGAATCCCTTATCTAAAAGATCTTGCAGCTGAATCTTCAATTCTTTCAACTCCACCGGTGCCATTCTGTACGGTGTTTTCGATACTGGCTGAGACCCCGAGGCTACTTCAATAGTAAATTCTATTTCTCGCTCAACTAGTACATCAGGTAGATCTTCAGGAAAGACATCTGGGAACTCTCGTACTATTGAAATATCTTCTACTTTAGTCCCTGTGACCCGTGTCTCAATTATTGAACATAAGAACCCCTGACAACCTTGTTTCAACAACTTGCCTGCCCGTATTGCTGAAACCAAATATGGTGGTGCTATAACACCAGTTCCCTGAAAACTAAACTCCCCTTGTCCCGTTGGTCGAAAAGTAACTCTTTTCTGTTCACAATCGATAGTTGCTTGATTTACGGATAACCAATCCATACCCAATATTACGTCAAAATAATTAACGGTCAATGGAATTAAATCCACTGTCAAAACCCTATCATTTATCCTGATGTCACATGCTTTAAATATTGATGAGGTCACCATAGATTTGCTTAAGGGTAAAGATATCAAAAAATCATACCCCAAAGGTTCTGACATGCTGTCTAAATATCTAACAAATTCATGTGCAACAAAAGAATGTGTTGACCCTGAATCTATTAAAACATGCGCCGGGTGTGAACAAATGAGTAATGTACCTGACACGACAGAATCGGTTGCTGTAGCATCCCCCGGCGTTAGTCGATAATACCTTCCTTATCTTTGCTTAGGTCCTTTCCCTTTGTTCATACTTGTACCTGGTTTTGCCCCAGTTGAAGCTACAGAACCTGACCCTCGCTGTTGTCTTGTTGGGCAATCTTTTGCTTGATGTCCAGGCTGTCCACATTCAAAGCATTTTCCTCTCATATCTGGATTGATACTCCCCATACTCTGAGTTCGAGCTTGTGGGCAATTTCTTGCTATATGTCCCTTCTGCTTGCAAATATTGCACACTAGTGTCAAGTGGCATACTCCCCAATGCTGACGATTGCACGTTGAACATAATGGGCGACTCTCCCCAGATAAGGAACTTCCCCTTTGGATTCCCGAGCTAGAACCAGAACCTCGTGAGAATGGCTTCTTAAAGAAAGCTTGTCCTTTACCTTTTCCCTCAGCTGGTCGCTTATTTTGTTGGCTCTGTTTGTACTTGTCAATATCTCTTTCTGCTATCAGGGCAACATCTTGTACATCGGAAACTTTTCGAAGTTGGTGTGTATCAACTCGGCTTCTAATGTTATCCCGTAGTCCCTCTTCAAATTTTCGTGCTCTATCCACTTCTCTTGGTACTGTTCGATGTGCAAATCGAAGTAAACTGTTGTACTTAGCTGCATACTCATTTACTGTCATATCCCCTTGTTGTAGATTAGCAAACTCTCGGCCCATCTGAGTCTTGACAGATGCTGGAAAGTACTGCTTATAGAAAACTTTCACAAATCTGTTCCAGGTCTCTGGTGCCCCTTGCTCAATCACATTTACCCACCAGTTCTGGGCTTCACATTTCAAAGTATCAGTAGCACACATTATCTTCTCCCCATCTGTACACTCCACCGCCCGAAACATACGTTCCATATCCATTACCCAATGATCAGCTTGTGATGGATCTGGGCCTCCATCAAATTGACTTGGTTTTCTTTTATAGAATTGTTCAATGACTCCCCGTTCAGCCCGTGGTTGTGGGTTTGCAGGTCTATCACCACCCATTCGATCACTTACTGCCCTTACGAAATTGCTTACCACTTCTTCTAGATGGTCCATCCTCGAATGAGGTGAACGTTCCCGATTATGATCCATTTTCTTACCTGTCAGTCAATTGACATAAATATATTGCATGCTATGCCAATATGTTATATAACAACATAGCAACAATTATTCATATGCATTCATGAAATGCATTTACATGCTCGTCATCTATGCGTACTCTCAATCGTCGTCTCTCGTACCCAAGTCTCTAAGCCTAATGCTTTGATACCACTAAATGTCACGCCCCGGAACCACCCAGATGATCCTAGGACACGTGGCACGCCACCAAGGCTTTACACAAGTGATCAAAGTTCCAAAAATAAATTTTAAATAAACTTAAACCAAAGAAGCTCAACAATAATAAATAAAGTAAAAAAAAACAAAATTATGTCTTTGCAATCAGCCCAAATAACCCTGTTTTAACAAATAGTAACTTCTCAAATAACACTACCAAATCATAGTCATGAGATCCCAAAGTCCAAGCAAGAGTTTTTAAATACTTTAAGAGAAATACTACATATAACAATTTACAACCAACCCAATAAATAAATCTCCAAGTTCAAACGTCCCAATCTAATAACATTAGTCATAGTAACACTATGATCAAATAATCCCAACTAACACAGTCCAACCTTTATATTACAGGAGTTAAGTTACAATCCAACTAAAGGATACAGTTTAACTAGAAATATTACATATGCTTAAACCAACCAAAGTATGACTCGTACAATCCAGATTAAAACTAATTACAACTATATTGCAAGTTTAGGACTAAAAAGGACAAGTAGCACTACAACAAAATAGGCCTTTAAAGACAAAAAGAAGTGTTGCAACAGGTCACAAAATGTGTCACTAGTTGTTATACCAACACTTACTTAAGTGTCATAATAAGTGTTGTCGCTAAGCCTTGTTGAGACACTTACCCAAGTGTTGGTAAAACTGTCAGTAAAGGTTACTTTATAACGACAAAGAAAAAGTGTCATTAAAAGTGTCACTAAATGTTACTTTTTAAGTGACATATATTTGTGAGTAATGACAAAACAAAAGTGTCATTAGAATTGTCACTAGAAGCTACTTTTAGTAACACATATATGTTTGTGTTGCTATGAGTGTCACTAGAAAATGCACTAATTTATTTCCTAACAGTCTACCAAGTTTTGAACTTAAGACCTCATTAAATGTGTAGCAGTCTTGATTCCGCTTGACCAAATATCCAACTTTCAACTACAAGTATGGGAATTACTTATTTGTATATAATAAAATCATGTACTATTAAGTAATATATTTTATATTACTAATGTATTTACTTATTTTATATTATATAATTATATTTATTATTATTGAATGCATTTATTTAATTTAGTATTTAAGTAATTAATTTTTATTAAATTTAATAATATGGAGCACTAACAAAATAATTATGTATCCAATACAAATAGAATATCAATACAGTCTAGGGGCATAATTGTTTTTTGAACATTTAAAATCAATTTATGTCACCAAACACCTACATAAAATTTTCTTCCACCGTAACCACTTTTACAATACATTACCCAAACATCACGACTATTATAATCTATTCTGAAAAAAGTAATTTCAAAGCTATCGCAATTGCAAAGCGGAAGCCACCCTAAATTGACCTGTATATTTTTCCTTGTGTTTTCCTTCATGCTCAAATAACATCAAAGATTAAAAAAAAATTAGATAGAATTACCGACGTCGTTTTATTAAAGTCGGACTGAGGGCAAACATTAAAATTTCAAACGCTGTTATATAACAGCATTGGTTTTACAAATGTCGTTAATTATCGGCATTTTGTATGAAAATGATGTTAAGTATTGGCATTTAACTACCAAGCGCTGGTATTTGCAATCGCTCTTTAAAATCTTGGTAATTAACAACACTTAATTTTTTTAAAAATGTTAGTAATTAAAAGCATATTTTTAAACGGTTGGACATGCCATTTTTCTTGTTATGTTAATTTATTTATTTATTTATTGAGACAATTCTCTCTTTGTAAAGAAAAAAAATTAATAAGTGTCATTATTTTGTACTTTTGAATACACTTACTTTCTTTTGTAGAGACATAAAATTATGTGTTTTTCAAGTAAATTCTAAAGCCATGTTTTTTTAGAGACGAACAATTACGTGTCCTTACAAATAACTTCTAAAGATAGTTATTTTCTTTTTTAAAGACAAAAAATTATACGTCCTTACAAGTAACTTCTAAAGACAATTATTTTCTTTTGTAGAGACAAAAAATTATGTGTCCTTACTAGTAACTTTTAAAGACAATTATTTTCATTTGTAGAGGCGGAAAATTATGTGTCGTTACAAGTAACTTTTAAAGACACTTTTATTTTTTATCTCAAAATAAATGTCTCTATAGACCATTTTTGTTGTAGTGTAGCTATTAACAAGGTTACAAGAACTCCCAAAACCCATAAGCTAGCCAAGTCACATCCCAGCTTACTTCCCCGATTCCTCGCCGCGATCACCTACGATGGTTATTCAATAACCACTACAATATATAAGCTATATGCTTGTGAGCAATGCCAATCATGAACATGGATAATAAACACGCTCAATTCAACATATTACAAATAACTATAGTCTCTGGCAATTACTAGTTCACTCCCACCACTACTGGCTAGCCCGCGTCTCCACTCCCCAAGCCCACGTGACTAGTCATGACCCACGCCCTCACACGTGCGGTCCCATAGGCCTCTGGCGGCCGTGGTCGTCACCACAAAGATTACCTCATGGTGGAATAGAACTAGCAATTTCCATTGACCCAAATAGGCAACTCAACATGCTCATTTAATCATTACACCATGCTTTCACAAATAAATTGGGCCTAATTTAACCACATGAATTTTGCCCAATAATAATCTAAATAAATTAAATTACGTTAATTAGGCATGCTTTGACATCACAATTGAACCTAACATGCAAATCATCCAAATATCAAAATTAACATCACTCACCTCTTGGGTTTCGCTCCTAAATGTGAAATTAAAGTCCTACTATGAACCAGGTACAAATCCTATACATAAATTACAAGTTATGAGCTTAAACCCTAAAATGGGCCGCGGAAAAACTATCACAAAACTCAATAAAATTAGTACCAATAGATTAGACTCACCCCGAGGACTCCGAATATGTGATCAGAATTAAAAACCAACGTCGTTCGGCTCGTCAACCGTCGTCGAGAACGTCACCGTCAACGTTGCCGTAACTCACGTACTTTTCTCTGTAATTGCTATACTAACCTAACATAAAGTAACCAAGGATGAGGAGTCATCCTTTTTATGTGGCTTCATTTTATCACTTTCCCATTTTTATTATGAAACCCCCATTAGTTTGCTAGTTTTGCATTTACGCCCCTACATGTTATGAAACTTTATTAAAATTATCCCAAACCTAAATGGGTATTTGTCTATGTCTCGCATGGGTCCCATAAGTGGTCCCATATAATTAAATGAAGTTGCTAATTAACCTACTAATTATATAAAGTGTTCAATTCGTACTCACAAAGTGTCACGCCCCGAATAATAATAAAAGTAGGATTTTTTTTTTTTTTAAATCAACTTTGAAACGAAGGCGGAGACAGGTTTAATTAATATATTGTAGTTCCAACTATAGAAATAACGATAGTCCAAACTCTAAAGTTATTACATCAGTTAACAAGTAGACATCATAAGATCCAAATACATCATAAGGAATAGACATAGTCTTGGGACTTAGTCCATAAAATACAGCAATTCAAGTCATAAATTCTTTTAAAGAAAAGCTCTTTATTCATCCTCCATGGATTCCATCTATTAAACTTCATTTCCTGAAAAGGGTGGATAACAACATCCGTCAGTATTACTGGTGAGTTTCTCAATATATTCCAAGCTTTATACAAAAGTCGAATATTAGAGATGATATACTAATGGCCTCTTTAAAAATAACATTAGTAATAGTTTATATAAGCTTTCTCAAAATTTTTCTTTATACCCTGACCAAAGCTCAATCTTGCATATTCTTCTTGCCCAAAAAAAAAATGATATTCAAAGACCACTTTGGTATGACCACAAGGTCACCGAATTATCACCAAAATTTAAATAAATATTGTATCATGTATAACCAAAAACCATTCACCACCTATTGTTGGTCGAAATGAATGTCGCACTAAGAACCAGCAATAATTGCTCGAAATGTCATAGCACCGATTTGACCACAGCGCCCCAGACCTAGCTGGCAAGACGTGTACCAGTTACCAGTCCAATACTCATAATAACATGGCACATAAGTATACTTACTGTAGGGCACTCTTCACCCCAGTCCACTAGACTGTTTCAGTCCCAGGTTTATACATCAAATACCTTCTTTAGATAATAACTCATTTTCCTTAATATCAACTTTCCACATTTTGGCATTTCTTATGCCCCCTTTTTTTCAAAAATACCATTTTCTTAGCAAGATCTTTAATCTTTGGATCAAGGATTAAAATAAAAGACTCCTTCAATAAATCAAGAAGATATTAGAGCTATATTTAGACACTTATAAATCATCGTTTTACTTTTCTTTTGAGAAATTCAAAATAATGACAATAATAATTTAAAGGAAAGATTTAAGTTTCATGAAATATTTCTATAACCTTTCAAAGTACTGGTTTTGGAAAATAAGGAGAATAATAGGATTTGCTTCTAAAATAATTTCTCTTAGACTTTTTCTTTTACTTTCAGAACCTTTAAACTATTGTATCAAAGTTTGGAGTAAAACTAGATAATTATAAAAATACCCCTTTTCTTGAAAATAAGAAGGACCCATATAAGTATTAAGGAGTTAAAATAAAATGCTTAAAAGTTTGATTCTGTCTACACTCCAAAACACATTTTTTTTTTAGAAGTTCTTCCACTTTCCAAATCAGATGACTCTAAGCTTGAGAGCCCATCTCTTTATACTCGAAAAAGTCAAAGTAGGCTTTATAAAAAAAATTTATTTCAAGATATAGAACACCAACTGGAAAAGGAATGATCATTACGCTTATATACATATATATAGTTCTATATATATATATATGTATATTTGGCCCACAAGGGTAATCATTTTCTAACCATATGAATTATCAAGAAAATTTCTATGGAAACATACATATACATTGCTATATATTTTCGGCCCATATATGGGTATATAGTTTGCTTCACAAAAAATATTTTTTTAACCACGTGAACTTTTAAGAAAGTTCCCATCTATGAACATACACATATACCCGAATATATACATGCATATATATCATATAATTTCATCAAGGTTTCTACCATGTGGAACCAAATCTAAGAATGGATTTCTATATAACTCTTAGGATATAGAGTGCTCACTCTTAAGGCTCGGTTTGGTTGGGAAGCAATTTGAGAGTGCTGAGCTTAAGACCTCCTCTGCCAAACAACACCTTAGCTCCAAACCCAGAAATTTAAAAACACGTAAACTGCATGTGTGTGTGTTTCGGACAGTGAGATATATATATAGAGAGAGAGAGAGTTAGGTGTGAGGGAAAATGGTTTCCCAAACCTCTCCTTTTATACACAAATTTTTCCTCCACCTAGTACACTACAGTTATTGTTCTATACTCATGATTTCAGTAGTCCTTCCCCCTAGGTGGTACAAACCTAATTGAAGTACTTGGAGAGTTCCTTCGACAGTGAGGGACATTGTGAGAGAGAATAATAGTATTTGGGGTGTTAACTAAACGTTTTCACAGGCGTAAGTACTAGGAAGTTAATTGCTAGGATGAGTACCCATCCTATATAGGTAGTACTTAATTCATTTAAACCTGCAAGAAGCATGCTTGGTTAAGAGTTGTCACCAGCTAACAATCAAGGCCTTGTGTACTTGGGAAGGTTTTCTTATTAAATGCTTACTTAACTCATGATTATCTATATATCCATATGTACAGCCGTAGGAGAGAATGAAGGTTTGGGTGTAAAACTCATACATGCACTAACCAATACTAGGTATATACATATAGCCGAGTGTAAGTATGTATAAATCCCCATCAACACATATTCCAACTTGGGATTGCCATACCGGCCAAAACTGACTGGACACCCATAATCAATTTAGTGGGTCAATCACACTCCAATAAGCGTCACATAACACAATAATTAACATTAACTCATGATTATGCATGCTAAAACAATATTAAATATAAACCGCGGGAGCGGGTGTCACAAAATGGGGGTATAATCGTCCAGAAAACAATTTCCAAAATGGGGAAAAGGACTAATTTTTAAGTATCAACACGACAAAAGGATCAATTTCAATATTACAAAAAGTCAAATGACCAAATCTATGTTGACTGAAATCTTAGGGACTAAACCATATATTTCTAAAAAAAATAACATGGGTGCCTAAAGATAGAGAGAATTTGTAATACCCGTAAAATTTCTGTATTTATAAACGGATCCCCATGTTCTGTTCATATTGAAATCCAATAATTTAATTTCTTAATTCTAGAACCCGTATACGTATACGTATCTAATAACCCAGACTATAAGTTTCAACCTCGGACTGACTCGGCACGCGAACCCGTAAAATCTGCGTCTAAATTAGACTGTATTGCACGTGGATTCAAGCGACGACTAAACCCTATAGTTTTGGAAAGATGGTACACAGAGAATCTTACCTAAACTAGCTTATGTACTACCCCATTTCCTATTATCCCTTGGGTATCTAACTTACCCAAACACCTCCCCCTTGCCCGCCGGATACACCCCTCCACCACCCAAACCGCCGGCCATTTCTACCCTAAGATGCCACTCACATCAACTCCCTCAATCACCCTCATGTCTCCTCCATCCCTTTCAAACAGATTGAAAATCTGTGTTTATATATCTCTGTGGGTGCATGAGAGTTGAGGGAGACGCAGAGGAGGAGGAGGAGAAGGAGAGGGAGCTCGCCGGAGGTAAGGAGAGAGAGAGAGAAAGAAAAGTCGAGGCTTCTTCAGGTAAAACCCCCCACCCTCTGTTTATTTTTATACCCTCACACACCCTCCCAAACCTTGGTGCACAAACCAAACAGAGCCTAAGGCCCTTGTTACTCCAGAAACTCCATTAGAGCTCCCTCACCGGAGCTCGAGTATCAACTACAATCGCAGGGCCTAAAAATCATGCCAAACAGACCCTTATGGTCCTAGGAAGGCCCCCTATTAGCAGTTTTTGGGTTAAGGCACGTTTGGTGGCCCATGCATGGAGTTATTCTCCAAAATCCGAAAAAGGATAATCCTATAGAGAGGGTATAGTAAACGAATGAAACAGACTTTGGCATCCTAGTATGTGATAGAGGGCCCCATTCCGCGCATTTTGGCGTTGGAATCAACCATTTTCATGAAAAGACGAAGAAGTTATGACCATTCAAAGTTTTCCGGCGAAATCGCGCCTCGCGTCGGCAGGCCAGGCGCCGGAGAAGACAACCGGAACCCTAAGGCTTTAAGAGCTTGTACCCCAAGCTCAAACTGTAGCACAAACCCGTTTCAATTCGGGTTATATCATTTTAAATAATACGGGTCGGGTCATTTTAAAATGACCCGAAAATCATTAAACCAAACGACGTCGTTTGGCGTCGGATCCAACCAGATTTGGTTGGATCCGGTTTGAGTTATCAGAACGGGTTGGATTGTGAGTTAAAATGCATTCGGGTTTGGGTTTGGGTCTGACTAATTACTAAGTATAAACGGTTAACCCGTTTACTTTTAGGCTCGGTTCGGGTTGACCCGCGAGCTTTGGCCATGGACTCCTCTGAGTCTTTAAATGGTTAACCCATTGGATTCGGGTCGAATCTGGGTTGACCCGCGGGTCTTCACTTTTAATTGTAATTATTTATTTTATATTACTAATTATTCTGTTAATCTTAATTAAGATTTTATTAATCCGTTTTTAATAGTTAATTATTCTGTTAATCCTAATTAGTGCTTTAATAATCTGTTTTAGTAATAATTAGTATTTGTTAGCTGAGATTAGTGTATAAATATATTATTTATGATATATTGTGTATTAATAAATAATTGTGAATAGTTATAAATGATTTTAAGAATGATTTTAAATAGTTCTAAATTCTTTAAAAATAGTTTTAAAATACTATAACTTATATTTTAATATTCTGAAATATTATTTTATAATAAGGTTCTCATATTTTGTTAATATATTGCATACATCATGTATTATTCTTATTATTTATTTAGTGTAAATAAATGATAAGAATTGATTTTAAATAAAAATAATTAGGTAATAAATACCTAATGATCATTTTGAAATGTAGGAAAATTATATCAAAGTTTCTTAAGTTCTAATGCCTCTATTATATAAATTATTATCTATAAAACCCAACTTTAGTATTTTTAATAATTATTAATTACTTATAAAGTATCCGTTTGGTTATATTTAATTATTTAAAATATCAAACGAACTCCGAAAATTATGAGAAAAATACTACTAGCCTAATTTAAGGTCTAGTATTCAATAAAAATATTTATAAGGGTCATATGTTTCCCTAAAATGTATTTTAAAATTATGGGACCCCGCAGTCTATTATTAGACGATTTAAACTTCAGAAATTCATAATAAATAAACCGTAGCTCAGAAAAATATGCGGTCAGTTCCCAGAGTCTTAGAATAATGTCTAGAACATCTTCTTAAAGTTTGGTGATCTTTTGACACGGTCAAAAAAATACAACTTATCTTTAGGGCCCAAACTGGTATAGAAAACCCAGCCTTTTGTGCGACGGACTCCGATTTGAGTCTAGTCAATGGCGTTGGACTCCGTATGATGTCCAGGTCACCATGTTGAGGTTTATGAACCCACTCGGCACAATTACCAATATGCCCTTGATTCTAGCACGTTTATTAATCAACGTTCTATGCAATTTTATACTTTGTAGGGACCGCTATGCTTACTGTTACTCACCCGCATCGAGGTTAGTTGTCCTAACTCACTTGGTATATTATAGAATTATTATTTGTTCATGTATGTATGCCCAGGGCGTCCTGTGTGGGTGATACTGATAAGTAATAGTTATGTGAATGTTGAGATTCTTAATTATATGATGAGCACATGTCAGTTAACTATACTCCGTGTTTAATTTATACTCGTTGATACTCTTGTTTAACATGACTCCTCGTTTATACAATCATACGGACATTCATATGAACATAGTCGAGTCTTGACGTCTGCATGGTTAGTCACGGGGACTAACCCAATCATATCATTACACACATTGAAAAGATTGCAGTGGTTCGAGTGGTACAGTCAAGTAAATGGGAACAACGATGAAACTGCTATAGGGCCCTGCTAGGCGACGATAGCCAGAGTTTCCATTGAAATCATTGAAGTCATGTATGAATTGATGGTTGATACGCTATAGGGCCCTGCTAGGCGACGATAGCAAAGTATCCATCTGAACTGAATACAATAGTTACCTTTTAATGCTATAGGGCCCTGCTAGGTGACGATAGCGCTGTAACTATTCTATTCTCCCGGCAAGGTCACGAGGACCTAAGAGTCCAATGATTACACTCTTTTTAAAACCAAAACTGTTATAGGGCCCTGCTAGGCGACGATAGCAACGTAATCATTCTACTCTAAGCCAACGACGTTACACTGGTAATGTAACAAGTCATATGAGTCAGTTGTAGTATCCATGGTTGAGTAAAAGTCGAATATATCGATACCGCATTGTGTCAGCATACTACCATGTCATATGTTCATTATTGTTGTTTCAAGATATTGTGCACCTGTATATCCTTAAATGTATTAGGAGTGATCGGTTATGACAACTTCACTTAGCTTCAAAAGCTAACGGCTCATTCCCCGCCCTGGACATTCAAGGTAACCCTGAAAATGCATATCACTATCCTCAGGACGGGAACTATCAGGAAGGTGATCCTGAGGCAAACCATCCAGAAGAGTATGATCACGAAGATTATGGGTTTGCCAGCTAGAAAAAGGACCCTGGCCTACTTCTGCATTAAGACTTCTTTTATGTTTTAACTATCTTTTGGTTGATGTAATAATTTAAGTGTCGTAAATCGCCCAAACTTATCTTTTGTGGTTTTCATTTGAAACTTCTGTAATAGCTTAAGTAGCAAAACACTTTAAGTTCCCCTATGAATATCATTAGATGCTTTTGTAAATTCCTTACTCTGATATATATTTTATTAGTGTGTCGCACGGACATGTCAGTTTTATGTAACTCGTCATTCCCTATGGGTCCAGAAAGGAAATTTTAAATTTTTCTCTATTTTTGGCTATTCCGGGGCGTGACAGAATTCTCTCTCTCTCTCTCTCTCTCTCTCTCTCTCTCAAACAATGTCTGTGTATTGGCCCCGTTTGTTGCAGCTTAA
Organism: Hydrangea macrophylla; assembly: GCA_033977485.1. Taxonomy (NCBI): domain Eukaryota; kingdom Viridiplantae; phylum Streptophyta; class Magnoliopsida; order Cornales; family Hydrangeaceae; genus Hydrangea; species Hydrangea macrophylla. The sequence continues at coordinate 7,679,838 of CM066982.1, read as the reverse complement.
TAAGTGAGATTATAGCTTTAAGCTTCTCAGTTACAACTCGGAATAAGTTCTAAACCTATTTGGTATAGCTTTTAAGATGCAGTGATTAAGTTGTAGTGGTGTTTGGTAACATAAACTGTCAATTAACTTACTTGCTATGTCCAAAATGCCTTTAGAAAGTGTCTAAATATAATTTAAGAACAATTCTTTTTTTTTTTGAAAATGTATGAGTTTTAAGATACACATCTTAACTAATGATAAGGTGTTAGTGCTGCAATAGTAAGAGATATATAGAAAATTGCTAATGATGGGATTTTTAGGCAAGTGATTAATTTAATTTGATCGAGGGTAATTTATATCAATAGATAAAAAAAAAAAAAAAATAAAAGACTAGGTTCTCTAATTAAATATTCATTAAATGACAAATAAGATATAAGGTTAAAAACACCTCCAATTAACCCAGCTTTAAATAAGTTGGCTTTTGAGACTTAAATAGTTGAAAAAATTATAAGTTCTAAAGTTATAAGCCACACCAAATACTTCATTTCATTTTTTTTAAACTATAAGCTATAAGTTGAACTTCGTAGCTTATAAGGTGCAAGAAGGCATTGTCTAAGATAGAATGAGAAACAACAGTCTCTCTATGGATTACGACAATGAAACTGTTGGAATGAATTAATTTCTATTAGAGTGTAGTTTTGCTCACCCCAAAATTACTCACGTTTTGCTCACCCTTCTTTTCCATTGGCTAATGTAGTAGAGCCTAGTACTTTATAACACCATTAATTAATTCTCATTTAATACTAGACCCCACTGCCTTAGCTAATGAGAGATGAGGGTGAGAAAATTATAACCAATTTTGTAGTGAGCAAAAATGTATTCTTTCTATTAATTATACTACATATGTAACCATGGTTTAGTTTGGGCCCCGCATAATTGATAAGATAGAATTCTAGGAACACAAGTACACAACTCCATATCTCATCAAACACAATTCCCTTAATTTCAGCAAAAATCTAGTAGGTAGATGTGGTTTATTGGGTGCTTCAAAATGGATGAATTGCGGATGATCCATATGGAATACACAAGTACACAACTCCATTTCTCATCAAATACAATTCCCTTAATTTCAGCAAGAATCTAGTAGGTGCATGGTTGTGTGTTAATGGGTGCCGCAGAATGGATGAATTGCGGACGATCTGAATGGAATTTAATCTCTTTCTCCCAGACTTTTTTTTTTCCTATTTTTCAAGCTTCCTTGAGTTGGACCATATCAATTTCCTATGTAGGTCCCGTGTATTTTTACTACCAAATTAGTGCTAAACTTTTGCAACCGTATGATTCGGATCTTTTCTAATTTGTTGTTATTGGCTTAAGTATCTATAAATATATTATGCATGGGCATTCTGAATTTCACCTGCACACACTGAAGGAAGAGAACTGTTAACATCAAACTAAAACTATTGTTACTTATTAATCATCTATGATCCTCCGTTTACTTATATTATTACTATTTTCGTCCCATTTTATGTGTCTATCTTTCCTTTTTAAGATGTCCCAAAATTGTTGTCCACTTTTCTAAATTAGTATGCAAATTTTATTTAGTTTTCCAAACTACCATTCGTTACAATCAACACCAAAACAAAACAAAAAAAAAAAGTGCACTGATTATGGGCAATTGTTGTAAGTAGGGGTAGATTCTTTTTGTCCCCTTAAATAATTGAATTCTCCAAAATGGACACATAAAATGAGACGGATGGAGTACTTCCTAAGGTCTCTCAATTTCTTTCGCTTTGAGGTCAAAAATCACTTTCTTCCACCCAAATGGCCGGGACTTCCACGCTTGAGCTCAAGCTGACTAGGTGTGTTCACAATATCTTTATCTATATGACTATTAAATGCTGCTTGAGTTTTTTTCCTACCTCTATAATAACCACTTCAACGCTAAGAGGAAATTATACAGATCAACTAGCTTTGCTAGCATTCAAGGCTCAAATATCAATGATATTTTATTTTTTAATTTTTTAATTCAAGATATTTGTATGATGTAATATACCTATTATAATATTAGTTGAAGAACCAAACTTAGTATAAAATGATTATTTGGATGCTAATTAAGGCCGTCCAAAGATGGGGCAAGTTGAGGGTCTTTTAGTTTTTTCGAAGGCTCCTTCCTCTCTCGTACCAAAACTCCGAGCCAAGTTCTTTGGTTATGAAGGGTCGGAGCCCTTTAACCATTTGAGTGAGTCAAATTAGGTTTCTTGGTTCCCTAAAGACTAAGTGACGACTCTGTATCTATTTTCATAGACCGTTCAAGAATTTCAAAATCAATTTTAAAACAAACAAAAAGAAAAGAAAACTTTCTTTCTCTCCAAAGAGGGGAAAAGGCCCCAGGGTGGACTCGAGCCACGTGTCCGCAGTATTTCAAAAAAAATAAATATATATATTTATATATATGTCTATCAAAATCTGATCTGAATGTGTATGTATTCTAGGAGGTCAACAAGTGCTACGCACGTGTGGCCATTGTTTAAATTAAAAATTAAGTATGGTAACATACATAAATTTAGGGTGTATTTTGAAATGGTAATAGATAATCTTGTTGATGATTTTAATACAAAAGGATAGAGCATTTTAGAATTTTGTGAACTGAACTTAATTTTGACGCTTTTTATTCCTTTTTCCATTCTTGGTTGTATTTGTTGCATTTTGAAGTGCTAATAGATAATTTTGTTGATGATGTGGGATGAGATTTGAGTAAAAGTCAATTTTGTATGCTTTTGCAAATTTAATTTTCATGCTTTTAATTTCTTTTTTTGTTGGTAGTATTTGATTTTGTTTTTTCATTCTTGCTAGTATTTATTGCATTTTCAAGTGGTAGTAAATAATTTTGTTAATGATTACGTATGAGATCTGAGGTAAAAGTTAATTTGGTATGGTTTTGCAAATTTAATTTTCACATTGTTTTTTATTCATTTTTGCTAGTATTTTGTTGTATTTTCAAGTGGTAATAGATAATTTTTTTCTTGATTTTAATACTAAAGTATAGAGCTTTTTCAAGTTTTAAAACCAAACTTCATTTTAACCCTTTTTTTTCATTTTTCTAGAATTTATTTTATTCAAGATTTTTCTTTTTTTTTTCGTTTTTTTTTTTTCTTTTCTTTTATTTGTTATTATTATTTTTTTCATTTTTTGCCAGTATTTGTTGTATTTTGAAGTGGTAATAGATAATTTTGCTGATGATTTTAATACGAAAGTTTAGAACAAAAATGCAATAGTTGTGAAACTTTCAAATACCCAAATTGGTCAAATTAATTGGAAATGAGCATGCTTCCATAGAAAATTTAGGCTCATATTAAGTGAAAATTCAAGTTTGTCATGAACAAAGCATGTAAAATTTCCTCGCGTTTTTTTTTTTTTTTTTTTTTTTTTTTTTTTTTTTGGGGGGGGGGGTGGGGGGGGGGGGGTCAAAACATATGACCAATGGTAATACTTTTGTAGCTCTTGTCGGCAAATGTGGATTAAATTTATGATACATGCGTGGTTTGTGCAAAATTGAGAAAAAGTTTGTCATATGTGTGTGCTATATATATAACTATTAAAATATTTGAAAATTTATTAAATATTCATCTAATTAATTGACGGTTTTGATTTGATTTTTCATTATTGGTAGTATTTTTTTTTCGGTTGCATTTTGCTAATGATTGTCTTCATTTGAGTATAAGATTTGATTTTTTATTTTCAATTATGTATTATTGACCTAATTTGTAAACTCATATCATTTAAGAACTATTATTGGAAGTATCTGTTCAGGCAAATGCCTCTAGAGACCATAAAAAAGAGTAAACACATTTAAAGATCTTATAATTATTATATAATATAGTTGATTCATTTGTCTTTATGATATTAATTAAAAATTTAAAAGCTAAGTTTAAATTAATGAGAGACACCAATGTCACAAGACACCAATGTCACTACTTGTATATTCTTTATATTTTTCCTATTTTGGTTGTGTTATGCATTCAAGTGTTGCAACTACTAATACATGGTAACAAATGAAATCCCCTCATATTAGCTTTGTTGGCTTTTGCAATTTGACTACTTATATATTTTGGCAATTTAAAATCTCCTTATCAATTATTTAATAATATAATAAATTAATGAAAGACAACAATATCACTACTCGTATATTATTTGTATAATTCCCCTTTTGATTGTGTTATGACATTCAAGTGTTGCAACTAATAATACAGGGAAAGAAATGAAATCTGAGTAAGCCATGCTTCCAAAATACTTATTGTGGTCCCATTTGATGTTTTGCATTTTTTATTTTTGTTTTCTTTCAAGAAAGCACTAATAATTACATTTACAAAAATCTAAGTATGAGTTTTTTGCAAAGTTCTGTAATGGACAATAGTTTTGAAAGTGCAAATGACACATAAAATGAACCGGAGAAGTAACTATTTATAGTTGTTTCATTCTCAATAATTCTAACACATAAAATGGGATGAGGAAGTAATTATTTATAATTTGTTTCCTTTGTCCAAAATTCTAACACATATTAAGTAATAATATTACGCATGTGTGTGTAATAAAATTAAATTTATAAGCATGTGTGTGTAAATTATTTTTATCAGCATGTGTTATAATAAGTAAAACCTTCATTTGGTATGTGCCTTTCCAATTGTCACACTAAAACTTCTTTATAAGATCGATGATTATTTCTTTTTAGAAGGATATGAGATCGTTATTTCTTTCTTTTTGAGTATAAGATTTGAATAGTGTTGTTTTTTTGTATGGATTTGGTTCTAGGATTATAGAGCATTTTATGAAGTACATAATTTTGAAGCTATAGATTCACTTCTAAATTCAGTATTGTCACGCCCGTTCCAGAAACCGAAGGAAACGGGTGCAGTCTCTCCCCATGATTTTTAAAATGCATAAATGAAATTTTGTGAATTATCACTGTTAGTTGATAATTGAGAGTGAGGTTGACTGGAGGTCAATGGTAAGGTGTCAATCGAAGATACGGTAATAAGAAATCATATGACATCAACACAATTTAAATGACATTTATGTGATTAAATGTTATTTGTGATATCTGGTATTTTCATGGATAGTAAAGTTACCTGTGCAGCGTAAATTCTGGTAGTTTTGATATCACTATAGAGCATTTTGAACACTGTGGTGAAAATGTGAGTGTCGCGTTATATAAAAAGTAGGTTGTGTGGAGATTTCACGGAATTTAGTTTTCGGACGTATATTTTGGACCCAAACGGAACTTAGATGAAAACTTTTATAAATTTTATAGTTTTCACTCGTGAAGGCATAAAATAGACGTGTGCGACATTTTAGGAATTAATTAGAAGTTATGAGAACTCGTGGGAGGTAAACGTAATTCCCAAGAGTTGTGCCTATAAATAGTAGTGGATGAGATTTTCATTCTATCCAAAACTTACAAAATATCTAGAGAGAGAAGAGAGAAAGGAGATTTATTGCCACAACCTTTCCGACGACAAACGGCAATCGTTCGTCTGTCAGTTTTCAGCCAGATTTCATATTTAGACTCCTCGAGGTAAGAACTTCATTTTGATACCTCTTAGGCCTCGTTTGGCAAAGTTTTTCCGAAAAGTTAATTTTAAGAAATTGGGAAAAATATGTCTATACTTGTAGGAATCGCTTGAGATCGGAGATCCGTCGTTTATTTGGTCTCCTAGTACTTCTCCTGAAGTTTGAGAGCTATAGCTCGAGGTATGAATTTCGAACCTTTTGTAATATAGACAATTTTGGATGTTTTAGATATTTTGTTTGAATTATGATCCGGGCAAAATTCCTGTGATAAAGTAGGCCCGTTAATTTTAGCGAGTACGTATCAAAAAGCATGGTGATATGGTTATGTGAGTATGTTAAATGTCTATGTGGGTCAAAGGGGAGTTTGGTATAATTTCACGCTAGTGCACGCCTCTCGATGTTTGAGAGTTTATAGTAGTGACGACTACTTGCTTGGTGTAGGAAGTGGTCAACTAGAGCATTTGGATGCAATGGTTGAGTGATCCTTGGCTAACTATTGGCATCGCGGTTTAAGATTTAAGACTTGCCGATATACTAGGTGAATGCGTATCTCTCCCCGGAGACTAAATTATGTGATTTAGATGTTTAAAGCATGGATTGCCCATATGCATTTATTTAGAATTGTACACTCAGCATATAGCTGAGCAGTGGATACATCCTCCATTGCAGGTGAAAAGAAAAAGGGAAAGAAGAAGCGAGAAGAGTGAGGGCAAAGAATGCCAAAGGAATCACTCTTGTTTATACTTTTGTTTTAAATCCTAAACATGTATTAAGGATTCAGAATTTGTAATATGTTTTAATAGAACCATGGGGTAGTTGTAATACTTATAATCCTTAGTAAACACTCTTGTATTCATGGTTTGAATGGCGGATTGTAGTGGTTTTATGTTGATTTTGGTTTGGAGACCCCTTATTTTATAAAGTTGCAGAATTGGACTGTTCTGAAGGGAAACAGTCGACTGGGCCGTGTTTCAGTCGACTGGACCTCTGGATTTCAGTCGATTGGATGGGTTTTCAGTCGACTGGTTTCTGCACGAAAACACCACATTCTGCATGCACAGTGTCCTGTCGACTGGATAAGGCACCAGTCGACTAAGAAATGAAGGCCCCAGTCGACTGGGTCCCCAACACAGTCGACTGGAATGGGCCCTTGGACTTTTCTTATCTTTTGTCTTGAACCTCCAGTCGACCGGACCCTTTATCAGTCGACTGGACGTCTGCCTTTCAAATTCAATTCTTTTGGACGCGATGCAATTGGCCAAAACCTTTTTTTAACTCTGATTTTAAATGACTTGACTTATGTTTTTTGCTGCGGTTTTACTTTAAAGGAACTAGATAAGCCTTGATGGCGTGCCACCTGTCCTATTTTCACGTGTAGTGGGATGGGTCGTGACATTTATTGGTATCAGAGCTAGAGGTAACAAAACTTTGGGAACGTTTGACGACGAGTGGAGTGTTGAGTGAATTGTCACATATTCTAGAATTCATCCATACATAGTAGAGATGTTGGTGCATACGTATGTTGTCATACATACATGTTATAGATATTGTTGTACATGCATAGCGTTTGTACATCGAGATTTTAACAGGTTGAACAATCATGGGTGACCGAGAATTATCACCGCATACGCGACGTATGAATGAAATGGTAGAAATGATGGGGAACATGGGAGATATGATACGTAATATAGCGGAGCCATTGCCTCCAACGCCTCCATTTGAGCCAGCACCGATAACCGTGGGACCAGCGATTGAGAATAGGGGTATGAGGTCAATATCTGAACAATTTGCCAAAAAGAAACCGACTGAGTTTCATGGGACTTCTGATACGACGTTAGCAGGGTATTGGATTATGGATATGGAGAGAATTTTTTGATCTATTCCGATGACCGATAGGGTGAAGATTGAGAACGCTAGTGATATACTTAGAGGTGAGGCTCAGAATTGGTGGGTGAACGTCCTAGATCAGGGAACACCGATAACTTGGGAGGGATTCAAAGCAGAGTTTAATCGACGATTCTTTTCAAGGGCTGCTCTGAATGCGAAGAAGAGAGAGTTTGATAATCTTCGACAAGGGGATATGACTGTGACGGAGTACACTTCAAGGTATAACGCTTTGTTGGGGTTTGGAAAAGGGTCTGTGTTAACAGAGGAAGACAAAGCAAAAAAGTACGAGAATGGGTTGAGAGATAATATCCGCCTGAGGGTAGAAACCTATGAACATTCAACTGTTGCCGCGGTACAACAAACGACACTTGTAGTCGAAAGTGGTATGGAGAGATCAAGGCAAAATCAGCAAAACCAACAAGGAAAGAGAAACAATGAGGGTAATGACCGGAGCTATGGTGGATCTTTCAAGAGGCCGTTTGCTAGAGGCTCTAGCTCTAGTTTAAGTGGGTTCAAGAAGCCGGCAGGTAACATACCAGTGTGTCCACTTTGCAACCGACCACACATGGCTCGATGCTTTATGACAAATTTCCAGAACAAGACACAAGGGATGAACAGTGCAAGTGCTACACTGGAAATGAGGGGCAAGTGTTACGATTGTGGAATGTTTGGACATCAATCCAAGGAGTGCCCGAGAAGACGTCCTCAGCAAGGAACTAGTTCTATGGCTTTTAGTGCTTCAAAGCCTAGACAGACTAACGATGGAGAACAAAGGATGGAGCAACATCAAGGAAGGTCATTTCAGATGAACCCAGGAGACATAGCTGCTTCAGAGACAATAGTCTCAGGTATGGTGCTTGTATGTTCGCACTTAGCACGCATACTTGTTGACTCAGGATCTACGCATTCATTTGTATTGCATGATTTTGTTACACATTTGAATGTTAGACCGGCACCGTTAGGATATGAATTATCCGTTGTTGTACCCCTTAGTAAGCCAAAAGTGACGTCTATGTTGTACAAAGACTGTGAGATCAAACTAGGTGAAAAGTCGATGACTGTAGATCTTATACCGATTGTGATGAACCACTTTGATGTCATATTAGGGATGGATTGGTTAGCTCTTAACCAAGCCGCGATAGATTGTAAACGGAAGGAAGTTAACTTTCGATCACCAGTACACGGAAACTTTTGTTTTCAAGGGAGTGGGGTTACACCGTCGCCGTATTTAATTTCAGCTATCCGAGCGGGTAAGTTGTTGAGAAAAGGATGTATAGGATATCTATGTTCAGTGATTAATACTTCGATGACCGAATTGAAAGTGGAAGATATTCCAATTGTACGAGAATACCCAGATGTATTTCCCGACGACCTGCCAGATGTACTGATTGAGAGGAAAATTGAGATCACCATTGAGATTATGCCAGACTAAAGACCTGTATCCAAGGCACTATATAGAATGGCACCTGTGGAGTTGAAAGAATTGAAAGTTCAACTACAAGAATTACTTGATAAAGGTTTCATACGACCTAGCATATCGCCGTGGGGAGCTCCAATATTATTTGTGAAGAAGAAAGATGGCTCAATGAGAATGTATGTGGATTACAGAGAACTTAACAAGTTGACAATTAAGAATAAGCATCCATTACTGAGAATCAACGATCTATTTGATCAACTTCGTGGAGCACAAGTATTTTCAAAGATAGATTTGAGATCGGGCTATCATCAGCTGAAAGTGAAAGCGGAAGATGTAGAGAAGACAGCTTTGAGAATGCATTGTGGACACTATGAATTCCTAGTTATGCCATTTGGAGTTACAAATGCACCAGCCGCATTCATGGATCTTATGAACCGAGTCTTCAAGGACTACTTGGATGATTTTGTGATAGTGTTTAACGACGATATTCTTATCTATTCACCGAGTGAGGCGGAACACGAGAATCATTTGAGATCGATACTTCAGAGATTGCGAGAGAAGCAATTATTCGGGAAATTTAAGAAGTGTGAATTCTGGCTACCTAGCATTACTTTTTTTGGTCATGTGATTGACAAGAATGGAGTTTCAGTTGATCCTCACAAAGTGGAGGTAGTATCAAATTGGCAGAGACAGACTTCAGTGTCAGAAATTCAGAGTTTCTTAGGTCTAGATGGATACTACCGCAGATTCATAGAGAATTTCTCAAAGATATCATTGCCAATGACGAAGTTGAGGAGGAAGGGTATTACTTTTGAGTGGACTCAAGAGTGCGAAGACAGTTTTCAAGAGTTGAAGTCGCGATTGACAAGAGCGCCTATTCTGACGATATCATCAGGAACCGAGGGATTTGTGATCTATAGTGATGCTTCGCATCAAGGCTTGGAGTGTGTACTGATGCAAGGTGGTAAAGTAATTACCTATGCTTCTAGACAGTTGAAGACACATAAGGTTAATTATCTAACTCACGACTTGGAATTGGCCGCAGTAATCTATGCTTTGAAGATTTGGCAACACTATTTGTATGGGGGAAAGTTTGAGATATTCACGGACCACAAGAGCTTAAAATACCTATTCACACAACGAGATTTGAACATGAGACAGAGAAGATGGTTAGAGTTGATGATGGATTATAATCTTTTGATTGAGTATCACCCGGGGAAGGCTAACGTAGTAGCCGAAGCCTTAAGCCGGAACACGACGAGGAACTTAGTTGACAAGCTAACTCAGCAAAAGGAATTCGTAAAAGAGATGGAGCGATTGGACTTAGATGTAATTCCAGAGACCAATGGTGGCTTAATGATGGCAATCATGGCTCACTCAGATATTATTGATGAAATCAAGGTGGGACAAATCCACGATCTTTCCTTGTGCAAGATGAGAGACGAAATATCTTTGGGAAAGCAACCTGGATTCATTTTAGCGCAAGGAGTGTTAATGGTTGGGAAGCGATTGTGTGTACCAAATGTAAAAGACTTGAAAGAGCGACTTTTGGAGGAGGGTCACAACACTAAATATTCAGTTCATCCAGGAAGTAACAAGATGTACCGGAACTTGCGAGAGAATTTTTGGTGGAGAGGCATGAAACGAGAAGTTGCTAAGTATGTTTCAGAGTGTTCAGTGTGACAACAAGTCAAGGCAGAAAGACAACTACCTGTAGGGCTACTACAGCTGCAACCAGTGTTATAGTGGAAATGAGATGAGATCACAATGGATTTTTTATTCGGATTTCCGCGATCGCCTAACAAGAATGACAAGATTTGGGTTATAGTTGATCGATTAACAATATATGTATTTGTGGAGGTGTATATATATGTATCTATATGTATGTTGATGTGTGTGTGTGTGAGAGAGATAGAGAGAGAGAGGGAGACAGAGAGAGAGTATGTGTGTGTGTGTACCCATTTGGATATGGCTGTTATTCCTATGTGGTAATCTGTATAGACAAAATGAAACTGGTAACAAAAGGAAACAGTAATAGCAACCAAAAAACAGAATTAAACTTACTGTCACAGAATAAAGAAATAATAAATTGAGACAGAATCCGAGCCCAGCGAACTGTTTCCTTAAGACGAATTTGCTCCCTCTCGGTGCACAAGGTTGCTAAGCAATCGTCTCCCAAGATAGAACGGATTTTCAATTCTGAAGAAGTTGCACTTCTATCTTCAGAACACTGCGAACACAATACTGTATAACACTCGAACACTATGAAATGATATGCAGTGAGAGAGAGAGATTTTTTGTGCTATGAAAATGTAATCAGAGGAGTATATATAAACAATTATAGTGACTGTTAGAATCAACACGTCCAAACAGAGCATTGCGTCTGTTGGAGTGGTGACTGTACGAAACAGCACAACCAAACAGAGCCTTATCACTGGAGGGAAATTTAAATAAATTTTCTCCAAAAAGAATAGTCAACAAGCCCAGGACCCACGACCCACGACCCGCGCCCAGCCGGTCGGTCGGCGGCGGCGCGCGCGCGTGTGTGTGTGTGTGTGCGCGCGCGCGTGGGATAATTCCCACAAATACCTAGGTCCTTCCCCCTTAACAAAAGTGGGTACCCCAAAGGGGCATGCCCCTTAGTTGGCTTCCCTCTTAAATATACCCTTAAGCTCTTTGATGTTTTTCCTATGTGGGACAACCAAAGTTTCCCACATTATTCCTCCTTCACCAATATTTCACATGGGCCACTTTGGATGACAATTTCTCATTCATCCCTTATTGGATTTCAACATGTAAATATACGACGTTCATCTCCTCACGGAGGAGAACGCATTCTAATGTGGTCCCGCTCCTAAAGACATGTGGGACCCACCTTAGATTGGAGCCAAAGTTTACAAAAAACTTGATACTTGAAATCCAATTTTCCAACAATCCCCCACATGAATGAAATTGGCGATCTAACAATGTAAATGAAAATGCTGACACAGTTCGAGTATCGATGAAGAATTACTGCTTCAGACTAAGTAGCCTAGTGGCTTTGAACTTGCCCTAGTGTAAAACTATCGGATTTACTAACCAGTGAGTAGATGAGATTATCTTTGAACTCCTAGTCGTTCTGGTAAACCTAGACAATAGAATTCACACAGCAATTCTTCTTACAGATTTGGTTCTCACGTTTGTGTTCGTTTTGGCCTTGAACACCTCTTGGTTCCGTGAGTGTTTTAGAGAATTCAGCCTTTATATTTTCATAGAAGTGGCCCTTTCTTACTCACGTAGGTGGTATCTATGAAGAGTATCCTGCAATACCCCACTTGGACGTTATCTAAAGTATAGAGACCATTAAAAGCATATCTTATCCTGTTTCTCGCGGCAGATAAACACTGACTCATCTTTGAAATGGGAGAAGGAAGATATTATTCTTCTCAGTGTATTCCGAGTACTACATAGTTCGGTTTTCCCATTGAACCTAGATCTTGGGATCTCCAGTCAACTAGGTTGGGTTGCCACCATGACGACTCTTGTTTAATGCATAGGCTTTAAACCCATTCCCCTCGATGAACTTTCTACTTGCTCTCTCGTTAGGCCTTTTGTAAGTGGATCCGCTATGTTTTCCTTTGACTTCACATAGTCAATGGATATGATCCCATTTGAGAGCAACTGTCGAACGGTATTATGTCGTCGACGAATATGACGAGACTTACCGTTATACATATGACTCTGTGTTCTACCAATCGCAGATTGGCTATCACAATGTATACATATAGCAGGCACAGGTCGTGACCAATTTGGAATATCCTCTAGGAAGTTACGAAGCCATTCGGCCTCTTCCCCAGCTTTATCTAAGGCAATGAATTCGGATTCCATTGTAGATCTTGCAATACATGTTTGTTTTGAGGATTTCCAAGATACGGCTGCACCTCCAATTGTAAAGACATATCCACTTGTGGACTTTGAGTCTTTAGAATCAGATATCCAATTTGCGTCACAGTAACCTTCGAGTACGTGTGGATATCTGGTAAAGTGCAATCCATAGTTTTGAGTATACTTTAAATATCCCAAAACTCTTAGTATAGCCTTCCAGTGAGTTTCTCCGGGATTACTTGTAAATCGACTTAATTTACTCACTGAGTATGCTATGTCTGGTCGAGTGCAGTTCATAATGTACATTAGACTGCCTATGATACGTGAATATTCTAGTTGAGAAATGCTCATTCCTTTATTCTTAGCTAAGTGAAGACTCATATCGATTGGAGTCTTCTTAGGTTTGATCTCATACTTCTTAAATTTTTCAAGTACTTTGTCAATGTAATGAGATTGAGACAATATTAGTCCTTCAGATGTTTTAGAAATTTTAATTCCTAATATAACATCTGCGACACCCATGTCTTTCATATCAAACCTATTAGATAAGAATTGTTTTGTAATTCTTATCATCTCAGAATTGCTACCTATAATAAGCATGTCATCAACGTAGAGACATACAATGACATATCCTTTGGGAGTGTTCTTCACGTACACACATTTGTCACACTCATTGATTTTGAATCCATTTGATAATATTGCACTATCAAATTTCTCATGCCATTGTTTCAGTGCTTGTTTTAGGCCGTACAAGGACTTAACAAGCTTGCATACTTTATTCTCTTGTCCAGGAGCTACAAACCCTTTGGGTTGTTCCATATATATTTCTTCTTCTAATTCGCCGTTCAAGAATGCTGTCTTTACATCCATTTGGTGGATTTCAAGATTATTCAGTGATGCTATAGCAATGAGCATCCGAATAGACGTTATTCTTGTAACGGGAGAATAAGTATCGAAATAATCTAGTCCTTCCTTTTGCCTATAGCCCTTGACTACAAGTCTAGCTTTATACTTATCTATTGATCCATCTGCTTTCATCTTTCTTTTGAAGATCCATTTATAACCCAGAGGTTTTGAGCCAGATGGAAGATCCACCAATTCCCAAGTATGGTTTTGCATAATAGATTCAAATTCACTATTGATAGCTTCTTTCCAATATGAAGCTTCTGGAGAGGACATTGCTTCCTTGAACGTTCGAGGTTCATCTTCTACCAGATTTGTCAGAAAATCAGGACCAAAGGACGTTGCCACTCTCACCCTCTTACTCCGTCTAGGTTCCACATCCGAAGGATCTAGATCTATTGGAGTATCATTCATACTATCTAGAGGTCTTTTGTACATTCTTGACTCAGGTGCATTCTTATACAGGAATATATCCTCAAAGAATGTGGCATCCCTTGATTCTATAAATGTATTGACATGGATATCGGGAATGTCAGATTTGTACACCAAAAAGCGATATGCACTACTGTTATTGGCATAACCAATGAATACACAATCAATGGTTTTAGGTCCTATTTTAACCTTTTTAGGTTTAGGGACCGCCACTTTTGCTAAGCACCCCCACACTCTTAAGAATTTATAACATGGTCTATGACCTTTCCATAATTCATAAGGTGTCTTCTGGGTTTTCTTGTGAAGCACTTTGTTGAGAATATAATTTGCGGAGAGTATTGCCTCCCCCCACAAATTCTGGGATAGTCCAGAACTTAACAACATAGCATTCATCATTTCTTTCAATGTTCGGTTCTTGCGTTCAGCAATACGATTTGATTGAGGTGAATAAGGAGCGGTAGTTTGATGAATGACTCCATGTTCTCCACAGAACTCCTCAAATGGTGATTCATATTCACCACCTCTATCGCTTCTTATTGCCTTAATCTTTTTGCTAAGTTGATTCTCAACTTCATTTTTATAATGTTTAAACATTTCTATTGCTTCATCTTTGCTTCTTAACAAATATACATAACTATATCTAGTGCAATCATCCACAAAAGTTATAAAATACTTTTTTCCCCCTCTAGTTTGTACAAACTTTAAATCACAAATGTCACTATGTATTAAATCTAAAGGTTCAGTATCACGATCAACAGATTTAAAAGGAGGTCTTGTCATTTTAGATTCAACACATATTTCACATTTATTTTTATTATCAATATCAAATTTTGGCAAAAAATCTAGATTACTTAATCTACGCAAAGTATCATAATTAACATGGCCTAATCTAGCATGCCAAATATTAGAAGACTCAAGCAAGTAAGAAGAAGCATTATTATTATTAATAGCATTAGGTACAACAGTCATTACATTCATCTTAAAGAGCCCATCACTAAGGTAGCCCTTTCCTACATACATCTCATTCTTAGTGAGTACAAACTTGTCGGAAACAAACACCAATTTAAAGCCATTCTTGCTAAGCAATGACCCCGAAACCAAATTCTTGCGAATATCGGGCACATGAAGCACATCATTGAGAGTTAATTCTTTGCCCGAGGTCATTTTCAGAATCACTTTCCCATGCCCTTCCACCTTAGAGCTTGAAGCATTACCCATATAGAGTTGTTCTTCGTGAGTCACAGGCTTGTAAGTAGAGAACATCCATTTGTTTGAACAAATATGGCGCGTAGCCCCAGTATCCACCCACCATTCTTTGGTATTACCAACTAGATTGCATTCGGAAACAACCGCGGAGAGGTTGATATCGGAAACATTGTTGGAAAGTGTCTCCACCTCGGCCACATTAGCTTGTTGACTTGCCTTTTTTGGCTTACGACAGTCCTTTGCACGATGTCCATTTTTGCCACAATTATAGCACTTGCCTTTAAACTTCTTAGGACCATGAGTTCCTTGACTTGGACCTCCGCCATCATGCTTCCTTTTCTTTGGACCATTTTCCACAACATTTGCCTTTGCTCCAAGAGAGGAACTTACATTCTTCTTTTCAGAACCACGATTATCTTCTTCAATCCTTAGTCTCACAATTAACTCTTCAAGATTCATCTCTTTGCGTTTGTGCTTGAGATAATTCTTGAAGTCTTTCCAAGTAGGCGGTAATTTCTCAATAATCGCAGCCACTTGAAAAGAATCACTTAGAGACATCCCCTCGGCATGAATATCATGTAGGAGTACTTGAAGATCTTGAATTTGGCTAATAACAGATTTTGCATCTATCATCTTATAGTCAAGAAATTTACCAACTATGAATTTCTTCATGCCGGCATCCTCAGTTTTATATTTCTTGTCTAAAGAATCCTATAGTGCTTTTGCTGATTCCATTTTACAATATACATTGTAAAGAGTGTTGTCTAATCCATTTAAAATATAATTTCGACACAAAAAATCGAAATTTTTCCATGAATCAACAGCGGTACTATTGGTTCCTCCTTCTACGAGTTCCAGAGGATCCTCGCGAAGAAACTTAGCCAAATGCAATGTGGTTAAATAAAAGAGCATCTTTTGTTGCCAACGTTTGAAATCGGTTCCATTGAACTTTTCCGGTTTTTTCCCATGAGACAGATTCACAGTAGGAACAGGAATAGATGAAGTAGTTGCCATTCTGAAAATTTTAACAAGATTTGTTTCTTTATTATCACAAAAGTAATGAACACTGATTTAATAATTAAATAGGAAACTGAAAACAATTTTCAGTTTATAAGATAGTTTTATTAAACAGTTTATAATTTATAAAACAATTTTATAGACTAGATTTATAAAAAGCAGTTTTAATAACACAACAGATTAAATAAACAGTAAACATATACCAGTTTTAATAAACACTAACAGTTTATTACTATTTCAGTTTTAATAAACATTAATGTCACAGTTTAAACAAAACAGATTGTACAACAGTTTTAAAAAACAGAAACAGAATCACTATTTTAGTTTTGTTCAGATTATCAAAAAGAAATTAAAACAGAAATTCGTCTTAAGATTGTTATTCCTATGTGGTAATCTGTATAGACAAAATGAAACTGGTAACAAAAGGAAACAGTAATAGCAACCAAAAAACAGAATTAAACTTACTGTCACAGAATAAAGAAATAATAAATTGAGACAGAATCCGAGCCCAGCGAACTGTTTCCTTAAGACGAATTTGCTCCCTCTCGGTGCACAAGGTTGCTAAGCAATCGTCTCCCAAGATAGAACGGATTTTCAATTCTGAAGAAGCTGCACTTCTATCTTCAGAACACTGCGAACACAATACTGTATAATACTCGAACACTATGAAATGATATGCAGTGAGAGAGAGAGATTTTTCGTGCTATGAAAATGTAATCAGAGGAGTATATATAAACAATTATAGTGACTGTTAGAATCAACACGTCCAAACAGAGCATTGCGTCTGTTGGAGTGGTGACTGTACGAAACAGCACAACCAAACAGAGCCTTATCACTGGAGGGACATGACTGTTAAAAAAAAACTGGAGGGAAATTTAAATAAATTTTCTCCAAAAAGAATAGTCAACAAGCCCACGACCCACGCCCAGCCGGTCGGTCGGCGGCGGCGCCGCGCGCGCGCGGGATAATTCCCACAAATGCCTAGGTCCTTCCCCCTTAACAAAAGTGGGTACCCCAAAGGGGCATGCCCCTTAGTTGGCTTCCCTCTTAAATATACCCTTAAGCTCTTTGATGTTTTTCCTATGTGGGACAACCAAAGTTTCCCACATTATTCCTCCTTTACCAATATTTCACATGGGCCACTTTGGATGACAATTTCTCATTCATCCATTATTGGATTTCAACATGTAAATATACGACGTTCATCTCCTCACGGAGGAGAACGCATTCCAATGTGGTCCCGCTCCTAAAGACATGTGGGACCCACCTTAGATTGGAGCCAAAGTTTACAAAAAACTTGATACTTGAAATCCAATTTTCCAACAATGGCAATTTGAAGAACCAAGAGAGAGAGATCATGATCTGAGGTGAGATCGTGATTTGAGGCTGCTCAAATATTTTTCATGAAATTTGTTTCTCAAGGGTTGGAGGAAATTTGGTGCGTTTGAAAGGCCTCTTTTTTAATGGAAAATATTTTCTTTAGAGCACTACTAAACCCACACAGTGAACCACACACTTTTTTCACACACAACTTTAAATGCTTGTACCTTGTGCTGTTTAAATTTTTTACACTTTTTTGTGCCCCATTATACAGCACGTACAGGGTACATGTGTTTAAAGCTGTGTATGAAAAAAGTGTGTAATTTACTATGTGGGTCTAGTATTTTCTTTTTTTTTTTATATATTAATTTTTCAGATAATGTTGTTTTTTGATTGCCTAACGTTTTCATTGATTGTTTCCAAAAAAATGGCACGTGACTACTTTTTCCCTCATTTTTGAGGAAAATAAGAGATGCACTCCCACCAGCACCATGTCGTGTCAACATCCGAATTTGAAAAAGTTGGAGAAAAATATATGTATATAAAGTATGTTCAACACCGAGTATTTACCAAGAAATGTGTTGGTTACTATTCGTGAATGAGCAAAACAATTCCACCATGTCATCATTCCAATATTAATGGAAAAACATGCTCGGTGATTCTACAATTTCTCATGCACATACCTGAGGGATCATAGCTTTAGCTATAGGTGTTTTGATCGAATTCTGAAAAACATATCCAGGCAGCAGGTACAACATCAAATATAATCTATAACATTTGTTAGTTCTGTATGCTCCTCTCTAGTTAGATTAGTTCCTGAGGTCTCTTTATTAATTCCTTTTGCTTTGCAGGAAGTGGAACACTGGTGTTAGAAGTTTTTACAGATCGAAGACGAATATTACGTTGTCATAATCACTTCATTCCACTAATCCCAAGGTCTGTGCTCAATAGCTTTACCCATGCATGTTGTTGCTATTGTTGCATGTTGCGCGCTTGGGTTTCTTTCCTACCACTATAATAACCACGTCCACCTCAGGCTGGTGGTCTGTTGTTTTGTTTTAGGTCATATGGTCTTTGTTTTCTGTACCTGTTTTTAGCAGCGGTTTTTGCCCTGCTCTCTCCATTATATATCTTCTTAAATAAAGCTTATTTTTTCTGATTTAATATATGTATTTAATCTGAAAAAAAATGGCACATTTGGGATTGGGTTGCTAATCAAGTGTATAGAGACTGTTGTGGTAATAACTTGCGTTTTAGTTATATATATATATATATATATAACTTGTTTGAATATTGATTTAAACTGTAATAGAATTCTGTCATATAGGTTTTACTCATTTGATCACCTTATTCACTTGTACAATCAAATTGGTCCAAAGAAATGTACTCTAGTGTTGTTCATTTTCTACTTGGACCCCAAAACGTGATTGGAGTTGACTTTGACTTTGATTTTTGATGACACCCGCTTTCCCAGAAGGAGTAATGATAGGCACACAACGAATTGCACAACGAATTGCACAAACGTGCAGCACATTGTTGGACCTTGTGCTGAAAAACATGCTAACACATTTTTGTGTGTACCTGCTTTTCAGCACAAAGTTCAACCATGTACTGCACGTTTGTGCAATATGTTGTGCACCTATCATTATTGTTCCCAGAAGTCATTTAATTGTACAGTTGGTCCATATCACTTAAATCTTTGCATTATTTGATAATGACTGCTCAACAACCACACTCCTTTTGTCCTCATCAAGTTTCTCTCTCTAAAAACTTTCTTCCATCTCTACCTGCAGGGTGCTTAATTCTAGAATATCATAACACTGATTGTATCTAATCTTAGAATGTGTAGCCAAATATTTGCATCATATTACAGACATCATGGGATGCTTCTGTAAAATCACAGTTTTACCATCTCTTGTTGTCTTTCTTTCTTTCTTGTTTTGGCTTTTATCATTTTGCTGAATGTTATATATCCTCTTAATTTTTGTATTAGACCCTCAACCTTTTTTTAATTGTTTTATGGTCTACCTCATGTCAGGTCATTTAATTTGCACCATTGCTTGATGGTTTAATACCGTATGTAAGTTATCTCAGGAAGTTTTTATGGTGAAGTTTCTTATGCTCCATTTAATATGTGGGTTTAGATAATGAAAACTATTTCCCGAATTTTTTTTCTACTATTTTATGTCATGCTTATACTCGTAGACATACAGCTTATGCTAATAAATTTTTCATAAAAATAGGATGGACAAATGTATTAATAGTTGTATTTATTTGGTCCGTGATACCATGTATCCCAAACCACCGTGGTAACGAACATTTTCTCCCATTTCTTACCCTCCTTTTGCCTAAATTCATCATTTTATGCAAGTATTTGAAATTAACATGTCCAAGTCGATCTAGAATGCCATAAACTACATAACTCTTCAATATAAGAAGAAGCTATTTTATCATCATTCATAACAATTTTAGGAGTACAATTGATTTTGAAGAGCCCATATATTACATAAATAGCCCCTTCTTATATACATTCCACCCTTAGTCAAAATAAACTTATCGGATTCGAAGATTAGCTTGAATCCTTTCTTGCTTAGCATAGGACCGGACACCAAATTCTTGCGAATTTCTGGAACACATAGCACATCTAGGACGGTCATCTCTTTTCCGGAAGTGAACTTCATGATCACATTCCCTTTGCCTTCAAAGGTTGAAACCGCGCCATTGCGCATAAAAGCTTGTCACCACTATCCGCCTTTGTGTAGGTAGAGAATATGTTTCTATCTCCACAAATGTGTTTAGTAGCCCCGGTGTCTATCCACCAACCCTTAGAGTCGGCCACCACACAAGTTTCCATGACCATCGCCGCAAGATTGTCGGTATCCATAATGTTAGCATGATTGGACTTCTTGTTACCTCCATTAGATCCTTTTTTGTTTCTATAATCGCTTGCACGATGTCCGGGTATTCCACATACCAACAATCCCCTTTTATCTTCTTAAAAATGCGATCCTTAGCCCGTTGTATGTAGACTTCCTCTTGCCTCCCTTAGAACATGATTCAGACTTAGATTTTGAAGACTTACCTTCAACGAGATTGGCTTTCAACTTCATAGATCCTTGCTTCCCATTCTTATCTCCTTTCCGGTTATCTTCCTCAATCCTTAGGAGCACCACAAGAGCCTCGATTGATCTCTCCTTGCACTTGTTCTTGAGATAACTCTTGAACTCTTTTCATAATGGTGGCAATTTTTCAATGATTAATGCCACTCGGAATGGTTCACTGATTGCCATTCCTTCCACATGTATTTGGTTGATGATGACTTGAATTCTTCTAATTGCTTTACTACGGGAATAGAATCTGCCATCTTGAAATCTAGAAATCTTCCAACAATGAACTTCTTAGTCCCCACATCCTCAGTTTTGTACTTCTTTCCTTCCCAAAGTTCCTTAGCACTTGTAAAAGTTGAATAGACATTATAGAGAACATCCTCCAACCCATTGAGAATGTAATTCCTACATAGAAAATCGGAATGATTCCATGCTTCTAGTGCGGTTTCGGCTTCTTTGGTAGGATTTTCTGTAGGAGCCACTAGTTTGGTTTCTCATAGGATGTGCAAGATTGAGAGAAGTAAGATAGAACATTATCTTCATTTTCCATCTCTTGAAATCATCTTCCTTGAACTTTACGGGCTTCTCGACATGTGAATTCTTGATAAAGGTTGTTGTCTTAATGGCTATACTTCCAACAAATATAAATTCGTTTTTCGATTATTGGAATATATGGATATGAGACAAAATAAAAATAGTGACCAGATCGAGCACGCAAATCGTTGTCCAAAAAATGAATTTACATCCCACACTTGATTGTGGACTATGACGTATCGTTCTTGAGGATACTACGATCTAATATAGTTGAGGCAACAAACTCAACTATGTTCTGTAGAATTTAGTGTATATGGAAATGCTCTCAAATGACTCTAGAAAATGGTGAAGAAGAAGAGATAAAATCTGTAAAAAAAATATATCACAGAGTAACTAACTATATTGTATATATAGAGGTGTCTATTGGGTAAGAGATGTTTCTCTACACAAAGGGTTGTGTCCCAACAGCCATAGACTAAGTATATATCTGTATATACATATTTAGAAGCCATTAGAATAGATGAAGTTCAAACAATTTCAAAGTTACAACATAGAAAGATGTGACTTTACACAAACTGGGTCCGACCGACTGGTAGAACGGGTCCGGTCCACCGATTGAATCCCCCTCTGCCAGAAAATGTTTAAAACTCCATACAGCCATTGACCTAGTCGAAAGCCACTTTGCCAGAATCTTGGAACTTAATATTCCAAGCCTTTCCCTGAGCATTGAGCTGGTCTATAACGATCCTAACGATCCCCTTGAGCTCCAATAAGCTCCCATTCACACTCCGAATCTAACATTCTCAATAACTATATCTATGTGATGATTATATGTTGGTTGAGCTTCTTTCCTACCTCTGTAATAGCATCCTCAAGGCTGGGAGGGAATTATACAGATCAACTAGCTATGCCAGCATTCAAGTCTCAAATGTTTGATCCCCTCCAGGTCCTGAGCGCATTGAATGGAACCACTGCCCCATTTAATTTCCTTAGTTTTTCACTCCATGCTTACGTAGGATCACAAATTATAAATTTTCAAATATAATAGGAACTCAAGAAAAGAGGAATCCTAATGTTTTTTTTATTTTATTTATTTCACCATATGATCTTTGTCTTCCTATTTTCCTCATTGTGTTCCCTTTAATCAAACAAAGTAGAGTTTTTTCCTCAATGTTTTCTTTTCCTTTTCCTCACTAAATTCATAACTTGAATAGAGCATAAAAGTGTTCCATCATATCTGTAGTCTTGAGGAAAGAAATTATTGTACATAGGGTATCAGAAAGTTGCAACATCTCATCAATACTTGCAGCAATTAAATAATTTTGGGCGATAAGTTCTTTTTCGTTTCTTATGGATATTCAAGGACATAAAAGAGACGCAAAAGACGAATGACATTAGATAATCTTGAGAAGAAGCAAAATATTTTTAAATCATTGAAAAACTTAAGTTCGAAATGCGACAAAAGGTATGTTTATTAGTAGCATTTTAATGTCTTTACTCATTAATTTTGGAAAAATTGCTGACTACCGGATGTTATTCACTAATTTAGTTTTTCGAGTTTTTCTATTTCAGCAGTATATATTATGTTGCTAAAAAGTTTATACCAAGAAAACACTTGGCGTTGGTTGTGGATTGGCATAAGTGAAATTGGTCCATATCATCACTAGTTAGAATTCTATGCTTTATTGGGCTCTAATTGGTTTATGGATTTACTAGGGAAAGGGAAAGAAAACACCGAGGAAAATATTTTTATTTGTTTAATTAATCAAGGAAACAATGAAGAAATAGGAAGGAAAAGAACATATGGTGAATTTTTTATTTTTTTATTTTTGAAGGAAGAGAAGTGTTATGTATTCTAAGTATCTATTCAGGATTTAGTTACAACATCAAATAGAATCTAATAATGTTTGTTAGTTCTGTATGCTCCTCTCTAGTTAGATTAGTTCCTGAGGTCTCTTTATTCCTTCTGTTTTACAGGAAGTGGAGTTGGTGCAGAAATTTTCCTGAAAGACGAATATTTGTGATGATCCGTTCGTTCCAAGCAAAAATAGGACTTTCAGGCTTGAGCGCAATCATACCACGGTCTTTGCTCAATAGCTTTACCTATGTTGTTGTTTTCGTATATTTGTTGAGCTTCTTTCCTACCGCTATAATATCCACCTCCACCTCAAGGCTGGGTGGGAATTATACAGATCAACTAGCTTTGCTAGCATTCAAAGCACAAATATCCTCTGATCCCTTCCAGGTCCTGAACTCATGGAATGGAACCACCCATTTCTGCCAATGGCTTGGTGTTTATTGTGCTTATCGCCACCAAAGGGTCACCAGTTTAATTCTAATAAACTATAAGTTGAGTGGGTCTATATCACCACATATTGGGAACCTAAGCTTTCTTAGAATACTACGTCTCCCAAACAATAGCTTTAGTCAAGAAATTCCTCAAGAAATCGGACGTTTGAGAAGGCTACAAATCTTAGATTTATCAAATAACTCCCTTAGTGGCAAAATTCCTGCAAATTTATCTCGTTGTTCTGAACTCATTGGATTCAGCTTTGCTAGCAACAGTCTGGTAGGGGAAATTCCTCCCGAGCTTTGCTACTTATCGAAGATACAAAGGATCATTATTGAGAAAAACAATCTAACTGGTGATATCCCTAGTTCTTTCGCAAACTTAACATCTCTTAAAGGATTTGAGGCACGTGGGAATAATCTTGGCGGGATTATCCCCGATGGTTTTGGTGAATTGAGAAACCTAACTGTTTTTGGGATTAGCAGAAATAGTTTTTCTGGTACAATCCCTCCTTCAATCTTCAATATCTCTTCACTCCAAATCTTTGATGTGGCGGTGAATCAAAAAATCAAAGGTAGTCTTCCGTCTGAGATAGGCAACACTCTTCCTAATCTTTGGTACCTTGCCATTAACGGTAACCAATTTACTGGAACCCTTCCTATTTCAATATCCAATGCGACCAATTTACAAGTACTTCAAATTAGTTCAAACAATCTTACTGGAAAGGTACCTCCCCTAGGAAGGCTACATCAGCTTATCTCTATAGCCTTTGCAAAAAATCATCTTGAAAGTGGAGGAGCTGATGACTCCAGTCTTTTCTCCTCTTTGACCAATGCCACCAATTTAAGGATTTTCACTATGGATCAAAATAATTTTGGAGGGATGCTTCACAAATCCTTTAGCAACTTCTCGACTAAGCTTGAAGTGTTTGGTATCGCTGACAATAATATATCTGGAAGCTTCCCCTCTGGTATTGAGAATCTCATCGAATTGACATGGCTAAATATGTGGGGAAATGAACTCACTGGTGAAATTCCAAATGAAATTGGAAGGCTCGGAAAGCTAAGCCAATTGGTTTTGTACGACAATAGCTTTTCTGGGTACATTCCACACACTCTTGGAAATTTAAGTTTGTTATCCCAATTGAATTTGGGAATAAATTCTTTTCAGGGTGGTGTCCCAGTGTGGCTTGCGAAATGCCAAAACTTGATAGGGTTGGATCTTTCGGACAACGATCTTACTGGTACCATACCACCAGAAATTATCAGTCTTCCGTCCTTATCAATCTATCTCGATCTATCTGGCAATCATTTTACTGGCTCTCTTCCCGGGGATGTTGGAAAGTTGCAAAATCTGGGTTATTTGGCTATTTACAATAATATGTTATCTGGTGAAATTCCGAGTACTATTGGTAGTTGTGTAAGATTAGAGTTCCTCGATGTAGGGAACAACTTATTCCATGGGAGCATTCCAACATCACTGAGCTTTCTGAAAGGCATTCGAGAACTAAATCTTTCTCATAACAATTTGTCAGGCAATATTCCCGAATATTTTGAGGCCTTTAATTCCTTAGTGGTATTGGATCTGTCTTACAATGATTTTGAGGGTGTTGTACCAATGAAAGGTATTTTTTTGAATACGACTATTACTTCAGTCGTGGGAAACAGTAAGCTTTGTGGTGGGACACCTGAACTACAGCTTCCTAGATGCAACTACGGAGGTCATAAGAAGAGTGGATTGACCCATATCTTAAAATTGGTATTCCCCACAGTTTCAGGACTTTTAGGACTTATTTTGGTGTCCTGCTTTCTATTTTTCTGTTGGTGTAAAAAGAGAAGAGGAATACCTTCCTCAGGAGAATCAGAGATTTTTTTCTTGAAAGTCTCATACCAAAGTCTATACAAAGCTACTGATGGGTTCAGCGAATCTAAGTTGGTAGGGGCGGGCAGTTTCGGTACTGTGTATGAAGGAGTTCTCGATCAGGACGGGAAAAAGATAGCTGTGAAGGTACTTAACCTTTCCCACCAAGGTGCTTCGAAAAGTTTTCTTGCCGAGTGTGAGGCTCTAAGGAACATTAGGCATCGAAATCTTGTAAAGGTAGTCAGTGCATGTTCAGGTGTCGATTACCAAAATAATGATTTCAAGGCATTGGTTTATGAGTTCATGGAAAACGGGAACTTAGATGAGTGGTTGCATCAAAAAAATCTAAGTCTTGTTTGGAGATTAAATATTGCCATTGATGTTGCTTCCGCACTAGATTATCTTCATCATCGATGCCATACTCCAATAGTTCATTGTGATTTGAAGCCCAGCAATGTTCTATTGGACAACGACATGACAGCTCATGTAGGCGACTTTGGGTTAGCAAGAATTCTTCTTGATGCCAACAATAACATAGATGCAAATCAAACAAGTTCTATTGGATTAAGAGGAACTGTTGGTTATTTAGCACCAGGTAAATCGACATGGTTTGTTTCTTTCTTTCTCTATTCTCCTGCTTTCATTCATTGAATTAGGTTTGCTGGTTCGAATTTCTATCTCTAATCATTGTCTACATTTGTTGCGTATTCCAGAATTACCTTGATTAAATACAGAATTGAAGATGTTGTTTCAAAAAGTAAATTTGTTTTTTAGTGAGTGCTATTGTATGATTTTCAATTTTGCCGTGGTACTTGGCTGATGCATACTGTTGACCCGTGAGATGTTTCGTTGATATTTTTTGTTCTGTTTTGTTTGCTCTTGAAGTTTTCACAACACAAAGTTTCTAGGGCTTATGTCCTTTTTAGCATTTTTTTTTGTAGAAATAAAGAAATACCCTACATTTCCCTTAGCTCAGTTGCAAATTGGTGCTTAATGTTCTTTTATCGTTCAGTGGTATCTAGTTGATGAGACATGGGAATACAAATTGTTAGCTAAAATTTGTGAGTCAAAACTGTAGTGTTGATCAGAATTTTGATAAATGGTTCAAAACCTTGGCTAATAAGAAAGGAAAATCAGAGAGAATTTGTGTTTTATTGGGTATTCATCATAATAGATTTGCAAAATATATGGTCAATCAATTCTTTGCACTATTTTTGAGTTCTATAGAGATTTTCTGTTCTATAAAACAATTACATGGCATTCTTAATATTACTTTTGACGATTGCGCTCGCATCTGTATTGTAGAGTATGGTATGGGTAATCCAGTGACAACATTGGGTGACGTGTACAGCTACGGGATCCTCTTGTTAGAGATGTTTACAGGCAAAAGGCCGACCGATGAGATGTTTAGTGATGGTCTCAACCTTAATAAGTATGCTATGACAGCTCTGCCAAACAAAGTAGCTGCAATTGCAAATCCAGTATTTCTTCAGAGTGGAGAAGAGGGGGAGAGCAGCGAAAGAACTAATACGACTCGGGATCAGATCACTTGGACTAAGATCGAGGAGTGTTTGGTTTCTATATTTGAAATTGGAATTGCCTGTTCAGCAGAATCACCGAGTGAGCGATTGGATATTGCTGATATCATCGCTAAACTGCGTGTCATCAAGGACAATCTTCGTGGAACTGAGGGAATATATGAAGGGAGAAGAACAATAGTTGCAGCTCAATCATGAGTAGGTGCGATATTTTACTATACGGACTTAAATCTCTCAATAATCAATTATTATCCCAAATAAGTGATTGTTGGTCCAAGTAAAGCTAATCCAAATGGGTTCTTAGTAACTGAAATTAAATTTCTGCATTTTCACCTACGAATGGCCACACCAGCATATGTTGTTTTGCTCTCCTTAAATTTGCAATGTCACCTACGAATCCTAAGGCCTATACATGACTTTCTGTTTCGAGTGGTCAAATGTTCCGTTGTCCATATTTTTTTGGATGGTTCATGCCTATTTAAGGATTCTTAGGAGTAGAAAAACTGCTATCTTCTTCCTTATTTTTTTTTTTTTTATTTTTTATTTTTATTTTTTTCCCCTTAAGGCACTGTTTGATTTACAGATTTACACTCCGTTTGGTATGATTATAAAATATAATAGAATTGAATTGAATAGAATAGAATTGAAAAGAAAAGAATAGAATTGATTTGCAATTCTAATTTTCTTGTTTGGTTTAAACAGAATTGAAAAGAATAGAATTGAAAAGAATTATTGCTATTTCCTAAAATACCCCTGTTAGAAAATACATTGTTCTTAAGATTGAGAGAAGACGAAGAAGAACCTGCGCTGCGAAGAAGAAGAAGAAGAAGGAGAGGTGATTGAGAGATTCTGTATATGTATATATATAATATATATTTGCGTATAACTGTGTATATACATATATGTATATATAGAAATCTGTTTATATATGTATATATAGAAATCTATGTGTGTATATATCTATAGACGAGAGAGAGAGAGAGAGAGAGAGAGAGAGAGAGAGA
Organism: Hydrangea macrophylla; assembly: GCA_033977485.1. Classification (NCBI taxonomy): domain Eukaryota; kingdom Viridiplantae; phylum Streptophyta; class Magnoliopsida; order Cornales; family Hydrangeaceae; genus Hydrangea; species Hydrangea macrophylla. The sequence goes on along the minus strand of CM066982.1, from coordinate 7,651,909 downwards.
GAGAGAATACCTGGTTCACAGTCCAGTGAGGGAGACGATGAACAGTAGAGGGGTAGTTTGGGAAAAAAAATAATCCCAAATCAATTCTTGAAGAATCCGACCATTTTGGGTAGGATTTGTAAAGGGGCCAAAACAAGAATTGGGTGGATTTCAAAATGAATTCATTTCTTATTTTATGTCATACCAAACACAAGAATTCCACAAAATAGAATTGCAAATGAATTCTATTCTAGTTTGTGGCATACCAAACAGACTGTTAGAGAATGGGAAGGAAAAGAAATGAAAACAAGAAGGAAGCTATTTCTTATGTGCAACTCCGTACTATTTTCCTCGATGTTTAAATACCATTAGAAATTACAAATTTTCAAAACATAATAGGAACTCAAGAAATGAGGAAGGGTAGGGACCCACAAGATTCTAAATATTTAATTTATTTTTCACAATATTTTATTCTTCTTTCAATTTTTCTCATTTTTTTCCCTTATTAACCTAACAATTACTACATTCATGAACCAGACAGAGCCTCAAAGTTTTTCATCAAATCCATGATCCAAGCACTGCCTTACTCTCCTAAATCCATAATCCAAGCAGAGGCTTTAAGTTTATCCATTAAATTTTTTGTTGAGGAGAGAGATTATATGCATAGAGTAAGAGAAAATTGTAGCATCCCACCAAATTGCAGAATTAAAAGATTCTGGATTATACTATTCTTTTTTCTTTCTTTCTTTTAGTTATGCATATATGGATATAACAATGTGTGGTATATGACTTCCTAGACCATGACATGCACTGGTCACAAAGGTAGTTGAATATCATATTTTGAGTCGCGAATGAGCGATGACTTTGTATTTGCAGCGTGCTTGTGGAGGTTGGAGTTTTGAACACTCTTGAGGATTGTAATTGTATATCCATTAGTGTTCTGAAAAAGCAAGAACACCACTTTAGTTTCTCACGGTCACTTCAAAAGATTTTAAATCATTCGCGCAGTTAAGCTTAAAATGCGACAAAGGGTGTACGGTCAAGTGCTTTATTTATAGTACTTAAATGAATGTCGTTACACATACAACAAATTTTTATTTTATTTGACTAGGCAATTGCTGCACTGTGTTATAAGCACTTCTTTTTCGATAATAATATCACTAATGATTTTCAAAAGCTAATTAATGTTATTTTTTTTTCTCTTGTCCCAGATACTGGAGGCCTTCTAATTCTTAAAGATGTTGGTTGGCTCACGAACTTTACTATGGATTGTTTTAATTTGTTCTATTGTTTCCTGAAGATGATGTTCTATATATCGTTCTATAATTTTGTTTTTCTTCAACACTAAATCTGAGACGTTTTAAATTTCCATCTCTATATGCAACTTTTGCTGCTTAAATGTAATTTCATAATGCTATTTTATGAACTCTGTCTTTGCTCTCCTCATTTGACAACCATGGATAAATATGAAAGTGTTTGAATATCAACTAGATGAAGGAAAAAGCTGCGGAGTGTTGAGTATTATTCAATTATTTAGTTTTATGAGTTTTGGTATTTCAACTAAACACGTGCAGCCAATTTCCATGCGAAATTTCCATAAGAAATTGCGAAATTTAGGAGTACTTGGCTTTGATACTTGGAATTGGAGTTCATTGTGCTATGTTTTGTCAGGAAAACAAGCAAATTAATACCAGTAATGTCTTCTTCTTCTTCTGCCTTTTTTTTTTTTTTTTTTCTTAAAATCGATTGGTCTAGCTAGTGGTCCATGTGGGGGACATAAGTGCCAGGGCCCGGGGCAGGGGTAGTGTTCGAGCCTTGGTAATGAGCGTGCCATATAAAACATCTTTTTTACCAACTGGGCGAAACCGTTTGCTCTAAATCAGTAATGTTGAAGTTGAAAAGAGAAGGCCAAAGTTCACCTTAAAACTAGTAATAACCTTATTTTGTGGACTCTTTGGAGAAGAAGAAAAAGGGGATTTCCTGAGGAAAATTTACATTTGAGAGTAGCTTACGATTCTTACCAAAGTCTCCTCGATGCTACCAATTGATTCTCTTTTGGAAACTACTTGGTGTGGGAAGTTTTGGGTCGGTGGTGTACAAGGGTATTTCAGACCATGATGGAATAGTTGTCGCGGTGATTCAGTGAACGTACTTAACTTTTTCCACCGAGGAGCTTCCAAGAGAATATTTATTTATTTATTTTTTGTTGTGTGAAGCTTTAAGGTTCCGTTTGATAACACTGAAAATTAACTACTAAAATTTTTAAGCTATTGAATTTGCAATTCTAAAAAGAGCATTTTAAGTACTGAAATAGATTGCATTCAGTGATTTTTTTTCAGTAAAATTTTTTATATGAACTTTTCAGTAGATTTTTTGCTTCTTTTTCAATAAAGTGGTATATAAAGTACTAGAAAAAAGTGCTAAAATTATTCATTTTAGTGCTTAATTAGATTATCAAACAAACCTAAATTGTTAAAGTATTTACCCAAATAATAGTTTTAAGACTTTGGTTTATGAGTTCATGGTTATGAGATATTTTTCTAGTTTGATCCCTAACTTGACTAAAATGTGAAAAGCCATGAGGAATTTATGAAGTTGACGTTGACTTTGATTTTGATGACACCCTCTTAATGGAGTTGCTCCATCACTTAAGGCTTTGCGTTATGTTGTTAATGAGTCAATGACTGCTCAACAACACCACCACTTTTGCCCTCACCAAGTTTTTCTCTCTCTAACTGAACTTCCGGCCTTCTTTCATTCTATGGTGATGATAAGTCCAGTAAAAAAAAAATTCAAAAAATATAATTTAGTTTAAAGTAAACAAAAAGAAAAACATAATTTAATTTAAGGTAAAGAAAAAGAAGAGAGAATTAAATATCAACATTACATCACATATTATGATATTCACTCATAGAAACTAGGCAAATAGGAACTTACAACATATACTCATAAAATGATTACAAAATATAATAATTTAACACGATACAGATACAATAGGATACAACGATTAAATCATTATATCTTTGAATTAAATATACAATTTACCGTTCCATATCAAATAAACCAATTGCTTATCCCCAATTTTACAATATTACGATTATTGACTCAAAGCTTTAAAAACGCATTTCTAATGAGAGGCCACCATGCTGCATTCACTTGTGTGTCCGACCATGTTGACTACTTGTCTGACACGTGATCAGGTGTGTTCGATGTTAAAATATTTAAGACACATTTTATAGTGTGTCTGACATGTGACGACGCGTGTCTGACAAGTGTCGGTGCCTGACATGGAGACGGCACCCAAAGTAAAGTGTCCGTGCTACCTAGTCCACAATCATACCCCATCTATTATATACATCTATTACTATAATTAAAAGCATAACTATTTCTTTTCCTCTAAGCTATGTCATGTGGCAGCCCTCTCTATTTTTCTTTCTGCCCACATGGCAACCCTCTCTATTTATTTATTTATTTATTTTTATTTTTCATATTCTACAATTAAAGGGGCAAAGTCTCTCCATCTTCTCCAATATACAATAGAATATAATAATAATAATAATAATAATAAGTATAATAGAGCAAATGTATAAATGCTTGTATAGTGGCATTAATATTACTAGAAATTGAGAATTTCAAATGTCAAGAATTAACATAATATGTTAACTTCTTCTAATATATTTAATCTAGCATTTTCAGTTTCTTTAAAATACTCTAGATGTTAGAGTGCCATCGGAAATATGATAACTTACATGTATATACACATGTATTTCTTCGGAATCTTTAATATTTGATGATTCTTTTTTTTTGTTTACTCCTATGTAAGAGCTCCACTTCTCTCTCTCTCTCTCTCTCTCTCTCTCTCTCTAATTTTATTTTTTATTTCCCCTTATATTTTGTTTAAAGTGCAGGGCATTCACAAGGTGAAAATCCAACTCAGTTCACGCCAAAATCCATCAATTCGTGAGTGGCCACTCAAGAAATTGGAGATAATCACTACACGTATATCAAATATCTTGTAGGTAATCTTGAAATAATTTTGTTACTACTTATGTTCAATTGTTTATGAGAAATTATTGTCTCATGTAAAAACCATGCTTGCTATGGTCAAGCTTAGGCTTCAAGAGTTATGTTGCTATACAAATTGTTATGGTCAAGCGGTCAACTTTGATATTACTTTATCAACATTGTTTTGGGTATATGGCACAATATGCAATTTTTAAATTATTGAGGTCAAACCAGTCGAATGTGACTTTATGAGATAAATTGGCTACTTGAATGTAAGTCATGTAGTGATGTATTCACTACCAATTTAACAATTAGTTTATACTATATATATATATATATATATGGTAACGAAATCTATAGCATGCAACCCGTGCATAGCACGGGTTATCGACTAGTCTATTATTATATATCTATTACTATATATAATAGTGGAGAGCTCAAGCGTAGAAAAATGTGGGAGTGACATGTGGCACTATTTATGTACCTATTGTTTTAGGGAGTATTTATGCACCTATATGTCTACACATCATTGCACTGATGATATATATTGATGTAATTTTATATAATCCACATAGAACTGATACATATTTATCCTAACTCAAATAGTTGAACAGATAGGAACTGAAAAGGCTTGAGGCGCTCATTTACTTTTTTGCTTTTTTCTTCTCTTCTCTCTCTCCTCTCTCTTTCTCTGCCTCTCCATAGGATTGAGCCATTAACTTATTTTATTTTATTTTTTTTTGTTTTACAGTAAATAAACTTATCGTGACCGAAAAAAGGAAATAGTTATCTACACTTTCAAGTTTTGTTAGTGAGGCCATGGGCAAGAGAAATTTTTAGGTAACTCAAGGTAGCCCAGGGCATGCTGATGTGGTATTCTGTGACCAATGGGAGTTGGTTATTAGGCGGGATCATATCCATGCATACAAGAGCAGAATTAAGAATTTGTATTTGGAGGGAGGGCACGATTAATTAGTTAGGCTACCCAAGGGGGTCACACGAGGGTTTGGAGCTGCGCCTCCGAGGTGAATTTTTTAAAATCTATTTATATATGTTTTCAAGTATAATTTATTTATTTATTTATTTATTTTTGGTATTTGAAATATTAAAATTTACTATTTGAGGTTTGTTGTTTGTAATAGTAGATTGTAATTTTTTGGTTTATAGTTTATGACTATGAATGACTGTTCTAATTGTATATAGATATGGACCATTTTATAAAAGATTAAAATTTTAGAAGGGCCAATGTGTAGTTTTTATTTTTGGGTGAGAATCTATTCCCAAGTTTGGGGGGCCAAATATGAAAATTTTAAAAATATCAAGGTAAAACTCAAATTTTACTAAAATCTTGGGGAATAATAGTCCCCCCTATGCACTCACTAAATTCCACCACTGTATACATACAGTAGGTCTCATTTTATGTTCCAAGATATGAGTCTCACCCAAATAATATATTATCATTAATTGTTCCAGTGTTACAGGGTACAACGTCCCACATGGTAGCAGGGAGCACCTTAAAATTTCTCCACGAGCAAGAATTTTATTCCCGTCTTCTAAGAACTGCTAATCAGGCAAGTCAACAAAATTTTGAAAACACGTAGTAATTTCATTTGTCATGACTTTCTCACAATTTTGTCCTTATGCTCAATAATCGTTTATTGTTTACACTCAAGTGGCCGTATTGATGATAATAGTGAAAGAGCAATCAACCCAAACTGTAGGAGGTTGAACCATAAGTAGGCAATGTGATTTTTGTAGAATATCTTATGATATGAATATTTGTTGGGTTTAGATTGCTTACCCAACTAATTTGAAGAGGATGAGCCAAAGAAATTGAAAGAAAAAACCAGAGCAAGGGAAAGAGACTGAATGCAATTTTTCGGAGGAGACAATGTGCTGGTCGTAGTTTCTTTTGCACACTGATTTTATATTTCTTCACTCCACTACTACAAAGACCAAACATATTTTAAACAAAAGACAAAAGCATTACATATTAAAAAAACAAAGCACTACATTGCTTTTTTTAGTGACTCTGCAGAATAACTTTCTAGAGCCACTAAGTGGCCTTGAAACTCTACCTAGACAAGTTACCAAACTATCCATGGCATACAAAAGATATTACAATTACTTGGCATTACATTAGTTTTAACACTCCCCCTTAATGCCAAGTTGTAACATTCAACATTTCTCTACATTTCTGGAACTTGTCTCTTGGAAGTGCTTTTGTTAAGATGTCTGCAATTTGCTCTTCTGACTTGCAAAACTTCAACTGGATTTCTCCTTCTTCAATTGCATCTCTTATGAAATGATGCTTGATTGCAATGTGTCTTGTTCGGCTGTGATGAACTGGATTTTTAGCCATGGCAATGGCTGATTTGTTGTCACAAAACAACTCGGTTCCTTCTTCTTGCTTCTCTCCAAAATCTTCCATAATTCTTCTTAACCAAATAGCTTGCGATGTTGCTAGAGATGCTGCCACATACTCTGCTTCAGCTGAGGATTGAGCCACTGCTTGTTGCTTCTTTGAAACCCAAGAAAATATACCAGAACCAAGAGTAAAAGCATAGCCAGAAGTACTTTTCATATCATCTATACTACCACCCCAGTCACTATCACAATAACCTTTCAACTTTGGTTCACTACATTTTTCATACATGATACCAAAGTCGGTGGTGCCACGAACATACCTTAGCACTCTTTTCGCTGCTCCAAAATGAATTTGGCTAGGTGAGTTCATGAATCTTGAAAGCAAACTTGAAGCAAACATTATATCCGGCCTTGTGGCTGTGAGATAAAGCAAATTTCCAACCAAACTTCTATACAATGTAGCATCAACCTTCTCTTCACCATCTTCTTTCAACAACTTTTCATGTGCTACAAGAGGTGTTGCCATGGATTTACAATTCTCCATTCTAAATTTCTTCAAAATATTTTCAGCATATTTCTTTTGAGAAATAAACACACCATGTTCCTCTTGATATATCTCAATACCAAGAAAGTGATGAAGCAATCCCATATCACTCATTTCATACCTTTTCATCATCTCATTTTTGAATTCATTAATTAGGTTCTCATTGTTACCCGTGAACACAAGATCATCAACATAAAGAGCAACTAGGAGAGTATCGGATGTACCTTGCTTCTTCACGTATAGAGTCGGCTCACTCTTGCTTTTCTTGAATCCTTTTTCAAGGAAATAGCCATCAATTTGGCTATACCAAGTTCGAGGGGCTTGCTTAAGACCGTATAAGGCCTTTTGTAGCTTGTACACTTTATTTTCTTCACCCTTGATCACAAAACCTTGTGGCTGCTCCACATATACTTCTTCTTCCAATTCTCCATTCAAAAACGCTGATTTAACATCAAGTTGATACAAGGACCAACTTTTATGGGCTGCCAAAGCAATGAGAGCTCTAACTGTGTCAAGACGAGCTACCAGAGCAAAAGTTTCATTGTAATCTATCCCAGGCTGCTGTGAGTAGCCTTTTGCAACGAGTCTAGCTTTGTTCCTTTGAATTGACCCATCAACATTGTATTTCACTTTATAAATCCACTTCAAACCAATAATTTCTTTGTCCTGTGGCTGGTCAACAAGCTGCCACGTTTTGTTCTTTTCAATAACTTGTATTTCTTCTTTCATTGCTTCCTTCCAAACTTCCTCTTTTATGGCTTCTTCAAAGTTTTCTGGTTCAAGAACACAAAAATTGCATCTTTGATATACATCACTTAAACTCTTCATTTTCTTTGGAGTTGAGCTTGGAGAAGATGAACTTGAGGTTTGGCTTGATGAAGAAGAGCTAGGTGATGATGGAGGACTTGCTCTTAGAGAAGAATCTTCGTCATTTTCAACTTCATTTGATGGTTGGTCTTCCATTTCATCAACAATAATAACCCGCTTTTCAATCTTGTTCTTTTCCCAATTCCATCTAGCATCTTCATCAAATAACACATCTCGGCTTATGATCACTTGGTTGCTTTTCAAAGAAAGCAGCCTATAGCCCTTTGATTTTGAACTATAGCCCACAAATATGCACCTTTCACTTGTTTCATCCAACTTTCGCCTTTTCTCTTTCGGTATTTGAGCATAGCAAACACACCCAAACACTTTAAGATGATTTACCGATGGCTTTCTTCCACTCCAAGCTTCTATCGGTGTTTGGTTCCAAACGGCCTTGGTAGGACACCTGTTAATCAAATACACCGCCGTATACACAGCTTCTGCCCAAAAGATTTTAGGAAGTTTCTTTTCATGCAACATTGATTTGGCCATCTCCATCACAGTTTGGTTTTTCCTTTCGGAAACTCCGTTTTGTTGTGGAGTATATCCAACTGTGAGTTGCCTTTCCATTCCTTCTTCTTCACAAAATTTAACAAATTCATTTGAGGTGTATTCTTTTCCTCTATCACTTCTCAAGGTTTTTATGAAAAAACCACTTTGCTTCTCAACAAAACTTTTAAATTTCTTAAATATGCCAAACACATCAGATTTTTGCTTCATAAAATAAACCCAAGTCATTCTAGTACAATCATCAATAAAGAGAATGAAATACCTGTTTTGACTATGGGATGGATTTTGCATAGGTCCACAAACATCCGTGTGAACTAATTCAAGCACTTGTTTTGCTCTCCATGCAACTTCTTTTGGAAAGGGCTGCCTATGATGCTTGCCAAGAGCACAACCTTCACAAACATCATGCTTTTCTTCAACATTTGGAAGGCCATAAACCATGCTCTTTTGATGAAGTGACTTGAGACTATGAAAGTTCAAATGTCCAAGTCTTCTATGCCACAACCATGATTGATCGTCCACATTAGCTTTCAAGGCAACATTCTCAACATAGTTGAATGTGAGTGGAAAGCTTCTATTCTTCTCCATTTGTATTTTTGCCACAACTTGCCTTGCATCAGATTTGTCATGAATTGTGCACCCACTTGCTTCAAAATGGATCGTGTAACCATGCTCAACAAGCTGCCCAACACTAAGCAAATTTTGTTCCAAATCCGGCACCAATAATACATCTTGAATAAGTTTGGTCCCTCTCTTGGTTTCTACACCAATGGTACCTCTTCCTTTTGTATTTACCATAACACCATTTCCCATTCTCACTTGGGATTTAATTGAGGAATCCATATTCAAAAAAATTGATTCATCCCCGGTCATGTGGTTACTACAACCACTGTCAAGATACCAAACATCATTTCTCTTCTCAGAAGCACTTTGACATGCATAAAACAAATTTCCTTCACCTTCCTTTTCTTCAGAAAAATTAGCCTGCTGATTGTTTTTAAATCTACAATCCTTGGCTACATGACCAAATTTTTTACATATAAAGCATTGTGGCTTCCCCTTAAACCAACAATCTTTCTCAACATGACCATTCTTTTTACATATATTGCATTTTTGAGGACCACCCCTTTCATTTGGTCGGCCTTCAAAATTTGTTCCGCCTCTTCCTCTTGAACTTCTTCCTCTTCCTCTTCCATGTCTACCACCTCTAAATGATCCCCATCTCTCTTGTTCATGCCCTGATTGTTTTGTTTCTTGATTGCTAGAACCAATATTTAGCTTAGACTGGAATGCACTCTCGACTGATTTTTCGGAGCGTCGTGCCAATCTTTCCTCGTATGATTTTAATGAACCCATCACTTCTTGAATGCTTAACTTAGACATATCTTTGGTTTGTTCAATCACAGAAACAATAGGATCAAATTTTGCAGGTAGACTTATCAGAATTTTCTCAACAACCTGTTGGTCACTAATTTCTTCACCATAGGTTTTCATTTGATTTACTAATTCTGTAAATCTAGATGAAAAATCCTTTAAACTTTCAACATCATTCATTTTCATGTTGACAAAATCTCTTCTAAGAGTTTGAAGTTTAACACTTCTTACCTTTTGGTCTCCTTCATACTCTTGTTGTAGTAAATCCCATGCTTCCTTGGCCTTTCTTGCTCTTATGATTCTTGGGAAAATTGTATCTGCAACTCCTTGTTGAATCAATGTTAGGGCTTTTGCATCTTTCTTCTTGTTCTCCTTGAGTTGCTGTTTTTGAGCATTCGTCAAGGTTGTCGTATCCACCGGATCATCGTACCCGTCTTCTATATACTCCCAAAGATCATAAGACACAAATATGGTTCTCATTTTCACACACCAAAAATCAAAATTTTCCCCATCAAAGATAGGAAATTGGGGTTGAGTTCCTTGATTTTGATTGCTTGTAGTTGCCATCTCAATCTTCTTCTTCTAGGGTTTGTTTCCCTAATTTTCGCCCAAAATATTGACCTCACAAAGCTCTGATACCAATTATGTTGGGTTTAGATTGCTTACCCAACTAATTTGAAGAGGATGAGCCAAAGAAATTGAAAGAAAAAACCAGAGCAAGGGAAAGAGACTGAATGCAATTTTTCGGAGGAGACAATGTGCTGGTCGTAGTTTCTTTTGCACACTGATTTTATATTTCTTCACTCCACTACTACAAAGACCAAACATATTTTAAACAAAAGACAAAAGCATTACATATTAAAAAAACAAAGCACTACATTGCTTTTTTTAGTGACTCTGCAGAATAACTTTCTAGAGCCACTAAGTGGCCTTGAAACTCTACCTAGACAAGTTACCAAACTATCCATGACATACAAAAGATATTACAATTACTTGGCATTACATTAGTTTTAACAATATTCAATACCACTATTCTATGCTCAATTAGACAAACAATGTCCCCACGCATTTCGCGGTAAACATTCTAGTATATATAAAAACCAAAGTAAATGAAGCCTCCATAGGAAGCCACGTCATCTGCAAGAAAATCCTATGTGGCAGCCCCTGTGATTTGCCTCAACTTTGCTGTGTGATTCTCCTAGACTAAACTGCAACTGTTCCACTTCTTCCTCTCATTCATTCAATGACTATGGACATTAACTCACAATTCACCTCCCTGGTTCATTAAAATCTATTTACCAGCAGCCTGTTTATTGCCCATATATTTATTGCCCATATATTGTGTATAGTAAGGGTCTGTTTGGTTGTCCTTGAATGAAATAATTTCATTCATGTTTCCGTACACAATTTTATATAAAAAGATGAAGAGCTTGAATGGTTTCATTTAGAAAATGGATACTCGTCTAAAAAATGAGGCTTGCAATCATGAATTTTGGCATTCTAGAAAAATGAACAAATTGCCTCATAAGAAGAAATATGGTGAAATCTCCCATATTTGTAAATGGATTCATTCATGGTGATGAATTCTGCCTTTACCTTCTATACAAAATTTGAATGAAACCATTCAATTTGAAGGGACAACCAAACAGGCCCTAAAGGTTTTGTTTGTTCTTTTTTTTTTGGGTAGTCCAATGCACTTTACGTTTTGAGAAATGTAATCTTTTGGGAAATCTAATAGTGCCATTATTGCATCTCTTTCTTTAAATATATATATATATATATATATACATATATATATATTATATTCACATGGTCGTATATATATACATATATGTCAAAATAATTTGTAACTTAATGCTATTTTCCCTCTGTATTTTTCTCTCTCTCTTTAGTTTCCAGTTGGAACCTGGAGCAAAAGACTTGAATGGAACCTGGAGCAAATGACTGATTTGAAGGAGTAAATTAGCAAAAGACTTGAATGGGACCTAAAGAATGTATAGTCTCCTTAACACGCAGGAATTCGTATCCTTAAATCTGTATCTATTTATATTTTGTACAAGAATTTCTATCTTTCGATGCAAATTCCCGTGACAGATTGTCCATGGAGCTGAACATACACTGCATGCCAAACTGAAATTTTCACCGGAATCACATGGTAAATTTTTGTTGGGTACATAGACTTGGGTAGTTTTTTAATATTTTGCTTTTCGAAGTTATGATTATTCCATTACCAGGATATACATAGGAGTCTGAGATGGGGCCCGTCTGATTGTTTTTGCTATACAGTACTATTTTTGAAAAAATCCTGTGCATTTGCACGGGTTGTCGACTAGTTGGGATACTCACTAGTACAATATCTAATCCCTTGACAATCACCCTCACAGAAACTTTATAATACCCATCTATATCCCCCATGTATTTCAATTTTGATTTACCATCTTCCACGTTCACCATTGCATTGAAATTTTGAAATACTTCTCTGGCAAATGACCAGTGAACTCATTTGACTCATTTGTAGAGAGATCAATGATTCTAAGCTTTGGGAAAAGAAGTTTGGTGTGGGGAGTAAAAATGGGACCATGAAATCTATTCGATTCCAAGACAAAAACCTGCAGGCTTGGAAGGCTCGCCAACCAGTGGGGGAATGTATCAGTTTATATCCAATTGCATGCAATTTTTCAAAGAAAGCGGCACACGCCCCTCCAATGTATCAAGGTTGGGGAAGGTAGTGTTGACATTGTTGTCAAGTGGTGCTGAATGATAGATCGGTATTACATGAAAGGTCAAGATTTGAGGTTTAGAAACATTTTCGACTCCACCACACCGTTCAAATTGTTTTGATGAAAGAATCACATTTGTTAAGTTCAGAAATCAGAAGTTTCGAAACTGATTTTGGAATGGAACCATGAAGTTGGTTATTCCCCAAATCAATGAATTGCAATGCAGAATAGATACACTCGTCAATTTGACGAAGCTCACTTGAATTGGGTGGAATTGGACCCCGTGAGTGTGAATAATTTGAAATGTCCAAACACTCTAATTAAGTCAGGTTGTTGAAAAACAAGGTTAGGAATTGACCATTGAAATTGTTACTTCCGAGGCATAATTAAGGGATGTTAACTTTCCCAGGTTAGTCAAAAAACCAAGAGTTTTTCCTTCCAAGTTTGCTGTATGAAAGATGTAGAGAAGTGAGTTAATTATCAAGATTGGAGAGTGCTGAGGAGTCTGGTATTACTTCTCCAAAGAAATCATTATGTCAGAGATCCAACATCTGTGAGTGAACTACCAACACTCTTAGAGCCCGTTTGTCTTTGCTTATACTTATGCTTATGCGATTTTGATCGTGATTGGTAGAACTGCTTAAAGTATAACTACTTATTATGGTTTGGGTGTTTGTTGATATCTTGTACAACTGATTATTTTGTCACAATAGCTTATAAATTTGTTTGGTTCCAAGAGAGTAAAACATGGTTTTTAATGTACAATAGTCTATTGTGCCCTTGGATTAATTATTAAAGAATTTATTTAATTTGCTAAAGAATTCAATCAATAATTTAAATATACTAGTACTTTATATTAATATTGAGCATTAAATGTGTTTTAGTCGATATAATATAATGTTTTATTACTCTTTTTCTTTTAGTTCGGTAATTCAATCGCAATTTATAAAGCCAAACACTTGAGAACGGAGTTCCATGCCCAAATCTGCTTTTTTTTCCCAACCAAACGCAAAGACAAACAGGGGCTTAGGCTTAGGCTTAGGCTTAGGCTTAGTTTGGCCCCCATTTTGGTGCTTATTTTTTAAAGCACAATTTCTTGTTAATTCATTTGGTAACTAGTTTATGAGTTTTGCAAAAATTGAACTTAGGGCTTTTATATTTTTTATTTCATAATGTCTTTTTTTGAAGAGTAGTGTGTCCCTTGTATAAATTTATCAAATAACTAAGCTCTTTTTAAAAAGCCACGTGGGGGCCAAACTAAGCCTAATCACTTCTCGTATATACATACACATATTACCGGTAAGAACATTGTAATTTAAGTTTTGAGTGATTTCAAGTTTGGTATATCAAAAATGTTACCTGGTAAATTCCCGTGATGCAGAAAAAGTAACAAATGTTAGAGAAGAGGACTGGACAGATCCTTGGGCAAATCTGAGCCCATGTTGGTGATGGAATCGATGGGGCTCCTTGAAGCTGGCTGCAACCGGGACCCCAAGGCTACCACGACACCCGTATAACTCATCGCACACAACCCCATCCCATGTTCAGCAATCACTATTATTAGCATGCATATACCACAACATCTTCTTTCGATATATATATATATATATATAAGTAGTGACTGCTGCACATGGGATGAGGTTGTGGTGTACGATTAGATACATATTTATCTATGGTGAAGCTTTGCTTAAATTGAAGCAAGGCAAGGGTTTGATGATAAAGGGGGCACATGAATTGGGAATCATTATGTGGTGTAGTAATAGTTGAGTGATTTGATGATGAAGAAAGTGATGAAAAACAATATACAAGTTGATGAATGATATTGCAAGGGTAAAGCTATTGTAAGAACCTTCTCACATGAGAAAGCAGCTTATGACCCTTGAATGAGAAAGCAGTCATTAAATTTTAGAGGATCTCGAAATGTGTTTATAACTACTGGTTCATCCAATGGCTAAAGAGTGCATTCTCATATGAAAAGTTGCTCACTATAACCTTATCCTATTACAAGGTTCTGGTGATAGGGGTCACAATTGAGAATCCACAAGATACACGACCAGAAAGACCTAGACATTTTTAATCTTTGGATATATGAATAAATAAAAGTATTTGGAAAAAATATAAAATAAAAGAATTTATGTATATGCATTGATTCAAAATTTGAAATTATAATAATTATACTTGAAGTATAAAAAAAGTTATTTTTTGGGTGAGTGCGCTAGCTTAATTGGCGAAGTATCTCTCTTTTTAGTGGAGAATGAGTTATGGAGATTCTAATTTCATGTTCCCTAATTATTCTTCTGTCATTCAGTCAGAATGAGTGACTTTTATTGGGTTTTATTGTGGGTCAGTGTAAGACTTTAGAATTGGGTTGAAGCTAAAATATGCGTGTGTGTATGGAGTATATATGTATTCAATCCAGATCTAGGTAAGTATAAAAGAAAATACTCTGTAATGTTTATTCTTGAAAGAAGAGTAAAATTATGTTTCTCAAATCTAAATCCTAAATTGGGTTTTTTAATATCTAAATAATTGCATCACATATTATGACAATAACGGATTGTACAAACATACTACTCTATGTGTGATATACTGATTGTTAGCATTATCTTGTAGGTCCATGACTTTACCATTCTTGAAACTAGGAATTTGAAAAATAATGCTAGATTCTCAAAGTTGATGTTGAATTTATCACATGCATGGTAAAGTCATGGACCTACATCTTTCCGTCATATTTGAATTTGCAATTTGTTTGTATCATGAAAACACGACTTCCCCAATTTCAATCATTACAAAATTGTTATAGTGTGTAAGCTACACATTTGGGACTACTTTTCTAAACCATTGCTATGAGACTGGTGCCTTTGGAGATATAATGTAAGAATTAATATTTGAAAAGTTCCAAAATTTATGTGCACATAAGGTATCTGTCATGTCTTTTTTTAGGAATTCAACATTTTTTAACGAAATATCTTATTATACATTTTAAAATTTTATTGTTGCTCCGAAGACAAAGTGGTAGAATTTTATAGTAAACGACAAATTTAAAAACTGTAGTTAAAATAGAATGACTTTTCAACAAGAATCAAGATTATTAAAATGAGATGTCAAAAATATGGAATCAGCTACTCTTAATTTGGGATAAATGAAATATTTAGCAACTAAAAGGCTTATTAGTTTTTAAGATCTTTTCTTTCAGTCAAAGGAATTAAATATATATATATATATATAATATATCTATATAATAAGTTAGAATGGTGTGGGTCTCTCTCAAATAAATAACTTTCACACCGAGCTATAGAGACAAGTTTAGATATTTTGAACCGTTGGGTCTTTGGTCCACCAAATCTCACCCAATGTCTAAAAGTCTCACTCTTACAATAGTCCCTCTCACCTAACTCAATCTTATTTCAAACGTATCATTTCATTTGAAATTAAGGTATATCTTTTAAAAATAGAAATAATTGGTTGTAGAAGTTATCTCTCTCTCTCTCAACTGTTATTTTCAATTTGAAAGGATACAATCAACTTCAATTAAAAAAAAATTCCCTTAATTGCTTAGAAAAAAAAAACAATTGTCATATCAAAGAGAATTACCACTATAGAGTCGACAAAACAGTTGCTATATAATTTTAAAATTTCCCTCAGACTCGAATTCTGCACCCACAGTATAGACAGTTGCCATATAATTATATTGCCATTTTAAAATAAAAAATCATTATCTGCTTCAATTTTTTTTGGTGAAAGAAACAAAAACTCTCTCTCTCTCTCTTTTATTTTGGCTCTTTCTCACGTCTCTCTCTCTCTCTCTCATCTCTCTCTCTCTCTCTCTCTCTCAATCCCACCACCACTACCACCATCTTCAGCCCCCTTTCATCATTACCGACCACTACCACTGCCACCATCTCCGACCACTACCAGGTATAATCTATTGGGTTTGTGCCCTCAAACCATTACTTTATGTATGAGACATTGACATTTTAATATATGGATATCAGTTTTACATTTCATTATGTAAGTTTCTTTCATGAGATGATTGTTAAACATTAAGCATCATAATAAGTAATTCGTGTGTGTATGAGATACATACAAGTGAGATACGAATTACTTTTCTTTGATATTTAGAATTTGTCACAGTGGATGATGAGACTGGATATCTCATCAGATTTACACTGTAGCATGATTGACTACCATTGGATGGAGTGATGAATCTCAATCACTAGAGTGTATCTCTTAGTTAATATGCTAGTGCTTATAATGCATTGACGGGCCTGAGCTTTCCTATTGACGTGTAAGACTGTCAACAGTCGATAGGAACTCATAACTTGTATAAGATACGTGTTCTCAATCTTGAAACGATTATGGACACAAACTGTGGATAAGGCTGCTTTGACTTACCAATCAGTGAGGTCTATAAAAGATCAACACCTGGGTATCTTGGGTATGTCATCTTCATAGGGTTGTGAACATTTATTGTCAAGATAGAATCTACCCTCTGTTTAAGAGTAAGCATTCCCTTGAGAATGTCACTAAGTTGATTACTGAGAACTGCAATCTTGTTGATAAGTAGCATCAACATGTTTCGTTGTCATGCCCCGACGTAGCATAAATATGGAAAGTGTTTAATTTCCTTTATGGACCCGTAGGTCGCGACAGTTTGAAGGATCGATTCCGTTCCAAATGTCGAACAACATAAGCATAATAATCAGAGCAGAGCAATCAAGGCTTACAAATTTTGCTAACTTGTTACATATTACAATACGGGGTCAACTAAGGCACAAGCCGCCTTAAAACAAAACAATAACTTAACATCTATTATAGTCATCCTTATTACAGAATTCAGTTTATAACTTAAAACATATATAAGTAAATTCTCTTTCCAGCAGGGATTCTCAGTTTGTGTAGTCATATGGTCCAGCAATATCATAACCTGAAAAGCCTAGACACGAATGTCCAGGACGCATCAACGCCGTCAGCTTCAAGAAGCTGGTGAGTATTAAAAACATAACTTTGAATGTAACACATACTCATTCACCATTTTCCAATTCCCATTTAATTCAACAAGTTTACATTAAGGTAAGAAGTTCATTTTTAGAAAATAACCACAATATTGTTTGGAAGCTTTAATTCACATAAATGTGACCGTGTATGAAAAATAATGTACCATCTCATCTTACTGACTCTTTTCTCTCGACAAACACAACAACCCACTATCTCACACCAGTATCCTTGTAATACTTCGATAGCCACACTTTAGCACATGGGTGCTAGGGAATGTCCAGTTTGCCTCACACTTTGGTCCGGGGTACCAGGGAGTGTCCAATGCCTCACACTTTAGTACCTAATCCGCCTCGCAAATACCGGAGGTAACCTCACGCAGTATCCAGACTCGGGTACCAGGAAGTGTCCGTAGGCCACACTTTAGCACTACTATGGGTGCTAGAAAATGTCCAAGTTCGGCGTCACTCACTTTAACGCTACCATGGGCGTCAGGGAGTGTCCAGTTTTGCCACCGTCGCATTACAAAGATACTCTCACCGCAATCTCAACACGTCACACTTTGGTACACAATTACCAAGGAGTGTCCACAACACAATCTCAATCACACTCTCTTTACCACACTGACCATTACTCTTTTCCACACTGACCAACATTCAAACTCACCATGTATGTATAACTGACTCCACATGTATGTCATAAAACTTTAAACATGAGGTAAATCACTGAATTATATAAACGGCGTGCGTACGGGGATTGATAAGTCGTAATACAACGTTTTAATCGTCTAAACATAACCAAATAGGTTTCTATTAGAGTAAATTTCCCAAACAGAGCTTTAAAAGTCCATTAAACATCACCCAAACAGTTCCTTAACATAAAACAAGCAAAAACCAGAAACTGTCCAAAGTCGCGCGCGCGGGCCACTCGCACGACGGGTCGCTCGCGCGGTCCGCTCGTGTGATATGCCCAATTTTCATTTTTCTTATTAAGATCTTTTCTATCTGCCTGAAACTACACGGCTCGCGAGCGCGGGCCGCTCGCGCGACGCTCGCGCGACCCTCACTCGCGCGAGTTCATGCAGTAGCTTCGTCTTCTTCGTCAGAATTCCCCTGTTTCAGAATTCAGGGATCCTTTTGACCCATTTTTGAATTCGTACGTTACCATGCCTTATAATATATGAATCTCTTCGGTTTTTCGCAAGGATTATGAATCTACAATCAATTTTACATGAATCAATCTATAACTTTAGAATTTTATGAAAGATTACAAGATGACAAAACTTAATTTCTTATATACTTTTTCATATGAACAAATTAAGTTCTAAAACTTTAAACATGGCATATATGATATGTAACCTTTCATATTTATCTAAGAAATCAAACTTTGGTTAAGTTTGAAAAATCATGACTTTCAAGCTATGGAATTCATACACAAATTCATCAATGGTGGTTGACAAAATTAAACAAACACACAGTAAATAAACATGTAGTACATTCTGAGTGAGTTCTAAATACTCATTGGGATAAAGATAATAGAAGTTGTTGAGAAAGAAACAAGAATTTATAATCCAAACTCCAAGCTTTGGATATGGAGATTGAAGCTTCTTCTCACTAAAATTCTGTATAACTCTTCTCTCAAGCTCTCTCTTTTCTCTCTGAATTTCAATTGTAGAATGCAGTGAATGTCAGAGTGTATGTGAGGGAGTCTTATAGATATTTTGGCAAACTTGGCCACCAAGTTCATTAACCTATACTCAACAAAATAATTTTGTTTTCCAATTAATTAAAACCAATATATATACATACGTATATATACACCACCGTAGCTTGAAGAGGTGTTGCTAGACTACTATGGGGCAAATGAAAATTGTTTGGGAAAATCAGCTTATGGCATAAGAATACACACACACAACAAGCATTCCTAAACAACCCCAACCCAATGACGAGTTACCATAAATGGAAAGTAAAGCAAGTGTCAAATCTTGTTTTACATCACTTCCAAAATCTGTAGAAGTTTAACCTGGCGCGGACAGTTTTGAACACAAACTGGTATTTCCGCAGCGCGGTGTTCACCACAAAAATACAGAAAATTCATTTTAACGTTAGAAATAGTTTCCTGATTTTATCAAAATACAGTTTGAGTTAACAGAAATTATTTTCACCGTTTTGAAATACAGTTTTGAAATTCGATACAGGTATTTCTTAAATTCATAAAATTGCAGTTGAACCGCCAAAAATAATTTTATTATGAAATAAGACCAACCACAAGATTACACAGGGAAATTAATAAAAGCAGACATTTACAAGTTTTGAATTTAAATATGACAAATGCAATTACAAATAATTAAATGAAAATGTAGGTTATTACACCATTCCTCCCTTAAACAGGATTTCGCCCCCGAAATCAAGACTAACTAGTCATGAAATAACTCCAGGAATTTCTTACTCATAACAGCTTCAACTTCCCACGAGGCTTCATTCTCGTCATGGTGATTCCACTGAACCTTCACCAACGGAATGTCCTTGTTTCTCAACTTCTTGATACTCTAATCTAGAATCTTCACGGGTCTTTCCTTATAGGATACGTTATGACTCGCCTCAATATTGTCATAACTAACCACATGTGAGGGGTCTTGTACGTACTTTCTCAACATACTCACATGAAATACATTGTGAACCCCAGACATCTTCGGTGGTAGTGCGAGTCGATAAGCCACTTTTCTAACACGTTCCAAAAAATCGAACGGTCCAATGAAACGCGGAGCTAATTTCCCTCTCTTGAGACTGAAGCGTACTACTCCTCAGGTCGGTGAAACCTTAAGAAGTACGTGATCTCCAACACCAAATTCCAAATCTTTCCGGCGTCAATCAGCATAACTCTTATACCGGCTTTGAGTGGTTCTCATCTTTTCCTTGACCAAAGAAATCTTTTCGTTGGTTTCTCTAACCAAATCTGGTCCCAACAATTCAGTATTTCCCACCTCTGCCCAACACAACGGAAAACGATATGGCCGTCCGTACAATGCTTCGAACGAAGCTATCCCGATACTCGTGTGATAACTATTGTTTTAGGAAAATTCAACCAAAGGCAAGTGCGTCTCCCAAGATTCTTCAAAATTAATGACACAAGCCCTAAGCATATCCTCCATGATCTGATTAACGCGCTCGGTTTGCCCATCTATCTGAGGGTGAAAAGCAGTACTCATCTTGAGCGAGGTTCCCATAGCTTCTTGCAAACTTTCTCAAAATCCAGAGGTAAAACGTGCATCACAGTCCGACACAATCGACACAGGTGCACGATGAAGTCGCACAACTTATTGTATGTACATCCGGCTCATCTTTTCTACCGGGTATGTCATACTGTAAGCGAAAAAGTGAGCAGACTTCATCAGTCGGTCCACAATTACCCAAATGGCATCATGATTCTGTTGGGATCGCGGTAGTCCCACTATAAAATCCATCGTGATGTGCTCCCACTTCTAACCAGGAATAGGTAGCGGTTGCAACAATCCTGACGGTCTCTGATGTTCGGCTTTGACTTGTTGACACGTCAAACACTTGGACACAAATTTGGCCACGTCTTTCCTCATACCTTTCCACCAGAAATTTCTTTTCAAATCCTTGTACATTTTCGTTCCTCCTGGGTGAACTGTATATTTTGACTTATGTGCTTCTGCCAGAATATCATTTCTCAAATTCCCATAGTCTGGTACATATAATCTGTCTCTGCATCGATATCCTCCATCGATTCCCACCTTAAATTCAGTCGGATCTTTTTCTGACATTTTTTGCAAACCATGCTTGAAACTTCTCATCTTCTTTCTGAGCTCCAATAATGCGGTCAATAAGAACAGGCTGTAGGATAAGACATCCGAAAAGTTGTCCTTCTCCTTCCTCAGCACTCTGTACATCGAACTCTGCCAACGTCTCTAATGCTCGCCATTCTCTAACCATTAAGGAGGCGATCGTCTCACGAGTCTGCTGACTCAAAGCATCAGCGACCACATTAGCTTTACCAGGGTGGTACTCTAACGTGAAGTCGTAATCTTTGATTAGCTTCATCCATCTGCGTTGTCTCATGTTCAACTCTTTCTGTGTGAACAAATATTTCAGACTCTTGTGATCGGAGAACAAATCGAACTTCTCACCGTAGAGATAATGTCTCCAAATCTTGAGTGCGAATACCACTGCCTCCAATTCCAAATCATGAATGGGGTAGTTTAACTCATTCGATTTCAGCTGTCTAGATCTATAGGCGATAACTCTGCCATCTTGCATAAGTACACACCCTAGTCCTTGATATGATGCGTCACTAAAGATAGTGAACTTCTCATCAGACTTGGGTATAGCTAGTACCGGTGCGATAGTGAGCCTCTCTTTCAACTCTAGAAATTAGCGTTCATACTTCTCTGTCCAGTCGAACTTCAAATTCTTCTTTGTCAACCCAGTCAATGGTGCAGCTATTTTAGAAAACTCTTCAACAAATCTTCTGTAATAGCCTGCGAGTCCTAAAAAACTCCTAATCTCTGTAGGGTTGCTCAATCTAACCCAGTTCGATACAACATCTGTCTTGGATGAATCCACGAAAATTCCCTGAGATGACACCTTGTGTCCCAAAAATTTCACTTCTTGCAACCAGAACTCACACTTACTGAACTTGGCATACAAGTAGTGGTCCTTGAGTGTCTGCATTGTAATCCGTAGGTATTGCTCGTGTTCTTCTGCTGACTTAGAATAGATCAAAATATCATCAATGAAGAAGATAACAAACCGATCCAAATAAGGCTTGAACACTCTATTCATCATATCCATGAACACTGCCGGGGCATTCCTCATTCCAAACGGCATTACCAAAAATTCATAGTGACCATATCGGCTTCTGAATGCAGTCTTAGGTATGTCTTCCTTCCGTACCCTTAACTGATGATATCCCAACCTTAGGTCTATTTTGGAAAATATCGTAGCTCCTTGTAGTTGATCAAATAAGTCATCGATCCGGGGTAAGGGATACTTGTTCTTGATAGTCACTCGGTTCAATTCTCTATAGTCGATACACAGCCTGAGTGTCCCGTCCTTCTTCGTCACAAATATCACCGGTGCTCCCCAAGGCGATGTACTTGGACGTACAAAACCTAGGTTCTCGAGCTCTTGAACTTGTTCCTTCAATTCCAACAGTTCGGTGGGGGCCATTCTGTAGGGAACCTTGGTGATCGGAATAGTACCTGGTATAAGCTCAATACAGAACTCTATACTTCTCTCGGGCGGTAAATCAGAAACGTCTTGAAATACTTCTTCGATGTCCTTGACTACATGTATAGACAACATTGTCGCTTCTGTACTGACTACTTCAATGTTAGCCAAACACCTTATGAGGAACATATCTCCCGAAGGGTTTCATTGAAAATCAAAGGGTTGATTCTCAATGTCGGGGAATGTAATTCTCTTCCTCGCACAATTTAGCTTCGCTTGATTCTAAGAGAGCCAATCCATTCCTAGGATTATGTCAAACTCCTTCATCGATAGAACAATCAACCTTACAGGGATTTCACGGTCTCCTAGCCATAAGGGACAATCCTTGCACATATGTCCTAACTTGACTGTGGCTCCTAATGGTGAAGTAGCCCTCAAAGCTTTCTCTAAACGATGAGGTCAGATACCCAATCTCTGAATCATATTAACAGATATGAATGAAAGTGTAGCATCCGTATCAAATAACACTTTAACATGGGAGTTAAACAGAGTCAAGGTACCTTCTACCGCTTGCTGATCAGGTTGAGCTTCTTCATAGTTTCCTTCTTTGTACATAGTCCCATCATATCCAGCGACATCAGGGATAACAACATTCACGTGAGTCTAACCTTGCTGACCATAAGTCACTTGCTTAGGGGCAGTACAGAACTTGCTGATATGACCTGGTTCACCACAGTTGTAGCAGACTATGCCTTGCTGAGCAGCACGCCTTGGTGCCCTGCAATCTCGAACCAGATGACCGAGGTTGCCACAGTTGAAATGTTTCCCAGCACTACTTCCTTCCCCAACTCGAGGTTGAGTTGGATAGGGGATAGCTTAGGTCTTTTTGCTTCCGTCAAAATTTTTCTTCTGCCCTTGGGTACAATTCATTGGTGGTCTATTCCCAAAGTTACCCCTTTGAGGCGGGCGGAATTCGAATTGCTTTCGGTTCACTCGAGCGTCTTCTTCTAGATCAGTAGCCAAGCCAGCCAATCCCTCAAATGACTTATCTAGGTGACCGAGAGTCAGCGGTGAATTTACGGTGTTAGCCCTTGGTTATACTTACGGATCCTCTTTTCCTCAGTATCAACCATATGAGGGGCAAACTGGGACAGTCTCTCGAACTGAGTGGTGTACTCTTGTACCGACTTGGTTCCTTGTGTTAGATCCATGAACTCCTTCTCTCTTTTGTGCCTCTCCGTAGCCGGGAAATACTTCTCCAGAAATCTCCCCTTGAACGCAGTCCACGTCATTCCCATCGCAGCTCCATTCCCGATAGTAGCTATGACCGAATCCCACCAATCTGCGGCCTACTTTTGTCCATCTCATTGCAGTGGACAGCCTCGAACATGCAAACAATCTGTCTTAACCACTATTCCGCTTTCCATGGTTCCGCAGTACCCACAAACTGCTCGGACCTTAGCGCACGGAATCTCTCTAGCAGCTTATCTCCAGTTTGTCAGTCTCGTTGGTTTCCATTCTGATTACTAACCCTTTCGAGACGTTTGACAAAAGCTTCAAACATTCCTGTGGGATCAACAGCTAATGGTGCATCTTTGATCAAATTCTGATTCCTCCTTAGTCCTCCAGCCATTCTATGCATGATAGTGATAGTAGAATGAGGAAAATGCACACAACAGAAGTATACAGTAGTTTAAATGACAACAACATCAAAAGAGTATTTCTATATATAACTTCTCGATCAAGTTGATACAAAAAGCATGTATGATCAGTCAATGCCTATCCTAGCTATATGGGTTAGGACGTACATCGTCCATGCAAGAGTTAGAAAGGTTACCAAAAATGGGGTCATTGGCTTATACTCGAATGCATGTAGATACAGTTCAAAAAGATAATAGAGCTACTAGTAAAAAATAGTCAATATATACAAGGCGATATCTAAACGGTCAGTCATCGCCGTAGGTAGCCATCAAAAGGTCAAGCGAGTCGGCCTGATGAAGTCGCTGAACATGTGAGGGGCCTGCCCCAAAATTACAGCTATGTGAGGTCAACAACGAAGCAGGTCCAGGGGCATCTGCCTCTGGCAAAGCTAGCTTGAGTGCTAGTGCCTCCTCAAGGTCAACTGCGAAGTCGTCCCAACCTATGCCATCCTCCTCATCAACACCCTCCCCACCTATAGGAGCCAAATGAACCACCTCAACGTCGTCCTCATCAGTGGGGACAACTGGTGGATGCATATCCAGCTATGCAAGGTGAGCCTGTACAACCTGAACCTCAAGGGATAAATAGAAAGCGTTATTGTTAACCAAGCGAACCATCTCTACAAGCACTAAGCACTGAATCTCGATAAAGTACAGGATCTCGAGGCGAGCACGGGGTAAATCAACCAGCCCTAACACGTGGATCTGGTGCCAGAGATCTAACTCGATGGTAGCAGCTGCACGCTGCCCAATAGTGGTGAAATAAAGTATCGTCGAAGCCGGCACTATCGCTCCCACAATAACCCAATGCCCTTCAAAAGCATCAGGTACAAAAAGGGGCTGAGCTGGATCCATACCTGAAAAAGGTACTAACATAAATCAGGACAGAGATAATCTTAGGCGTTTGGGTTCTGAGTCTATCCTCCCTGTCGTATCATCGGGTGTGTGAAGCTTAAGCTAACAGATCGTGGAATTGGGTCTAAACTGGTAAACCCTAACCTGGCTAAACTGTCCTGAGATATAACCTGGCTCTGATACCACTAAATCTTGTCATGCCCTGACGTAGCATAAATATGGAAAGCATTTAATTTCCTTTATGGACCCGTAGGTCGCGATAGTTTGAAGGATCGATTCCGTCCCAAACGTCGAACAACATAAGCATAATAATCAGAGCAGAGCAATCAAGGCTTACAAATGTTGCTAACTTATTACATATTACAATACGGGGTCAACTAAGGCACAAGCTGCCTTAAAACAAAACAATAAATTAACATCTATTATAGTCATCCTTATTACCGAATTCAGTTTATAACTTAAAACATATATAAGTAAATTCTCTTTCCAGCAGGGATTCTCAGTTTGTGTAGTCATATGGTCCAGTAATATCATAACCTGAAAAGCCTAGACACGAATGTCCAGGACGCATCAACGCCGTCAGCTTCAAGAAGCTGGTGAGTATTAAAAACATAACTTTGAATGTAACACATACTCATTCACCATTTTCCAATTCCCATTTAATTCAACAAGTTTACATTAAGGTAAGAAGTTCATTTTTAGAAAATAACCACAATATTATTTGGAAGCTTTAATTCACATATATGAGACCGTGTATGAAAAACAATGTACCATCTCATCTTACTGACTCTTTTCTCCCGACAAATACAACAACCCACTATCTCACACCAGTATCCTTGTAATACTCCGATAGCCACACTTTAGCACAGGGGTGCCAGGGAATGTCCAGTTTGCCTCACACTTTGGTCTGGGATACCAGGGAGTGTCCAATGCCTCACACTTTAGTACCTAATCCGCCTCGCAAATACAAGAGGTAACCTCACACAGTATCCAGACTCGGGTACCAGGGAGTGTCTGTAGGCCACACTTTAGCACTACCATGGGTGCCAGGAAATGTCCAAGTTCGGCGTCACTCACTTTAACGCTACCATGGGCGTCAGGGAGTGTCCAGTTTTGCCACTGTCGCATTACAAAGATACTCTCACCGCAATCTCAACACGTCACACTTTGGTACACAATTACCAAGGAGTGTCCACAGCACAATCTCAATCACACTCTCTTTACCACACTGACCATTACTCTTTTCCACACTGACCAAAATTCAAACTCACCATGTATATATAACTGACTCCACATGTATGTCATAAAACTTTAAGCATGAGGTAAATCACCGAATTATATAAACGGCATGCGTACGGGGATTGATAAGTCATAATACAATGTTTTAATCGTCCAAACATAACCAAATAGGTTTTTATTAGAGTAAATTTCCCAAACAGAGCTTTAAAAGTCCATGAAACATCACCCAAATAGTTCCTTAACATAAAACAAGCAAAAACCAGAAACTGTCCAAAGTCGCGTGCGCAGGCCGCTTGCGCGAGGGGTCGCTCGCGCGATATGCCTAATTTTCATTTTTTTATTAAGATATATTCTATCTACCAGAAACCACATGGCTCGCGTGCGCGGGCCACTCGTACAGGTCGCTCGCGCGATCGCACGCGCGAGTTCATGCAGTAGCTTCGTCTTCTTCGTCAGAATTCCCCTGTTTCAGAATTAAGGGGTCCTTTTGACCCATTTTTGAATCCGTACGTTACCATGCCTTATAATATATGAATCTCTTCAGTTTTTTGCAAGGATTATGAATCTACAATCAAGTTTACATGAATCAATCTATAATTTTAGAATTTTATGAAAGATTACAAGATGACAAAACTTAATTTTTTATATACTTTTTCATATGAACAAATTAAGTTCTAAAACTTTAAACATGGCATATATGATATGCAATCTTTCATATTTATCTAAGAAATCAAACTTTGATTAAGTTTGAAAAATCATGACTTTCAAGCTATGGAGTTCATACACAAATTCATCAATGGTGGTTGACAAAATTAAACAAACACACAGTAAATAAACATGTAGTACATTCTGAGTGAGTTCTAAATACTCACTGGGATAAAGATAATAGAAGTTGTTGAGAAAGAAACAAGAATTTATAATCCAAACTCCAAGCTTTGTCGGTAGAAGTAGGGGAAAGCATAGTTGAACATAAGCAAATGCTTTTTAGAGAGAAGGTAACGGTTCCATCCTAAGGACCCAACTCCTCACCTGATCAAACTCTGAATTGAGACCTTCCAAGAACTTGAAAATTCTTTCCCTCTTAATATATTCCTTATAACTAGCTGCATTCGTGGGACAAACTGGGCTTTGATTCTTCAAATGATCAAGACGTTTTCACATCGTGGATAGAGTGGTATAATAGTGAAGAATAGTACGCTCACTTTGAATCTTTGCCTCAATATTTCGACAAAGTTCATAAACCTGAGCCATATTCCCTTTCCGAGGATAAGTTTGAGTGAGAATATCCCAAATATTCTGTGCAGTTTCCAGCAATAGTAGGCTTCATAGAGTGAACGAGTCAACTAATAACAAGATAATTATATACCTCACACTTAGCATAAGTGGGATCCTCACGACTAGGTGCCTTGAGCATGCCATTAACATAGCAAAACTTTGCTCTACTGCGGAGCCAGAAGGCGGCAGATTGAAACCAAGAGAGACAATTTTCACCATTGAATAGACTGTGGTGATTTTTGAGCCTGGGTCCTCGGTAGTGAGGGATTGCTTCTCACTACCTATAGGAGAACTCGTCATACCAAAAGAGGCTGGTGATTTATCAGTTGTCAAGTCATCTTTGGTCATGTTCGAAGTAACTCTTGGTCTGAACGATCACACACGGCATAAAGAAAGGTAAACCTAGTCGTCTCATGCAATGGTCAGGTGCAATTGTCCAATCTATGTATAGGTCATTGGTCCGATTGCAGACCAAAGCCTTCAAAAAAAAAAAAATGAGTCGATCCAAGCAGCAGATTTTAAGGTGCTGATTTATTAAGGGTGAAGAAAACCAAAATAAAAGGTGAAGAAAATGAAAGAAAGATCAAGCTAGAGTATGTTAAGGAAGATATGGCCCTTTTGAGTGCTAATCGACAAGAGAGGGTGAGAAAAAGAGGTCGGCGCAGCCCCTAGGGAGCCAGGGGGTTTGCGCCGAGAGTGAGGAGGGGTGAAAGGTTGCGGCAAGGGGGCTGGGTAGGTCTGGGTGGTGCGGCGAAGGGCTGTTGAGGTTCTGGTGATACGGCGAGGTGTCGGTGAGGTTCTGGTGGTGCGGCAAAGTTCTGGTGAGGAGCTGGGGTTCGGCGAAGATCTGGGTGATAGTTAGAGGCTCGGCGAAGGTGGTGGTGTGGTGGGAGTTGCTGCGTGGATGGTGTTTGGCATGGAGGTGACAAACCCTAACTAGGGTGCTATGATTTATGTTGAATTAGAGAGAGCAATTGACTCTATCAGTTGTTATATTAAACTCAATAAAGAGGAAAAGAGAATTACAAATAAGCCCTCATACAATAGTAAAATAAAAATAACTATCAACATAACTAAGATGATACAATAGTGGCAATTATTAATCTATAATATGGGAGCTGTTGAATTCTATCAACAATCTACATCTATTGTAATATGGGAGCTGGCCATGTTCCGGTAATAATCCAAAACCTTGGTGCGTATGCTTTATCTCAATGGCTCTCAGTCTGTTTCCCCTTCATAATATGGGAGTTGGCCATAATTTTTTAATGTTCTTTACCAAGATTGATTGGCCTCCTATATCTATCGTAGTGCTATGTAATTTTGTATTCCACGTGATGCTCAGGTTACCATGGAGCAACTTTACCGTTGCACCACTTACGCTCCGTTTGTTTCATGTAAAACATTTTCCCTAAAATGCTTTCATGTACTAATTATAAGGTGAAAGCATGTTCCGGAAAACATTTTACATCACAACAAACGGAGCTTTAGAAACGATCAGGATGTAAGATATACTATTTTCCTGGAAAGTTACATAGTTCGTAAAACTTTTCATATAGTAGAGTTAATTTCATCTAAGACTTATAGTTTCTAAGGATATTTAGTCTACATGTTTTTTTTTCCGGTTATGATCTGAGATTGGTTCCAATTGTAGTTTTACTTTTGGTGGATAATTTCTCTTAATAGTACATAATGTAATTGTTCGAGTGCAACCCTAAAGTAGAGTTTACCGCTAGCCTCATGCTTATATTTCATAATCCATAGGCCTGTCAACTGGTCCAAAAACGCAGTGCGGATTTGGCAAGATCCAAATTTGAATCACCCGGACTTCATATTGTTTTGACCTAATTCAAGTTTGGTAAAATATCCAAGAATCCAAATTTGATTTCAATCACATAGAGAAATTAAATCCTTAGATTTTATCGTTTCATTTCTGTATTCATTATCATAAAATAAATTAAATATGTTATATCAGAATGTAATTAGAATCAATGGCTCAATTTAAAATCAATATCGCTCTCATTTTACTTTTTTTTTTTCTTTCTAAACAGAAATTCTTTGTCAACCTTATTGTGTTGTTAGATTAAGGAACTCTATGTTTATTGTCCCTCCTTGGTACTGTTTACTTACTTGAATCTTGTACAGAATTCTTTTAAAATTGGTTTATTATTAGTCGTGTTTGGTTTTGTGAGCCTTATTATCTAGAGAGCTTTTATTATTTGTGTTGTCTCTCTTGATTTTCAATTTTTCTTTTCTGTACTTGTTTATTTTCTTCATAGAAATGGAATCAAAATAAAAATCCATGAGCTCTCTTAAGGTTCGTTTTCCTTTGTTTGTGAACCATAGACTTAGAAAGAAAAATTAGAGTTAAACCTTAGGATCTCTTCTTTTTTTGGGGGGCATAAGAGAAACTGGAAGTATTTCCAAGGCCTATGTTACCCAGACTCGGGTACGGGTGTCGGGTACAGACTCGGGTACGGTGTCGGGTTCGTCCAGTTTTCAAGGATTTTACACTATTTTGAAGGGTCGGAGAGAGAAGTACCCTTATCCGGGTGTCGTGTTGGGCACGGGTACTCCATACATTATGAAGGGTCCTGGTAACATAGTCCAAGGCTACACTTATTTGGATATTAACACCATTGTATTTCCCAGGCTCCTCAACTTGTATAGAACATAACTCTCATTCTATCATTTTTCTTTTTAAATCTCTGTCTACATCTCTTTTGTTACTTCTCTCTATATAAGTATACATCTAGAACATATTGATATCAAATGCAGCTTAAATATTCCAATCAATGTCCTTGGAAAGTTGAAGCTCTCCTAAATGAAGTGACCAGTAGAGCTGCTGCAGATGTAGGGTGGGGTTAGATAGTAGTCTCGTGTTTTGTTTCTTTGCATTCAGCCTGAAGTTGAATTCCAAAAATAGATACATTTAAGCAGAAAATAAACTGGTTTTTTGCTTAAATTTACGCAGAAGCTGGTAGAAGGGAAGGCTTATAAATCAATTGTTTTTTTTTTTTCCCAAGTTTATGCAAAAGCATATATTATCAGGTTTTAGTTCCTGTGATTAACCCCAAATCAGCTGTTCCAATGTTTTCTATCAACTGTTGAGACATTGGTCCAACAAAGAAACGTGTATATTCATTCAATATAAACGTATATAAGACATTGGTTCACAAGGCTCTAAAGCATGTTAAGTCACCAGGTGCTCCAAAAAACTGAATTTATTGTGGAATAGCCCAAAACTGTACGTCAAGCTCTAATACCATTTACATGCATTGCATATTGAACATTACAAGCTCTAATACATGCATTGGGTAATTCTCAGTACAATCCTGTAGAAAATATATGCACGCAAGCATACGAGTCAGGTTTAGGTCACTTACCTAGCGGAATAACCCGACGGATCGCCAAACGGTATTGTTACGAGCCCGGCGTCTTCACCCACGAACTTCTGCTCCATGTTGCCTCCGTGTACTCTCTTATGCATCGCCTAGGTCGTAGAGGATGCTTCTTGAGCCAACCCCATGTGAATCACGCGCTAAATCCCAAGCTCCTTGGTGATTAGCTAGAGAGAGAAACCGTAGGGAGAGAGAGAGAGAGAGGCTGCTGTGATATCCTTGGGAATGGCTGAAAATGTGTGTTTATATCATATATATACACACACATAATATCCAAACCCTAGGGCTCCAAAAACCTAAGCCCATTGGACCCGGTCCAATGTATGCGGGTGCCCGTATGGCCCACATATTTCTTACATCTCCCACTCACCCACATAGGGCTAGTACTAAAACCAATCTCTCAAAACAAAACTTCTCAACTCTTCATACAGGGAAATAGAACGTGCGACCTTACGAAAAGAAAGTACAGCGACAGGAGTGTAATGCCAAATCATCACCATAACCAGCAAGACACATCACTCGGAAGCTTCTCGTGTATGCCTTAGACGATTCAACCACACTGGACACAACATTCTCAATCCCTCGGTGAAAAGAATTGCTGCACCACCTCAATGTAATGCACTCATGACATATCAGTAACAAATTACGATTGTCGCAGGCCTGCTAATGAGTCACAAAAACATGGTGTGTTATTGAATGGTCTTCCCTGAGCCCACATGTCAATCCGACTAACTTAACCGCTTGCCCAGACACGCCCCATAGAACGAAATTGTCTCGTCGTCCTAGGATAGCATGCTAAAGTAGCTGTCATCAAGCGTCCTCTTCATGACATAGTCTCAAGTCATGAAGGCAACCAGTTTGTAGGATAACCAATGTCTTGGATATGCTACATGGCTCACACAGCAATGAAGAGGAATCCATTCACTGCTCCACAATCGATCGCAAAAGCACATACAGTATGAAATGTATGCTATGGCGTTCTTCCATAAAAATGGGCATGTCACTCTATGTTTGGAAAACAAGTAACGCCATACGAATCTTAGTCTAGACGTTACACAAAACGTCTAACCTGAGTCTCCCAGCACAGTCGCTTCTCTTAGCGCCCGTCTGAAAACTCACATTCGGCTATTAACAGGCTACATAGAGTTGTGGGATATCTTTATGTTCGACCAAGTATAAGGTCTCATCTTAGATCCATCTAAGGCGACATATAGAAATAATAGGGTTTATATCTAGCTCACTGTTCTTATACTGCGTAGATATAAGTGTTCAAGCTCGCTTTCTAAGCGCTATGGACACACATGTCCTAGCTAGCTATCTAAGCGCCATGAACACAAATGTCTCATCTTGCTCGCCATCTAAGCGCCGTAGACACGCATGTCCTACTTCGCTATCTCGGCGCCAAGGTGAATCACCTGTGTGAGCAGGTCGATTCAAGCCCGGTGACATATAAGAAATGTGCATTCGTTCCACTTATAACAAATATATATATGGAAACCAACTAGTTTATAAAAACTTGAATAATAATGTCAATATCACAATAAAATGTCTAAGCACATCAAATCCCCAATTGGAGATATGCCTCAAGACAAATTCCCTTTGCGCAAACTACATCTCAAAATGTGACAAAAACGAATGTCTATGTGCTAAAATGATTTTTGAGATCTTTTGCATATGCTCAGGCTTATGTGTTATCACCATAGATTAGCACAACCTCATCACTATGAGATAAAGAGCCTAGCCACTGCAAAAACTCTTAAACCAAAACAGCTTCTCTAACAGCTGCAGAGCACACCACATATTATGCTTCCATTGCGGACAGCATAAGGCAAGGTCCACAGTCCTCCTGCGAACATATTGCAAGATACTCTTCACTACTCTCGAGTGACAGGACCATGGTTGCTATGGCAACGACTAATTAAACCAACCGCACAGCAGACATCTAACCGAGTACACACATTAGCATACTTCAGATTCCCTATTGCGGACGGATATGGCAAACTGGACATTTGTTTCCTCTTCTCATCATTCTTAAGACATTGATCTAAGGTCAAGGTGAGTCTCCCAAAAATGGGATGTCTATGGGTTTTCAGTTTTTCATGTGAAAGCGTTCAAGAACTTACATCTTGTTAGTCCCTCGAGACAAACAGAGGAGCTTCTGAGAACAATATCTCACAGTCTAAACTTCCAACACATAGTTGGAATCACCCATGTCCTCAATCTCAAACTGAGAGGACAACCACTCTCAAGTGGCGACAATGGAACTCATCTCATTCCCAGCTAAAAGGACGTCATCAACATATAAAGAATTAGAACACTTTCCTTGGACCATTTAATGTACACACATTGTACCACTGCCTAGACGATTTGAGATAATAAATAGATCGTTTGAGACAGCACACTTTTGCGCTCATTCCCTTTGGTCACAACACCAAGGGGATGATCGATATTTATCTCGTCGTCTTGTTCTCCATTGAGAAAAGAACAGTTTAAACATCCAACTAAAAAGGTTCAAAAACTAAATATGCGACCATTGCTAGGATAAGGCGAATGGAGTCAGATCTCACCCTTTGGGAGAACATGTTTCCATGGTCTATACCCTCTCTGGGTACAAACTATCGCCACAAGGCGCGCCTAATACTTGTCAATTGAACCATCTGCCTTGCATTAGATTTTGTAAACACACTTGTCTCCAATAGTCTTACGCACAGGCGGAATGTCAACTAACTCCTAGACCTAATTCGCGTCCATAGGGCTCATCTCATCTAGCATAGTAACAATCCACTCAGCTTCAGCAGATGAAGAAAAATGCTTCAACAAAAGAAGCAGGCTCATCCTCATCCACTTGTGCACACATTTGCACACATATGAAAATGTCTTCCTCAATTTCAAAACAGCGATAGGGAACTTTTTCCTCATCACCATACAGTGTACTACCTGAGAATCTTGAGTGCCTAGTGGTGTACTCCCACTATCTGGTACACTCCCACTAGCGTCTAGCGGTGTACTCCCACTCGGGTGGAGACTAGTACCATTTTACAGCGATTATTGGATGTGGATTCCTCAATCTCTCCACCCTCGCTTAAAGATGGTATGTTGTCTTCAACATCCTCCAACTCATAGAGGTCAAGATATCTCTTAGTAATACAAATTTGGGGAAGTCATTCTCAATATCATGTGGCACCATTTGTCATTCCTGTACCCGTTTGTTCATTGTACGTAACATAGGCTGTCGAGCTATTAGAATTCCGTATAAAGGTATGCTTTCTAGCTCTCGAGCGTAGTTTCTCGCACTTATGCGAAGTATAGTGAACATAGCCTCCTGAGCTCCACGGGCGCAAATTCTCCAAAAGGAGCTTTTCGCCTTTCCTTAGCTCATAAGGGGGTAAAAGGAACTCACTGAGGAGAGGCACTCTTGTATGTAGGCAGTAATCAAGAGTACATCCCCCCAAAACAACTTTGGGAGGTTGACTTGCGCCATCATAGTCCTAGCCATATCTAGGAATGTCCTATTCCTTCTTTCTGCAACACCATATTGTTGCGGAATTTCCGGAACAGAAAGTTGTCTGCGTTTTCCCTTTTTCCTCACACAGTTCCCAGAACTGATTAGATAAGTACTCACGATCCTTACATCGTGCGAAATCATCTATAAAAGTGAGAAAATAAGAGGCGCCATGACGTGCCTTTACAACCATAGGTCCACAGATATTTGAGTGAACTAGCTCTAATGCTTGAGTAGCTCTAATAGCCTCTCTAAAAGCTTTTTGGCATGCTTTGCCAACTAAGCAAAACTCACACATAGGTAGGTCAACCTTAGCGAGTGGGCCCAAAAGGGCTTCTCGAGCTAATCAAGTCATCCTATCACATCCTATGCGTTCAAGTCTAGCATGCTTTGTCTCAGAATAAATGAATGACAGAGGAAACCAGAATTTATGAAAACAATTCTTAAGTAGTTATCCCTAGATAACCATGTCCTAGTAAGACTACCATCCAAAAATGTCCATCCTATTACCACCGAACTGAAAAACGCCCTCGATTGCGCTCTTCCACCTTATTAGCCTTGGGCGCAAACTTGCTGGCCCCACCCTGCCTCTAGGCAGGTTTACCCTTACCATTGCGTTTAGGCCTATTGGCCTTGTGCTTACTTTCACTTATGAAAGTTGTGGTAAAGAATGTAGCAATACGGTTCTCCTTACCTTTTTGGCGCTCCGTATTCAGCTCAACATGTCAGAAAATGTCAAACCCAAAAATTTAACATTTCCGTTGTGGATCGTGATTTGTTTTCTATGGACCCGCAAATCAGGCAAAGAACTAATCATAGCCTGAAACTGCAGTTCGCCAGTAAAGATGTTCCGAGTATTCTGAAATCATGAATCATACTTGTCATCGACCTTAGATGTCCAGTCATCGTGTACTTGGAACGTTTCCTTTACTCTCCCGAACTTCATAACTAGATGCTTAATCTAGTAGTGAATGTGCCATCGAAAACAAATTTGAGCTGATCTCATAATACTTTGGCTATTGGGTAGTACATATACTTCCCAACGAGATCATGGTGCATGCTCCTTATCACAAAGCGCGTGATATGATCCGTCTCGAGCCAAGTATTATAGGCTATTAAGGTTATAATGATATTGGGCCGGAGGCCCATTATTCGGTTTAATGGGTTGGACTATAGAATAAGCCTAAAGCCCATAAGCTCTTACTCATTCTATCGGTGTGTTACTTTGCAGTGCCATATTACAAAAAAATTAGTCCCTTTTAAACTTATTACTTTTATAAAGATCGACAAAGTGTGGTTTGGAAAACATTTGTTTTTTGTGAATCCAAAAAAATTGAAGAATATTATTTGAGAACATGCGCAAGGGGTTGACATTATTATTTGCACATTTCATAAGGTTTGTTTTAAAATCCAATTACAAATGAGTTTTCCCCTTTCTACAATTTAAGACCAAAAAATTCGCTATTGCTCATTAATCAAATCTTAATTTTGTAAATCAAGAAAAACTTTTTATAATTGATTTTTCTAAACAAACATCAATTAGATGGTACAATTACCTATCTAAGATCATCCACAGTAATATTAAGTGCGCCATACAACAAAAATGCGCATGGACCCCCACGTGGGTCCGAATTGACAACTTAGAGCTCATGTTAAGGTAATTCAAGTGTATGATTTATGAACAAAGAAAACCATCCCTTTACAAGTAGGCTTTTCCAATACAAGAAATAAAACCCTCGTCCTCACATTACATTTATAGCCCATAAAAAATAGGGATGCTTTGATCATAAATATATACAAGAACAGCCTTAAACATACATCGTGAGGACACAAGCTCTATAAATTGTCAATTATTGTCCATTCATTTAAGCCAGATTAAAATGTATCAATCACACACATCAAGCACTCATGTGGTCTTATTATAAAATGAATGGACTCATCCGTCACTCCACTTAAGGAGGAGGAATTAGAGGTCATAGGGTCAACCAATCACAAACAATAGTAATTTAAACGTGACCAACAATGCAATGAGCCTCTAAAAATAATAAAATGTGCAATAAAATGATTATTGCACAGCCCGGATAGCTCCCATAAGCTAAGTAAAATCAATGAAAAAATCCTGAATTTTTCATTAATTTTAACCTAATTTTAGGTCTTAAAACAAAATTTAAAACCAAATTATTAAGGCCCCTTTAAATTAACAATTAATTTAAAACCTTATGGAAAATTTAATTAATTGAAAAACAAAATTTTCATTATAAATAAAATTTCCGAAATTTCACCAAGGCCCAAAAAACATTTTGAATCAATTTAACGAAATAAATTGATTTAGTTAAACAAAATTAGCTGATGATGCCAAAAATTGGTGAGAGCAATTTAGGAAGAAAACAAGATCACAGAGGATTTGTATGTGGTTCGGCCCCGTTAATGAGGTGACCTACGTCCACGGTTGCGTCTGTGCGCGTTCACTAGCAGATCACCGGCGGGCCTGGTGAGCCAACAAAATAAGGCGGCACTACCAGTAATACCGGCCGGCTGTGTGCGTGTATATATTGATAAGCTCTCTAATACGTGCAGAAGTACTTAGAGAATTGATGTTTCGATCCCCTTTGAGAGGACAGGTGAACTCTTTTATAGATGCAAGAGTCCACCCTTACAGGGTAAGTTGATTAGATTAGGAAGCCCAATCTAATCACAATAGATTTGCACCACCTTTGGGGGAGTTTCCTAAATGATTTAGGGAACCCTTGATTCTCTTGATAGAGTGACAGCTGTATAACGAATTGATGGGAAGCGTGATTCATGCCGCACCTCATGGAGCCTCACCACGCCGGACACCCGAGCTGCGAGCATCTCGGATAATGACAGCCGGACTCCTCAGGACCATGGGCTCCACACTCCCCGCCCGGATTGCCCAGGCTATTGGATGGCCACGTGGCGGTTAGACTGCTATAGGATGTTTATTGACATATCAGCTGCCCCCCATTTTCAAAGCTGAGATGACGCCCTGTCAGATGAGGTTGGAAAATTAAGAACGTCTTTCACATACCGTCCGGGGATGGGTCAGGTTCCCCACCGGACCAAGGCTGGCATGGAATGACCCGGCAGTACAAGGACCGGGCGGTATTTACACAAGCCCGGGACCCTCGACGCCACGTGCCTACTGGTTACAGGTATAGTTCGGGCTTAAAGCGTCCAGTTTAAGAAGTAACCGAATCGTCCAGCTGGCAACTAAACCATCACATCGCACATTTAATGCTCACGCTTTCTGAGGCGACGCCCCACGTGCCCGAAACGACAGTTTCGGCGGGAGAGTATGGGAGCCATCCGATCAAATTGGATCCCAACCGTTCGTGCTGCTTATATAAGGAGCACTCCTTCAACCTCGCTTCTTCACCCCATAGCATCAACTGAGTCACCTGAGCAAACACTCTGAACCCCCTTTCTTCTACTGTCTTTACTTTTCCAATCTCTTATCCACATCAAATGGCTTCGCATGTTGACCTGACGTCTGATGAAGGGCTAAAAGCATTCCGAAAGGATTGCCAAATTCCAGACGACGTAGTGGTCCGCCCTTACGTTGAGGGGGAGGAAGTTGCTTTCCCCTTTGTCCTTATTAGCAGCTATTTGCTGCTCATCGTTGGATTGCGCTTCCCCCTGTCGGTTTCCTTTTGCGACTTGCTGGAGGGGTTACGCATCCCACTACACAAGTGCCGCCCAAACGTTGCTCGCCTTCTGTGGGGTATATCAGCGCTGAACAAGCGGTTGGGATTGCTCCTCCGGCCTGCTGACGTCGCGAGGTGCTATATATTGGGCATTGACAACAGAGGCCCCTACTTCCGCCCCAGGACTGAGGGAAAGGATCTTGTCCGAGGCTTGGACTTTCCGAACAAGACCTGGCAGCGGTACCCTTGGGTTGTGGCTGCCGGCAACTGGTTGGAGGACGCCGTTCTCTGTCCTCCGGCGGCGTTCGACTCCGATCTCTGCAAGCAAGCTTTCACCGCCCTCCGTGGGATCGCCCCTACCGCTGATGACACAGAGGCGCTTGACCAGGCTATTGATGCCGGCATGTCGTTCTCTTATCTGGCAGGGAGACCTGCGGAGAACACGGGTGCCGGACCCTCTTCTGCAACTCCTGCCGTTGTGGCTTCAGGGTCGCGCCGCTATACCCGGTCGATGGCGACCGGGGCGCGCCCGGCCGGCAGGACGGGCGGGTCCGAGGGACCGGTCACTTTGTCCACCAGCAGTGATTCCACCTCTTCTGAGGACGCAAGTCCCCCACCGGGCCCCTCTAAGAAAGGCAAGGAAAAAGAGGTGGAGGAAGAGTCTCATCCCCCACCGAAAAGGAGCCGGCCAGAGATGTCCGCCGATTTTCGTCCGCCCAGATCTTGGTCGGACCTCTCTCTTGCAACATGGAAAGCCGTTTGCAGGTGGTGGAGAAGATGGGCACCGAGCTGCAGATGGATTCCGCCCTGCGGGGGGTGGACGTCCATGCCCTGGAGCTGGCTGTAGAGGGGCTGACGGCGAAGGTGGCTGCCCTGGAAGAGGAGGTCAAGGCTTTGAAGGGCCAAGGACCTTAAGGGCACTTTTTGTTTGTATACATATTTTTCCTTCTTCTCTTTTTTTACCGGGAAGGCTATTATAATTGCTCCCGTCTTTGTACAGTTCTCCTTTTTATAGAAATGAAAAGGTCCTTGAGGCCAACTTTTTCCTTCATCAAGCCCTTTGAACTGCAAATCAATTCTGTACGACTCTGTGCGATTAATGCCCGACCAGCTCGCAAATGTGCCCGGGCTATGGCTCGGGCCTGGACCGCTGCTACCACGTGTCAACTAATCATTGGTCAGGTTAGATCCCAACGAATGGAGACGCGGGCGTAACTGAACCGTTCGCAAACTAACGGAACCGTCTTTTCGCGTATTTAATGCGCGCGCCTTTTGAGGCAACTCCTCACGTGATCGAAGCGACGGTTTGGGCGGGAAATCTTCTGAACCGCTGGATCTGCTCTGATCTGGGCCGTTCAGGGTCTTTATATAAGGAGCACTCGCCCCACCTCCTGCGTACCTTCCTGATTTTCTTCTCTCTGATCTTTCTTTCCTCTCTCCCCCATTCCTTTTTCATTTCGGAGCGAAGCTGGAGAGAACGAACCTTGTGAGGTTTGAGCGGGAGTGGGATTTCTTCCTTCTTAGATTCGGTGCATTTTTCGAGTCCGGTGGAACCCTAACTCACCTGAACCGAACGGGTGTTCCTTGCATTGTTCTAAGAGAGTGCTACCTGGGGCTGAGGAGCATCTACTCGCTACCATTCAGGTTAGTAACTCTGCCCCCCCTGTACATCAGGCTTGGGGTTTCCGATCCCTTCGCTAGTCGTCGTTTGTGTCAGTTCTTTCCTGCCGGAGGGCCAGAGATGGAACACTCCGGCTTTAATTCATCGTCGAGATCGGAGAGTGAGCAGTATCGGTCAGGGTCCCCTGGCGCCAGCCTAGGCCAGCCCCTCGAGTCCCAGTCCGACCACCAAAGTGGGGCCAGGATCCCCATTCGTCTGTCTAGTAGTGAGTCTTCTGAGGAGGCTCCCATCGCCTCCGTTTCGAGGGGGTTGGGCGACGAGTCGCCTGAGGGGACCGACCGCATGGTCTTTGATTGTGAGTCTACTTCTTCTGTTCTACGCTCTGGAGACCTTCTCCGAATCAGGAAGAGGTATTCCCTCCCTGATGGTTGCGCCCTAGCCGTAAATACCGGCGACGCGCATCTATATCAGTCAGGGTTCGTCACCCTGTTTGAGGACGCTATGATGGCGGGCCTCCGACTTCCGCTTCACCCTGTAGCTCGGGACATGTTGATCTTTCTCGACATCGCTCCCGGTCAGTTGGCTCCCAACGGGTGGAGGTTCTTGATGGGGTGTATATCGTTGTGGCCCCAAGCGTTCGGGTATGAGCTTACCCTACAGGAGTTCCTCTGGGCTCACCGACCATTCCCCGTGCATAATGAATTGGGGTTTTTCTCGTTTTCGGCCCGTCCGGGCAAGAAAATCATTGACAACTGCCCCAGCAATAATAAAGGGTGGAAGGGCAAATTTTTCCAGGCGTCTACCCTTCGCCTCTGTGACATGGCTCCGGGAATCCAGTTGAGGACATCCTGGGCCAGGGAGTTGAGGGGTAAGACCGCCCTTCCTGGGCCAGGGAGTTGAGGGGTAAGACCGCCCTTCCGACTTTGTCTGCTGCTTTGGCCTATTCGGAACATAGCGGGTTACTGATTATTTTCCTTTCTTGTTTACAGCGGGCTCAACTAAACCCCCAAAGATTCCTGAGGTGTGCCAGGCCAGGATCTTGAAGCTAGCAAGGCTGCCCACCAGCATCTGGAACGTGTTGTCCCGGACGGGAGAGTTTATCGTTACCTATTCTCCTGAGCCGCCTGTTCCTGCCCCCAGCCTTACGCCCATCATCCCGGGTGAATATTACGCATTAAACATGTACTTGCACTATTTCTGCCCTTTGCTCCTCTGACCGTACGATCTTTGTTTTTACAGAAATGGCTCCCAAGCGCAATTTGGACCAGCTGCGGGAGAGACAAGCTGCCGCCGCCGCCACTACTGCCGCTCGGGTGACCATCGCCCAAGGAAAAAGACCGGCCACCGAGGGTTCAGGCGGCGAGCGCCCGCTCAGGCGCATTCGTCACGGGACGACTACCCGTCCAAGTATCGTAGGGACTTCGGCTCCCCCCAGGCCAGCTGTTGAAGAGCCCGTGCCCAGGGCTGACGTTCCGTCAGGTTTGCCCTCGGGCGGGCATGGCGAGGCCCGGGAGAGGCTAAAGCCCTGCCTTGCGCCGAGCCAGGTGTCAGCATGTGCCGAGCTATCTCCCCAACGGCTCGAAGGATGGCTATATAGCATTTCCCACCTGGTGAGTGTTCTGCTTTTCTTTAAACGTGGACTTGCCCTACACTCATTACTTGTTTAACCGATTTGCATCCTCCTGCTGTAGGTTGGC
Source organism: Hydrangea macrophylla (assembly GCA_033977485.1). Lineage (NCBI taxonomy): Eukaryota > Viridiplantae > Streptophyta > Magnoliopsida > Cornales > Hydrangeaceae > Hydrangea > Hydrangea macrophylla. Next base: position 7,610,401 of record CM066982.1, on the reverse strand, counting down.
TGCATAGCCGCGGGATCTGAATCCGTCCATTCTTCCTTGGCCGGGAAAGCGAGTGCCGCCGAAGCCGCCCTTTCGAAGGAGCGGAAAGAGCTAAACGTAGCGAGAGCTGCCCTGGCCGTGGAGACAAATAAGACGAAGTCGCTGGCTTTGAGCTTAGGGGCGGTTCAGGCGGACCTGGCAGCAGCTTTGGCCGAATTAGAAGCTGCCCGGGCCCTCATCACGGCAGCCGAAGCCCAGGCTAAGGCGGTGACTGAGGCACCTTCCGCAGCAGCGTTGGAAGGAGCTTTTGATGACGGCTTCTTCCAAGGTTATGATGATCTGAAACGGCGGGTAGCCCGGGACCATCCCGAATGGGTCCTTTCGGCCTACGAGGGGATTGAATCGGACTACTGGGACATTGGGGAGGATCCTATTGCTGGTGAAGCTCCTGCTGCGGGCGAGGATCCGGCGGCTGCTGGAGATCCTATGGTCATCGCCGAGGCCACTGAGCTCGCCCCGGAGGGGGTTCTAGCGGAGGAAAGACTTGCCGCTCCTGGGGAGCAGACCGGGGAGACCGATATTGCGGTCAATGTGGAAGACTGACTCCCCGGTCCCTCCTTCCTGCTGTTTGTTTGTAGTTTTTGTTTTTTTTTTTTTTCGGGGAGGCTACTACAATTGCCCCCCCAGGCTTGTACATTTGTTTACTTTAATGCAAAGGCCTCTGAGGTCACCCTTCCATTAATTTTGTTGTACTGTGCTTTGACTTTTACTAGTACCCGTGTGGCTTTGGCCGACCTAACATCTGCTTTAACAAATGCTTTAGGACCGTAACCCACAGAGCATCTAATTTTTGCTAGTATCCGTGTGGCTTTGGCCAACCTGACATCTGCCTTAGCAAATGCTTTAGGACCGTAGCCCACAGAACACCTAGTCGAGTGTTGTAATTCCCTGTCTTAGGCCTTAGTACATCTGTCCCCTGCCCCCCAAGCATTTTGCTAAGGCGGGTGTGCGGGTGCTCTGACAAACCTGGCCGTAGGGAATTGACCTGGAACATGGGTGGTTGCAGGAGCGTTTGAAGCTTGCCATCGCTGGCCACCTAGGGGTTTGGCCCCATCGTCGGCTGGACCTAAGCAGAGCTTTAGTTGATTTCCTATTTAGGTATAGAACCCTCTTGCCCCCGGGGCTCCTGTTAAGGCGGGGGTGTGATGGGGATCAACCATAGGAAACCGACCTGGAACATGGGTGGTTGCAGGGTCCTTTAGTGCCTGGGTTCGGAGCCCGAGGTCTTTCTGTGCCTCGGGGTTAAACCCGAGGTCCTTTTGTGCCTCGGGGTTAGGCCCGAGGTCTTTTTGTGCCTCGGGGTTAGGCCCGAGGTCTTTTTGCGCCTCGGGGTTAGGCCCGAGGTCTTTTTGTGCGTTGTCCAATGTACCGAAGGGAGTAATGTTTAAAAGCAAACTTTACCATTTTATTTAAAAGATAACCATCTGTAACAATTGTCCTAGCAAAAACAGAATTTTCCTTATAATACTAAACTCCCGTAGCTAGGTGCTACTGATAATACTTGCGGAGGTGTTGCACGTTCCAAGGGTGACTGAGGTCGTGCCCGTCCATGCTTTGTAGCCAGTAGGTTCCTGGTCGGTTAACCCGAGTAACCATATACGGTCCTTCCCAGTTTGCTCCCAATTTCCCATGGCTTGGGACTCGGGTGGACTGGTTCACTGCCTTAAGGACAAGGTCCCCAACCTGAAAACTACGATGCTTCACCTTACTATTGTAGTATCGCGAGACCCTTTGCTTGTAAGCTGCCACCTTGAGATAAGCTTGGTCTCTTTTCTCTTCCACCAGGTCTAGTTCCGTCCTGAGGGCCTCTCCATTATCTGGGTCCTTGAAGGTGGCCACCCGGTATGTGGGTAGCCCGAGCTCTGTGGGGACTACTGCCTCGAAACCATAAGTCAAGGAAAAGGGGGTTTCGCCTGTTGCCGCCCGGGGTGTGGTGCGGTAGGCCCACAGGAGGGCTGGGAGCTCGTCGGCCCACAGGCCTTTGGCACCTTCGAGCCTCGTCTTAATCGACTGCAAGATCGTACGGTTGGTCACCTCGGCCTGACCATTAGCTTGTGGGTGCTCGGGAGAAGAGTAATGGTTCAATATTCCGTAGTCCGAGCAGAACTGTCTAAAGATGGGTGTATCAAACTGTCTTCCATTGTCGCTGATCAGGACTCGCGGAATGCCGAACCTGCTAAGGATATTTCTTTCTACAAAATGTTCCATTTTTTGCTCGGTTATCGTTGCCAGGGGCTCAGCTTCCGCCCATTTGGTGAAGTAGTCAACGGCTATTACAGCAAACTTAACCTGCCCTTTCCCTGTTGGTAAGGGACCAACGATGTCGATCCCCCATTGGGCGAATGGCCAAGGGCTTTGGACCGGTGTCTGAAGTTCTCCTGGTTGGTTTATCATGGGAGAGTACCGTTGACACTTGTCACACCTTCGAACGTACTCCTGCGAATCCCGGGCCATGGTTGGCCAGTAGTATCCCTGTAGTAGGGCCTTTCTTGAGAGTACCCGACCCCCTACGTGGTTCCCGCACACGCCTTCGTGAATCTCGTACAGTATTGCTTGAACTTGCGTAGGGTGGACACAGCGAAGGTACGGGATGGTGAACCCCCTTCTATAAAGAACACCGTCGAGAACATGGTATCGTGCCGCTCGGTACTTGACCCGCCTCGCCTCCTCTTTCTCGTCCGGCAGCCTTCCTGTCGTCAAGAAGGTCGTGATTGGATCCATCCAGCTGGGTCCCAGATTGATCGGGTCGACCTCCATGCCTTCTAAGTTGATCATACTCGGCTCGGGTAGGAACTGTATCCTTATCCCGGGCAAGTCCGACTCAGCCGACGATGCGAGGCGGGCGAGCCGGTCAGCCCTGGTGTTTTCTTCTCTAGGTATTCGAGTGATGGAAAATCCTCGGAGTTGTTTGGATGCTGTTCGGACGAGTGCTAAGTAGGCCATCATGCTATCTTCCCGTGCTTCGTATTCTTGGTTTACCTGATTGACCACGAGCTGGGAGTCGCTGTAGCTTTCGACCTGTTGTGCACTCATCGAAATGGCTAATTGCAGCCCAACCAGGAGGGCTTCGTACTCGGCCTCGTTGTTGGAGGCACGAAACCCGAATCTCAAAGCATATTCAAGCTGGATGCCCTCGGGGGTGGTCAGGATAATTCCGGCTCCGCTGCCCTGTCGGTTGGAAGAGCCATCGACATGCAGTATCCATGTGGGGATGCCGACGAGCAATCCGGGCGGTAAGGCCGGAGGCTCGAGCTCTTCTATCGGGTCTTCAGGATACGTAAACTCGACCAAAAAATCTGCGACGGCTTGTCCCTTGATGGCCGTCCGGGGTCTGTAAGTTACCTCAAACTCCTCCAGTTCCAAAGCCCATTTAACGAGCCTTCCGGACGTGTCTGGCCGGGAGAGAATTTTGCGGAGTGGTTGATCGGTGAGTACTATAATGGCATGGGCCTGGAAGTACGGGCGGAGCCTTCGGGCCGAGGTAATGAGGGCGAAAGCCAATTTCTCGATGCGGGAGTATCGGCTCTCCGCCCCTTGTAGCGCCCGGCTGGTGTAGTACACAGGGAACTGTATCCCGTGCTCTTCCCGAATAAGTGCCGAGCTAACCGCCGACGGTGACACTGCCAGGTACAGGAATAGTTCCTCTCCGTCTGTAGGTGTCGTCAGTAGAGGAGGAGAGGCCAGGTACTTCTTGAGGTCCTGGAATGCCTCCTCGCACTCCTCCGACCATTGAAAAGCTTTACGGAGGATTTTAAAGAACGGGAGGCACCGGTCGGTAGCTCGGGAAACAAATCTGTTCAGTGCGGCCACCCGCCCGGCTAAGCTTTGAACTTCTTTTGTCGACTTGGGGGACCGCATGTTGATGATAGCCTGGATCTTGTCAGGGTTTGCCTCTATTCCCCGTCTGCTGACTAGATGACCGAGGAACTTCCCGGATGAGACCCCAAAGGTGCACTTGGCCGGGTTCAACCTCATCCTGAATTTTCTCAAAATGCTGAAGGCCCCGGCCAGATGCTCCAGGTGTTCGGGTTCATCTCGGCTCTTGACCAGGAGATCGTCCACGTATGCCTCCATGGATTTTCCGATGAGGTCTTTGAACATGAAGTTGACCAGGCGCTGGTATGTAGCCCCGGCGTTCTTAAGGCCGAAGGGCATAACCCTGTAACAGTACGTGCCTTGGTCGGTGATGAACGCTGTCTTCTCTTCATCCCCGGGGTACATGCTGATCTGATTGTACCCCGAGTAGGCGTCCATGAACGAGAGGAGTGAGTGGCCTGCCGTTGAATCAACAAGGAGGTCTATCCTGGGTAACGGATAACAGTCCTTGGGACAGGCCTTGTTGAGGTCGGTGAAATCCACACACATCCTCCACTTGCCATTGCTCTTCTTGACCAGAACCACATTGGCTAACCAGTCGGGGTAGTGGACCTCCCGGATGGAGTTAGCTTTTAGTAGCTTCTCTACCTCCTCACTTACAACTTTTTGCCTCTCGAACGCCATGCCCCTTCTCTTCTGCTTTACCGGACGGCAGTCTGGGCTAACATTGAGGTGATGGGACATCACGCGGGGATTAATCCCGGGCATGTCCTCATGACTCCAAGCAAAGACATCCTGGTTTTGCCTCAAGAACTGGACCAATTTTTCTTTCAAGGCGGGCTCCAGCAACGCGCCTACGTTGATCGTCCGATCCGGGTGCTCCGGATCCAGCACAACTTGCTCCAATTCTTCCATAGGCCCTATCATGTCCCTCGGGTCCCGGGGATCCATTTCTTGGACATTCAGAGTCTCGGTGATTGCCCCCCGTCGCAACGAGCTAACATAACAACTCCGAGCCGTGGTTTGGTCTCCTCGCAAGCATCCCGGTCCCTAAGGAGTCGGGAATTTTACGGTTAGGCTATATGTGGAGACAACTGCTCGTGCTCTGTTGAGGGTCGGCCTCCCAAGGATAACGTTGTAGGCCGATGGGGCATCCACTATCACGAAATTGGTGAGCAGGGAAACCTGTTGTGGATAGGTCCCCATGAGTACTGGGAGTTCGATCGTGCCGAGTGGTTGAGTGCTAGAGCCGTTGAATCCGACCAGGGGAGTAGCGACTGGCCGGAGCCGATCTCGATCGATTCCGAGTTGGTCGAATGCCGCTGCGAACATTATATCCGACGAGCTGCCCGTGTCAACTAGTACCCTTTGGACCATGTAGTTTGCTATAGACAGTGTCACTACCAGCGGGTCGTCGTGGGGGCAGTGGAGGCCCTGTACATCATCAGATGAGAACGTCAGAACGTCAGTTGGTGAGGGGCCGGTGGATTGGACCTGCCATACATCCGCTCGGGATGCTCGTGCATGCCTCTTCCGTGCCGACTGTGAATCACCTCCGCCAGATGTTCCTCCGGAGATCACGTTGATGTGGCCGAGCGGTGGAGGGGGGCTGACCGGGAGCCCGGGCATCTTGTCGGGGTCGTCTTTCCGCTGTGACAAACTCGGCAAGATGACCCTGCTCGATCAGCTTTTCGATTGCTATTTTCAATTTGAAGCAATCCTCCATTTCATGGCCGTGATCCTTGTGATAACGGCAGAACTTCTCCCGATTCCTCTTGCCGGGAGGGGCTCTGAGCTTGGTAGGCTACGGAAGCAACCTCTGCGCCTCTGTGGCGGCCATCACCTCATGTATGGGTCGGGAAAGAGGTGTAAAAGCTGTTGGGGGCTGACCCCTAGCCTCTCTTTGATCTTGCTTTGGCTTCTTTCCCGGACCTTTCTCAAATCCCTCGCGTTTGCGCTTTGCTTTTGGGGATTCGTCTCCTGTCTGGCTGGCGCGCTTTGCCTTCAGGAACTCTTCGGTGTCTATGTACTTCCCTACTCTTTCCGAGAGTTCCACCAGGGTTGCCGGTCGATCGCGATGAAAAGACGTGGCCACCTTGGTGTGCTGAACTCCCGAGCAGAAAGCCATGATAGCGGCGGTCTCATTGAGGTTGCGAATCAAGAGCCTCTGCTGGTTGAAACGATCTACGTATTCCCTTAAAGATTCCCCCCTTTGCTGCTTGACAGCTAGCAGCTGGGTGTCTGGCTGCGACCGGTCCAGCATCCCGACAAACTGACTGATGAAGAGTTTGCCGAGGGTCTTGAAGTCGTCAACCGTCCGCGGCTTCAGAGCATGGAACCATTGTGCGGCTGATCCCTTTAGAGTACTGGGGAATGCTAGGCATAACAGCTCGTCCGTGGTAGTGACCAGTGCCATCTGCGCCTTATAAGTGCGGATGTGGTCCACTGGACTCCCCTTGCCGTCGTATGAGCTGAGGTGAGGGGGCTTGAACTTCCGCGGGATTGGGAACTGTGTCACTCGGCCGTATAGGGCGACTCTGTTTCTGTATTAGTGAGGTCGTGGCCGGATTTGCGGTTCAGCCTCTCAATCTGCTGCTGCAGCTCCTCGACCTGGGCCTTGACGTCAGTACGCCCGGTCCTCCTCTCTGCATCTGAGTAGTAAGTAGGGTCAGACGATGAGGCCTCATCCTCGAAGCGCGTCGATCTTGGGGATAGTACTCGGCTGCGAGTTCGGGATAGCCTGTGCCTAAGATCATCCCGGCTTAGGGCGGGCGGATCGTCGACTGGTTTCCTGACTCTTCGTCCGGATGCTTCTCCCCTTACGGCCCGTCGCCGTTCGATGAGGATCCGGGCGTCCTCCACTCGGCGCGCTCGGTGTGGAACGTACCGAGGTCCTTCCTGTGGGCGCTTGGTGGGCTGGCTACGTTCTCCCTCCGCCTGGCTTTCCCGATTTAGTTGGGACCCTGGAGCGGATTTGGTTTTTCCGCGCTTCCGGGCAGGCCTCTTACTGGAAGTGCTCTTTTCAGGCCGCTTTTCCGACGAAGGGCCTTTCTTGGGGTCCTCGACCACTTTTTCATGCTGGGCCATGAGCGCCACTATTTGCTGTTGCGTCCGGATCTGGCCCTCCAAGAGCCGCTCCAGGGCGGCTGTGACCTGGTCGGAGGTCATGGAGGTCGCCCGTGTCTCGATCTGTTGGTCCTCCTGACCGGTTGAATTGGCGGTCTTCTTACCCTTCTTGGGAGGCATGTCAATCAGTCAAAGATTTTTTGTTGATGAGAAAACTGTGTCAATTCCCACAGACGGCGCCAAACTGATGATGCCAAAAATTGGTGAGAGCAATTTAGGAAGAAAACAAGATCACAGAGGATTTGTATGTGGTTCGGCCCCGTTAATGAGGTGACCTACGTCCACGGTTGCGTCTGTGCGCGTTCACTAGCAGATCACCGGCGGGCCTGGTGAGCCAACAAAATAAGGCGGCACTACTAGTAATACCGGCCGGCTGTGTGCGTGTATATATTGATAAGCTCTCTAATACGTGCAGAAGTACTTAGAGAATTGATGTTTCGATCCCCTTTGAGAGGACAGGTGAACTCTTTTATAGATGCAAGAGTCCACCCTTACAGGGTAAGTTGATTAGATTAGGAAGCCCAATCTAATCACAATAGATTTGCACCACCTTTGGGGGAGTTTCCTAAATGATTTAGGGAACCCTTGATTCTCTTGATAGAGTGACAGCTGTATAACGAATTGATGGGAAGCGTGATTCATGCCGCACCTCATGGAGCCTCACCACGCCGGACACCCGAGCTGCGAGCATCTCGGATAATGACAGTCGGACTCCTCAGGACCATGGGCTCCACACTCCCCGCCCGGATTGCCCAGGCTATTGGATGGCCACGTGGCGGTTAGACTGCTATAGGATGTTTATTGACATATCATTAACTATGAGCAACAAAGTTCCTAAAAAATACAAAAATTTCAAGGAATTTGTTCTCCAAAGATTTTAAGTGGTCTAATATGGTGTTCTAAACACCCCATATTAATTTCAAAACCTAATAATCTATTTTGGCTATTTTCAGCAATTAAATAAATGCCCATATGAATAAATTTTGTGCTTTAAAATACCAAAAAAAAAAATGAGATAATTCATAAAATTTTCTCAAGTCTCCAATTAGTGTACAAAGCACACTAGACATTAAATTCAAGAATTAACAACTTTAATTGGTTATATATTTTAAACAATTAATATTGCATACTCAGCACAACATATATGCTCTAAAATACGTCCCAAAGAGCGAGAAAATACACTAAAATAATTTTCTCAAGCTATCACTAGTGTTCTAAACACATTGTGTTAATTCTTTGAACTAATAATCAATAAAAAATATTTTAAGCAATTTAATATGTGTACAAAAACACACAATTATATGCTCTAAAATATTAATATGATTGAGATAATTTACCAAAAATTACATGTGGATCCCACAAAATTTTACATGGTCTTAAAACAGTGTTCCTTATGTCCCATATTAATTACAAAAATTAATAATGTATTATGGCTATTTTAAGCAATTAAATAAATATCCATAAACATTAATTATATGCTCTAAAATACCATAAATACATGATAATTTACTCAAAAATTATCCTAGAGTCCCAAACAGTGTACTAAACACTGAGAAATAATATTCAATAATATTAATTTTCTGAATTTTAAACTAATTTAAAACTCAATTTTTTTTTTTTTTTTTAAACAAGTGGCCGACTATTTTATCAAATAAAAAAAGGGTAATACTAGAATTAGTCCTTGAATTGGCCACTGTATGAGTTTTCGTCCTCTTGATATTGGTTGTTTCAAAATCGATACCTAAATTAATACTAGATTTAGAAATTGATCCTTCCCTCAATTTTTTTTGTGTTATTTCGGACGTATATACCCCTGAAGTTTTATTAAGAATCTGATACTCAATTAATGTGAAATATTTAATTTAATGTTTCGAAATTGTAACTGTCTTGGTGATTGAGGCGTGATATTAGCTACATGATTAAATCTCCTAAATTTCAGGCTAGTGGATTAAATCAGTATTATTGTTGAATTCCAAACTGCCTTATCTCTATTTCTACGAACTAAACACATTTCGTTTCATTCAGCATGTTGATGAAATATTGACTTGAAGTTGCATCCTGCTGAGTTAATGGATTTGCATGCATAGCTGGTTGATTTTGGTTTTAAATTTGAACAGAATCCCAAGGAGGTATGTTTCTTAACAGGCTGAATTCTCTCACCGATAAATGTGAGTAATTTACATATGTGTTCTAGTTTGGTTTTGTCGATCATTTTTTTTGTGATTAGATGTTTTCTATGTTGTAAAAGCCATAGGATATCCAGTTGTAAGATCCTAACAGATTGTCTTAGGAATTGTGCCAAATTTATATTATATGAATGTGAGTAATTCTGGAAGTTGTTAATAGAATTGATAGATAATCTCCAAGTTTGTCACTGTTCGTTGTGAGTAATTTTTATAAGTATTTAACATTTTTTTTTGGTTCGATGATTTTTATGTTTTAAAAGTCATAGGATCAGCAGGTGTAAGATGTTAACATAATGTTTTAGGATTATTGTAGAATTTATCACGTATATATGTGAGTTATTTTGGAAGTTGTTAATCACCAATCATTGTGAGTAATTTTTATAACTATTTAACTTCTTTTTTTTTTTTTGTGCTTGGGTGATTTATATGTTTTAAAAGACTTTGGATTAGCAGTTGTAAGTTTTTTAACAGACTGTAGTAGGAATATTGTTGAATTTTATCACGTACAAATGTAAGTAATTTTGGAAGCCGGTTTAATTGCTTATGCGTTTGGATCAATTTTTATGGATTTCATAGTTAGTGAGAATTTTGGTGTTATGGTCAGTAATAGTTCTCTTTTTGTGATACGTGATATGCATCCTTATTAGTTGGTTCATAAAAGTAATTGTTGTCTTGTATGATTTGTATGCAGATTGCTTCTGGTAGACGATGCATACGGAAATTACAATTTTATGTTTATTTGGAGGTGAAGCTTTAGCTACCAGTTTGATGTTGATGGAGAAAACAGGGTTTGAAGATTTGTTATCTTTTGTTTCTAAAAGATGGCCTAGTTTCAATCAAGATGTATTTACTCTGACATATAGGATTTTTATTTTTTAGTTTTGAAGGTGAGAAATTTGTTTTAATTGGGTTAGAAAAAAGGGTGAGAAATTTCTCACTGTAATAGAAAAATATGGTGAGAAATTTGTTTTATTTGGTAAGAAATTTCTTTGTTAATTATCTCTCTCTATATATATATATAACAAATCAGTTTTTTGAATTTAAAAACTATGATTATGGGAGTTTGGTGTAATTATTAAATTCTCTTTTAAATCACTCTATTTCTATATATATATATATATATAATAAATATGGATTTTGAATTTCAAAACTTGATTTATGGTAGTAGGGGTATTTTGGTCCTCAAAATAGGTGAGGGACTAATTTTTAAATTAACTTATAGAATGGATCAATTTCTAGATACTGATACAATAAAGGACTGAAATCTAAGGGACCCATAAAAAAATATGTACATGGACCTTTAATAAGATCTCTTAGTACACGTGCCACTATTTAGGGCTAGTTTGGCTGTGGCTTATAAAAACCTTTGAACATTTTTGAAGAATTGCCAAAACAAAGCATTAATACCCATGATATGTAACAAAAAGCACTAAATTAAGGAGCTGTACATATCATGTGAATACTACGTGGTGGTCCACACGCACTGCCATCTGTGATTGGTCCTCACCAAATGCTACTATACACCTTCTTCATCCAACAGAGAAAAAAAAACACAGCCAGCAGCCTAAGCAGCGCGATGACGACTTTTCGAGGTTATTAATTACGACTTTGTTTGAGATCAAAATTCTTGAATTATATCCCATTGGAAAGCTTATGCAACATAAATTAATAACATGTTAAAAAACAGATTCGAAAATATCATCAATAGTCCAAAAAAAACAGCATAAAGTTTATGAAATTTTCATGGTTTTATAGATTCAGAAAATTAGGGTTTGATATATCTCACTCGTTTGAGATACTCAGTCCATGAGACTTTAGGGGGAGACTCTAGGGACCATAAGGAACACAACCATGCCAAAAAATTGGACCACTATTGGAGTTTTGTATTAGACCCACTTCAAAATCAAAATTTCAAAGTTTTGATAAAAGCTTGGTTAAGCTTTATTGGCAGATTCAATTCGGGTGATCTACGGGCGAATCAAACACCTATAGGCTCTGATACCAATGTAGAAAATATATGCACGCAAGCATACGAGTCAGGTTTAGGTCACTTACCTAGCGGAATAACCCGACGGATCGCCAAATGGTATTGTTACGAGCCCGGCGTCTTCACCCACGAACTTCTGCTCCATGTTGCCTCCGTGTACTCTCTTATGCATCGCCTAGGTCGTAGAGGATGCTTCTTGAGCCAACCCCATGTGAATCACGCGCTAAATCCCAAGCTCCTTGGTGATTAGCTAGAGAGAGAAACCGTAGAGAGAGAGAGAGAGGCTGCTGTGATATCCTTGGGAATGGCTGAAAATGTGTGTTTATATCATATATATATACACACACATAATATCCAAACCCTAGGGCTCCAAAAACCTAAGCCCATTGGACCCGGTCCAATGTATGCGGGTGCCCGTATGGCCCACATATTTCTTACATCCTATCTATCGTCCTCCAATATCGGTCCCACCATTTCCCTCCCATCAACTGTAGGATCAAGAAAAGTCCACAAAAACCAACTCCGTAGCCAATAAGCACAACTATGTAGAACAAGACATTCTGCTTCTCATCCTCAACATCGTATGTTTCCGATGAATTATTTTTGTCGCAGTTAGGACCATCAGGGGCACCGCACAAAAATTTATTCCCAACACATCCTGATCCATCTCCAAAAAGTGTATCAAAGTGCAGTCCTTTAGGAATTTCCCCACTCAAGTTGTTATAGGACAAATTCAAAGATGAGAGATAGTCCAAGGTAGTCAATGTTACCGGAATCTCTCCACGTAAATTGTTGAAGCTAAGATCAAGCGACTCCAAAAATACCATTTTTCCCATGCTCATTGGGATCTCACCAGAGAGATCGTAATGTGAGAGATTGAGCATATATAGCCCTTGTAACAATCCTATTTCCTCTGGGATTTTTCCTGTCAAGGAATTGCATGAGAAGTCAATTCCAGTAAGGTCGGTAAAGACAGCATCAAGTTCATATGACCATCTTTTGGTCACCAATTGTAGTTCCACGCCACTATACATTGATATTGAGATCATGAACCCTATAATAGTTCTCACAGGTCGACTCTTCAACTCTTTCAAACCATTCATCAGTTCTCCAGGAATTGCACCAGAGAGGTGGTTGTTCGAGAAACCAATAAATTGAAGGTTACCTAAATCTTTTATCTCCGTTGGAACTGATCCGGTAAAAGAATTCAATTCCAACACTAGAATACGAAGCTTTTGAAGATTTCCAATGAAGCGGGGAATCTCTCCTTCAAACCTATTATTCCCAAGATTTAGAACCTCCAAAATTTGAAATTCTCGGATGAAAGTTGGAAAAGGGCCATCAAAATGATTACCTTGTAGTTGTAAATAGCTCATGTTCTTGGCACTCTTAAGTTCATCAGGAATATTTCCGCTAAGATTGTTCCATGCAAGGTTTAGAGATATCAGGGAGGAACAATTTTCTAGACTAGGTGGGACCCTCCCAGAGAGACTATTGTTCGAAAGATCAAGGTACGTCAGAACATTTTTGGAACAGCAAAAAGAGGTTGGGATAGAACCAAAAAGCTTATTTCCAGAAAATGACAGGTACCTAATGTTCTGTAGCTTTCCAACTTGTGTTGGTACATAGTCTGTGAAACCATTCATTGATAAATCAAGAACTTCAATGGTCTTTGGGAGAGTAGGAATAGGCCCTTCAAGTCGGTTCCCGGCTAAATTTAGCGTTGTGGCCCAGAAATTTGACTGAAGTGTAATACTTGGTGGAACAATTCCATGTAAATTGTTGAAGGAAAGGTCTAAGTACCCGAGTTTCGGTAGATTGAACAGCCAAGATGGTATTGTTCCTGATAGCCGATTTGAGGCCAAACTTAGGAATTCAAGCTGGGTAAGATTTGATATAAAAACTGGTATATCTCCTCCAATATTACATGAAGTCAAGTCCAATACTACTGGCTGAAAATTTTCTGGGAATGCGCGTTGGCCAATTTTCACTGTTAGCCCACTTGATGCAAAACCAATTTCATATGGATTCGAGTTTTGAAACAAAGAGATGAATGGTGAGATAGTTTCATTAAAATGGTTGTTTGAAACCGTTAAAACTTGGAGATTGGTGAGCCGGGAAATGCACTCGGGTAATTTTCCTCTCAAGGAATTAAATGATATATAAATACATTCAAGAGATGGAATTTCGCAAATCGAATCCGGAATAGGTCCTTCGAGCAAATTTTCCATCATATGGAGATAACGAAGATTTTGCAAATTTGATATCAATGGGGAGAGATTGCCCGATATATAGTTGAACCCGAGGAATAAATATTCAAGATTCGAAAGATTATACAAGGAAGAAGGCAAAGGACCTTGAATTGAACAATTATATGCAGAAAAGAAAATCAATGAAGGTGTGTTTTCAACCAAAGTTTGGATTGATCCATTGACTTGAGTTGATTGAATCTCAAGCTTCTCTAGACTATCCCACGGGACTCGGAACATTGAACTGATATCAATGGTGATTTCTGGGTTATCGCCCACACAAAGAGACTGCAATTGAGGAAGGTAGGGGACTGTACCATGTAAGTTAGATTGTGTCAGATCAAGGGTCAAAAGGGAAGTTAAATTCGCGAATTGGCTCGGGATTGCTGACCTGAAGAAGTTTTTATCCATTTTTAGAGTAGAAAGATGAGTGAGATTGAGAAGCTCCTTAATGGGTATTTTTCCAGTTATTCCACAATTTGATAACTGAAGTAACCGAAGACTCGAAAGCCTTGAAACTGGCTCAGCCCATCCGATTGGTTTTGATGCCTCGGAGAGATCAATACCCTCCAATCTTAGTTCTCTAAGATTGTGGAGCTCCGTCAACCAGTTTAAACTAGCAGCAAATATATACCCATTATGTATATATGTATACTGAGAACTTCGAGTATATACTCTTTCCGAGGTCAAGTTATATGCAAAGGATGATATGTCGAAAACCGGATAAGAACATGAGAGATCAAGATTTCTCAACGAAGTTAGATGTGAAAATTGGGTTGTTATGGAGTCATTGAACATAGAATTTGAAAGATTGAGGTGAGTGAGTTTTGTAAGATTTGATAAACCAGAAGGTATTTTTGAAAGCATAAAGTTATTGAAGCTGAGATCAAGATAGGTGATATGAGTGAGAGTGAAGAGAGACGGAGAAAGTTTACCTTTCAGGGCTGTATATGTGGAGTTTGAAGTGGAAACAAGCTTTGAATTCGAGTTAAGGATGACTGTATTTGGATTTGGATTTCCGAGATTGAGAGAGTTAATATTTAGCGAGTCTGAACAGCGAATGCCATGCCAATTGCAGCAGTTTTGGCCTTGCCATGTAGCCAAACGATTTGAAGGGTCTGAAAGAGAGAATTTGAATGTTAGCAGAACTTCTCTTTCTTGATCATGGCAGCTATTGATAAGAACTAGAGGAGAGAGAAGAAAAAATAGAAGATGGACAAGCCAATGATGATTCATGGTTATGGCCTTTGAAGATATTTTTCCAATTAACACACAGCTGAATATATATAGTTTTGTAAATGTGTTTACAGAATTTGTTTCTTTTAAATTGTTTATGGGAATGTATATATAGAATATGATTATTTTAAATTGTTAGTTTCGTCTCTGGTTTGAATTGTTGCAGTGGGGGTAAGCTTTTGAGTTTTGGGTGTTTGAATATTACATTGCTTTGCTCACACTAATATTAAACAGAGTCCCCTGATGACTTTCGATAGCTCCAAATGAACATATAGACCTCCCTTCTTTTTCTTTTTCTGTGACTTTTCTTTTCTCTGTTTTCCAAATGTATGGTATAAAAGATTAAAGAGAAAAACTCAAATGGCCGGTCTTGCGAGGTCGCAAGATCTATTCCTCATGAGGCTACCTATTGTGAGACTAAAAAATAAAAGAGAAATAAGTCTCGTGAAGATCTTATGGAGGCGGAAGTGTTTACCACAATGTCAAATAATTATTGGTACGTGGGATTCTCTTCATAGAAAAGAAAAGGCTATATGAGAAACCAATTTGCACTTTATTTATTTATTTATTTACATGTTAGTCTTTACTTTTTAGGACAACACTTGAGTTTCGTTTAGTTAGGTACGTAGAGTATGGTTCTGGAATGTAGTTGGTTCACATAGTGTTTATATTGCAATTACGTGGACAAACCACATATAGCTAAGGAACATTATCTAAATATTGTACTTATTCTTAGTGGTTCTGAACCATATTTGAATAACTTTTGAATTATAGTTTTATTTGAGCAGGAAAAGGAGAACATGAAGGAAATTCAATTTCCTTTATTTATTTTTATTAGTTCCTAGTCATAATTGGCAAACCTCTGAATTCTATCTTTATTCAACAGGAAAAGGAAAACATGAAAGCAATGACCTTATGGAGGTGTTTTAATATTGGATTTGAGGTGGATGACATTGATTTAGAAATGTTGAACAAGTTACCATGTGTTTAAGTCAACCTTTTATGCATGTCATTCAATTTTGCTTCTCAGTTATATTTATGGTGAAGCATGTACATCTCTTTCTACCTATATATGTCATCCATTTTATTCTACTTCATTATGTATACATTTCAGTCTATTTCAACTCTGCTTATAGGTAAGTTTCACACATCTCTACAGTAATTGATTTGTAGTAGTTGATTTCACACTCTTCTTGAATCCTTGACATAGCAATGTTGAAATCTTCTAACTCATGCCCACAACATTAATGGTAGTGTTTTCTTTGATATTTTGAATTTACATGTAAGTCTTTTCTTCTTATGACAAAACTAACAGATATATTGTTCTAGGATGTGATTAATTCAGAACTTCAGACGGTGTCCATGTAGGTAATACGTGGATCAGTATATTGCGGGACAACAACACCAATAGCTAGGGAATTGGACTCATGTCTTATCCTTATTCCTATTGGTTCCTAACCATATTTGACTAACTTTTGAATCGTAGTTTTATTTGCGCAAGAAAAAGAAAACACGATGGCTCTGTCTGGTTGATATATTTCATGAGGGAAGAGAAAATGTAAAGGAAAACGAGAAAGAAAACTTGTTCCTTGTTGTTTTCCCTTGTGTTCTCAGTTATGCTTATTTTAGAGTATAGTTTTGGTATTATGAATTAAGAAAAGGAAACGACTCCCCAACATTCAAAATGTTCAATTTATTTCTCAACTTATTTTCTTTTTTTTTCTGCCTAATTTTCTCATGCTTTCTTTATCAACCAAATAAAGGAAAAGCTTTTCCGCTATGTTTTCTTTTCTTTTCTCTCACAAAATCCAATAACCAAACAAAGCTGAAAGAAATTTAATTAATTCAAATTTTATTGGTTCCTAACCATTTTTGACTAACTTTGTAAGTCTATATTTATTTAGCAGGAAAAATAAATATCAAGAAATCAGATTTTTTTTTTTTTTTGGGCTTCTCTCAGCAACCTTCTTGATCCTGGGGTTCTTCCCCCACTAGGTCTAGATCCACCATATGAACCTCAAAAGGGTTGACAGAGATTAGTAGGAAATGATCTTGTGGAGGTTTTTGTAAATGGAATTAGTGTGTAGATGACATTGACTAAGAAATGTCGAGCTTCTTGCCTCTTTAAAGTCGCCATCTGTTTAAGGCTTAGTTTGGCCTCCTGTGGCTTTTTAAAAGGAGCTTATGAAATTTATTACTAAGTTGTTTGATAATTTTATACAAGTGACACACTACTCTTCAAAAAGACATCATGAAATCAAAAAGCAACCTTGAGCTTTTAAAATATCCATTCTAGAGCTTTTAAAAGCTCCTCCTAAAAAAGCCCTAAGTTCAATTTTTTCAAAGCTCATAACTAGTTACGAAATGAATTCACATGAAATTGTGCTTTAAAAAAGGAGAAGCACCAAAATGGGGGCCAAACTAAGCCTAAGTCAACCCTTTATGTATATGTCATCCTTTTATGGATCTATTTCTACCCATATATTGTCATCCGTTTTACTTGCCTTTATTTTATGTGCATTTCAGTCTCTTTCAATGCTACTGAGAGGTCATTTTTTATGCACAATCTCTGACAATTTCTTGGTTGTTACTTGCATACCAATCCTCTTTAATGCTTGACATTGCCCACCAAATCAAGGTCCCAACAAAATTTGCATAATACTATAACATGTTCTTTAATTAACTTTTTTAAGGATTGTAACTTTCAAAAATTAATGTGGGCAAGTTTTATTTTCAACAAACAATAAGCAGAAATCCAATTACAATTAACTACAGTATTGTTTTGTTCTTGGATTTAGCGGGATGAAAGAAAAGAATGCATGTTTTTGGTTGGTTAATAAGGAAAGGGATAAGGAAAATAGGAAAGAAAAGAGAATAAACGGAGAAATACACTTAACATTTTGAATGCTGAGAGTCATTTAAACTTAACATTTTGAATGCTGACAGTCATTACTCTTCCTTGTTCATATATTACAATTGTATTTAAAAAAAAAAAAAAAAAAAAAAATTCTTTTTAACATTATTTTAGCAAGAAGAAAAATTGAAGGGAAAACTCGAAGGAACCAAGTTTCATTCTTGTTTTCAATTCCCTTTTCTTTCTATCCGGAAATCAATGAGCCAAACAGAGTCTACATGAGAAAAAGCTATTGGGGATATTTGCCCACAACTGAGGTCTCCACTTTACCCCATCCTCTTGGTTGTGTGACTCATGTCTGCCAATATTACCCAACTGATGTTCGTACAACTAACTTTGTTCGTTTTCATTGGAACAATAATTTTGCTTGAAAGATTGACCGATCTAATTTACTGTTATTTGATAAATCTAGTAACATGGTCGCAGTAGTTGCATCTGCTGAGAATCCCTTAGCAACCATTTCATGAATAAGTTCTATTGCACTTGATGTCTCATTACTTTGAAGAAATCCCTGAACGATTGAATTGTACGTGTAACCATCTGGGAAGCAACTCTTCCTTACAGAATCTATTTATCATAACAGTGTATGCACAAACATCAGTTTGCAACTTTCGCGTAGACAAACTTGAAAATAGCTCCCTTGCATCTTCAATCGTTCCAGCTGTGCACATACCATCAATGATAATGGTGCAAGGAACAATACCAAGATACAACCTAGTTTTTTCTTCCATCTCTTGGAACAAGGCCATTGCCTCAACAAGCGTTGGTTTTTTCAAAATCCATCTAACAAAATAGAGTAGGGTCCCATTTGGGCTCGCTTAAAAAATTAGGTGATTGCGTTGGAATGTCCCACATCGCCCATTTATGCCCCTCTGTGCGCTTTATAAGGCTTAAGTTCCTCCCTCCTTAACACTTGGGTTTTAAGGAGTTGAATGGGCTAGGCCTTACAAGTGGTATCAAAGCTTGGTTGGGCTTGTCTTCCGGTATGCCGAGTGTCCGGCTACTGTGGTCCAGGGTATGCTGAGTGTCCGACTCTTGTGGTTTAGGGGGTGTGTTGGAATGTCCCACATCACCCATTTATGGCCCTCTTTGCGGTTTATAAGGCTTTAGTTCCCCTCTCCTTAACACCTGGGTTTTAACTCTTAAGGAGTTGAATGGGCTGGGCCTTGCAAGAGATTGTTTTGTAAAATAGAAGTGTTTTGTTAGCTTAAAATTTCAACACTTAAAAAATCAGCTGAAACCAGCGGATCCTTCAAGACATCTTTCAGGAGAGCACACACTAATTTCTGAACTAGGATTCCATTCCCCTTTTTTTCGCTGTAAGATATACATCTATGACATCTACTTATGCTTTTCCTTCTCCTTATTCTCCTCCTCTGTTTCTTTCTCATATAGTCGTGTATATGAGGTGAAAGTATAATTAATTTGATACTTTGGACCGGGACACGCTTTCAGAACCTAGTCATAGCAAAAGCCTTTTTGACTTGAATTGAAATTCTAATATCAATGTCTTGGTATTCTCATATACATATCAAATGTCTACTTGAGGTTCAGCTTCTGGAACAATGTATGTCATGCAGGGCTTCTTCTTACTACAAAATTTCAGGTCTGTTGATGATTATGACTAGGCACTGCACAATGGTTGTTTCAAGTTGCTGTAAATATCCCCATTGTTGGTAGTGGGGATTATTTTCTACTCCTTTCCATTTGTTATCAGGAGGAAAAAGGACAAAGTTGAGGGTTACAAAGAAACAAGAGGATATGAATAGATGATTTCATTATCATCTTTTGGTGAAGACAATGGTTGAATATGGGTGTGTTTGGAATGACATATTCAGAAAGCATATAAGTGCACAACGGCTTGAGAATAACTTTTACCTGAATTTCATGGTTTAGGCCTCCGAACGAGAAAATCATGTTTTTTGGAAAGTTTGTTGATAATTTTGCTAGATTTTTTTCTTTTTCTATTTTCCTTTTTTTTTTTTTTTATCAGATTTTAGGAAAGTATAATTTGAGTCAACTCAAATTTTTCTATCTTCGTAAATTTCACTATCATTAATAATATTCTGTTTGGAGAATTGTTCTAGTTTTTAAGAGTCCTTTTCATTTTGCATTGTGTCACAAGCACCACTAATTACATTAGCATTTTCATCCTCTTAAGTTATTAGAAAAATCCATTCTAATACGAGTACAAAAAAAAAATTTTCTTCCAAAAACACATTTCTTACTTGGTCCGCTTTTAAAATAGATATGGTTTTTTGCATACGAGGACATTAGTTGGGGGTCAATCGAACCCAGTCTCCTTCTTTATCATATAACTCTTAGTCTATCATTTTTTTTTTCCTTTTTTAATCTCTATGTCTACATCTCTTTTGTTACTTCTCTCTATATAAGTATACATCTAGAACATATTGATATACCAATTGCAGCTCAAGTCTTCCAACCAATGTCCTTGGAAAGTTGAAGCTCTCCTAAATGAAGTGGCCAGTAGAGCTGCTGCAGATGTAGGGTGGGGTTAGATAGCAGTCTAGTGTTTTTTTTTCTTTACTTTCAGCCTGAAGTTAGAATTCCAAAAAAAAAAAAAAAAAAAAAAAAAAACAAAGAATAGAACACATTTAAGTAGAAAATTAGCTGCTTTGGAAAATAAACTGATTTTTTACTTAAGTTTGCAGAGAAGTTGGTAGAAGAAAGAAAAAAAAAAAAGCAAGAATAGATTTGTTTAATTTTTTGTCCTAATTATGCAAAAGCACATAATATCAACCTCAATTACCAAACAAGTTATTCAAATGTTTAGTTTTTATCAACTTTTGAGGCATGGGTCCAACAAAGAATTGTATATTCAATGCAAAAGGTTTAAGATTAGCAATTGTTCTGGATTGTCTTTTCAGCTTTGATGTTGGTTTCCATAAAAGCTAGATAAAAAATAAGAGCGAGATTGAACCTGATACTGTTTTATGTTTACCCAAACAGGCCGCATCGCTCTAAAGCCGTGCTAAGTCACCAGATGCTCCAAAAAATTGAAGTTATTAGAGTATATCCCAACAATGTACATCAAGCTCTAATAATATTTACATCCACTGTGGAATTCCCAGTGCAAGCTTTAATAAAGTTACAGATATTGTGTAATTCTCAGCACAATCCTATCTATCGTCCTCCAATACCGGTCCCACCATGTAGCACCCATCAAATATAGGATCAAGAAAAGTCCCCAAAGACCAACTCCATAGCCAATAAGCACAACTAGGTAGAACAACACATTCTGGTTCTCGTCCTCAGCATCTGCATCATATGTTTCCGACAAATTATTTTTGTCGCAGTTAGGACCATCAGGAGCGCCGCACAAAAATTTATTCCCAACATATCCTGATCCATCTCCATACAATGTATCAAAGTGCATTCCCTCTGGAACTTTCCCACTCAAGTTGTTGTAGGACAAATTCAAAAACGAGAGATAGTCCAATGTAGTCAATGTGATCGGAATCTCTCCACTCAAATTGTTGAAGCTAAGATCGAGAGACTCCAAAAGTACCATTTTGCCCATGCTCATTGGGATCTCACCCGAGAGATGGTTATGTGAAAGATTTAGCATATATAGCCCTTGTAACAATCCTATGTCCTGTGGAATTTTTCCTGTCAAGGAATTGCATGAGACATCAATTCCAGTAAGGTCAGTGAAGACCACATCAAGTTCATGTGACCACCCTTTGGTCACCAATCTTAGTTCCACACCGCTATACACTAATGAGATTAGGGCCCCTATAACAGTTCTCACAGGTCGACTCTTCATCTCTTTGAAACCATTCAGCTCACCAGGAATTGCACCAGAGAGGTTGTTCTTCGAGAATCCAATAAATTGAAGGTTACCCAAATTAGTTATCTCCGTTGGAATTGATCCGGTAAAATAATTCAATTCCAACACAAGAATACGAAGCTTTTGAAGATTTCCAATGAAACGGGGAATCTCTCCTTCAAAACTATTATTCCCAAGATTTAGGACCTCCAGGTTTTGAAATTCTCGTATGAAAGTTGGACAAGGTCCTTCAAAATGATTACCATTTAGTTGTAAATAGCTCATGTTCTTAGCAACCTTAAGTTCATCTGGAATTTTTCCACTTAGATTGTTCGAAGCAAGGTTTAGAGAAATTAGGGACGTACAATTTTCTAGACTAGTCGGGACCATCCCGGACAGACTGTTATTCGAAAGATCAAGGTGCATCAAAACATTGTGGTCATGACAAAAAGAGATCGGGATCGGACCAAAAAGCTTATTTCCAGAAAGTGACAAGTACCTAATGTTCTGAAGCTCTCCAACATGTGTAGGTATATAGCCTGTGAAACCATTCTTCGACAAGTCAAGAACTTCTATCGTCTTTGGGAGAATAGGAATAGATCCTTCAAGTTGGTTCCCGGCTAAACTTAATGTTGCGGGCCCGAAATATGAATGGAGTTCAATACTTGGTGGGACAATTCCATGTAAGTTGTTGAAGGAAAGGTCTAAGAACCCGAGTTTCGGAAGATTGAATAGCCAAGATGGTATTGTTCCTGATAGCTGATTTCCCGCCAAATTTAGGAATTCAAGTTGCATGAGATTAGATATGAAAAATGGTATCTCTCCTTCAATATTACATGAACCTAATTCCAAGACTGTTGGCTGAAATTTTTCGGGGAATGCACTTTGGCCGATTTTCACAGTTAGCCCACTTGCTCCTAAGCTAATCATATTTGGATTCGAGTTCTGGAACAAAGAAATGAATGATGGGATAGTTCCATTCAAAGAATTGTAGGAAACCATAAATATTGTGAGATTGGTGAGCCTGGAAATGCAATCCGGTACTTTTCCTCTCAGGGAATTACGTGATAAATGAATGTATTCAAGAGAGGAGATTTCACAAATCGAATCCGGAATGGGTCCTTGAAGATCATTTTGAATCATATGGAGATACCGAAGATTTTTCAAATTTGATATCAACGGGGAGAGATTGCCCGATATGTAGTTGTACCCGAGGAATAAGAACTCAAGTTTTGAAAGATTATACAAGGAAGAAGGCAGAGGACCTCGAATTGAACAACCATCTGCAGAAAAGTAAATCAATGAAGGTGTGTTTTCAAACAAAGTTTGGATCGATCCATTGACTTGAGTTGATTCAATCCCAAGGAACCTTAGATTATCCCAAGGGACTCGAAACAGTGAACTTAGATCAATGGTGATTTCTGGGTTATCACCCACATAAAGTGTCCGCAATTGAGGTAGGTAAGGGACAGAACCATGCAAGTTAGATTGTGTTAGATCAAGGGTCAAAAGGGACGTTAAATTCGCGAATTGACTCGGGATTGTTGACATGAACAAGTTTTTATCCATTTCTAGGACTGAAAGATGAGTGAGGTTGAGAAGCTCCTTAATGGGTATTTTGCCAGTTATTCCACAGTTTGATAAGTGAATTAACCGAAGATTCGAAAGCCTCGACATTGGCTCAGCCCATCCTATTAATTTTGATGCCTCGTAGAGATCAAGACCATCCAATCTTAGGTCTATAAGATTGTGGAGCCCTGCCAACCAGTTTAAACTTGCAGAAGATATATACCCATTATTTACATACGTAGTAGACTGAGAACTTTCTGAATATATTCTTTTCGAGGTCAAGTCATATGAAATGGATGATAGGTCTGAAACTTTATAAGAACATGAGAGATGAAGATTTCTCAAAGAAGTTAGATTTGAAAATTGGGTTGTTATGGAGTCACTGAACATAGAATTTGCAAGATTAAGGTAAGTGAGTTTTGTAAGATTTGATAAACCAGAAGGTATTTTTGAAAGCATAAAGTTATTGAAGCTGAGATCAAGATAGGTGATATGATTGAGAGTGAAGAGAGACGGAGAAATTTTACCTTTCAGGGCTGTATATGTGGAGTTTGAAGTGGAAATAAGCTTTGAATTCGAGTTAAGGAAGGCTGCGTTTGGATTTGGATTTCTGAGATTGAGAGAGTTAATATTTAGTGAGTCTGAACAGCCAATGCCGTGCCAGTTGCAGCAGTTTTGGCCTTGCCATGAAGCCAAACGATTTGAAGGGTCTGAAAGAGAGGATTTCAATGTTAGCAGAGCTTCTCTTTCTTGATCATGGCAGCCATTGATGAGAACCGGAGGGGAGAGAAGAAAAAAGAGAAGATACACAATTAGGTGATGATGTTTCATGGTTACTGTCTTTGAAGATCTTCTTCCTACAAACATATACAGTATATACTTTGAAGATCTTTTCCAACTAACGTATATGCGTGTATATATCTATATCTATATCTATATCTATATCTATAATATATATAAATGTACCAATGTGCATAAGTGTTTTACACTTTTATCAATCGGTGCACTTTTACTTAACTATTTTCCTTAGAAGTAAGAGTTTTAAAAGTTTAGTATACCACTTTTTTATTTGTAGTGTAAGTTTGGTAATACCACTTTTTTTTCCTATATATTGTGTAGCAAGATATATATATATATATATATTACTTAACTATTTTCCTTAGAAGTAAGAGTTTTAAAAGTTTAGTATACCACTTTTTTATTGTAGTGTAAGTTTAGTATACCACTTTTTTTTTTCCCTATATTGTCTATATATATATATATATATATCGATGCCAATGGTTATCTCCTTTTCTTTCTTTCTTTTTTTCGTTTGTGTAGCAATAATATATATATGCCAATAGTTATCAGTATGTGTATCAACTCCTTTTCTTTTTTTCTTTTTTTTTTTTTTTTTTTTTTCTTTTTTTCGTTTTATGTTGTTTTATATAAGAATTAACTTCCACATGCCATTTTATTAGTCATCAAAGTCCATTGATTAGAAGAATCCAAATCCAACTTCAATGCAAACACTTATAACTTATAATCTGTACAATACAAATCTTAAATTAACAAAACACTTTTAACTGAATTTAGAATTCTAATAAAAAAGGTCAAATCCCTTTGACACTTGGAAGCTAAAATAGGTAAGTTAAAATTTATCCTGATTTTCTTCCTTTTACAAGATTACAGTTCAATTTTTATTTCTTACCTCTATCTATGTGGAAGAGCAACGAGTCTATTTTTTTTGGCAATGCTCAGGTAATTTTCTCTTTTTTTGTACATATATAACTGAACTTTGTAATTGTTATAAGGCAATTGATATCTGGGTGCTTATAGAATTTGTTCTTCCACAGTTAGGCTTACTTATGAAATTTATTATTGTGTCGTTTGATAATTTTGTACAAGTGATACATTACTCTTCAAAAAAACACCATAAAGTAAAAAAGCATCATTGAGCTTTTAAAAGCTCCATTCTATTCTAAAGCTTTTAAAAGCGCCCCCCCCCCCCCCCCCCCCCCCCTTCAAAAAAAAAAAAAAAAACCCTAAGTTTTGCGAAGCTCATAAACTAATTACCAATTGAATTAATATGGATTTGTGCTTTAAATTTCATAAGTCACTTTTAAAAAGCCACATAGGGACTAACACCTGGGGACTTAAGTGATTAAGTTCTATTTATGTTGTTTCTTAATTTTCTATCCTTATACCCCTAATTCTTCCTCAAAATCATGAAATAATGAATGTAAAGAACCTGTAGAAAAAACACCATATATTTTCTGTACAAGTGATACATTACTCTTCAAAAAAACACCATAAAGTAAAAAAGCATCATTGAGCTTTTAAAAGCTCCATTCTAGAGCTTTTAAAAGCGCCCCCCCCCCCCCCCCCCCCCCCCCCCCCCAAAAAAAAAAAAAAAAAAAAAAAAACCCTCCTAAGTTTTGCGAAGCTCATAAACTAATTACCAATTGAATTAATATGGATTTGTGCTTTAAATTTCATAAGCCACTTTTAAAAAGTCACATAGGGACTAACACCTGGGGACTTAAGTGATTAAGTTCTATTTATGCTGTTTCTTAATTTTCTATCCTTATACCCCTAATTCTTCCTCAAAATCATGAAATAATGAATGTAAAGAACCTGTTGAAAAAACACCATATATGGGCTAGGTATGGATAAAAGTTAAGATTAAAAGTACCAGGGGTACTTACTTACTTCCAAGATGCTTGCGTATTAGTGCGGAGGTAGTTCAGTAATTTAGTCTCCTTTTTTTTTTCCTCTCTTGAAGTGGATCAACTTGACAACTATTGAGGGTAATAAATGTCAACAACATTAAGCTTTTTAATTGAAGAGGAGAAAGTGTTAATTGCGTTGGGGTATGCCCAATTCATGAATGGAATAAAATTAATGATTCTCTTAGTTCGGTTGATTTTTCGGTTTTAAGATTATTTTTTTTGGTTTGATTTCGATTTTACAATATGAACATTTTATGAGAATCGCCCGAGATGATCGATTCAGTTCAGTTGGTCGATTTTTCGGTTTGGTCTTTCACCCCTAGGTAGGTTTGATGTATTTCACTTATTTGAATCAATATTGTTTCTTAATTATTTGCTGAGCCCAATGGAATAAATTATTAATCGCCACTTCGGTCTATTTAAGAAATTTCAAAGGAATACAACAAGAATGACTAGGGATGCAAGTCAGATGAAACGGATTTTATAGTTCTAAGAGTAATACATCCTCACCAAATTCCACAATCAACAATTCTGGCCCTTTATTCCTGTGAGCCCCACTTGGGTCCTACACTGGACCCACGAAAATCATAGGTCAAGATGTGAAATTTGGTGTGGAATTTGGTGTGGGTGTAACCTTTTTCTACTCTTATATTACTGGTCTTAGAGATCGATTCTTCTTTGATTTCTCCAGAGAAGCTATATCATTTTCTTCAATTTTTATGACAGTGGAAATAAGAAAAGTAGGATCAAGTGAATTGAGACTTGATAGGAATTTTAAATTAGAAAAATGTGACCAGTTCAAATTTTAAATTAGAAAAGTATGACCAGTTAAAATAATATTAGAAAGTAAGATATATATTCTATAAAATTAACCCATTAAGAACAACAGTGAAAATCCTAACCTGAAAATTTTCACTTTTCATAAGCATTCAACAAAAATTCATTAAAGCTCTTTAGGTATATTTCATTAGGTTCTTCTCACAGTTTTTAAATTATTTTTATTAAATCTGGGAAACCTTAGCATCATTCTTTTCTCTCTCCATCCCAAAATAAGAGTTCACTCCAAGTTTGCATATTGCGTAAGAAATTGTATTATATTAATTTTTTTTGTTGCATTACATAGTCATTGTTCTAATATTTCTTACGCAATATTACATAGTCATTGTCCTATTATTTTTTTTTGTTGCATTACATAGTCATTGTTCTACTTTCGTACTTTAATGAACTGTTTAGTATGCCCATCGGTATGATTCCTACTTTTGTAAGCTTAAACTAAACAGTTCACTGTCACAACATGTGATACTATTTTTATTTAGACCATTATTGTTTATTCAGTGAATTCAACATAAAACTTCCATCACAAATGGAATCACGGAGTAATGCAAGAAACAGATATGCCTTATTGAGTGATGAGCAAAGAGATTTATATATTCAGAATACTAGAGATGCAAGTAAAAGAAGAAGGACAGCAGCTAACAATTCATTAGCAGAAGGGGAAAATAATTATCCTGCAAAGAATATAAGGCAAAAACCCCGCTGGTTACTCAGAGCTCAATTAGTGGAATACAAGTTTGAAGGTTTGTGTAATATAACTCCTTAATTAATCACGTTATGCTTTAAACATGTAATCACACTTCTACAATTTTGCCATCTTCAGGAGAAACATTTTGTGATCCAATGTACTCAGAAGCCCATGAGCTACCAACAAAACCAAACTGTGTCTTTTGTGGTGCAAAGAAATTTGATTACGAGCCTCCAACATTTTGTTGCCAGAATGGAGAAGTAAAACTAGCCACTATAGAAATTCCAAATGAGTTGTACAGTTTATTCACAACTCACACTGAAGAGGCTAATGAGTTTAGAAGAAATATTCGTGCATATAACAGTATTTTCTCTTTTACATCTTTTGGAGTTAATCTGGATAAGGAGCTTGCATCAGCTAGAAGAGGAATTTATACTTTTCTAGCACAAGGACAAATTTATCATGATATCCCTTCCTTGATTCCAACAGAAAATGGCCCTTGCTATTTTCAGTTATATTTTTATGATACTAATAATGAAATCTAGAATAGAATGAAGAAATTGGAAGGTGCAAATTTGAATAAGGAAATTGTGAAAAAGCTCATCAAAGTTCTTGAAGGAAATCCATATGCACAATTCTTTCGAAGTTTGAAAGATCGTCCTCTATGTGAAGATTTCCAAATTTGTATTAAAAAGGATGTTCGATTGGATCAACGAGTTTATAACGTACCAACAGCTGATCAAGTTGCTGCAATATGGATAGAAGGCAACAATCCAAATCCGCAATTCGAATTAAGTATTGTAGTCCATACTCATTCAGGTCACAAACATAGAGTGAAACATTATTATAGTTGTTATGATCCCTTACAGTATCCTCTACTGTTTGCAAAAGGAGAAACTGGATGGCACCCAAATATTCAGAAACGAGCTCCTAATCTTAATAATGGAAATGCTATTATGGAGAGTAGGTGCAGCATACTGAGTTTCGCATCTACTGAAGATATCTTTGGTCGAGAACAAGAAGGTAAAAAGTGAATAATTAGTTGTTTATAATAAGTTGTTTCAAACTAGGGTCGTATTGTTATTGTAATATTGATTTGGTGAATAAATTTTTTCTTGGTTTTTTCAATTAAAAAAATATGTAGCTTTATGAACAAATTTATTGTAGGATCATTTATATTAAAAAAAGTAGTTTTTTTTTAATTTCTAAATGATTAGATTTACTTTTTCTATTGATTTTAAGATTTGTTTAAATTTTGCTTATTAGCTTAATTCGAGAAGTTTGAGATTCCAATGTCTTCGTCCCCATTCTCAACTTTTCAAAGTCTTCATTCAGAAATTGAGATCATTTCATAAATCTTCCTAATATTAAATATTTTTATATTTTTATTTACTTGTATTTATAGAGTGAATATCCATTTGATATAGATTTAGATTCTTTTCAAAAAGAAGTTTACACATTGTTAGTACGAGTCAAGTTACATGTTAGCCACTTTTATCCATCAATTTGTTAATATCTCCTCTTGTGCACTACTAATGTGGAAAACACGTACATTAACACAGTTTTCATTAAAATTCTTACGTAGATGTTGGAGAAGAAAATAATAGCAAGGTATCATGTCGACAATACTACTGTTACAAGTTGCAAATAAGGGATTCGGAGAAATCCATTCTTCTACTAGCTGGAAGGTTGCTGCAACAATTTGCTGTGGATATGTACATCAAGCTTGAAACAACTAGGTTGGATTATTTCAGAAGGAGACAATCACATATTTGATCTGAACTTTATCAAGGAATTGTAGATGCTGTAACAGCTGGTGAAACTAGAGGTAATCAAGTAGGTCAAAGAATAGTACTTCCAGCATCTTTTATTGGAGGCCCGAGAGATATGCGGCGTAGATATCTTGATGCAATGGCATTGGTGCAACGATTTGGAAAACCTGACCAATTCATTACGATGACATGTAATCCTGAATGGCAAGAGATACTTGATGAACTAAAAGAATCCCAAAGTCCACAAGACAGGCCTGATTTGATTTCAAGAGTATTTCGTGGTAAGTTTCAAGATCTAAAAGATCAGTTGTTTAAGAAGGAAATTTTTGGAAGAGTAGCAGCAAATGTTCACGTCATTGAATTCCAAAAAAGGGGTTTACCACATGGACACATGTTGATTATACTAAAGTCAGAATTCAAAATCACAAACCCAGACCAATATGACAAGTTTGTCTCTGCAGAAATTCCAGATAAAGACAGATATCCACGTCTACATCAATTGGTTGTAAAACACATGATGCACGACCCTTGTGGAAAATTGAATAGACATAATCCATGTATGGTGAATGAAGAGTGTAAAAATCATTACCCTCGACCCTTATGTGCGAAGACAACATGTGGTAAAGATGGATATCCACTTTACAGAAGAAGAAATGACAAAGCAAAAGTGATAGTACGCAATGAGGAGCTTAATAATCAATGGGTCGTTCCTTATAATCCATATCTCCTTACAAGATATAATTGTCATATCAACGTTGAAGTGTGCTCTGGGTTAAAAGCAGTGAAATACCTTTACAAGTACATCTACAAGGGACATGATAGAGTCTCAGTGCATGTCTCCTACAACGATGGTGAAAAAATAGTGGACGAAATCCAACAATTTCAAGATGCAAGATGGGTATCAGCTCAAGAAGCAATTTGGAGAATATATGAGTTCAACTTGAATGAGATGCACCCTGCTGTCATAAACTTGCAGTTACACCTTCCGAATAAGCAATGTGTCACTTACTGGAATAATCAAAACTTGAAAGATGTTCTCAATTGAGATCATAATTCCAAAACAATGCTTACAGAATATTTCAGCATGTGTTCCAAGAGTGAAAAGGCAAGAGCATTTTTATATAGTAAATTTCCAGAGTACTATGTGTGGAATAGAAAATATAAATGTTGGTATGAAAGAAAGAAAAGGGACGTGATTGGTCGAATAAATGGAGCAAATCCGGCGGAATGAGAGATGTATTATTTAAGAGTACTATTACTTCATGTCAAAGGACCAATATCATATGATGATTTGTTAACAGTTAATGGTAACATTTGTCAAACTTTTAAAGAATCTGCACAAAAAAGAGGCTTACTTGAATCTGATCAAAGCATTTCAGAGTGTTTAAATGAGGCAACTATCTTCCAAATGCCTCAGGCTCTTCATAGATTATTCGCAACCATATTAGTTTATTGTCAACCAGCTGAGGTGAGAAAATTATGGGATGATTATTTTGCAGCAATGTCTGAAGATTTTATATGTGATGATAATTCAATTCAGTTGCAAATTTCACAGACGCTTGAA
Source organism: Hydrangea macrophylla (assembly GCA_033977485.1). Lineage (NCBI taxonomy): Eukaryota > Viridiplantae > Streptophyta > Magnoliopsida > Cornales > Hydrangeaceae > Hydrangea > Hydrangea macrophylla. The sequence continues at coordinate 7,579,920 of CM066982.1, read as the reverse complement.
AGTTTGAACTTTTACTTGGAAAGTATGGGCAAAAGTATTGAAAACTATAACCTACCAAGTGTACAACATGATTCCTCCCACTCTATACAAACAAATCCATGAGAAATTATAGATGAAATGTCAATTGAGGTTCGTCCAGATGATTGTTAAAGTCAAGTTTAAACACAGAGCAAAAATTAGCTTTTGCACATATATATTAGACCAAGTTAATGCTGGAAGAGGTGGTGCTTTTTTTGTTGATGGTCCTGGTGGAACTGGTAAAACAGACCTTTATCGTTCATTTCTTGCAACCATAAGATCACAGAAAATGATAACTCTTGCTACAGCAACATCAGGAGTAGCAGCTGCAATAATGCATGGTGGTCGAACTGCACATTCACGTTTTAAAATACCCATCAGTGCTAATGAGTCCAGTATGTGCAACATACCAAAACAAAGTGGAATAGCAAAGCTATTACGTGAAACAAAGTTAATTATTTGGGATGAAGCACCGATGGCAAGACGTTGGGCTATTGAAACACTTGATAGAACATTGAAAGACATCTTAGACAACCAAGAAGATTTTGGAATGTTATACTCTCTTTGTCACATATTAAGAGTCTCTTTAATGAGAATTCAAAATTTTTAAGTTAAATATTTGATTCTTATGAGATTTTATAATTTTTCATTATCATCCTTTTGAATTTCAAAATTCATATCAAAGAAAAAGTGGAAGAGTTTTATAGAGTAAAGACTAAAATCAAAAAGTGTGTAGTTAAAAGTATATTGATTTTTCAAAGTGACTCTTAAAATGAGATATCAGAAAATGCAATCAACGACTCTTAACTTCAGATGGAGGGACTATTAAATAACCAATATTGACAAGTTCATGAGTGATATACATATTGGTTAAATGAAATTTATTACATTTCTAAGTTCAATCTTTATTTATATGCTTCAACTTTTTACAATAAAAAATCAGGTTGAAATCTTCAAAGAAAACTGGAAAATCAGAATTATTGACATTCAAACCCAAAATGAATGAAGCAATAGAAGTCAAAGTCAGAGAGATATTATCCAACCCGAAATCTCTAAAAAAGGTAATGTTACTATAACTTCACAAAACTAAGTATATGTTTGAATTACTTTAATATTAACCTTTTTTTATTTTAAATAATAAACAGAATAAGTGGTTGACAAACATTGAATATTGTACATTTATGTGCCAATATAATAGACATAATACTCATTTAATCCCCCAAATTCCTAGTTTTACATGCATATTTGAATTAATATAATTTAATAGTGATGTTACTCAAATGCGTGTAAAAATGTGTTTTTACATATTTTATATCTTTAGGTAAAAATGAAGTGAAATAAAGGGAATGAAAGAAGTAGCAACCACACCATAGTATATTCATATGAATAGTAATGAATAGTAGATGAATAGTAGATGAATAGTAGTGAATAGTAGTGAATAGTAATGAATAGTAAAAATTTTGAAAAAAACGTCCAAAAGAAAGAAAAAAAAAAAAAAAAAAAAAAGGAAAAGAAAAAAAAAAAAACCAAAGGCATCACTGTTGAAGACAGTGATGCTTTGATAACAATCAGTTTTGTTTTTTTGATTCCGTTCTCTCTCTCTCTTTTTTCAGCATTGTCAGAAGATAGAGAAAATTGAGGCGCGACGAAGAAAAAAATACCATCGCTGATGGAGTGAATGACGAAATGACTCACAAACCTCGTCTATAAAATGGAGGAGCTCAGCACCATTCACCATTCACCAATTCACAACACAACAGTTCACAATCACAGTTTGGAGAGAATAGTTTAGGGGAGGTTATTATGTGAGCACTTTTTATTGTCCCTAGAAATAGGAAACTTTAGTTTTTCTTTGCCTTTTCTAGTTCTAGTAGTTGTAAAATTTTACTTTTATGTAATTGATGATTTTATGTTCAAAAATATGTAGCAAAACTTTGTGTACTGTATTTCTTAAAATAAAATATTTGTTTTCTTGTACGACCTTTGTCACTTTGTAGTAGTAAAAATAGTCCTACTTAAAATTAGATTTAATATTTCAAGTCTAGTAGTACTTATAGTTGTCCCTAAAATAGTTAAAAAATCCAAATTTTCAGTTTTTATAGCAATATTTTTATTCACTAAAAGACAGATTTTGCGATTAAATGTCAGATTTCTTAGCCACGTAGTTGTTATAATCACCTACTAAAGTCCAAAAGTACATCATACCCATATCTCACTCCAAAAGTATATTTGGATTTGGTTTGGCCTTATTTGTGTTCTTGGAGTTCAACCACTGTGACCCCACAAGAATCCAAAGTTAAAGGTTTAGTATTTTATTTTTGGTTCAGTATTTCCATTTACTTATATTTTATAAGTCTAGTTGTACTAAACTTTCTTATTTTGCAGATTTCACAAATTCAACCCCAGCTCATGTTAAGTAGGAAAATAATATATTAATATTATATTTCACTCTTACCTTAGTTTTATAGCTTTAGTTTTAATTGAGCAAGTCACTGTTTACACCTATTTAATTTATCTTTTAATTTTATTTCGAAGACAGTTTCAATTCTAAAATGGTAGGCTAAAACTTTAATTGGGGATATGTAATAAAAACTTAGAAACCACAGCTTCTGTGCACTAATCTTAAATGGGCAAATTTATCTGGATGAGTTATTTTTCCATTTATGGCCAAAAATATCTATGTATCTATAGTTTATGACCATTTAACATGTTTATATACTATGGCTATAATGGGCTCAAAAGATTATATATATTTGAAATAAAAAGCCTAATTATGTGGATTGTCAAACTATGCCTTTTGTCATAAAAAACACCTAGCATACTCAAACAACTCACATGACAAAGTTAATATTTCAAATATGTGCTTATATATATTTCTATCCAATAATGGATAGGCAATTGTGTAGTGGCAGAGTGGTGGGGACTGGACGCTGAATAACCCACGTCCGCAGCGGGGCACGGTTCGAACCTGGCTACTGCCCAATTGCCTTTTTATTTTTCTTTAAACCAAACGATGTCGTTTCATATCAAACCTGACACACTTGATATGACCCTGACTAGTGGAAGTTTATTTTTAAATAAAGAATGGCTCTGCGGTCTTAAATGCCAAATGCTTTTCAAATGCACAAAAGTTGTGGGATCTAGTGTTGGTTTGCATATTCCCAATTCCTTTAAATCATTTCCCCTAGTTAATTAATATTCCCAATTTCTTTAGATCATTTTCCCTAGTTAATTAATATTTCCTATTTTATAATAGTTTTGCTTAAATATCTGTATTATTTCCATCTTTTGCTATTATTAAATCTAAAAAGGTTATCTTACAAAAATTTAGCTTTTATATATTTTTCTTTCTTTTCTTACTAGTATGTTAGTTAATTTATTTTGCACTGTTAAAATCTTTACCATAAACTGTTAAGAGAAAAATAGCTTTAATTACTTTTATTGCAAACATATAAAAATTAGTAGTTTAGTAAAACCCCACAAAAATCCATCATCTTTTATTTTCTTTTTAGTGACAAAATAGTTATCTGCCTAACTTAATTAAATTTTATTCCGTTCCCTGTGGGTTCGACCTGGACTTCCAGAACTTTATTACTTGTACGATCACCTACACTTGGGTGTGATAAGAAAACGCGTCAATAGGATGTCGTCAAGTTTTTGGCGCCGTTGCCGGGGATCGGTTAATAAAAATAAATAAATAAATAAGTTAGGTTTTAAAACTATTTTCTCCTACTATATCTATATCTATATATATATATATATATATACCTATTCTACTTTATAAATAATCTAGTTTTCTTTTTAAGAAAATAATAAAAAAAATATTAATAATTAAAAAAAAAACAAACTATATATAATATTTCCTTGTGAAATAAATATATATTTATAAGTATGTACTTGTGCATCTTCTAAAAAAAAACATTAAAATAGAAAAAAAATTTAAAATAAAAAAAAAAAGTTTTTATTTTTACATAGATAATAATAATAATTTTATTACTTAGATTTTCTTTTACTTCTTATGTCCTTAGATACTACTGAAGCTTTATATCAAGTACCACATAATTCTAATATTTCTAGTGAATCATCTAGTATACAATTTCCTAGAATAATGGCAGAAATTGAAGGACCAATCGTTGATGATGCTCATAGTGAGCAAGGGGAAAATATACCACACTTTGTTTTACCAGAGCGTGAACAACGTCCTTTACGTGATTTATTTACCCCAGAAAGAAACATCACTCCTTCTTGCATCACACTACCTAGACATACAGGAAATTTTCACTTTAGACAAGGCATGATTCCACTCTTACCAACTTTCCATGGAATGGGGACAGAACGTGCTTATTTACATATTCGTGAATTTGAAGAAGTTTGTAGTACGTTTTCTGATCAAAGCTGTCCTATTGAAATAATTCGTCTTAAGCTTTTTCCTTTTTCTTTAAAAGATAAAGCTAAAGCTTGGCTTTTATCTCTCCGTCCTGGATCTATAACTTCATGGCATGATATGAATGAAGCCTTTCTAAAAAAATTCTATCCAAAAAATTTAACTAATAGCATGATGCGTCAAATTAAACTTTTTACTCAAAAAGAAAAGGAACCATTCCCTGAAGTTTGGGAACGTTTTAAAGATCTCCTACTAGCTTGTCCACATCATGGATTTGAAAAATGGCGTTTAATTAATTTCTTTTATGAAGGTTTAGAACCTAAATCAAAGAAGTTAGTTGAAACTATGTGTCAAGGAGAATTTTTGAGTAAAACTGCCGATGAAGCTGAATCATATTTTGATTGGCTTAGCGAAAATGCTTCCCAATGGGAAAAAGAAGAAATTGGTAGAACTGAAAAAGCTAAAAGTTTATACCAATTACAATCAGAAGATGAATTAACACTGAAATATGAAGAATTAGCACGTAAAGTGGATGCTATATCAGTAGAAAAAAATAATCCACCTAAGAAGAAAAGAGAACTTTGTGACAACTGTCATACTTTAGGACACTCTGCGAATGAATGTCCTAACAGTTCAAATTTTCAAGAAGTTGCTCCAGCAGAGATAAATGCTGTGAATAATTATAGGGGTCCCCAAAACTCCTATGGTAATTCATACCAGTCTAATTGGAGGAATCCTCCAAATCATATGTATACCAAAGAAGGTATTTTACAATTTCAATCTCAACACCAACCTCCTCAAAATAATCAATATTTACCTCCTCCACCTCAATTTCAACAAACACAAAATACATATCCTAATACACAGCAAAATTCTAATGTTTATGTGCCTCCACACAAAAAAGTGCAAGAGGAACCTTTACAGTCTATGATGCAGCAATTAATACAAATCATGGGGAAACTACAAACATCTGTGGATAGGATTAATAATCAGCACGATTCTAAAGGAAAAGGCATTTTTCCTGCCCAACCACAACCTAATCCAAGGGGACAACCACAAGGTGATCCCTCAACTTCTGGTAATAATCAACATGAACAAGTAAAAGCTATAACTGTACTAAGAAGTGGTAAGGCTGTTGGAGAAGAAATATCACCTTCTTTAGAAGAAATTGAGCATACAAATAAGGAAGATAATATGATAGAAATAGAGGAAGAAATAGAGGAAGTTGAAGTTGAAACCCATGAAAAACAACAAATTTCTCAAGAAAATGAAGCATCTGACTTACCAGTGGAAAAAGAAACAGAGGAAACTCCTGAATATTCTCCTCCAATTCCTTATCCACAACGTTTAAGAAAACACCAAGATACTAAGAATCAGGAATATTTAGAATTATTTAAACAAGTACACATTAATATTCCTCTCTTAGATGCAATTAATCAAGTACCTGCTTATGCAAAATTCTTAAAAGATTTATGTACTGTCAAACGTAAGCAAAATGTACGAAAGGATGCGTATTCTGCTGATTTTGTTGAAGAAATTAATTCTATCGTGCAGCATAATTTACCAACAAAATTCAAAGACCCAGGTACACCAACAATATCGTGTATTATTGGAAATCATAAAATTAACCACGCACTCCTTGACTTAGGAGCTAGTGTAAACTTGCTTCCTTATTCTGTTTATCAAGAACTTGGATTAGGTGAGCTAAAGCCTACTCGCATGGTATTACAACTTGCTGATAGATCTACAAAATATCCGCGAGGAATTTTGGAAGATGTTCTTGTCAAAGTTGAAAAATTTATTTTCCCAGTAGATTTTGTCATCCTTGATACAGAACCAGTATTAGATACTAATGTACAAATACCAGTCATTTTTGGAAGGCCCTTCTTGGCCACCATTGATGCCACTATTCGAATCCGCAGTGGTATGATGACTGTAGTATTTGGAAATATGACTTTAAATATTAAAGTTTTTTCTAATCCACAACATCAAGAAGAAGATGAGAATATTGAAGAAGTTCATGCTATTGAATCTCTATCACGAGAATATTTTAACTTGACTTGTTATAATGATCCAGTAGAATCTGTTATTAATAACTCTATTCAGAAGCTAGACAATAATAATCTACAAGAACATCTTATGAGTCAAGTATGTTTTAACGAAGATTCAACAGAAGAAATAATTCAAGAAGCAATGTGGACCACATATTTTGAACCTTTACCACCAAAGACTACATTAACACTTCCATCTAATTTACAAACTCCACAGTTGGAATTAAAAGAACTCCCTAAAGAGCTTAAATATGCTTTCCTTGGTAGTAATAATACTTATCCCGTAATAATATCATCTTTTCTAGACTCCAGTCAAGAAAATAAACTCATTATTATGCTGCAGAAACATAAAAGTGCCATTGGTTGGAGTATAGCAGATTTAAAAGGAATAAGCCCTTCAATATGCACTCACAATATATATCTTGAAGATAATGCTAAAACCTCTAGAGAAATGCAAAGAAGACTTAATCCTATTATGCAGGAAGTAGTTAAGAAGGAGGTTCTCAAGCTACTCGACATGGGCATTATATATTCAATATCCGACAGCAAATGGGTAAGTCCAACACAAGTTGTACCAAAGAAAGCAGGAATTACAGTTGTTCCAAATTCAAAAGGAGAATTAATTCCCACTCGTGTCACTACTGGATGGCGTGTATGCATAGACTACAGAAAACTCAATGCTGTAACTCGTAAGGATCACTTTCCTTTACCTTTTATGGATCAAATGTTAGAAAGAATAGCTGGTCATAAGTATTACTGTTTTCTAGATGGATATAGTGGTTACAATCAAATAGAGATCGCACCAGAAGATCAGGAAAAAACTACTTTCACATGTCCATTTGGAACTTTTGCCTATCGCCGAATGCCATTTGGTCTTTGCAACGCACCTGCGACCTTTCAAAGGTGTATGCTGAGTATTTTCAGTGATATGGTAGAAAAAAATTTAGAAGTTTTTATGGATGATTTTTCAATTTTTGGCAAAACCTATGATGATTGCCTTAGCAATCTTCAGAAAGTTCTCCAGAGATGTGAAGAAAAAAGTTTAGTTTTAAATTGGGAAAAATGTCATTTTATGGTCACTAAAGGTATTGTCTTAGGACACATTATTTCTGAAAATGGGATACAGGTAGACAAAGCCAAAATAGATCTTATAGCTAATTTACCCATTCCCAAGACTGTAAAAGACATCCGTTCATTCTTAGGACATGCAGGTTTTTATCGCCGATTCATAAAAAATTTCAGTACTATTTCTAGACCTTTATGTCAATTATTGGCCAAAGACACACCTTTTGAATGGACCAAAGAACGTCAAAACTCATTTGAGCAATTAAAAGAGCATCTCACTACTGCACCTATTATGCAATCTCCTGATTGGAGCTTACCATTTGAATTAATGTGTGATGCTAGCGACTTTGCCATTGGAGCTGTCCTAGGGCAGAGAAAGGATAAAAAGGCATCAGTTATATACTACGCCAGTAGAACTCTGGATAGTGCTCAAATGAACTACTCAACTACTGAAAAAGAATTGTTAGCCGTGGTATTCGCCCTTAATAAATTTAGGCAATACTTGATTGGTTCCCCTATTGTCTGTTTTACTGATCACTCAGCTCTTAAATACCTACTTTCAAAGAAAGACAGTAAGCCTAGGCTTATTAGGTGGATACTCCTACTACAGGAATTTAATTTAATAATTAAAGACAAAAAAGGAGTAGAAAATGTGGTAGCTGATCACTTATCCCGCCTCACTTTTGAAGACAATACTAGTGAACCCTTACCTATTCAAGACTCTTTTCCTGATGAACAGTTATTTTCTGTAACTTCTCTACCATGGTATGCTGATCTTGTTAATTATTTAGTAACTGGAAAAATACCAAGCAATTGGTCATCATCAGATAAAAAGAGATTTCTAGCTATTGCTAGGCATTTCTACTTTGATGACCCATATCTGTTTAAATATTGTGCCGATCAGGTAATTAGGAAATGCGTCCCAAATGAAGAAATCGAAAATGTACTTTTCATGTGTCATTCGTCCTTTTGTGGAGGACATTTTTCATCTCGAGTGACTGCCATGAAAATTTTACAAAGTGGTTTATATTGGCCCACTCTATTTAAAGATTCATATTTATATTGTAAGGCTTGTAACCGCTGCCAAATGTTGGGCAGTATTACAAAAAGAAATCAAATGCCAATGACCCCTATAATTACAATTGAAATATTTGATTGTTGGGGCATTGACTTTATGGGACCTTTTCCTCCATCTTGTCAATATGAATATATTTTATTAGCAGTCGAATATGTTTCAAAATGGGTAGAAGCTATTCCTACAAGAAAAAATGATCACCGTACAGTTATTGCATTTTTAAAAGATAATATACTTTCTCGATTTGGAACTCCAAAAGCAATAATAAGTGATCAAGGAACCCATTTCTGTAACAAGCCATTTGAAAAATTAATGAAAAGATATGGAGTGACCCATAAGGTGTCAACTGCATACCATCCACAAACAAATGGACAAGCTGAATTAGCTAATAGGCAAATTAAGCATATTCTCGAAAAAACTGTTGATTCTAATCGAAAAGACTGGTCTTCAAAATTAACAGATGCTTTGTGGGCATATAGAACTGCTTATAAGACCCATTTAGGGATGTCTCCATACAGACTTGTCTATGGAAAAGCTTGTCACCTACCAGTAGAATTAGAACATAAGGCATATTGGGCTACTAGAACTTTAAATTGTAATATTGAAGAGGGAGGAATTTTAAGAAAATTACAATTAAGTGAGCTTGAAGAAATTCGTAAAGACGCATATGATAATGCCCGAATTCATCAAGCAAGAACTAAAATGTATCATAATAAGAATCTTTTGCGCAAAAGATTTACCCCCGCGCAAAAAGTTCTATTATATGACTCAAGACTACATCTTTTTAGAGGAAAAATGAAATCTCGATGGACTGGTCCATATGTAGTCAAAAATGTTTATCCTTATGGAACTGTCGAGATTGAGGACCCTAAAGATGGAAATACATTTAAAGTTAATGGACATAGATTAAAACCATTTTTAGAAGGATTTGAACCTGAGTTGGAGTCCATTCCTTTGGAGGACCCCAACTATAATGCTGTTTAATATCTTAAAAAATAATTGGTATAGGACATAGTGTATCAGAGTATTTATATTTTCATAAGTCCTATACTCTTAATTAGATAACTTTTTATATATAAGTTAATTTTGTCATTATTATTATCTTTTCTTTGTGTATTTTTTTTATTACAGGTGTTATCCTTAACTTTTTTTTCTCATCTCACTCATTGAGGACAATGTCAGACTCAGTTGGGGGGGACGGTTTCACAATTAACACCTGTTTATTCATTTTATCTTTATTTCATAAAAAAAAAAAAATAAATAAAAAAAAAAAAATTAGCTTTTCTAGAGAGAGATACACTAAAAAAGAGAAAATGGCTTTAAATAGGGCTTTGAACCCTCAAAACTTTCCACATCTCTCTTTTTCTCTCTTTTTCCTTTCTTCTTCCTCTCTTTTCTCTCACTCTCGCCGCGATCTCTCTCTCTCATTCTCTGCAACTCTCTCACTCTCTTCCCCCAATCTCTCGATCTCTCTCAATCTCTCATTATTTTTTTAATTTTCTCGATCTAAAATCAAGATCCACTCTACTGGTCACTAAAGGTAAGATCTATAATCCAGAGAAAAGCTTGGTTTTGATTTATTCTCTATTTTTCCGATTCAGCTTATATTTTTATTTTTATTTTAGATTTTTATTTTCTCTCTTTTCAATTATCTAACAAAAATGATATCCATAAGTTGTAGGTACTCGCACACCAAAGAAGCTTGGAAATATCACTCGATCTACGGCCCTACCAGGTTCTCAGATTTCCAAGAAACAGGTGATATTTTTCCATTTTTTTTTGTAAAAAAAAAAAAAAAAAAAAAAAAAATGGACGACGCGATAGTTATTGGTCTTCTGGATTTTGAACTTTATCTTGTTATTATTCTAGTTCTTGCTATGTTAGTGCTGCGTTGTCCTTGTTAAAAAAAAAAAATCCAAGTTTTCTGTTTTTTTTTTTTTTTTTTTTTTTTTAAAAAAAAAAAAAAAAAAAAAAAAAAAAAATGCATGACTCAGAAGCCAAAATTTTTATAATGTTTGAAGTTTATGTCATAATTCTTCTTATTACTATTATTGTAATGATGCATTGTCTTAAACTTTGTTAAAAAAAAAAAAAAAAGGAGGGAAAAATGTAGTTTTTCTTTTTGTGTGTTCTAATTTTTTTTGTTTTAAAAAAAAAAAAAAAAAAATTATGTAGTTTTTCTTTATGTGTGTTAAAAGAAAAAAAAAAAAAATGTAGTTTTCTAATTTTTTGTTTAAAAAAAAAAAAAAAAAAAAATTAGTATCTGAATATTTTTAGTTTTTAAATAAAATTCCCACCCACCCCCTCTAAGCTCTCTTTAATTAGATCTTAGTTGATAGTTGGAAGGAGTGGAGGGTTGAGTCTAGCCTCTCTTGTTGGCTGAGAGTATAAAAAATGGATCCAATAGTCGATGACCAGACGTTAATGGGTCGCTCACTTGTTTCTGAGCAGAAGAAACCCTTTGCTGGCACTAGCCTTTATGCCATCAAAAGGAAAGCTAAAAGGTTAGGATGGTGTTTGAATTGTTATAGAGAAGAATGTCCTGGTTTAATTGCTCATAATGGCACATCTTTTAAAGTTTACTACTGTTACAAAAGACAATTCAAATCAAAACAAAAGAAAATTTTGGTTGAGAAAGAGGACTGGATCCTTTGATACCCAAATAAATTTTGTTTTCCCATCCCTCATTTCTTTTTATTTTTATTTTTAGTTTTTGTACATACAATAATTTTCAGTCAGGTCATACTTTAAAATGATCCTACGTGTACATCTGGCTTTCATTAGCTGGTTCGATAGGAGTAATTTGCATGATCCAAGCATCACCAGATATGTCTAGTGCGGTGAATGTCCCTAGAGGTAGCGAAAAACTAAGTAAAGCCAGAGTTATCTCTTAGCCTCTTACTGATGTTTTTAGCTTGCTAGTGGTTCTAGACTCATCTCTTTTAGTAGAGGTGAATGGGTAATCATGACAACTTGGACGCTCCGGATTGCGTAGCCTCTTTTGTATAGGTGCAGAGGATACTAGTTGCACCATATATGTATCCAACTTAGTGGATATGTTTAGGATTTTTCAGAAGTTTTTCTTTTACTTTATATAAGATAAATTTGACACATTAATGTTATTTTGGGTATGTTAATAGCATACAACACATTATCACATGTTTTACTATTTTCAAATGCTAGAAACTCTTTAAACATTAAACATTTTGAAACAGTGTGAAAATATTTACTGAATCTAAATGGATGAGTAAGCATAAACTATGCAGTTTAAAGACAAGTAGTGGAAACTAATTAACCCATGTGAGCTTTTGTGCCAATCTTTCTTTATGAGGGTTACTATTCTTTTCAGTCTCATTTTATTCTCTTTATCATATCACTCGTTGAAAGTCTCATTATTTTTTTTTTCTTTGACTGATCATTAGAAGAGAACGTTCAGGATTTACCATTAGAACGTCTAAATTGCTTAAATGAACAAAGTCAATCTATTTTTAAAATGATTTAGGCCATCTTTTCTTTCAAATGTACCCCCCTTCACCTAATATTACCTTATTCTCAATACTCTCCAAATCATGCCTTGCTCCACCTGGGAGTACAAACCTCACTTCTATATCCAGGTATGTGATTGGACTGTAATAATATTGCAAGAAGTGGTAAAGAAAGAAAGGAGTTGATTTAAAAAAAAAAAAAAAAAAAAAAAAAAAAAAAAAACGAAAAAAAAATTAGAAAATAAAAAAAAAAAAAAAAAAAAAAATGAACATATGATAAAAAGGAGAAGAAAACGAAGAGGTTGGAATGAATTGCGCAAACACTCCAATCACATGCTTAGAACAAATACACCCCAAATCTCCTACTCATCTTAATTTCTAACCTACCAGTCAAAGTCCTAATGATTTAAAAGAAATTGATTTTTAAATTTAAGTGATAAGGATGTTCTCCACGGTAGATCGCTCTTCTAATGCTAAGTATTCTTTCATGAGACTTATTGTACTCCAAATGTCTATATATTGAGTCACCAAAAAAATGGAAGCAATTCCTCTATCTTTGCTTCCCTACCAAGTGAGATGTTCTCTACACCGGTTTCTGAGAGTTTCTCCTTAAAAGAGTGAAATCCTAAGTGAGATTTGAGTTAAAACTACAAGTTTTATGACTGCTATTGACTATGTAAACTTTGAAATTAAGATCAGTTGCTTGATTTTTCAAGTACACACTGTGAGTTTAAAGAGTATAAAAAAATGTTACCATTGAAAAAACTGTGAGTATATGTGTTGCATTATTATTACATAGTTAAAAATTTCATTTTATTGTCAAATTTAATCTTATCTGTTGTAAAAGGAGAAAATCTACCTTTATTTTTATTTCATTTTATTTTTACATTTAAAAAAAAAAATTTAAAAAAAAAAAAAAAAAAAAAAAATTTAAATGAATTTTGTGGGTATATTCACTGCAAACCCTCACGAGACAACACTCGTCCACTAGGGGTAACCTAGGGGTTTAACGGCTTGTTGCATACGCTAAATGCAATCGCGATTCCTGCGACAGTGAGTTATGTAATTTTATTTTCCTTAGTTTATTCCTACTCTTTAATAAAACTTCTAGAACAATTTCTCTTTTCACTTCATTGCTAGGGACTAGCAATAAGTTAGTTGAGGGGTGTGACAAACATTGAATATTGTACATTTATGTGCCAATATAATAGACATAATACTCATTTAATCCCCCAAATTCCTAGTTTTACATGCATATTTGAATTAATATAATTTAATAGTGATGTTACTCAAATGCGTGTAAAAATGTGTTTTTACATATTTTATATCTTTAGGTAAAAATGAAGTGAAATAAAGGGAATGAAAGAAGTAGCAACCACACCATAGTATATTCATATGAATAGTAATGAATAGTAGATGAATAGTAGATGAATAGTAGTGAATAGTAGTGAATAGTAATGAATAGTAAAAATTTTGAAAAAAACGTCCAAAAGAAAGAAAAAAAAAAAAAAAAAAAAAAGGAAAAGAAAAAAAAAAAAACCAAAGGCATCACTGTTGAAGACAGTGATGCTTTGATAACAATCAGTTTTGTTTTTTTGATTCCGTTCTCTCTCTCTCTTTTTTCAGCATTGTCAGAAGATAGAGAAAATTGAGGCGCGACGAAGAAAAAAATACCATCGCTGATGGAGTGAATGACGAAATGACTCACAAACCTCGTCTATAAAATGGAGGAGCTCAGCACCATTCACCATTCACCAATTCACAACACAACAGTTCACAATCACAGTTTGGAGAGAATAGTTTAGGGGAGGTTATTATGTGAGCACTTTTTATTGTCCCTAGAAATAGGAAACTTTAGTTTTTCTTTGCCTTTTCTAGTTCTAGTAGTTGTAAAATTTTACTTTTATGTAATTGATGATTTTATGTTCAAAAATATGTAGCAAAACTTTGTGTACTGTATTTCTTAAAATAAAATATTTGTTTTCTTGTACGACCTTTGTCACTTTGTAGTAGTAAAAATAGTCCTACTTAAAATTAGATTTAATATTTCAAGTCTAGTAGTACTTATAGTTGTCCCTAAAATAGTTAAAAAATCCAAATTTTCAGTTTTTATAGCAATATTTTTATTCACTAAAAGACAGATTTTGCGATTAAATGTCAGATTTCTTAGCCACGTAGTTGTTATAATCACCTACTAAAGTCCAAAAGTACATCATACCCATATCTCACTCCAAAAGTATATTTGGATTTGGTTTGGCCTTATTTGTGTTCTTGGAGTTCAACCACTGTGACCCCACAAGAATCCAAAGTTAAAGGTTTAGTATTTTATTTTTGGTTCAGTATTTCCATTTACTTATATTTTATAAGTCTAGTTGTACTAAACTTTCTTATTTTGCAGATTTCACAAATTCAACCCCAGCTCATGTTAAGTAGGAAAATAATATATTAATATTATATTTCACTCTTACCTTAGTTTTATAGCTTTAGTTTTAATTGAGCAAGTCACTGTTTACACCTATTTAATTTATCTTTTAATTTTATTTCGAAGACAGTTTCAATTCTAAAATGGTAGGCTAAAACTTTAATTGGGGATATGTAATAAAAACTTAGAAACCACAGCTTCTGTGCACTAATCTTAAATGGGCAAATTTATCTGGATGAGTTATTTTTCCATTTATGGCCAAAAATATCTATGTATCTATAGTTTATGACCATTTAACATGTTTATATACTATGGCTATAATGGGCTCAAAAGATTATATATATTTGAAATAAAAAGCCTAATTATGTGGATTGTCAAACTATGCCTTTTGTCATAAAAAACACCTAGCATACTCAAACAACTCACATGACAAAGTTAATATTTCAAATATGTGCTTATATATATTTCTATCCAATAATGGATAGGCAATTGTGTAGTGGCAGAGTGGTGGGGACTGGACGCTGAATAACCCACGTCCGCAGCGGGGCACGGTTCGAACCTGGCTACTGCCCAATTGCCTTTTTATTTTTCTTTAAACCAAACGATGTCGTTTCATATCAAACCTGACACACTTGATATGACCCTGACTAGTGGAAGTTTATTTTTAAATAAAGAATGGCTCTGCGGTCTTAAATGCCAAATGCTTTTCAAATGCACAAAAGTTGTGGGATCTAGTGTTGGTTTGCATATTCCCAATTCCTTTAAATCATTTCCCCTAGTTAATTAATATTCCCAATTTCTTTAGATCATTTTCCCTAGTTAATTAATATTTCCTATTTTATAATAGTTTTGCTTAAATATCTGTATTATTTCCATCTTTTGCTATTATTAAATCTAAAAAGGTTATCTTACAAAAATTTAGCTTTTATATATTTTTCTTTCTTTTCTTACTAGTATGTTAGTTAATTTATTTTGCACTGTTAAAATCTTTACCATAAACTGTTAAGAGAAAAATAGCTTTAATTACTTTTATTGCAAACATATAAAAATTAGTAGTTTAGTAAAACCCCACAAAAATCCATCATCTTTTATTTTCTTTTTAGTGACAAAATAGTTATCTGCCTAACTTAATTAAATTTTATTCCGTTCCCTGTGGGTTCGACCTGGACTTCCAGAACTTTATTACTTGTACGATCACCTACACTTGGGTGTGATAAGAAAACGCGTCAATAGGATGTCGTCAGTGGTATTACTTTCAATCAACCGTTGAAAGAATTTTCAATCAAGATCGACCATGGTATGATGCGTGCAAAACATGCGGTAAAAAAATAGTCATAGATGAAGATGGAACAGAATGCACAACCTGCCAAAAACAGAATGTAGAACATAGTCCAAGGTAACATATTTATATTTAAATAACCAAAACTTAACCTAATATTGGTACTTTTTCACAAGAATACTAAACTTTGTTTCTTATTAAGGTATATTGTGAGGCTGGAAACTATTAATGGGACAAATACAATTAATGTTGTTCTGTTTGACGAGCCAGCACGAATTTTAATAGGATGTCCAATATCAGAATATATCGCTTCAATAAATGAGGTACGTATTCCGATGCTTTAACAACAAATTTCATATTGTTGTATGACTTGTCATTTAAACATCTATCTAATTATAATATTACTGCAAACACAGGGATGTAATAGGTCCAAGTTTTATAGAAATTTGTGTTCATGCAAATTACAAGAACACAAGTTCTACTTCAAATTACCTACAGATGGCAAAGATTTCTCATCAGATAAATACATCATTATTCAATCACTTGAGCGGGTAGAAGATATGGGACCAATACTTATTGAAGACGATGAAAACATCTGAAGTTTCAAGAAAAGGAAACAAAGATTAGAGAGAGGTGATGGAAAGAAGAAACGTGCCATGAAGGATAAAATTAAAATTGAAAAAGAATAGGTTTGCAAATACATAAACATTTTGTAATAGTCTTTAGAGTTTAATTACTAGAGAGGATATTTCCAAGTTTTAGTCACAATAAACAAGTATTTTATATTGTTTTCTTACGTGAGGTTAATATATTTTTCTCTTCTTGCTTACACTAGATCATTCATCAAACAACTATAATTATGAGTTATGACAGCTAAGATTTAAAATTTTGCCACATTGTCATGATCTCATTACAAATTACTATCCTGGTTCTATACTTTTATCAATTGTACTTTTATTTCACCTTCTTAGAATTTCAGTTGCCTTAATTTTGATCCATAACACTATTTCAATCAACTTACTTATAAGTTATATATCACAATGCGTTTCATTTTTATCAATTTTTACTCAAAGTAGTTGCAATCACAAATATAACTATCTTTGATAAATACTTTAATAATATAAGCACCAACCACGTGCAACGCACGTGTTGTTTTACTAGTATATATAAAAGTACCAATGCCCATAACTTATGTGTGAAACTCGGACTTACCTAACGCTTATTTTAATTAGGACATTTAAGGAACTACACACCATAGGCGACTTTTCCAAATGCAAATGTTACCGCTAGGATTTGGATAATACAAATGTTATGCTTGTTAAATTTTTGGGGAAAATGTCTTTTACTCCCCCAGTAGTTACACCTATTTTCTCATAATTTTATGTGTTTCATTTTGTAACACTTAATCACTCTGTATTATGGACTAAAGTGAGACTGTTAACTTTTCTAATGAAAAAAAAAAAAAAGAAATGACGTTAATACCCCCAAGCCCCTATACATACTCTTTAGGAAAAAATATCTTTTAACCCCATATGCTTACACCCATGTTCTCATAACCCCCGTGGTTTATTTTTGTAAGACTTAACCCCCTGTACTAATGACTGAAGTGGGACTGCCGTTTGAAAAGTTAAAAAGTCTCACTTCAGTCCGTAGTACAGGGGGGTTAAGTGTTACAAAATAAACCAAATGGGGGTTATGAGAAAATGGGTGTAACCACAGGAGGGTAAAATGTATTTTCTCCTAAATTTTTTTCCTAAAAATATTTTTTTAAATGATGTGGCAGTGAGGTAAACAACTTCAAATTAAAAGTTAAATAGTCTCATTATATTAGACATGTCCTCATAGCCACATCATTTAGAAAGCACTTTTGAGATAGAAATTTGCGAAGCATAGCATTACTCTTTGGAAAATAGGAAAAGTCGTGTGCCTCATGATTCTGATGCCGTTCACTTTTGCAAAAACACGTGGAGCCTGTTTGGATAGCTTGTACTTTTGTGATATATGTGTGTGTGTTCGCGCGCGCGCTCGTTAGTAACAGTATACTGCATGAGAGGGAATATCTATAACTAAAAAGATTTGTAGTTTAAAATGGACTTTAGAGAAAGTTAATTTATCCCCTATTGTCTTTTGTGGGCTAATAATGCTGTAGATTTAGTTATTTTTAAAAGAAGTTGAAAAAATGGTAAAATATGTTCTCTCATTTTATTTAACAAGTTATTAACAAAACTCTTCTTCATGTTATCGCAACTAAAATTATTTGCTATTCCATAATTATAGTTTATCGTATTGGGTTTCGAATATAGGTTCTAACTTGCATCCATATTACAGTGTAATTAGCAATAATGGAATATAGTTAAAATTGACAAAATTTTTCAAAAAAAGTCAAAGGTATAAATTGAAGCAAACAATTTTGAGTACATCACGTTAACACTTGAAAGATATATTAGTATAATTTAAATAATTTAATATTAGGTGTCTAACATGATTTTTCTAGATTTTAATATTTTTCAAATGTTAAAAAATTATTTACACAAATTAAATGTTTAGCCAATTTGATCATTGAATTTGTTATCATCTACATTTTTGTGCACCATTTGCACGTGCTTTAAGACTAGTATATACATATGTACGAATGTTTGCATATGGATTTTGCTGCTTTTTTTATTGTTAGTTTGGTCTCTGGTTTGAATTGTTGCAGTTGGGTAAAACACCGTAAGGTGTTTGAATTTTTTTGCATTGCTTTGCTCACACTAGTCTTGAACGAGTCACGTGATGACTTTTGATAGCTCACACTAATAGATGACCTTTCTTTCTTTTTTTTATTTTTTTTTATTTTGTCTTTTCTTTTTTTAATCCTTATCTCTGTTTTCCAAGTCAATGATGTCAAGATTCAAGAGAAAAACCTAAGGAATAGACCAAGTAGGGTGGCTCTTATCGGCACGTCTTGCGAGGTCACAAGATCTAGTCCTAACGAGCAAGGCCGGTTCTGAGATGACAAAAATTATCCGAAATCTTAAGCAAATTTTCAAAGGGGCCAAAAAAATGAGGCCTCTATACTAAGTTTCATTGAAATTAGAAGAAAATAGGCCTAAATATGATAGTTTTATAGAAATTAGAAAGAAATTAAAAAAAATTGGCCTAAAAATGATAAGTTTCATATAAATTAGAAGAAAATAGGCCTACAAATTATAAGTTTCATAAAAATTAGAAAGAAATTAGGGAAAAAATAAGCCCAAAAATGAGGCTTAAAATCGAGGCCTCATACGATTGCTTCGCAAAATTGCCTCAGGGCCGGCCGGCCTTGCTTGCGAGGATACGTACTGTAAGAAATTTTTATTTTTTATTATTATTTTTTTTTGTTTGTAAATAGAAGAAAAATATCTCATGAGAAACTTATGGGGGGTGGAAGCTTTTACCCGCAATGTCGAATAATCGGTGCGTTGGAGTCTCGACTTATAAAAGAAAAGGCTGTAAGAGAAACCATTTTGTGCCTGTATTCAGTAGGAAATAGATAACATAGTATTTCTAACAATTTTTTGATTCTATCTTTATTTAGCAGGAAAAAAGAAAACATGAAAGGAAATTTATTTTTTTTAATTCACTTTCTCTCACTTAGTTTTCTTGATCTTGATGGCTCTCCCACTAGATATTAGATCCAGCATACGAACCTCAAAAAGGTCAACAAAATGAATGGGAAATGATCTTGTGGAGGTTTCCTAATAGTCAGAAATGTGGTCTTTTTTTGTTTTTGTCTCTATAAAGTTGCCATAAGTTTAAAGTCAACCTTTAATACATGTCATCCTTCTGTTTTCTTTATACTATATACTAATAAATGTCCGTGCCCATGGGTACGACGCATATATATATATATATATATATTTTTAAAAGAAGATAAATAAAGGCAAGGTAAATGAACATTTTATTTATCGAATGCACAAATCACATTTTATTTATCGAATGCACAAACTAATTATTGTATTATTTGTGCCATCTTTACTAAAGCGTAGAGCATTTGTCATTTAAAATATTGCAGTAATTACTAAATCATAATGAAGGGGCTCTCTCCAAAGCCGCCCTCACCCCAATCTCTAAAGGGGCTTACGAATGAGAGGAGTGCTTATGCCTCTTTATATCGAGGGGTGAGCCATGAGTTTACTTTGAGTATTTATAGAAACATAAAGATTGGATCAAAAGACCTTAATGACTTTGCATAATGCTGAAAGAAAAAGAGAAAAGAGAAGACGATGAAAAAAAGGGAAAAAAAAAAACAATATGACATGTTTCAAGAATCCAAAGTCCTGAAACCAATTAAACCATCAAAACATTCAAAACGCATAAATCATTAAATCATATCATTAATGTTTTTCCTCTATTAAAATCACGAGCACATTTCAAAGTGCAAAGCTAAATAAAAATCTTCAATATTAGTACTAAACTCATACATCTAAACTCAATAATCCATTTTCTTCATCAAAGATTCAAACTTTAAATACCAACAGAACCTCCTTATCAACCTGCAGGACAACAAAAAAGGAGAAAATTTTTTTTCTTAATTTTAAATCACTCTTAAAAAATTGTCACAAAAGTTAAAGCACAAAAAAACATAGTTACTATATGACATTAGGATAAAGTAAAGTTAAGGGCTCGTTTGGTAACGTTGTTGTTTTCTGTTTTCTGTTTTTGTTTTCGTTTTTTAAAAAACAAAAATTGAAAACACGTTTGGTAACGTTTTTGTTTTTTGTTTTTAAAAAACGTTTTCAAATTTTGAGTAAAAAATGAAAACAGCAAAAAGTCGTTTTGAGTTTCCTGTTTTTGTTTAAAAAAAAAAAAAAAATCAACAATGTTACCAAACAAGTTTTTGTTTTTTTTTTCAAAAAAAAAAACCAAAACTGGTTTTCGTTTTTAAAAAACTGAAAACTCAAAACAGGAAACGTTACCATGCGGGCCCTAAAATAACCTATAAGAAATACAACTTACTATCTTGTGCAAATCCTTTTTCCTGGTGAAATAGAAATAACCTATATAAATCGCCACACACACACACACAGACCTATGGAACGGTTCGATTGACTTGGCTTTATTTCCATTTTTTTTCCTTTTTTGCTGTGAGATATGGACAACAGTGCAAGGACTGAATACATGTGAAAGTACAAAAAAAAAAAGGTAAATACATGGGAAAAACATGCATGCATACATAAGTGTGTGTGTGAGAGAGAGAGAGAGAGAGAGAGAGAAACCTGAGAGGGCTGGTGCAGCTGACTGTGATTTTATTTTTGTTAATCTTGTAGAGAATGATGGTCTTTATTTCTTCATAAAAAATTATATCAACTCAGAAAAGTCTTGCTAGTCAACTATATTGCAGATACTCCTATTATACTAATTTGATACATCAACTTTTTAATCAACATAAACTTAACATTCAATACTCAAATATGCATATAACGTTAGAGATTGCTAAAAGGGTAATGCTATTGCTAGAGCAGCAATGACTAATGCCAGAGGAAAATGTGTCGTTAAAAGTTTTAACGACAAAAAAAGTGTTGCTAAAATTTTTAGCGACACTTTTTGCTCTGGCATTAACCATTGCTGCTCTGACAATAGAGCTAGCCTTTCTAAAAAGGAAGTGAAAAAAAGATACAAATGCATAGAGTAAAATCTATTTATATTTCCTTATTGAAGTTATTGTGTATATATATCTATAGAATATATATAATGGTAGGATTTAATTTGGGCAGCGGTTTTATAACAAAAATGCTATACTCATAACCTTTTTTACAACCTTTTCTACTACCAACACATTCTAGCCCTTGATTTCAGTGGATCCCGTGTGAGACCTACTCATGGGATCCTCATGGGATCCACCGAAATCAAGGCCCAGAATGTATGGTTGTGAAAAATGTTATAAAAAAAGTTGTGGGTATAGCATTACTCGTTTTATAATGCCATATGTAAGGCATATATTTTGGCCTTTATTTTTGTTATTGTGTATAAAACACCTATCACTGCTTGAATTTGGTGGCTGCTATAATGCTATCGTCAGTGTCATTTTAGAATGTCATGTTGCTTGCTCCAATGATTTTCTTGGACAACTCAATGTCATTGTTAATTAATTTTTGCTCGTTTAGCTCAATTATAGTTTAATCTAATTAATTCCTTCTCTTGATTCCTAACTTTACATATAATTGTGATGCTATGCTTCCCAAATTTGATTCTTAATTGGCTCCACATGATGTGATCGGGATTGGTGATACCACATGTCACTGCAGATGGTACAATTGACAAAGCATTTATAAGAACCAAATTGTGAAGCATATAATGATTCACAATTCGCATATTGTGCCTTGTTAAAAACATTTGACATAATTTTTTATGACCTTACCAAACATCACGCAATATTTTTCTGGAAAATGCAAGAAAAGCATATGCAAAAAAAAAAAAAAAAGTGTTTTACGTGAAAAATGAATTTCAATGTAAAACATTTTACACTGAAACAAACGAAGCGTAAATAAAACATACAGATATGGGACATCACATAACTACAAACAAACAGGAATGATGAAATACAATTATTCAACAAAAAACAACGATAGTAGGATATCAAAACTGTAATGAAGGTAGAACACCAAAAATAAAAAAAAATAAAAATAAAAAAATAAAAAAAAATCCAACAAACACACATTCAACCAAATCCATTGATTTGGGTTTACAATTATGCATTCCATTTCTTACCACAAAATTTAACATATATTGAACTCTATATATATATTAAAAAAAAACTGACCTAACTAAAGAAACAATCTTATGTAACATTTAACTGCTTTTCCCATCTCCTTCAAATTGATCTCCTTGTGTCCTTCAAAAAAATAGAAATAAAAACTCATCAATTGTAATTTATAAGCCGACAATAGTAATCTACTAAACTAATTTTTAGAAATTATAATAATAAAAACCAATTATAAACGCCCACTTTTCTTTGTAAAACACGTTTACAATGGAGCCAAGATCGAGTCTTTAATGCTCAAATGATTTTAACATATAGACTAGTGCTATCAAACCTTCAAATACATTGAGTGTTATGTTATGGTTCCCAAAGGTATCCAATGTGGCATTAATAAATTTACTGTGGTTTTTCATTTTTGTACCCCCCAAAAAATAAAAATTATGTGGTCCATGTATTAGGAAATTGGGAATCAAATTTAGGAAAGAATTAACTTAGGAACCAAAGCATTAATCACTTTAGTGTAGCCTTTGAAGCTAAGATACAAATCTTTGGACACCATGCTAAAGAAATTATGATGGAGTACTTGAGGGTTTATTTTGTGCCGTACCTCTATACTGTTCAATGGCTTAGCATATGCTAAGAGTGTGATTGACAACACATTTATGTGCAGAAATGAAATTTTGGTACTTATTTTATGTGACGTGTGTTTGGAACTATTTGGGATACAAAATTTAGGATGTGCAACATTACTTATTTTTTAAGCAACTTCTTCTTCTTCTTCTTCTTCTTCTTCTTCTTCTTCTTCTTCCTTTTCTTTTCTTTTTCATTAAGGCGCGCTGTGAGCTAAATTTTTAGTGTCAGAATATGTACAGTTATGTACTGTTATTAAAATGTTTCAAAATAATAAAAATAATTTTAGATTATTAATAGGATGTCATATAATTTAGTTAGTTACTACCATTTATCTAAACCAAATAGAACTTGTATTCAAATTATGATAGTGTAGGATAAGTTTTATGATATCTTAGATTTCAATTAGTAGTAATATCAAAACATTGCATGTAT
Organism: Hydrangea macrophylla; assembly: GCA_033977485.1. Lineage (NCBI taxonomy): Eukaryota > Viridiplantae > Streptophyta > Magnoliopsida > Cornales > Hydrangeaceae > Hydrangea > Hydrangea macrophylla. The sequence goes on along the minus strand of CM066982.1, from coordinate 7,556,355 downwards.
GTACGAAGTTGTGGCTAATTTAGTTGACATTGTTATCTAGAAATTAGAATATATATTTATTTATTTATATATATATATATATATATAATCAAAAAAGCAGAAAGTGTATTAACTAAATAAGTGACAAATTGGCTTGTTCACAATTTATATATGCTTAAAAGCAGTGTATTGTTCGTCTCAACAAAAAAAAAAAAAAAAACAGTGTATTGTTTAAATCTCCTTGAAATACAAAACAATCAAGTCAATTAAAAACCAAACATAAACAAAAGAAAATTAAGGTTAAAAAAAAATAGATACTATATAAAAATTAAAAGGGTAGAAGACAATATATCATAGGAAGGAGAGCGAAATCAATGAACTTTTTTCCAATTGAACCGAGGTAGAGAAGAAAGAAGCCTTTAAAGTAGGGAAAAAAGTATGAAACAAATGAATAGACAAACTAAAAATGTATGAACCTGTACAATGCATGGGTTGTTCCAAAACATGCTAAGGAAGGAATCAGAGAGATTGCCTAAGTTGGGGGCTCTGCCAATGGTGATTAGGCTTTCGATTTGGAATTGATCAAATGTGGACACGGAGACAATGTGTTCTCGGAGTGATAGGTGTGAGTGAGGGGCGCAATGATAGAGATTTGGGGAAGAGAGAGAATGAGGATATTAATATTACCAAGGAAATAATCATGTAAATAATTGAAGGCGTGAGAGACTAATGTGGAGGAGACAAAAAGTTTCTGGTTTCATATATATATATATATATATTAGATGTCAATCCATTTTATTCCACTTTCTTTTATGTGCATATTACAGCCTCTTTCAACTCTACTGAGAGGTCATTTTTGCACATCTCTTGACTATTTCTTGTTTATTCCTTGTATCCCAAACCTATTGAATCCTTGACATTGAAATGTTAAAAGCTTCTAAGTCTTACCCACAAAATCATGGGTTCCAAGAAAATTTGATTTGCATAGCGGAAATGATTTGTTTACCGAAACAGTGCACCGAAAGTGTGCACCGAATTGATCCGGACCACTCATTTCAGTGGTCCCCACACAAAAACGTGTGGGGACCACTGAAATGAGTGGTCCGGATCAATTCGGTGCACACTTTCGGTGCACTGTTTCGGTAGATGTAGCATTACTGTTTGCATAGTACTACTTACATGGTCAAAACTGCACAATGATTGTGAAAATTCAATTTATTCATCCTAATGTTTAGTCAAATTTCAGTTTTGAAAAATAAGTGTAAAAAATATTTCCTTACCCTGTAGTTGTAGGAGTGTTTCACTTTGAACCCTGCATTTTTACATGCATAACTTTGGGCCCTGCATTTCCTACATTTTAGGTCCCAAATTGACACGATTTTGAAAATTGAAGGACCAAAATGATGTATTTGGAAATACATAGCCTAAAGTGAAACTCCGCTAAAACTATAGGGTATTAGGAAAAAAAAAATTGCAATAAATCTACGAATTGATTGCAACAAATCTTCAATGATTGTGAAATTCAATTTTTTTTGCGCTATTGGATTAGTAAAATTTCAATTTTCCAAGGATCTCAATCTAGTTTTATTGAATTTTTTTTTTTTTTGGTAAGAATGACCAGAAATACAAATTGAATTTGGGATTTGTAAACTAAATGCAATTTATATAATTTATCTTAATACTTGAATTTCAGTTATCAAAACCGAAGTTTTATCCGTTTCAAAGTTTGATAACTAGATTTTAGAACTCCTAGTTAGGCAGCTCGATATTCATTGTCAAATTACTAGCTCTACCAAACACAACCGAATTAAAATTTAATTGTGATTTTGATATTAATATAATTTTGAAAAGCTGACTTTAAGGTAATTATTCTTCTGAGAGCTGACTTGGAGATAATTTTTTTGTTTAAAATGACCAAATTACCCTCACACAAAACTAGTTATATCCTTATGATGAATATATAATAAAGGGTAATGGAAACAATTTCGAGAGTACATACTGAGTAGTTGTAAAGTGAAAAGTACCATAATAGACAAAGCAAATTAGCAAATGCCAAAATTGAGCGAATTGATTGGAAATTAGCACACTTCTATAGTCGACTTACTCTCCTTTATAAGGTTGATCGAGATATAATCTTAAAACAAAAATGATGTTATCCCTCTGGAACACAAGTTAGTTTAGCAATATTTCTTCTTTTTTTTTTTTTTTGGTACAAAAGCAATATTTCTATTTTCAGTTTTCTTGGCCCTCAATCAGTACATAGTTTAAAGGGTTAATATCACCTACCACCCTTGATGTTTGACTAGAGAACAGGTACTCACACGTTTGAAGAATATCACTTTCCCCTACTGTGGTAAAATTATAATCTAACCTCAAAATTGTTTGCACCTAAAAAATACATTTTTTAAGTTAAAATCTGTAGAAGGACGAATGAGATTTTTTTTTATCGGACTACTAGACCGATTATATAAATTAAGGATCAAGTGATTGAATCAAGATTAGTGGGACTGGATGACGTTTGAACTAGTTAGCTAAAATCAGGCTGCTTTATTAATATGTCCACCATTTGATCAGTTTGGCTAGATAATTTAGTTCATCCACCTCACTTTAATATTTGACCAAATGAATTATGGTTGATTGGTAGGTCCTAGAGATTATTATGACATGATTATAGCCCCATGACTTTAACTATTCGGGCTACATTTATGAGTTCGGGCCACCATCATTTTGGCTTTCAGAGTATCCATTGCCCTAAGCTATCAATTTGGCATCCAATTTTCCTTCTGGCTTATCAAGTATTTGGTCACTTGTGATTTATGTCTATGTTCGGTGATTGGTGGGACCCAAAGATTGTTGGATCAATTTGGTTGAGGATTGCTTTAGTTAGCCTTAGTAAGAATGGCAATTTTCATCATCACATCACTACAAGAAAAAACTCTATTTATGTCACTTTTAAAAAAAAAATTATGTCACTTTGATTTCGAGTGACATAATTCTTTCCCGCGTGTACTTTTTATGTCACTTTTTAAGTTTTTATATCGGTTTTTTAAAAAGTGACATAAAAATTGTATTATTTATGTCTTTTTTTGTAAAAGTGACATAAATAATAATGTTTTTACATCATTTTTATTAAAAAGCGACATAATTAATCAAAGTTTTTACAACACTCCTTAAAAACCGACATAAATTAAGAAGCGGTGGCAACTTTGTAATTAAAACAATGTTTATTTTAAAAATTAAAAGATGTGCGTGGTATATTAGACTGAAACTAAAATTTGGATCTGCAAACTCTCTTCCTCTCTCCCTCTCTTCCCCGCGACACACACGCCGCCGCCGCCACCGCTCACACGCTGCCGATGCTGTTCAATCGTTCTCTCCATCCTCCCCTTCCCCCCCCCCTCTCTCTCTCTCTCTCTCTCTCTCTCTCTTCACAGATCGTTTTTAAGGTCTCCCTCACTTCCCCGCGACCCACACCACCGCCGCTCACGCGTAGCCGCCGCCGCTCACACTCTGTGGTTGAGTATCAAAAGAGTTGGAAGTGGTTAGGGTTTGCGTTCGAGTTCGAAGAACATTGGGTTTGCGAAGTGGTTAGGGTTTGATTCGGAGTTCGAAGAAAATTGGGGCTTCATCTCTCTTGTACATACAGGTATACATGTATGTTTGATTGTTCATTTGTTGTTTTTGATAAAGATTAAGAGACAGAAAATATTGGAAGAAATAATCTGTATATTTCTAGTGTGTATCATTACAAAGAGGAGGAGCCTTTATATAGGCTAAGAGAAATCTAAATAGGGAAAATACGTAGTACAATGTAGTACACCAAAGCTAGTACAATGTATCTAGACTATGTCACATATATATGATGTATCTAATGAACCTAGACTAATGTATATACATATATTAACATCCCCCTCAAACTCAAAGTGGTAAAATGGAGATCAACTTGAGTTTGGAAACCAAATCCTGAAGACGTCCTGGAGGATGAGCTTTAGTAAAGATATCAGCAGTTTGATCAGCAGAGGAAACAGAGACAAGTTGGACGTTTCCATGAGTGAGATGGTGACGTACAAAATGGCAATCGATCTCAATGTGTTTCGTACGTTCGTGAAAAATATCATTGTGAGCAATCTGAATAGCACTCTGATTGTCACAATAGATAGTAGTGGCAGTGGAGTGAACAACTCCTAAGTCCTCAAGTAACCAGCGGAGCCAGAGGAGTTCTTGGGTAGCATCAGCTAGGGCGCGATATTCTGCTTCTGTGCTAGAGCGGGCAATGACAGTTTGTTTCTTGCTTCGCCAAGAAATAAGAGAGTCACCAAGGAAGAAGCAATAACCTGTAGTGGAGCGACGGTCAGTGGGATCTCCTGCCCAATCAGCGTCAGAATAGGCACGAAGTTCAAGTGAAGAATGGGCAGAAAAGTGTAGACCATGAAACATAGTTCCTTTGACATATCTGAGAATACGTAGCACAACTGCAAAATGAGATGATTATCCGGTGGGGCCACAATGGGTAATGATGATGATGTTGGATCAATTATGATATGAAATCCACGAAGATGTTGTGGCTTAGACTTGGGGTAATGATGATGATGTTGGGACGGAGGGATTGTTTGGGCGATGGAATCCAAGTAATAATCAAGGTGATGATGTACATGACCACAGGCGGTGGTGATGAAGTAGAGACTGTTTGGATAGATCGCTAAGATTAACCAAGCTTTGATACCATGATAAAGATTAAGAGACAGAAAATATTGGAAGAAATAATCTGTATATTTCTAGTGTGTATCATTACAAAGAGGAGGAGCCTTTATATAGGCTAAGAGAAATCTAAATAGGGAAATACGTAGTACAATGTAGTACACCAAAGCTAGTACAATGTATCTAGACTATGTCATATATATATATGATGTATCTAATGAACCTAGACTAATGTATATACATATATTAACAGTTTTGATTTTTTTTCATATGTTAAGTGATCAGTATAGATAGAAGCGTAAGGTACCTGAGAGACCATGTCGTTGAGGTTGAGTCCGAGGTTTTGGAACTTGGCCACGAGTGTAGCCACATCGGAATTGGGGCCTGGAATGTTGTTGTTTGCTGCTGATTTGCTTGCAGTCAGGCTATCCCTCCTTCCCATCTCCACTTCCCAGCCTGGTCCACATGACTGCCATTTCACAGCATAATAACTGATTAACTCCACAAACCCTTGTTTCAACTATTAGGGTGCTCTGAATAGACTAGAGAGAATTCCTAAGCTTGAACTAGAATTTTGTCTATAACATTATAAATGAATGCTTCTAAAGTCTACTAGGTGTCTCATGGACTTGATTTTGGTTGCTATAGAAAGCAGCGAAGGATAAGAAAAAGAAAATTTAATAAATATATATATATATATATATTACCTTTATGGATTATTTATCCATCCATTTTCTTGATTTTTTTCAATGTATTTATTGTTTTCTAATTTTATATTATGTATGGTTTAAATTTCTAAGTACTCTCAGGATCTACAAGTCAAGTTTTACATATAGATACTCTCATTGTCTTCAAGTCATTGCTATTATGGTGAGTTAACTACTCACTATATCTTTTGTGCTAGAATCTATCACAAACTAGACAAAAACCATTTAAGTTTAAACTCTCTGGTCCTGTCTTTACCTTGACGTTTCGTGTGGTTACATTTAGGCTAAAGATTTATAACCTAAATTTAAAATATGCAATTGCGATAACCTGCCCATGATCCCACTCATCGGAGAGATAAAGTACTATTACTTGTATATGAATTTGTGCTGAAGGGGAGCTTGGAAGACCATCTTTTTGGATGTAAGAACTTGAGGGAAGCAAAGAAAAATATATGAATTTGCTTGTACTGTTAAATTGCATTAGTTGGTGGATTGTTTTATATTGCAGGGAGTACTTCCAGAGAACCACTTTCTTGGGACATACGACTGAAAATAGCCATTGGTGCAGCACGGGGTCCAGCTTTCTTGCATACTTTAGAGAAGCTAGTGATTTACAGGGACTTCAAGCCCTCCAATATTCTGCTTGATGGGGTGAGACTCTATACGATCATCCCTCAGTAGTAAGGGTATTTATTTTTTGATTGGTTTTTATGTTGAGAAGGTACCAGAAAGAAGAGGACGAAGGGAAAGGAACTTGGGAATATCACACAACTGCCTTAAAATTGATTTTAGGTATGATATATTTTAAATGGATCATAAAGTGAATAATAATAATGGAAAGAACCAAAAGAGGGGGAACAAGTTTATGTGGTTCAACCAAAGGCCTACGTCCATGGCCCACAAGAGTCATGATCTTGAAAATGGAGATAGGACCATATTCATTATATTTGCTCAACTCCAGTCATACTTGGTAATACCTATGTTTATTGGTATATATGATCTTGAAAATAGAGATAAGACTCTATCTTTATCTCTGTAACACATATCCAAATAACACACATAACAACTACTCTAACCATGTGGTAGACAGGGGGCACAAGAAATTGTTACTTAAACTCATGTTACAGCTGGCATAAGAATATTGTTATTTGTTAATGAAAAATTCTCAACTCTCCAAAACTAGCTTTTTAAAGCATTTTCAGCTTTGTACAATTTTCGTTTCTTCTTTTTTGAATAGTTCAATGAAGTAGTGTGCTAGCATCAGAATCATTCATACTTATTTCTCATATTTTAGCTCTAATATCATGTTTTGATTTTCAACTTACAAAATAGTTGTTCTCAATCTCTTTTATTTTTTGTTCTTGTAGAACTACAATGCAAAACTATCAGATATTGGCTTCGCAGCATTGGGGCATTCGGGTGGAAACTCATGCGTGGAAAAACTCTTGTTCGGGGTGATATGGTTATGTTGCTCTAGAATACCTTGCAATAGGTGAACCTTATTTTTGCGAATCCAGTTTATTTTTGGATTTAGTAGATTATTGAATTATATGGTGGTGGAAAGGAAAATGAAAATAGAAAAGGAATATGAAAACAAGGGTTCAAGATCACCCACCCAAGTTGATAATGGAAGGTACACTTCAAACTTGAAACCTACCTTAGGAATACTCAAAACACCTCCCACACAATTGGCTACCCAATAAAAAAAAAGGGAAAAGAATAGAAACCTGTAAGGCAAAAAGAGATCTTGTAAGTTTAAAGTTTTAATAATATTTTAAATGAAGGGATTTGAAATCCAAAGTTAGAATCCACTCGGTTCTAAATGTCGTCGCTTGAATAAAAAAACCACACATATTTCATTAACAAGTCAATAACAATAGTAACTGTAGTAACATGACAATTTTTTTTTGTTTTGTCGTCCATGTTTAGTATAACATTCTCATTCAATTCTCGTGTACATGTTCCATTAACAAAATAAGTTAAGAACATATAATATGTACACAGATAAATAGAAGAATTGAAATAAAAAGGAACTCACCCATGGTTTTTAGTGAATAGGAGAATGAGAAGTTGGGTTTTAAACCATCTCTAGAGGGAGATTTTCTCGATGAAATAGCTTGAAGTTCATGTTCTCAATTTCTTTCTTTTGAGGGTCTTAAAATAATACCCTACATGTACAAAGAAAATTCATCAATAGTAAACTACTGATTAAAGAATGTTGAGCCTTTGCAGTTGTAAATGACAACAATATGAATGTAATTTCTTGTGTTTATAGTCCTACTCAGTTAGTTTATCACTACTCAAGATTGCATTTCAAATGCTCGGCCTTTTGTCCAACGGACTTTAGGAACTGGTTCTATTTTGTCAAGTTTTCAGTCAAATGAGAGAGAGAGAGGTTCGGAGAGTTTTGATTCAGTGCGAGGACCTTATCAACAACTGCATCAGTAGCAGCAAAATAAAGAGCTTGTTAGTCAGTACAAAACTGCGATCGCAGAGTTAACTTTCAATTGAAAACCCATCATTACTAACTTAACTATCATTGCTGGTGAGAATTTGCACGCTGCAAAGGTGATTGCAGCCACAGTCTACTCGAATATTCTCGAGGTGATTCAAGTTCATACTTTGTGGATGTTTATTCAATTCAGTGATATACTGATATGTGGGTTCAATTGTACTGACCAAACTGACAAAAAGAAAAAAAGAGACTAAAATATTTTTCCTTTTCTTTTTTTATTTATTTCTTTATTTTTTAAATTAGGTTGGGTTTGGATGGTTTATCGGCAGTAATGGATTCTCTACGATTTCACTAGATCACTGTCTTGCAAATGTTGTGTTTGGAGTTGTATGGGTTTGAGATGTTTTTGTCAATCCAGCTAAATTATTTGCATTTAAAGTTCGTCCAATATTAAGTAAATGCTTCCACCTTTTGCCAATATTGTTGTTTTATTTTTGGGATCCAAGTGACGAGTCCATGGTAGTGACGACGATAATTAGTTATGGATTTATAAACATCATGAATGATTAACCCTGTCAGTTATTTGAGTGAAAAGCATGAGCTTCATTTCATTGCTTTCTCATTTTCTAAATCCTTACCTTTATGTATTCTGCTTTTCAGTTGGTGCAGTCTTTCATACCCTTCTCATCACTAGTGATGATATTTGCAATACTTGAATGTGTGGTATTGGATACAAAAAAAGGGCTTGAGGAGAAGATCAAGGTTTTTATATGCTGTTGTTTTTCTAAAGTTTACGTAGTCAAAAGTTTGGCCTGCTGCTTGTTGGGTAGTATTTTTTTTATTTTTAGTTCTCTTTGTTTTACCTCTCCCCTGGTTTCATTCTCAAATAATTTTATTTTTCCCTGTATTTTTAGCTATTGCTGCTTCCTAGTGATCCTCTCAACTCCAGAAATATATTGCTTGAAGGTATGTATTCTCTGCTATCTTTTTGGTAGGCATTGTTGTCTCATTATAGGATTACCACTCTCAGTAAATGTGTGAATGGCGGAATAAATACCTCACTGTAAATATTTAGAGATGTATTTGTACTTTAGTTTTAATTGAAAAGATAGAGATACTCAAAGTTTGTGGGAAACAGACATAGTAAGCTAATAGAAGGGCTTTGAATGTAGAAAACCACACACGTAGAAGGAAAAAAAAGGATCATGTGATCATTTCTGAGTGATATTATCCCTTATGCTCAGTAAGGAAGAATGTAGAAGTTACTTGTAAATTTTTTTTAGATTCTTGTAGTACATTGTATTATAAATCACAGTCTCCCAATCAATCAACATGTCTAAATACTCTACTAACGGTAATCGGCAAACTGGCAACAGACTTTTCTTTCCTTATTAGTTACTAGCCAACCACAGACAGTGTCACTCTTTAACTCTACAATTTGGTTTAATGTAATGAGGTAAACATTATGTGCTAAAACTTTGGGTAATTTTAAGCTATTGCTCTTAAGCCTTAATGCTCAGTTGATTCAACATACTGGAGATGGTAAGATGCGTGGATATGTCATTGTATACTTTACCTAGTCATGTTGCCATTGAAAAGTAAAGGAGATGCACAACTTACCCCAGGTCTAGTATGAGTAATTCATTGCCTATTTAGAAGATTTGATTCTTGTCTTCAAATTTTTAAATTTATTTTTTCTGTTCAGTAAAAGTTTATAAAATACCCTTTCTGCAGTGAGGGCTGGTACTAGTGGATGAGCTAGGCTGGACTCTGGGCTGGTGATCTTGTAGGTATATGTTTCATTGTGTTTTTCCCAATCCATGGAATGTATTTTTAATCTTAGATGTCAGTGTCTGTGAGCTTGGTGCTTGTTCTTGTTCAAACATGGACGTGTAATAGAAGTTGTTGTGCTTTAGAACGCTTACACGGTTACACCTACCTATATTGATGTTCCATTCTGTGACACCAAAATGAGGGAACTAGAACTGCAAATGGATTGAGTCGCATCTGAACTGCCTGGGCTTGGCTGTCTGGTTGACGAACTAAGCCTTATCCAATTTCGTAAGCTCGTTTCACAAAAGAGTCGGGCTTAGAGAAGGCCCAGCTTAGCTTATTAGCCCACTGAATGAGGAGAATGAGGGTTAACTTGTAATTTTCTCCAACTTTCATGTCTCTTAGTATGTTTTAGCCACTCGCTTTGACTGTTTGACTCATGCTGCCTAGTGCCCAGTAGAATGTATTTTATAGGATTCTATTGTATGGGTGGAGGCTTTCATCCCGTTTGACAAAGGGGAACTCTCCAGTACCATACAACATGTTGGAATAGTTGAGAGCACTGTGAGTACTCTTTTCTTCTTAGGTTTATATACCCCAAACACCCATCTTTTTCTTGGCATTGTTAGTAAAGGGTTAAACATTTGATTAAGTTGTTTTATTGGAAAGGTGGAGATTGCCTAATAGGAAATAAGTTGGATTAGTGAATAGCCTTAACATTTGAGGCTAGCCTTCGTGCTCTTTTCTTTTTTTTTTCCCCACACTTGTAGGAGCATTCGGAGAATGGTATGCTGGTTAGGGCTTTCAACTAATTAATGAAAACCCCCAAACATAGTTTTACTCTTTTATTATTTTATATATACAACTAATTAATGAAAACTTTTTCTTTTTTGTAGGTACAAAGTTTCACATTTTGATGGAAAAGTTCTAACAAGTGAACAACTTTTTTTATTGGGCTAATTTTTTGTTGTTGCTTTCACAGTTTTCTTAGTACTTTTTGATGAATATGTAATATGTATATGTTATTAGTTTAGCACTTGGCTCGGATCGATTGTATATTTTTTTGTTCATTCTAATATATTAAGTGGTTGATATTTAGATGAATTGATGAAATTTAGTAGTTGAAATAGATCATTAATTGAGTTGGATTTAATTTTATACAGGGTGGTATTGTATATATGTACAGTGTGGTATATATTATTTTTACAGGGTGGTATTTTTGTCACTTTTATAAAGTATGTATGTCACTTTTAAAGTATTTATGTCACTTTTAAGACTTTGATGTAATAATTTTGTTTGGTATTTATGTCACTTTAGGTCAAAAGTGACATAAATAAAATGGTATTTATGTCACTTTTAAGTATTTATGTCACTTTTAAGACTTTGATGTAATAATTGTGTTTGGTATTTATGTCACTTTTAAGTATTTATGTCACTTTAGGTTAAAAGTAACATAAATAAAATGGTATTTATGTCACTTTTAAGTATTTATGTCACTTTTTATTAACAATTGTGTCGGTTTATGAAACATTTATGTCACTTTTATAAAACATTTATGTCACTTTTAAAACATTTATGTCCCCTCCTATTATGTCACTTTTTACTGGAAAAAAAAGTGACATAAATACCTATTTATGTAACTTTTTAAGTGACATAAAAAACCTTTTTCGTTGTAGTGCATTCAGTGGGTCTGACCTTCACTTTTGCTAATATTTCATATTGTCACATGGAGTTCGGTCTGCCCCATTTGGCCATTTAAACACATACAGTCGGGCTGCCAAATCATTTTGGAAAGCAGATATAGATTGGGTCCACTTTTGGGAAGTTTATTATCCTACAAACTCTCAATTTCATAATGCTTCTATATTGTGATAGATAATGATAATATTTCTATATATTAACAAGACATTGTCAATATTTTGGGAAGATTATCAAGAAAATAAGGGGAGATAATATCATAATATTATGGAAGTATATCTTTTGCTTGCATGTGAAGTTAGTCGAATCAGGACTCAATTCGGACCAGATTCAAGAAGTATATATATATTGTGTCCAAGATATGGAAGTCATGTGCAAATTATGGAGATAAATATGGTATTTTTTTACCAGATTATCATTGCAGATTTTTCTTGCCTTATCCCGAGGACCAGCCAGGCCGCTATAAATAAGTAGGCCGGCCAACCATTCAACTCATTTCGCGTCAACCTCGAAAACAACATTCAAACATGCATTCTTTTTATTTCTCTAGCATTCCTAGCATACTAGTTCTTGTTAGCAATTTTACCTTCCTTGTAATTTTGCTAATTTCAATTAAATAAAATTCAACTTTTCTTTAATGTCTCTTAATCTTTTTTCATCACTTGTTAGACTTGTGTGCTTCAACACTGTTTAGGAACTTTTACGTGAGGGTACTTTCTTACTCACTTTTCACAATCGTCTCTTAGAAGTTAGATTATGAAACCTTGTGTATCACTCACACAAGTCATTTTAGGAAATTTTGATTTAATAAGTTTGGGTCTTACAAGGCTCCGGCACGCCCAAACCATAAAATATAGAAAATAATTTAGCATGCCTGGTGGTACAGCCAAGTGATGAGCCATGCACACACCGAAGCATGGCTACACTTCTACTACAACCTAATTGGTTGGCGTAATGAAGAAATAGGCCAACTTCAACAAGAAATTTATCGTCTCAAAAACGATAAATCTGCTACTTATGAAGCTTTATGGTAAATGTCGTTGGATCTGCAGTACCCAAATCGGCACTCCATTGGAGCCCGATATGACTATGCCATTAGTGATCTTTACCCAAAGATCTACTGTTTTGATACCGATGTTGAGTATTTCAACCAAGGCATTAGCCACCTTGAAAGCAAGTGGAGCCAACTGTCCACCGCCTGAGGGAAATTTTTTTATGTCTAAGGATGATTTGCTGGATGGTAAGTGGCAAAGGGAACTTCGTGATCAAGAGAATCGTCGCCGTGCTCTAGAAAAATTGGAAGAGATTTCTCAGTGACTTGAAATAATGGCCATGTGACAAGAAACCGAGAAGGTCGATGTTATCACTCTAAATCAAGAGACCGATGTCTCTGGTCATCTTGATTCCACGCCATTCGAACCGCTCGGGGGTAAGATGGCGAAAATATTATTTTAAATAAAGAGTCGAATAATGTTATTTTGGCCATAGAGCCTCTCGCTAGTGTTGAAGACAGCGATGAAGCACTCGGGGGGGGGGGGGGGGGGGGGGGGGGGAATTCTAAATGAGCCTAACAATATTGTTGAGACTAAAAGAGAAGAGTGTGATAGGGCGAGTGATCATGTATCAGCCATAGACCCTCCCGTTGATGAGGAGGATGATGACGAACACCTTCTTGTTGATGAAAGTGAAGATGATCCACTGCTCGGGGGGCAAGCTTTGCCGAGACCGATTGACTCTCAATCGGTCCATGAATTTTTTGAGCAACTTTCCTTAAGAAAACTCACCCTTAAGGAGTTGTTCAAATTCTTTGATCTCATGATAGTGTTCAATTACATCTTTTCTTTAAAGACAATTAATGATTTGGTTTATGCTAATCTACATCTACAATGGCTTTGTAGATGTCACCAAAAAATAAATTTAATTTGGTGATTATTTTTGCAATAGTAGTACTATCAAAGAAGACTGAAAAAATACTAAAGGCCGGGCCCGAGCTTGAATATTAATTCGGTCAAAAAAAATATTTTGGACTGTCTTACCAGACCAAGAAGATTAATAATAAAAAAAATGGGGATATAATGCAATTCGGGTTGACAGGTTGATGTAGTACATAGAAGAAGTGGTGGCGCAATTGGGATTGAAGTCTGATGGCATTGGACCGATCAAAGTCAACATGAAATTTGCCTATATCGAGGGGTCCGATGGTCCACAAGTAGCTAGTTCTAAGTTCTAACTCCCTTCTAATTCACATCCCAGTGTAGGAGTGTTGTCTTGGGATCATGTTAGACGTGACGGTTTACTTAATTGATCATTCCTTCTTAATCTATTTCCCCTCCTGAAATCATGTTGTAAATGTCTGCATTCTTCTTCTATCTTTCTTGAAAATTGGTCGATTGTATGCTTACGGTTAGTGTCTGCAGCGTTTGAATCTTCATATTTCATTGAGACTTCAACGCTATGATTGGGAGTTTAAAAAATGAGAGAAAAGAAGAGAAAGGGAGAGAAAGTACCTCACTTTCTCTTGCTTTCTCCCGATTGCGATTTTTAATAAAGAGAGAAAAGAAGAGAAATTGAGAGAAAACTAGTCCCACTTTCTTTCAATTTCTTTCTCTCCAAATTGGGAAGAAAAGGAGAGAAAAGAAAGTAGGGATTAATTAATATTTCTTAATACCCACTATACCCTTCTAGTTTAGTCTTACCTAATTATAATTCCATCTAAGTGGGGGTAGAATGGTAACTTTATTTTCTTTTCTTTTCTTTTCTTCTCAACTTGCAATCAAGGGGAAAGAAAGTTACTCTCTTCTCTCCTCAACTCCCAATCAAGATGAAAGAAAACACCATCATTTCTCTTCTCTTCTTTTCTCTCCTTACTTATGACTTTCTCTTCTTTTCTTTTCTCTCCTAAACTCCCAATCATAGCGCAAATGCTCTCTCTCTCTCTCTTTGTATACATATACACATCTCTCTATATATATATATGCGCGTCTCTATATCTCCTCCACACACACCCACATATATGCAATTCTTGCATTTAAATGTGGTGATTCAGAATACATCTATTGAAGGAACAATAGGATATACAGTTTGTTGGAATTCAGAAATATTTAGGGAATCTTAATGTTTTCTATTTAGTCTATTTTAGGTCATGTTAACCTGCTGATAATTTCTCAATTATTAGGAGTTATTTCTTTTCCTTTTTTACTTCTAAACCTGGTGTGTATATATATTGTGTGGGATGTGTATGAAAAAAATTTATCCCTTTCTCTACATTCTTTTTGGTATCAGAGCAGTTTATTGTTGAGCCCAATTTGTCCACGTGTGCTCCACGCAACCCTATCCATCCAAGTAATCCACGTGTTTAGTTCTCAATCATGTCACACGTGTGGGGGAATGTTGAGATTGTGCCACATACTCCACCCATTGCCAATTGATTTTGGATTGGATGCTCCAATTTAATACAGTTTATGAGTTTGATAGTGATTTAAGATTGAGGCAATTTAGTAAACAATTTATAACAGTGATTCCTTGTTTATTTAGAGGTATGTGTAGCCTATGGTGCTTTGTCTGCAATTAGGACTTCTACGCAACTGGGGTGTCTGAAATGATTGAAAGAGCAATATTGAGGAGCTATGTTTGGAGGATTGCAACAGCGGTAACATCAATGACCACAATAGTGCTTGATTATGTTGATTGGAAGACTTTGAACGAAAAATTCTCAAATAGTCAGGTGTACAAAGACTTCCAAGTCAGCTTGTTGAGAAGCACCAACAATTTCGTTCTAAATCTTATTGAATTGCTATAATTCTTTCCATGCCTTTTTGTTCCTGTTCGTCATAGATTTTTGTTCTGGTGTTTCAAGATTTATATTAGGTTCCTCTTTATATAGATGGAGCTTCAGGAAGTTCTTCTAAAATACGCCGTGATGCTACTGGTTATTTTGTTCATGTCAACTACTCTTTTAACTTCTTTTCTGTCCTTCTCTATGGAGTTTTGCACTTTAGGGAATTATGCCTTTTGTTATTCATGTGAGTTGACATATATTTGTTTTTGACAGTTTTTGTGTTTGGGACTTCGAATTGTGCCTTTTGGATCATGTTAGGTTTGTAACTTGGAGCTATTAATCAATGAGAAGAAGAGAGAAAAATTTTATTATTGCAGAGATAAGTGTCCAGAGAATTAATCTACATAGAATAAAATAACCCTTAGTATAGAGGGTGGAACAAAAGAACAAAAGGACTATATCTACCCTCAATGCTCATTACTCTGACAACCTCTCAAACTTATACAAGAACACTAGGAGTTTGTCTAGCAGAAAGCGCAAGTGCAAAATTGCGGGATTTCTTAGTGGAGTAAGCTTGCTGCGATTTAGAAGGAAGAAAGGGAAATATGAGTATGCACAAAACGGTAGTGATTGGGGTGTGTGTTATTGCACTACATAGGAATAAGAGGAGCAAGTGAAAGGCCAAAGTTAACAAGCTACCATCATCACCAAGCCATCTTTGTCATAATTGTAGATGTGACAAGATGCTCTACCTTAGTAGAAGAACAAGCATCAATTGTCTACTTATTGCTTTTTCAGGAAATAAGAGTCACCTTAAAAATATTGTTAGCCTGTAGGTGAGTTTGACCCGTAGAATTCCTAGCTCAATCATCATATTTGAATAGTTTCAAATATCTAATGAAGAATATGAATGGAATTATAAACTTTGATCTAAGGTACCTTGAAGATAATGAGAAAATGAAGAGCAATGCCAAGTTATATGTTGGCAAAGGCGCAAATATCGATGGACAACATGAACTATTAGGTTATGTAAACATATGATAAACCCCTGTTCTTTTCTCTATTTTTCCCCCCCTTCCAAGCAGTGATTTCTGACTTGAGGTGAGCTCCATTGAAAATGGGCCTTTTCTTTCTTGCCTTCCACATTTCCCAGCAAGAGACATAGCAAAGAGGCCTAGCACTTTGTTATCAGCCATCGTCTCCGGCGTAGCAAGGTGTACTTCGATATAGGCAGCTCTATAGTTAAAGGCGCGCATGAGGCTCGGGCTTTGGATCAACCTCATGTAGGTTCATCCTTTGCACCTTGCCTTACCCTAGGCAAGGCCCCTTCAGACATGCCCCACCTAGGTGTGCCTTTCTTATGCATTTTATAAAATCCCAATACACAAAGCTCGTATCGCAATAAAAGGATGCATCAATAACTTGATTAGACATGAAACTAGTCTTTCCCAACTAGTATTAACTTTAAGCCCAACTCATGACCCACCTCTTATTACCTTTTGAACCATATTAAGACCCATAAGGTCACTACATACTCATGACCCAACTAGTATTAACCGTACACCCAACTACTCTATGTTGTACCTTATGCTATGTATCGTTGTAACTCATGCTTAGTTGTGATATACCTCATGCTTAGTTGTGTTGTACCTCATACTTAGTTGTGTTATTCCTTATGCTTAGTTACGTTGTACTTGTTCAGATTGTCCCACATCAGAGACTTTTTAAGTTCAAGGGGCTACTTAGCCCATTGGCAATTGATTTTGGGTTAGGTGCTCCAATTTAACATGGTATCAGAGTCAGATTATTGTTGGGCCTAATTTGTCCATGCGTGCTCCACGCCACCCTATCTTAGTAATCCATGTATTTGGCTCTCAGTCATGCCGCACGTTCGGGGGCGTGTTGAGATTGTCCCACATCGGAGACTTATAACCTAGTTACTCCATATTTAAGTTCAAGGGGCTACTCAACCCATTACCACTTGATTTTGGGTTAGAAACTCCAATTTAACAGTACTATATGCTATAAAGTGTTGTACCTTATATCCAACTACTGTATACTGTATCCCATGCTTTAATATGTTGTGCCTTACAAGTTGTATGTTGTCACATGATGTCTTGTGTCATTAACGTAGTACCGCATGTTATAAGTATGCAAGTAGAGGTGAAATTCCCATGCATGAGTCGTTATATGGACATTAAAAACGGATAAAACATGATATAGACACGGCTAGGCCGTGCTGAATAAAATTATCCCTTTCTTTTTTTTCTTTTTCTATTTTTATTTATTTATTTATTTATTTATTTAACTACCGTATCATTTCCGCTTTTAGATTGAGGATAAGTTGAGAGAGAATAGACTTAGATGGTTCGGCCACGTGCAACGAAGATCTATAGATGCACCTGTGCGAAAGAGTGATAAGATCGTAGTGCCTAGAATGGTTAGAATGAGAGGCAGACCTAGACTGACATGGGAGTATGTAGTGCAATAAGATATGAATATATATAATTTTAATGAGCATCTAGCTCTTGATCGTGCAGAATGAAAAAAAAAAGATTCATACAGCTGACCCCAATTGATTGAGACACAAGGCTTAGTTTGGTTTGGTTTGGTTTGGTTTGGTTATCATGTTCGCTCTTATATATTCTAAAATAAACATAATTTTTAAACGTTACCTCAATCTATTGAAAATTATTTCAAAGGAGCCACCAAGCCATGACCACTCACATGTCCAATCGTGTCGATGGAAGGTTTAAAAGGGCTTAAAAGAAAAGACACATGTTGAGCGTGTGGGTAGCCGAAACGTGTCCCACACAGACACAACACCTAGAGTGAAGTGTCAGTGTGCTTACATAGATCACTAGTGGAGAATAGGTGAAACTTCTGTTGTGATAGTTGCGATGCTCCAAAGGTATGACTTCTTAATTTATTTGTATTTTACAGGAAGCTAAGAATTCTTCTTCTGTTTATGAATTATACATGAGGATTTGGAGAGACTTGCTTACGAGGATAAGCTACATTATGAGTGTCAAGCATTTTTATGTAGCTTATGGAATCAAAGGGTATGTATGCAGAGATACCTATGTTAACTGAGGTTTAATCCAATAAATTGCATTTTGGAGTCAATGAGATATTGTGTTAAGCTAATTTGTGATACAAATGTCTCCTTTTATGCGAAGTTGGGAGAAAATCCTCTAGTAGCCATCGCTCAGTCCATAACTGAAGGGACAACGAACCTGGATAAATTTTTCTTTTTAAGGGAACAAGATGTTGGCTACGTGTTTAAGGTTAGAATTCCAGCCTAACATTGACATATTCTTGTGGAGGGTTTGAAATGATTCTTGATTATGATCATAAAAGTTACTCATCGTAATTGACTGTATGCAGCAATATCTAACTTGGCTTGACAGGGGGTGTTCTTTGAGGTATTTGTTTCTCTTAACAATATTTTATTGATACAGAAATTGCTTCATTTTACATGTTGTGTTTGGTGCTTAGCTACTTTGTCTGGGTGGGTTGGTTGTTTGTTTTGACCCTATGGTTCTGGAAGCTGCATGTATTGGTTTTATGAGCTTTTTGAGTGCTCTCTCTCTCTCTCTCTCTCCAATCAAAGTTGGGCTGAAATGAGGATGAAGCTAATCGTATATATAGTTTGTCTCATTTTTACATTTTTTGTATTGTGCCACAAATAAAATATTTCAGTGTTGTCATTCAAGCATTGTTTTTTGTGCAAGTGAAGCATTTTGTTATGGAGAAGGTTATGGTTTAATTTAGTTAGGTTTAACGATGGAAGCAGAGGTTGTAGGTTTTGAAAAGAAAAGGTTGGAAGATTTAATAGTTAAATTTGATCGGGTGGGGTTGATGTAATTGAAGGCTGCAATTTGTTGGGTGTTTAAGAAAGGCAGTGTGAACAAGTAATCATATTGGCTATATTAGAATACTGAATTACAGCATGGACATACTTGGGTTCTAACATGTCTTCCAGGCCTTGGTCTTTTATGTTTGTGCTAACTGTTGAAAATTTGTATGTTGGGCATCCTCTCCCACCTAAATCCAATTGAGGAGGCTCAACATACAAATGAGGCCCAACTTAAAAATAATTTCAACATGGTATCAGAGCCAGGTCCAAGTCTACGCACCCACGATGACAGACCCACAGAGAGGCTGCAGAGTGTATGACCATAAATAAAGTGGCGCATGTGACAGACCCAAGATGAGGCTGCATGTGATGGCGGGTATTGGAATGTGGAAGTATCCCACATCGGACAAACAAAGAAAAAGAAAAGAACTTATAAATGCTAAGGGCCTCTTCACTTATCACCTATTGGTTTTAGGTGGGAGAGGAGGCCCAACATACAAATGAGGCCCAAATTAAAAATAATTTCAACACTAACTTCCCTTGACTGCAATCGTTTAGTTGAGTAGTGCATATGTATTTACAGATGTGTTATTTCACGCTTCCTGTTATGTCTTTGCTAGAACTCAAAAAAATAATTTATACCCTGAACATGTAAAGAAAATAGTTTAAAGACTTCACTAAGGACTGTAAAAGTTTTCTTTGTAATAAAAAGGTTTTGTAATTCTCATGGCATGTGCAACGTTTACGATGAAATAGTATAGATGGCCGTAAATCTTGCCAGAACTGTGGAACTTACAATGGTTGCTGTAATTAGACTTTGCTTCTTTCCTCAAACAATCTCCTGCCCTCTAGGGGTTGTCATTCTTGAGATGGTAAACCCTTGTTTCCTATATCGTTCAAATAGTTGCTGTTCGGATGTAACATTGTATCTATTCTTCTTTGGTTTTGAGTAAATACACTGCCTCTCTCAAGGTTTCTGACAATTATAGATTCGGTATGATTCCAGAGTCGATTTTGTACTGTACGATACAAATCGGAACTTGGAATCGCAAATTTGAATAGAATCGAGCTGAACTCACCCGATACTACTTCGATACTGCATGGCATTGCTTTTTCGTTTTAATTTCTCGTCTTACCACCTTATGTTTTGTCTATCTAGTGAATAGAAACATTTTCTTTATTATTCATGATACAGGTCGCAGCCAAGGTTGTTGAAGTAAACCACATTAAGGTAATGGGATCTTTTTATCTTGTATCCTTGTCATTACGTTTTTATGTAAGTATGAGCTTCTATTGGAGTTTGGCACATTAGTATGCATGTTTGTGGATTAATCAAATTATTTACTTTAGTTATTCGAATCATTCAGTAATATCCTTCTATTGTTGTAGCTACAAGATGTCAGCAAATGTCATGTATGAGGAGCGTTGAAGGCAATGGAAGAGTATGTACCTTTGACGGTACGTGTAGTACTATGCACCTTTTTTTGTGTCAACTTTATTTTGAATTTCATCATTACGACACTCTTTCATGTCATGTAATTTTCTCTTGCTTTCATTAAGTTATCCATTTTTTGTGTGATGTAATTCTCAGTTGGAATGCAAGCAACCTCCTTATCATTAGGTAACTTGTTATGGGTTGTTTGTTTGACATTGGTGACATTCTTTTTTCCAAAACTTTTTTTGGGGGGGTTGAAGTGTGAGTGACCGTCTTAACTCATTTAAGTAATAGATCTGATTCGTCGCACATGTCAATTGTAATTTGTACATCTAGTATATATGCTTCTTATTTTTTTTTTCCCTAGAGGAACTAAAATCTGAATTTTGTTTTGTAGTGTCTAAAATCCCCAGGAAGATTGTAGGGGACATCTAAATTTGGAATTAAGACGGAGAGGTTGTTATTGTGTTCTTGAGAATTTGCTCCTAGAATGTTGGAAAGGGATAAAGATTCTGGAGTTGAAGAAGTTGCTTCCCGAGGGAGATGAACCATCTGATATATTGGAAAATATTGCTTCTGAGTTGCATAGTGGGTTTTTCGAGCTGATGGGTGTGAAAACATGGCTGGTACATCTCTCTTATTCTGTGTGTGTGTGTGTGTGTGTGTGTGTGTGTGTGTATTTTGGGGGAATGCACTCTTGTGCTCATGCACTTTCTTTTGCACATGCATGACGTGTTGATTTTATGCTTGTTTGTACACTCTCTCGCACGCGTGCTTTAACCTCGGAATTGGGTTGTTTTGGTGCTGTTTGATAATGGAGTTCATAATGCATATATGAAACTGATGTTAGTGAAGAGTCTCATTTTCATTTGTTTGGGTTTTCTCTTTGATGCACGAAGCAGGCAGGAAGCAATGATTCATTGATTTATAGCATAGGAGCTTCTATTACTATTACTAAATATTATAGTTAATTAACTTTAATGTTGTGACCCAAAAAAGCGAAGTGAGCATTGAACTCTGAGGCACATTGAAAGAGTCGAGATTCTTGGAAGATTTGAATATATTTATCACCATATATTCCTTCTGTTCCTATTTTCCTCTCTGTTTTTATTTTGTTTTATTTAAATTAACTGAACAAAAAGAAGAGTGTTCGTCTTATGTTCTCTTTAATTGAATGGTTGTGTTTCAATCAGAGCCTGAAATAAGCCTATGCAATCAATTTTGGTTGCATTGGTATCCATTGAACATTTTAAGTATGAGACTCGTCTTAATGCATTTTCTCTTCTGCTCATTATACAGCTAGATAATTCTGCGGATGACAGTACCTTACCTCTTGCTTATGGGACATTTGGACCTTGCACAGATGGTGTTCTTGAAGTGGTTAAGCATGCCGATCATCTAAGAAGAATACGTGGTGATCCATTTATTGGGGTACATGATCTTTTGACTGGAAATTCTCAGATGGGTGTTCCTCGTAGTGTTGCAAGAATTCTTGATGATATACTAGCGAAGAATACCAACAATAAAGCTTTTGAGTCCCCTATATATGACATTTACAAGTCAGCACGGGATATATCTAGTTCTCTCGGTAAATTTTTTCTATCTTCTTTCCTTTGTTAATACTGTCTCTCGAGAGTGAAATTGGTGCATACATGAACTTCAAAGATAATTGTCTGGTGGTATCAGATTCAACTTCTAGGGGAAGGTGGACATGAAAACCAAAGGCTGCTTGTTATTTTTGGTGGTGGTGGTTTTCTCACTTCAGCATTTTGCAGGTGATGAGAAGATGGGAGTTGAGCATTTGTTCTTCGCAACTATTTTCAGAAAGCAGGGAACTAACCAATTGAAAGAGGTAAAATTTAGCATTCCTCCCCTCCCCCATTTTTTAGAGCATGTCAATTTTACATTCGGTTTTTAACCTCTCTCTCTTCCCAAAGGTTTTTCGGATAAGCACCTTAGACATCTCCAGTGAACGATGTGGCATGCTGTTGAGAAAGAAGGAAGTTAGGAAGTTGTTCGCATGTGAGATCTTAATTCCCGTGTTTACTTCTGATCTCTCTGTTGTTATAGCACCTCATGCCTTCTCCCTCCTCTCTCTCTCTCTCTCTCTCTCTCTCTCTCTCTCTCTCTCTCTCTCTCTCCTCCAGGTATGAAGAAGAAGAGTGCAAAGACCGCTAATAAGGCAGTTGGTGGCAGTTTGAAAAGGATGTCGGATGTTTGGAGATTTCTCCCAAATTGGTGTTTTTCTGATAAGACAAGAAAAAGAGTACCGTGTACTCCACTTACGGTGGTAGTTATTTTGAAAAAGCATTGGAGGATGGTCGTGTAAATTTTTGTAGGAGACTCAGGTAGTCATTAGTGTAATTGTTAGTTTATTGGTGGTGTTTTATGATAAATTATGATGGCTATGATGTTTTACTTGGCTATGGTAATTATCTTTTTCACTGCCCTTTGCAAGTACTAATATTTTGTTGGTAGGTAAGTAGACTTCACTGTTTACTTACATTTACTCCTATACATATAGGTAGAGCTGCAATATGTTCATTGATCACTAGTGTTTTTGGTTTTTCCACATATTTTATTTGGGTTTTCCCCCATATTTTAGAGAGCATTTTTGCTCCACTTTTTTTGCTAACCCTGGCTTCCACTGGCTTACATGTGTCACAATTCAGTAATTATGGTAATAATGTAGGGCCAAAATGGGAATAGAATAGGACACATGTCTGTCAGTGCAGGCCTGCGTGAGTAAAAATGTTTTCCATATTTTAATGTCATTACAATGGTTTGGGGAAGGTGATTCCTTCACTACTTAGATAATGATGACCTTCTAAGTCATTTTTCCCAAGTGTACAATTGTGATAGAATACATAATTTCTCGAAGTAGAAAGACGCTTGTTATATTTTGGAATTTTGCCCGTTTTTAATGCTATTCATCTTCCAACAAATATCAGCGATTCCATTTCGTTGCCTATGCTCTATCTATTTGAGGCGTCCACGAAATTTATTGCAACATCTCATGTTTGTGACCCAACGAGATTGGATAAAGTCATGATCTCCCTTATCGTGAATGTTTATCGATATAATATTGGAATACTTGACATCAAAAAATATTGTGACTGCGTCACCCACAGTTGGATGGTGGGTGATGCTCAACCAACATGACAAGTTACTACATCATTGTAAATGCCTTCCATCACTTTGTTGTTTGGTGAGTTCTACAAAATTTTTATTATTTTTTTTTTCGGAGAAATTTATTGCAAGGAAAAACTACTCCACAAGAGCATAATGAGCCTACTAGAAATTGGAGTAGACTACTAAAATTATAGAGCTTTTTGTGAAGGGAAAAATTGTTAGTTTATTGAATGCATCTGTTGGGAGGAAAATGTAGTCGTTGAGATGCTACTGATTGGAAAGAGACTGCATGTAGACAAATTAGTCTAAAAAAATAAGTAGAATGCTGAGTTGACAAGAAATGACTCAAGACATGAGCCATTTGCGTCACGAAGCCAAAAAATGGCATGTCTAATTGGCAGTGCATTGGAAAGCCTTTGTTCGACTTATATGCCTTTTTTTAGCATTGGCAGGCCATTTGGCCTGTGCGTTGGAGTCGTTCTAACTTGACTATACCCCTATTATCTAGCAAAATTATTAAGTACTAATGGCACGTTAAGTTAGTTATTGACCTCTATAGGTGTAAGATGTCGGTGGGTTTGACTGGAATTCTTAAAATTCAATTTGGTTTGCTAGATTTTTTGGTTAGGTTTGGTTTGGGTGACATGTAGACAGAGCTATTGTAATCCCAATTGAACTTTTAAATTTGGTCCAGTTAAAATGCGATCCAATATTTAAAACGGAAATATCCACCGACGTGCATATTTTCATTTGGTTTGGTTAAAAATTGTAGAACTTGGTCTAAGGTCATTGGCTAATAATATTTAACTAACTAGGTCCACAGAGTTTTCTACACCTTCTAAGGTCTTCAATGTTTTTTTTTCTTTTGGACAAAAAAGCTCGTTGTACCTGTCTCGTTGACATCAGTGACCAATTATTATTATTTTTTTTAAATCAAATTTTTTTCCCCTGCCGTTAGTTTTTGAAATATCTCCAAAATTTTTTAGCTCAACCAAAATGTCTATGAAAGATTCCGACATTTTCATAGAAATGTATCTACTCCCTCCGTCCCATTTTAAGAGTCTCTTTTAGGAATTCCAACTTATTTAGGAGACATCTTGATTTTTGTGAGATTTTCTAACTTTTCAATATTGCCCTTTTTAAAATTCAAAATTCTAGTGTCACATCAATA
Source organism: Hydrangea macrophylla (assembly GCA_033977485.1). Taxonomy (NCBI): domain Eukaryota; kingdom Viridiplantae; phylum Streptophyta; class Magnoliopsida; order Cornales; family Hydrangeaceae; genus Hydrangea; species Hydrangea macrophylla. The sequence continues at coordinate 7,531,670 of CM066982.1, read as the reverse complement.
AAAGAGATGGAAAAGTTGTATGCAATAAAGGACAAACTTAGAAAGTATGTATTAAAGTGCTTTGACTTTTCAAATAAGACTCTTAAAATGAGACATAAAAAAATGGCATCAAGGACTCTTAAATTGGGACAGAGGGAGTACCATTTTTGGATTTGAAGACATTTTTCTAAAAAAAAAAAAATTGAAAATTCAAAGATATTTTGTTCCGAAATGTCTAAAATTTTTTTTAGACATTTTGAAACTCGACATAAAAAAAAAATATACGTGGGCTCAATTGAAGATATCCCATGTTTGTAGATATACATACATGTTTGATATGTGTATATATATACGCAAAAAATAAGAGATTACATGAGCATCATCATCTTCAATGTCTTCTTCATTTTCTTGTGATCTGCCATAGTTAAATGTAGAGAGAGAATTTTGTTTGTGGGTAGAGAGAGAGAGAGAGCGCGCGCGAGGGGGGGGGGGGGTTTCTTTGCCAAGGCGGCTAGCGAGAGAGAGAGAGAGAGAGAGAGAGAGAGAGAGAGAGAGAGAGAGAGAGAGAGAGAGAGAGAGAGAGAGCTGCTGCTCACTCTACAGTGAGGTGTGAGAAGAAAAAAGTGATAGGGTTGAGGTTTCTTTAGCACGTGGGCTTTAGACCATTAATGGGTCCACTTCGGGCCCACCAAAACCAGATTACTTTCATAACTATTAGAGTAAACCCGGAAAAGCCCGATCTAAAAATATACGCAGCCTGAATTCCTTAACTTTCGAGCTGTTTTGGGCGGCCTCCATAGTGGCGGGCTGAATTTGCCAGCCCTAATTGAATCCCAAGGTTCGTTAGACTATCCCAACTGACTCTATACATTGAACTTAGATCAATGGTGATTTCGGGTTTATCACCCACACAAAGTGTCTGCAATTGATGAAGGTAAAGGGACAGAACCATGCAATAGAAAGAAAAAAAGGAAAGAACTTCATTTTCGAGCAATCGAAGAAGCACTTTGATAAGTTAGGTTGTGTTAGATCGTGGGTCAAAAGGGAAGTTAAATTCGCGAATTGAATCAGGATTGTTGAAATGAAGAAGGTGAAGGTGATTCTTGTGCTCTTGGCTATAGCAGGTGATTACATCAAAATCAAGTATTTTATACCCTATTAAAAATGTAGTGTTGGAAAGTAGGGTGTCGAGTTCACAGGGTTAATACAAGAACAACGTTTGGGAAGTTTAGAAACTAATTATAATGCTAAAAGAAAGAAATAAGAAAATATGATAAAAATGGAAGAAAAAAAATGACTTGCGTCTTGTGCGTTTTTGGAAGACAAAATGAAAATGAAAACTAATCTAAAAAGTAATATGTTCAGATCATTTCCCCCATCTTGGATCACATATAAGATGCAATGGACTAATATTTCAAAGCACACTCTAAGGTTAAATCTCATTCTGGTATATTATCAAACACAAAGAGTTCATCTATGTGCTCGATGAAAGGTGCTTTGAAATTTCCATAGAAACGGATTAGAAGCTAGAGTTTGACAATCAAATATGCATGACATACAAGATGAAGCCTCCATGTGGTCTAATCGGAATGACTTGTCCACCCTATACTAACTAATCTACTTGGTATACAAATCATCTATGAAGCCTTCAAAATTAGGGGTGCAACTCGGGCGGGACAACCCGTGGTCAGCCCGGGCCAAGCCAGAAAATTGCCGAGCTTGGGCTCGCGGTGCTTTCACCATGGGCAGGCCTAGGCAGAAAAATGCAAGTCCGAATTCAATTCAGGTTGGGCTTGGGCAAAATTTTGCTAACCCGTGGAACACGAGCTCGAGCCCGAGCCCGAGCCCGAGCCAGAACTCGAGCCCAAATTCTATTTATGTATTATTTTTGACATTTATATTATAGTGTTTTTTAGTGATAAGAATACACTATTAGATATTATTGAAGCACTACATTAATAGATGAATTTTTTTTCCCAAATCTAAACAAAAAAAAAAAATAGATTCGATACTGTACACACTAATAAGTCGGTTTGCACCAAAAAAAAAAAAATTGCAAGTCAAGCTCGGGTTGTAATACTAAATCACAAATCGGGCTCAGATTAAAAATTTTGGGTTTATGTCGAGCTCGGGCTTGAGCTTGGGCAGATTGCTTGTATTCAGGCTCGAGCCTGGGCAGAGCCAAAACTCTTTGGATCCCACCAGAGTTGCACCCCTATTCAAAATGTAGTATTTAAAACCTAAAAGTTTGTACAATCAAGAATGCTTGAAATCAAAGATGAAGACTCTAACTTTTACATCCTACACACAACAAATATCAAACACATAGAGTGCAAATCACAAGTTTACATAATATTCCATTTGAAATATAAAAGATAAGATTCAAAGTCAAAGATTTGGCAATCAAAGATGCATGTAAAATAAGATGAAGCCCCTAGTTTTGAATCCTACACAAATGAACCCTAAGATGCTACATCATTAAATCCAAGAGTTCATGATTCAGAACCTTTGTAAATTTAACTAATAATAGAAAATATAACAATATCATCAAAGGAAAAGAGAGAAAAAAATATACCAAGCATTTCGATTTTTTTTTTTAATTTTTTTTTGGAGAACTTCTCATAAAGACAATCGACAAGGGGCAACGGAAGACGATTCGAAGCGATTCATGACATCATCAGCACGAAAGTGCAATTCACTACCAACTATGCTATCTGATATTTTTGGTACAAATCTCTCACAATTTTGATACAAATCTCGTCGTTGCTTCAATTCAACATTCAGGTTTCTGACAAAAATTAGTTCTTGGTTCGATTAGGGCTTCGATTCATACAAAAGGTTTTCGATTGATGACGGCAACAAGAAGATAGGACGATGACAATGGCTAGAACTTGTAATAGAGATGACTCGAGGCTTTCGTTTAACCTCCATAATATTGACTGAGAAATCTAATCTTTTCATTTTTTCTGCACTGTATTATTTTTTTCATCTTTGATTAGTGATGTAAGAAATTTTGCGATCGCTAAGAACATAAGTGAGAATTTTCTCATCAAAATATATGTGTTCGCACAGTGGATATAATTGAGAAAGAAAATGAGTAAATCTAATTTTCTAATTTATAAGTGAGGAATTTCCCATAAAGATGTGTAAATACAAGTATTATTGAATATCCATTTACGGTGCAATGTATGAGAATATCTCACTTGATCAATACTCAACTTCTTAGTTTTTGAAAATTAAATTAGGTATTGTTAGGGGTGTGCATCGGTCGGTTTGGACAGTTTTTGTCAGATTTTTCATGTTTAAAAATCGACCAATAGGCTCGGTTCGGTTGGTTTTTTTGCCACTTTCATTTGGCCAGTCAGTTCGGTTTCCTTCTGTGAATGTATTTTTGAAAACTAACCATTAACCTCGGTTTCCTTCAGTTAGGTCGGTCGGTTCGGTCTACGGTTTTTTTAGTACAACCCTAGGTATTGTGTCCAAATGGGGGAGCCAGAGCAAATTTTTTTTGAAATAAATAAAGTGAGAAATTTCTCACAATTAAACAAATGATCGTGGGAAATATTCATCTTTACATTACAATTTATACTCCTGTTTGTCAGAAATATAATGAGCAATAGTTTGGGGAATGAAATAACAAAATAAGTGAGAAATTTCTCACTAGTTTCTCACTAAATATTGAAAAACGAATGTGAGAAATTTCTCACAAAATAATGATCGTGGAAAATATTCCTCTTTATTGCAAGTTACTCTTGTTTGACAGAAATATTATGAACAATAGTTTTGAGAATTAAATAATAAAATAAGTGAGAAATTTCTCACTAATTATTCAAACGAATTCCAAAATGGAACCAAGAACTCCAATGATTCAATTCCGCAGATACAAAAGCTAACAATGATTATATTCATAATATAAGAACGACAACAAATTGTAAATTTAGTTTGCATAAATCATTCAAACAAGATAGAATATCAACCAAAAAAGGTTGTTGAGAAAAATAAGGAAAATGTCTTGAATTTAGGGATCATTATCTCCTTATCCATTACTGCATCAAATTTAGTTACCATAATCAATATTGTCTATATATATACAGTCAGGCTCTAAAGAGGGCGCCCACTCTTTATTAAAGAGAGGACCTCTATTTTGGTCGTCGGATCGTGTTTTCATTAATGGCAGTTTTGTCATTTCACAGTTTTTAAACACAATTCAACGGCCAAAACAGAGGTCCTCTCTTTAATAAAGAGAGGTGGCCCCCTTTAGAGAATCTTTGTATATATATATATATGGGATTTGCTAACCTACAACACATGAAGCTTTTAGTGATGAATAACAAGCTTTTAGCAACGAAATTTTTCATCCCTAAAAGTTGAAACCTTTAGTGACAAAAAATTCGTCACTAAAAACCTATTTTTCGTCGCTAAAGAGGCTGTTGTACGCTGCTAACCTACAACCATCATGTTGCAGGTTAGCAGCCCCCTATATATATTGTATATGTACCTTAAATTTAGGGATCATTATCTTCTTATATTTTAATGCATCAAATTCAGTTCCCATATTCAACTAGCTTGTACCCCATGCAATGTACGTGAGAAACATTATTAAAAGAGTAATGTTATGCTTCCCAAATTTCTATCCCAAAAGTGCTTCTCAATTGATGTGGCAGTGAGGCCAGGCAAATAACTTTCAATCAAAATTCAATTGATCCTACTATATTAGACCTGACCCCACTGCCACATCAATTGGGAATCACTTTTGAGATAGAAATTTGGAAAGCATAACATTACTCTTATTAATGGGATTTGCATTATTTTTGGATGAGAAAATCTCTCAATTAAATCATAACGGTTTTAAAACAGATACATATTAATGGGATTTGCATTATTTTTGGAAGAGAAAATCTCTCAAATTTTTTTTTTTACAACTGCAGCCTTCCATTTCCTCTGATTGATTAATGTACATTCATAAAGCAATAATGTAGAGGGAGTGAGAGTCTCTCCATTTTTCTTTGATCAATGCTACTACATTATATTTGACCAAAAAGCTTCCTTTTGTTTGTAACTGAAATCATTAAAGACTTATTACGTAAAACAATGATGGAGGGAGAAACACACCGGGTGGGGGGGGGGGGTGTGAGTTTTAAAGGGCAATTAGCAATTAAACCAAATTAAGGAAAGTATGGTGGTGTAAGTATAATTAGCAAAAATATTTGGAACAAGGTCCCCTCCTTGGTATTTTGACAATACCAGTAAAGGGACAGAAAGAGCGGGACAAGCTCATAACAGCACGCGAGAGACGTGAGTGAAATACCTGAAAATTTTCAAAATCAATCTCAAATTTTTACTTTCTGAATTCAAAATCATCATCAACATTCAACATTCAAGTAGGAATCTAAAGTTTGGAACTGAAGAATCATTCAAATCTGAAGAATCGAAACCCTAGGACTCCATTACTATCTGATACGATTTCTTCAAGCTTCCAACTGAAGAATCATCACCTTGATACAAAATGGGCAAAAAAGGCGAGCAAATTCATTTTAAGCACTAGCATTTGTTCGATTCAAACATATTTTACGGTTCTATTCTAGTTTTCGAAAAAAATTTTGGTTGAAAAAAAAAATCAGAACTCCTTAATATCTATGAACACTGCTTGCAATTACTTCATTACATATCAAAAATTGTTGTAATATCACAATATCATTCTCATCCTTGAATTGTTTAGGAAATATGTTTCTTGTAGACGTAAAAATAGCAGAAAATAATGGATCTCAGTACATTTATATGAAATTTTTACTGAAAACCACATTAGCTTGATATTATCCATATTTGTGTATATTATGTTGTGAAATTTCACAAGTTATTTTATGTGACAACATATAACTGATCGTGTTCGCATTATTAAACTTACACATGAACATGAACATCACTCTCTCTGAAAACTTAACTTGGTCTCAAAATTTCAAAAACTTATATCTACATGCTGGATAGTTGTGAAATATCACATACTCTTTTTTGTTTGAAAAGCATACTTGTTTTCAGTTTCTGTATTAAAACTTTTTAAATTTCACAAATTCAGTAATCATGTTCACATAATGTCAAAATGTTGATTAGTCGTAAAATTTTACAACTAATTTTTGTGTGAGAAGCATGCTTGTTTTCATTTTCTGTATATAAATTTGTAAAATTTGAAAATTTCACTGATCACATTCATATTAGAATCATAGTATGTCAAAATGTTGAATACTTGTGCAATTTTAACAACTAGTTTTTGTAGTTGAACGTGTAAAATTGCACTAATTTCTATGATCACATTCAAATTATAAACATAGATTATGAAAATGTTAAATACTTGTGAAATTTCACAACTATTGTTTGTGTCAAAAGAAGGCTTGTTTTCAGTTTCTGTAAATGAAATTATAAAATTTGAAAAATTCAGTGATCAAGTTCACATTATAAACATGGCATCATTTATGTCACAAACTGAACATGGTCTTATAATCTATCTTATATTAGAGAACAGTGTGGGTTCACCAAAAACTAATCCAACAGCCAAGAGTTCATACGTTTAACCACTTTTGATCTCAACCCTTAAAAGATTAAGAAGCATTTCAAATCCTTAGATTTTTTCATCCAATGGTCCAAAAGAATCCTCAAGTGTTCCGTAACATAACCTGTGATTTCAAGCCCTTAATTTTGCAACATTGCTGCTAATAACTTCTCTTTTCTCCATTACTCACGTAACTACCCCTTAATACGTCTCTCTCTCTCTCTCTCAACAAACTCCCTTACCCCCTCCCCTCTCTCTCTCTCTCTCTCTCGGTCACCACCACCACTACCACCACCCTTACCAATACTTGCCAGCGACGTAGACCACCACTGACGTCACATCCCATGGCCGGGATCATTCTCTCTGAGAGGCATGTTCTTTAATTTCTCACAAACTGACATGGGTGGAAAGGCAACCTACAATTGATTTTGCTGTTAACATCTCCTTTACTTTTCTTCTACATATTTTTCCCATGTTATTATCTCTCCCATTTTTTTGTAGAGGGGAAAAAATCAACAACAAAATTGAAGACCAAACCCAAAATGGACCTCTGAGAGAAAATCATGGGTTCAATGTGGGACATGTTGAGAATCAACAAGTTACTCTCAATATTCATATTAACTAACCAAGAGGCTAAGAAACACACCTGAGGTACAATAGCCAATGTGATACATACATACGTTTGTATGTTTTATGGTTCTAGTGTTTGATTTTGCTTCGTTGGTTGGTTTTTTTGCGCGCGCGCGCGCGCGTGTGTGTGTTTAATTTCCTTGATTTTTCTGCTCTGGGTGTTAATAGATGTGGCATGATGTTCTTTCTCTTTGGGAATTTATGCTCTAAATTACAATGCTTTTTTACATTCTCTTCAGTCTGTTCGAAAAGTTTTACATTGTATTCGGTTAATTTATTTATTTATATTTTTTTTATAGCTTGGAGACAGTTTCAAGCTACACAATGGTTTGATCCTATGCAATGCAATTAACTTTACTACTTTAGATTTGTGGGAGTCTAGCTCGATTGTACAACTGCTATAAATCATCAAAGTTTTGCTTTTTAGGTAAATCCATCAATTCATATGTTATGTGGGGTTTGGGCTGGCAGTGCCCTATTTATCAGACTGTCACTAATTTAGTGGGAGAGGGTGATTGAGCATTACTTAAGAGGCGCAACAACAGTGCCAGAAAAATCAGTTTGAGTAACAATCATAATTTGCAATCTTACATAATTGAGATATTTTTGAATTGGTTAGACTTCCTTCAAGTTTCTTTACTTTGGGCAATCGATTCAAAGTTTTTGGAAGTTGAATAATTTTTCCCCCAACAAATCAATCTTTCTAGCAGTGTAGTAGTAGTGTAGATGCCTCTCACTTGGCCAATACTAATATTTTAGATTTTTTGGATTAAAAAAAATTAAGTGGAATCTCTTCCTCTTCAAATTCCAAGCTCTTAGAATGCCATGAAGCTATTGTTGTTTGATTTCTTCTATTGTATTGAATGGTGTGCTTACATTACAATGGAAGTGTTAAACCACTGCCATCTTGACTCATATTTTCTTTCCTTTTGTCATTGGTTTATATGCTTGCCGACAAAGTTGGGAAAAGAAAATGAAACTTGGAATTCAAAAGAATTGACGTAATTGATCTTTTATTGCATTTGAATGAAGAGTAATGCTATGCTTACCAAATCCAAATCCCAAATTCACATCCCATATTTGATACAAATTTTAGGAAAATTATTGTTTTTCACGGGAGATATTTGATTCATCTACTAATTTTTCCTTTAGTTACTTCATTGGTGGTTTTAGATTCTAGCATCGAAAAATGTCATTGTTCTTGGAATTACTGGGTATTTGTTTTTGTATAGAGAAAGAAGAGGCAGTTGTGGTGATATTCTACCTCGATGGAGATCGAAATCAAAGCTTGGTTTAGACAATAGAGACAGAAGGTCAATATGTTTGGTTACCCTGGCATGGTTTGTTTGTACTATGTTATGACTTTATTTGATCAAAATCATTCTTTACTGTTATTGACTAATAGTATAATTTAGATCACATAGAAGCATTTTTGGTATAATGAAATTCTTTGCTTTCTTCTCCAAATCTCTTCAAGCATGTGGTGGGTAATGCCATATTACACTAGCTCTACACTACTTTTATAAGTATTTGAAACCCATTCAATAATTCAGGTTCACTTAAAATAAAATAAATAAAAAGAGCAATTCATGGTTTGTGCTTAGGAAATTCAATTTTTTTCAAAGTCGCATCTGTATATTTGTTATAGTTTTGCTTCATTATCTTTAAAATCAAGCATAGTTAGTCTTTGTTTCTCACATTAGTCTTGGTAGTTTACTTTGGATGATTAAAAAAAGTTGACTCATTTGGGTGTTGGTGCCATGAATAAAAACTGCCACCAAAACCGAACCGCAGACCATCTATTTCTCAGTACTCTCTCACTCCAAAAATTCTTCCCCCTTTTAAGCCAACCACCACCATAATCACCATTGTGACAGTCTCCGTAACCTCTTTTTTGTTAAGTTGTGGAGACTGATCACCTTTCGACCTTGAAGCCACTACGCTATTTCTTTATCAGTTTCAGGCCTATCGGAGCCGTTTGGGGTGTTTTCAGAGCAGTTCTGGGCCTGGCCCGTTTGGCAGATTTAGGTCAATGATTACTTGTATGAATACCTTCTCTCCGTCCCTTGTAAACCCTGGCAGCAGCAGATTAATAAAATACCTCTCTCTCTTTCCGTCGTGGAGTAGCACGATCATCCTGATTGTGTGAACCACGTAATATCTTTGTGTTGTTTCTTTGTTTTCGTGTATCTTGTGTTGTGTGTGTTCATCGATTTTTTACCTAACATTTTTTTGTTTCATTTAGCATATGCCTCAATTTTGCAGTTGGTTTGCATATAACCCCAACTGTTATATTATTGTTTTTTGTTTGGTTTATTCAGATATAGTCGGGTGAAGTAACGGGTCCACGAACATAGAAATCCCGAATTGGTTCTTCTCCACTAACTTTCTTAATTGTTTGTGCTTTAATCTTGGTTTTTCATTTCATTTGAAGAACTCTAAAAAATACGAATTCACTGTATATCTTCCGACTTTTTTTTTATTTTTTATTTTATTTTTAAATTAGAGCTATTACTTTTGCTTTCAGTTCTTTGTTGATTTTCGATTTCAATTGTTCATATCTATTCATCTCATGTGCTCTATTCTTTATTGGATTTGTATTATCTACATCTAATTTATGTTAAAAGTTATCACCTTAAGCTTGAAGTGTCTGCTAATATACAAAAGAAATTATGCTTCACATACTCTGGCATTTGTGAGAGGCACATATGGTGTTCATGTTTTTACTTTTTTTTTGGCTGATCATTTTTGCTTCAAGGCGGTGTTTTTCTGATTTACTGTGCCCTTTGTTTTTATATCCTGTTTTACTCAGTTTATTAAATTATAGGGTTCGGTAATACTTAGCTTTATTGGCAACATTTCTTTGATCTTGCTTTTAGTGTTGAGCTCTATACATGAAGTTCCATAGTTTATATTACAACCAGATTTGGTGCTTTTGTTATTGGTTATTGTAAAAATTATGAAAATGTGTTGAGGTAGGAGCATCTAGGGACAATAGAAATTTGACTAAAAGAAATGGTTAAATGATCAAGTAGGAGCTATAGAATGATCAGTTTAAAGATTATAGATTGATCAACCATTTGGTCTGGCTTCTTTCCTTTTTGATAGGCTTGCAATTTCAAACCCCAAATTTTGTTCCCAAGTAGTTTAACGGTTGCATCATATGTGTGCCAATCGGTGACTCGGTGCTACCACGTGCCATTGCGTGTAGTACAACTGTCAAAGTATTTGGGAAATAAATGTTTGAGTTCTAATATGGGAAGTAAAGCATTACTATTTATATAAAGACCCATATAAGTATACACTTAAACAACTAATCGTAAAATTTCCCTCTTTGACAGATAAATGTGTCCTTTAGGTTTGGAATAGTGACTAAGGACTTTTTTTTAGGTCCTAATTTGAGTTGTTCTTAAATGACATAGACAACTAAGTTCAAATTTTTTCGGCCATTCGAATGACATGGATTACTTTATGCAAAGGATTATATATATAGCTTAATTTAAAAAAATAAAAAAATAAAAAAATTGGGCCGTGCCCGCGAGCACGGGTATGTACTAGTAAACATATATTTTTTGATCTCTTAGACATGGAAAGCCCTGGAATGAAGAATGCAATTGGGAAGGCCATGCTGAGAATAGCTTTTGATGATCTGCAGTTCAGTTCCCAGGGTGTTATATTATTAGATCTCTTTGACATGAATATAATATGTGAAGAGCTAAATTAAGTTGAGAAATTTCACAAAAAATTTTAATCCAAACTTCAAGTTGATAAATGTAAAAAAAAAAAAAAAAAAAACACAATTTGTGAGTTATACATATAAAAAGGACTGAGCTACAGAGTCACAATTTGTGAGTTATACATATGAAAAGGATTGAGCTACAGAGTCTGTTATTATTTTTATTATTTATTATATATTATTATTATTATTATTATTTTACATATTGCAGCTATTGCAAACAAACCACAATGTCCTCCAAGTCCAAAAACCCACTACCATCATACTGGTACACATTTGTTGGAATGGTATCATTCATGGAAACTTTAGAGCTGAAGGAAGACCATACTGAGGAGCTTAAAAAGACACCATTCTGGTTCATATTTCAAGTATTAATCAACAAGAAAATAAAATAGCCAAGCAAAAAGGATGGACTATCTGAAAGAATAATTGAACAATACAGAGCATCAGACAGAACATTGGAAATAGGCCCAACTTTCATACCAATCACTACAAAAGAAATAAAGCTCATCTTTGGCATCTTCTCAGGGGATAAAAGGATTAATCTGAAATACAACAAAAGGCAAGCCACACCATTTGTAAGAAGAAGATTCAAAAAAACTAGAATCACTCCTAACAATATTAAAGTAGCAATTAGAAAGGCAATCAGAGGAAAATTAACAAATTACATTGAAGATGTTACGAGACTCCTGTGCCTACTTCTATGTGTCCTCGTCCTCTATACAACAACTGGCAGCACTGTCAAATGGGGATTTATAAAATACATTGAAAACATCGAAGAAATGAGGGACTACGCATGGGCGGACTCCATTCTATTCAGATTGTTACAGTCAATTGAATCATCATATGGAGAACCTTCTAAGGTTACAGGATGTGTGATGCTGCTACAGGTATAAATTCTTCTACACAAACAAATAAAAAATAAAAAAATGTATGACATTTTCACACTATTGTTGTTTTTGAATACAGTATTGGCTCTGTGAACACACCAGTGTCATAGCACCATCAACAAAGCGTAATGTACCAAGATTTCTGAGATGGAGTTTGCTAAAGTTGAATAGGGCACTCAGAGAAACACACTTTTTAGATATTGATGAAAAAATGGTTAGTAAACAAAAAACATAATATTAGCAGCCACATAAATTATGATAAATTTCACAACAATCTGATTTGGTAACTGAATTGTCCAATATATCCTTGTAGGTTAAACAAGAAGAAATAAGGACCATAGTGCCTGACGTAAATGCTTATGGACACATTATGTGGGAATTTCTTCCAAGTTCATCAGACGATAACGGCCAACACACTTCTAATGAAGAGACAGAACCAGATGAGAGTCAGGAAGACAGTGAAGATGAAGATATAGAAATACACCTAGAAATTGAGGATCATGATGCTGTCCATTTGGGGTCTGACAAAGAAACTGAAAGTGTGGAGAAATCAATTGACATTCATACCCCGAGGTTTTATAAAATCCACGACCAAATAACAGACAGTGATGAATATTCTATAGAGATCATGGACACAATGGAAGATGATGTTGATATGGTAGAAGTGTTAGACAAATCATTGGATTCAAGTACTATACCTGAAACTCCAATACCTGAATCATGCATCTCGTTCTATCAAGAACGTTTGAATACCTATTCCTCAACTCCAGAATTTAAGAAGAGATTTGCAAAAATAACAGCATCTTTTCACCCAGATAGACTAACACAAGATTCAAGACCTCGAGCATTGCTCAAGGAAAATGAAGATCTCCAGAAAAAGATTGAATCCTACATTAGAAATGAGATGAAATAGAAGGAGTAAATGGCATTGAAAACCCAAAAACTGAAAGCCTCCTATTGCAGATTCAAAAGCTCAACTATGAGAACAATCTGCTCAAAATTGAGATAACTACCAAGGACTCAACTACCAATAGGAACCTAGTATGATGCTCTTGTGGGTGAGCGGGTAAATTGTGTGAACGGGTGGCTTGTGTGATTGGTCTATTCTGTTTGATCCTAGCAATTCTTATGTCGACGTGGTTGTTCATTGCTTTTGAGCCTTTATTATTTCTGTCATATTGTATACTTCCCCGTGTGTTATTTTTGATATAGGTACCACTGGTAGCAGTCAAATTGGAGCACATTAGAGTACCATGTGGGTTTGAGTTATTTGGGTCCTAGTCGTGTAAATAAATATAAATGTAATTTTGGGTACTCAAGTGTAATTATTTTTGTTGTTTTAAAATATACTTGGCTATTTACAATTTTAATGCAATTATTTATATTATTTTGTAAGCGAATTTTCGGGGCGTGATAATTTGGTATCAAAGTCTGTACCCAGCCGGAATGTAGGAATTAGTTCCACAACTCCTAGGGGAATCGATAAGGATAGTACTATCTATTTTTTTCCACTTGGATTTTTGCCTCTACAAAAAAAATAATTAAAATTTTCAAGTTGTTTGTCAAAATATTTATACTTTAATTTCGCGGAAATTCGTTTTAAGGAGGGTAGGATGTAATACCCCGTATTTTATTTTCGCATTTTAATAAATAAAAAATATGCCAGATTTGAAATTTGTACAGTATTATTTTTACCTGTGTGCATGAATCATCGCGTGAGCTCAGCGCACGAAAGGAACTCTCATGTTAAACTTGGAGCCAAAGAATTCAATGCACAGTGTGTACATGAGTAATGTGTGTGTTAGTGTGTATTGTGTGTTTTTGCTTGGTACCCAAACATTGTATTTCTATAAATGAACACCTACCCCCCAACCATTCTCTTCAAAACTCTCAACAACTCTCTTTCTCTCCACTGTCTGTCTGTCTGTCTGTCTGTCTGTCTCTCTCTCTCTCTCTCTCTCTCTCTCTCTCTCTCTCTCTCTCTCTCGTTAAACACACACACACACACTCACACACACACACATGCATATAGTTACATAAATACTCACACAACCATATATATTCAGAGAGTTTGGGAATTTCTCAACATTATTTTTTAGGTACAGGGTTGTACACAATATGCTCTTAAATCTCCGGAGTATTTTCTCGTCATCCCTATTTGTACTCTCTTTGCTTATGCTGTGTTTCTATTGGAATCTATGTCTTTTGGTTAAATGTTAATAAAATATTATTTTGGTTAAATGCTATGGAAGTGAAGGGTACATGAGCATTGAGCACCTACCAAAATCCAATAGGCCTCAGGGACCGAGAAATGGTGACGAGTGAGGTGAGGTTGGTGTCTCTTATTGCTATGTTACCAAGAGGAACCGAGTATGATACTCTTGTGGGTGAGCGGGTAAATTGTGTGAACGGGTGGGTTGTGTGATTGGTCTATTCTGTTTGATCCTAGCAATTGTAATGTCGCCATGGTTGTTCATTTTACTTTTGAGCCTTTATTATTTCTGTCATATTGTATACTTCCCCGTGTGTTATTTTAGATACAGGTACCACTGGTAGTAGTCAAATTGAAACACAGTAGAGTACCATGTGGGTTTGAGTTATTTAAGTCCTAGTTGTGTAAATAAATTAAAATGTAATTTTGGGTGCTCAAGTGTAATTATTTTTGTTATTTTAAAATACACTTGTCTATTTACAATTTTAATGCAATTATTTATATTATTTTGTAAGCGAATTTTTGGGGCGTGATAATTTGGTATCAAAGCTTGTACCCAACTGGAATGTAGGGCTTAGTTCCACATCGCCTGGGGGAATTGATGAGGATAGTACTATTTATTTTTACAACTTGGATTTTTGTCTCTACAGAAAAAAAATAATAAAAATTTTGAAAATTTCAAGATGTTTGCCAAAATGTTTATACTTTAATTTCGCAAACGAAATTCTTTTTATGGAGGGTAGGATGTAATACCCTTTGTTTTATTTTCGCATTTTAATAAAAAAAAAAATACCAGATTTGAAATTTGTGTTGGGTTTGTGAAGTCTGATCCAATCTGATACCGGGGGTTCGGGGGGCGGGCCCCCCAAGTTGGAGGATGGACAGTTCACTTTGGAAAAAAATTCATACAAATGATAATCCTGCAGATATGTTTACCAAGGTGGTCACTGTGGAGAAGCTGAAGAAATGTTCAGCTTCTATTTGTCTTCAAGATTAGAAGACAATGATTTCTCACACCGGCACTATTTGTTTTCGATGGAGGTGACAGCGGTTTCTTTCTCACTCAGATCAGTCTTCAAGTGGGAGATTGTTGGGTTTGTGAAGTCTGATCCATCTTCTCTAACGGCCCGAAGTGCGCCGAATTTTATTTCGGACCAAGGGTATTTTAGTAATTTTCAGTGTAACCCTACTGGGATATATTATCCCTTGTATGTGCAACCGCAATATGTAGAGAGCTGCGTTCTTTGAGAGAAAATCTGTAACCCTATTTCTTGATTATAGTGAACTGGTGTGAGAGGCTGTGGACATAGGCAATTTGACCGAACCACAAGGTATATCTTGTGTTGTGATTTGTCTGTTTATTATTTTCTGTGTGTGTTTGCATTGTGTGTTACAGGTCATATTCGCAACAATTGGTATCAGAGCAAGGTTTTAGACCAGTGACTTATAATGGCAGAGGAAGGGAAGGTTAAGATTGAGAAGTTCAATGGTTCGAACTTTGCTTTCTGGAAGATGCAGATTGAAGATGTGCTATACCAGAAAGATCTATACCTACCTATCGAAGGCACGAAACGAGCAGATATGAAAGACGAAGATTGGGCTGTACTAGATCGTAAAGCCCTAGGAACCGTATGATTGAGTTTGTCAGCATCGGTTGCTTCGAACATCGCGAAGGAGAAGACGACAGCAGGGTTGTTCGCAGCCCTAGAGAAGATGTACGAAAAGCCCTCTGCATCCAATAAAGTCTATTTGATGAAGAAGTTGTTCAATCTAAAGATGGCAGATGATGCTATCGTTGCCGAACATTTGAACGAGTTCAATACCATAACGATCCAATTGGAGTCTGTGAAAATTGTATTTGATGATGAGGTAAAAGCCTTATTACTTCTGTCAAGTTTGCCAGACAGTTGGAATGGACTGGTCTTGGCAGTAAGCAATTCATCCGGGTCCTCGGTGCTAAAATTTGAAGATGTGGCTGGATTTGTTTTGGGAGAAGAAGCTCGTAGGAGATCTTCAGGGGAAGACTCAACTTCTGGTTCAGCATTAAATGCAGAAGAAAGAGGCAGAAAATTGAACTGGGGCAACAACAAAAATTGGAACAATGGTTCTCGTGGGAGATCAAAATCGAGAAAAGGGAGATCAAAATCTCGCAGACGTCATAAGAAATCAGCTGAATGCTGGGATTGTGGTGAAAAAGGGCACTACAAGAGAGATTGCAAAAATCTGAGAAAGCAGCAGAATGGCAACAATCAAGGGGGTAGGAACACCGCAAACATTGCTGAAGATGAGGATAGTGATGCCTTGATTTTTGTACCAGATTCTCGCAGTGAGTCATGGATTGTAGACTCGGGAGCTTCATTCCATGCCACCCCACGCATGGATGTCCTTCAGAATTATGTGCAGGGAAATTTCAGAAAAGTCTATTTAGGTGATGACGAGGCTTGCAATATTGTTGGGAAGGGTGATGTGCAGATTACTCAAACCAATGGGACCGTGTTAAATTTGAAGGATGTCAGCTATGTGCCTAGTCTGACAAGGAACTTGATTTCGGTTGGGCAGCTGTCAGGAACTGGAGTGGTAACGTCATTCACGGCAGATACTTGGAAGATGAGCAAAGGGGCCATGGTTTTGGCTCGTGGTAAGAAAGAAGGCACCCTCTATGTCTCCTCCGGTACCTACAGTAGCATAACAGTGGCGTCGTCTGGAATTGATGCTAGTACATGGCATAGAAGACTTGGTCACATGAGAGAGAAAAGGAATGAAGGTGATGATGAAGGAAGGGAAACTACCTGGGTTGAAGTATCTTGATCTGGGCTTTTGTGAAGATTGAATTTTGGGAAAATAGAAGAAAGTCAGTTTTACCAAGGTGGCAAGGACTCCAAAATCAGAATGATTGGAATTGGTCCATACTGATGTATGGGGATCATCTAAGGTACCTTCTCTTGGTGGCTCTCGCTATTTTGTCACTTTCATAGATGATGCTACTAGAAAATTGTGGGTGTATTTCATAAAGCATAAATCTGATGTGTTTGGTACTTTCAAGAATTGGAAAGCTTTGGTTGAAATGAGACGGGGTTAAAGCTAAAGTGTCTCAAGTCCAATAATGGTGGTGAGTACTGTGATGATGAATTTGAGTCATATTGTGCTGCAAATGGCATTAGAAGACTGAAAACAATCCCGAGGAAGCCAAGGCAGAATGGAGTGGCTGAGCGCATGAATAGGACAATCCTAGAGCGTGCAAGGAGCATGAGAATAAATGCTGGGCTACCTAAGCAATTTTGGGCTGATGCAGTTAACACTGCCGTGTATTTGATCAATAGGGGACCTTCAGTTGCTTTGAATTATGGTTTGCCAGAAGAGTCTTGGACTGGAAAAGAGGTAAATCTCTCTCATCTTCGCATTTTTGGTTGCACTGCTTATGTACACGTTGAACTTGAGAACAGGGGTAAGCATGATCCTAAGTCTAGGAAGTGTTACTTCATTGGCTATGGCACTGATAGTTATGGGTATAGACTGTGGGACTTTAAAAAATAGAAAACAGTGAGGAGTATGGATGTAGTGTTCAATGAGTCTGTTTTGTACAAAGATAGACTTGGTCATCAAAAGGAGAATACTAAAAATTCAGATTTTGTAGAGTTTGAGGAGATTTCAGATAAGAATGTTTTGAAGACCCAAGATGTGAACATATAACCTACACCGCAGGAAGAACCACAAACTCCCCCTCTGAGGAAGTTTACTAGAGTTAGTAAGCCTGTAATGCGCTATTCACCTTCAATGAATTTTTTGTTATTAACTGATTGTGGTGAGCCAGAATGTTTTGAGGAAGCTTTACAGGTTGAGACTAGGGAGAAGTGGGAGCATGCCATGGATGATGAGATGTATTCTCTTTCATCAAACCAGACGTGGGATCTTGTCCAGTTGCCAAAGGGGAAGTCAACTTTGCACAACAAATGGGTTTATAGAATAAAGGAAGAATCTGATGTGAGCAATCGGTACAAGGCAAGGTTGGTAGTAAAAGGGTTTCAGTAAAAACCAGGTATTGACTACACAGAAATTTTTTCTCCTGTTGTTAAAATTTTTCTACTATCAGATCTGTGCTAAGTATTGTAGCAGTTGAGAACTTGCACTTGGAACAATTGGACGTCAAAACCGCCTTCCTCCATGGTGATTTGGAGGAGGACATTTATATGCATCAACCACAAGGCTATGTGGTGAAAGGGAAAGAGAATTTGGTATGTAAGCTTAAGAAGAGTCTATATAGGTTGAAACAGGCCCCAAGGCAGTGGTATAGAAGGTTTGACACTTTTATGGCAAAAGCTGGTTTTACTAGATGTCATTCAGACCATTGCTGTTATTTTAAGAAGCTTGCTACATCGTATCTCATATTGCTTTTGTATGTAGATGATATGCTTGTTGCAGGATCAAGCATGGAAGAGATTTCAAATCTCAAGGCATAGTTGTCCAAGGAATTTGCTATGAAGGATTTGGGAAATGCGAAGAAAATTCTTGGGATGAGAATCAGCAGGGACAGGGTAAACAAGAAGTTGGAACTATCACAGGCAAAATATGTGGATAAGGTTCTGAAAAGGTTTAATATGGAAAATGCTAAACCAGTTAGCACTCCTTTGGCAAGTCACTTCAGACTTTCCAAAGATCAAGCAGCAGTCACAGATGAAGACCGTAAGTACATGGCTAGAGTACCTTACGCATCAGCAGTAGGCAACTTGATGTATGTTATGGTCTGTACAAGGCCAGACATTGCTCATGCAGTGGGAGTAGTGAGCAGATTTATGGCAGATCCAGGCAAGGAGCATTGGGAAGGTGTTAAGTGGATTCTGAGGTACCTTAGAGGCACTAAAGATGCGGCATTATGTTATGATGGTTCAGACATTCGTATTCAGGGCTATGTGGATTCAGATTTAGCAAGGGATATTGACAACATAAAGAGCACTACGGGGTATGTGTTTACTTTGGGCAGTGCAGCAGTCAGTTGGGTCTCTAGGCTACAGAAAATTGTAACCATCTCCACGACAGAGGCAGAGTGTGTGGCAGCCACTGAGGCTTGCAAAGAAATGGTATGGTTGAGGAATTTAAGGAAAGAAATTGGTAAGGAACAAGAGGGGGGTTCTCAGTTGTTCAGCGATAGTCAAAGTGCAATTCATCTTGCAAATAATTCAGCTTTTCACTCGAGAACCAAGCACATCGACATCAAGTATCATTTCATTCGCTCACTTTTGGAGAATGGACAGTTCACTTTGGAGAAAATTCATACAAATGATAATCCTGCAGATATATTTACCAAGGTGGTCACTGTGGAAAAGCTGAAGAAATGTTCAGCTTCTATTTTGTTGGCCCAAATGTGGAAACCTTAGAGGGGGGGTGAATAAGGTTTTAGCGGAAATTAACCTTTTAAAAACTTAATTGCAAATTAAACACAATCACAAATAATAAAGTAAAGAGATAAGGGAAGAGACACTTGCAAACCGAGTTTTCAAGTGGTTCGGCAATCGCACCCCGCGGCCTACGTCCACCCCTTAAGAACACCTCTTGAGGATTCCTTTAATCCGATCTACTTCACGGGTGTAGACCAAACCGTTACAAGAGCCTTCAATCTCTCCCAAAGAAGAAAACCTCTTCTTTGCACACAAGGGTTACTAACCCTCACTCTTTACAATTGATTTGGGTACAAATGATAACTCTCTCTCTAGAGTGGATAATACAATTTGAATCTCACACAATAACTCCTTAGTGAGTAGATAATACAAATAAAAGCTCACTACAATTTACTCTCAAAGAAATACAAATCAAATACTAGAGCAAATTGATTTTTCACTCAAACTAGGGCTCAAATGGGAATGATGATTAAACAAGATGTTTGAATGATTAGGTTGATGTTCTTACATGTTTATGACCCTTAAAAACATCCCTATATATAGATTTTTAAAGATTATAGCCGTTGGAAGTGATTGGGTATATTTAAAGCAACATTTGGAGAGTTAGAAAATTAGCCGTTATGTGTTTCAGCACAGTCCAGTCGACTGGATCGAGGGTTCAGTCGACTGGGAAGTTTATAGCAGTGAAGAGGCCATTTCAGGGCTGTCCAGTCGACTGAAAAGTTCACCCAGTCGACTGATTCTATAAACCAGTCGACTGGACCCTTAAAAAATCAGTCGACTGATTTTAAGCAGATTTTGGCAGACTGACACCTCTTTACTAAAACGGCCATAACTCCCTCTACAAAACTCGTATTCGCGATCCGTTTGAAGATTCGGAAACTAGATTCAAATACCTTTCCAACCATATAAAACTCAAGATCTAATTCCTTACCAATTGGATCAGGTTTGCATTTAAAGTTGACCTATCTGCGTAAAGGTACTTTCTTTTGACTTAGCCACTTGAAAGCTTTTGTGAAATGAATTTAATTGAGTGGTCTAAGTATGTTTAGGTCCTTGAACATATTTTAAAGTGTGTGAGCAAGGATTCTAAAGTCCAATTAAAGTTACTTGAGCCCCTATGAGTGATTGATCAAAATGCTTACACGTAAATCCTAATCTTCAACCAAGGATGAAAAAATCTTCAAGACTTCAAGCTTGATCCTTGTTGAGCTCCCTCACTCTTGGACTTCACCACATGCTATCTCATGATCTCAAGCAAAGTTAGAACATTTAAGTACATGAATCAAGAGATTAGCGTAATGAAAATGACATGATAATTGATTAAAATAGAACCAATGAAAGTATGCAATTATCACTAGATTTGTCATCATCAAAACAAAACAAAATTAATGCCTTAAATAAATTCAAGGCTAACAATTTCCCCCTTTTTGATGATGTCAAAACATGCAATAGAGATATAGTAATTAAAGCACAATAAGTGTCATTTTCATGTTATCATTCAAAGTAACAAGAATTCCAAAGTATGAGTCCAAGAATGATAACTTTCTAAAAACATTCTCCCTTTCAAAAGTTCTATCATTTTCATATTCTCTCTAGCATTTTCCCGCTTTTAAAGATCTTCTCTATTCATTTTCCCCCTTTTTGACAACAACAAAAAGATTGGGGATTGGAACTAAAAGTTCCCCCTCAAAATATGCAATAGAATGATACAAAGGAAAACTCAAGTTAACAAATCATGGAAGCAATAAGATACCAAATTGCCAAAATATGGTACCAAAAGTAACTAAAGTGAGCATAATATCATGATACCAAGAAATCAAGCAAACTAAAATAATAATATGTTCCCCCTCAACATATGCATATACGAATGAATACCAATTATAGGATCAACATTATGCATTTTCTCCTTAGGAGGATGTGATTACTTATGAACATCAAAACAACGTGTCATTCAAAAAGCAAGCATGATTTCACAATCAACACAAATTAATGTGATACACAAAACATGATTAGCATGCTATCAACATCAAGAGGAATATCAAAACAAAATAAATTGAAAAACCAAACATGATTTCAAAATTAATCTAACCTACTCCTACTAGGTTTAAGGTAAAAGATTTAACCATTATCCAAGCACCTCGTGGATGCAACATTTGTTGAGGAAGTAGGAGAGGATCCTTTCACAACCCAAATCATGTTAATTTTCTTTCAAAATGAACATTTGTAATTAACATGCCCCTTTTTCATGCAATAATGACAAGTTACATGGGGAAGGGTCTCATTTGAGATTGATGTCTTGACAAAGAAACTCTTGTGAGCATTTTGAGAATTTGAAGTAGAGGATATGGATTTTACGAAGAAGTTTTTGTACTTCTTTTCCTTGTGTGTGGGATTAAATCCCAAACCGGCTTTGTCAAACACACATTTTTGCTTTCCCAAAAGCATATTCAAATTTTGTTCACCTTGTGTGATTTTTGCCAAAGTTTTTGTCAAATCATCCACCTCCTTTCTCAACTCAACCTTTTCTTTTTCAATAAGTTCACTTGAAGGTTGATTGGTTGAAACAAGCTTTTCTTTTCTCAAAATTTCATTTTGAGATTTTAACTCATCTAATTGCTTTTTCAACTCCAAATTTTCTTTTTCAAGCTCATTTGAAGATTGTGCTCTTAAAACATGTTTTTCATTTTCAATCTTCAAAGATTCATTTTGGGATTTTAAAGTATTTAACTCATTTGAAAGTTTAGAAAAATTCTTTTTAAGAGTTATATATTTAGATCCCAAATTCTCCAATTCCTCATGTAACTCCTCAAAAGCACATTGAAGCTCATTATAGTTAGGAGATTCAACAATAGAGGGAGGATTAGAGTTTACCAAATTCTCTTGTGCACCTACTTGGTCACATGAGTCGTCATCGGATGAATCATCATCATCCCAAGTGGCATCTTTTGCCATTTTCTCATTCTTATCATCTTCTTCATTGGCAAATAGGCACACTCTTTCTTCTTCACAAATTTGGTTAGTAGTAATGTGAACATTTTCTAAACATAACCAAATTTCCTTTGCACTAGTGCATGAACGAATTCTATTATATGAATTATCATCCAAAGAATTGTATAGAATTTTCATAGCTCTAAGATTCAATAGAAAGTTATTTTGATCACTTTCATTCCATTCAATCTTTGGTTTAGAAGAAAACCCATTTTTGACAATGTTCCAAAGATTTATGTCAAGTGATATAAAATAAATTTCTATTCTCCTCTTCCAATGATCATACTTATGATCTTTCAACGATGGAGGAGTTGTAATGCAATAACTTTCTTGAAATTTTGTTTCCATAGAACTTGACTCAACATTTTGAAAATCATTGGAGTCATTTAAAGAGCAAGAAGTGGAGGTTATCCCATTTTCGATTGCCATGAGGCAAAGATTGACGATCTCATCTTCATTTGAGTCGTCGCCCGATGATTCACTCTCGGATCTACTTTGAGTGGCCTTCATTGCCTTCTTCTTGCATTGTTCATCTTTAGTAAGCTTCTTTCCCAATTTTTCTTTCTTTAGAAATTTTGCGAATTTTTGGGTGATCAAAGCCAAAAATTGACAAGCACGGGTATTTTTATTTCTTTAAAGATCATGATTCATTCTCATGATCTTTTCCCATTTTCTTTGAGCTTGAGGACTTCAAGGCCATGTCTCCTCTTTTGATCTCCTTTTTCTTGTCTTCTTCGACAAGCACGGCTAACTCCATTTCATGGGTAATGAGTGATCCCATGAGTTGTTCAATTGACAAATTTGTCAAATCTTTTGCTTCCCGGATAGCCGTGACCTTCGGTTTCCATTGCTTTGGTAAAGCCCTAAGAATTTTCTCAACAATTTCTTCATTAGCATAAACTTTACCAAGATTTTTTAAGCTATTGATGATAGTTGTAAAACGGGTAGACATATCACCAATAGACTCAAAAGGCAACATTTTGAACATTTCATAAGATTGAACAAGCAAATTAATTTTTGACTTTTTGACTTGGTTTGTTCCCTCATGAGTCACTTCAAGTTTATCCCAAATTTCTTTTGCGGATTCGCAAGATGAAATTCTATTGTACTCATTTGGGTCTAAACCGCAATATAATAAATTCATTGCCATAGCATTCAATTTTATGAGTTTCTTATCGGCATCATTATATTCATCTTCCGTTTTTGAAATAGTAATACCATTTGAAATTTTTGTAGGAAGATGAGGCCCTTTGACCACTATTTGCCATAAATCAAAATCTTGAGAAATCATATAGATTCTCATTCTATTTTTCCAATAAGCATAATTTGATCCATTAAAACACGGTGGTCTATTTGCCAAGTGACCCTCACTATAATGAATGCGGGAAGTGTTGGTTTCCATTTGGATCTTAACTCAAATTTTTCAAAAACTTTTTGAAAATAGAAGAGCCGAAGCTCTGATACCAATTGTTGGCCCAAATGTGAAAACCTTAGAGGGGGGGTGAATAAGATTTTAACGGAAATTAACCTTTTAAAAACTTAATTGCAAATTAAACACAATCACAAATAATAAAGTAAAGAGATAAGGGAAGAGACACTTGCAAACCGAGTTTTCAAGTGGTTCGGCAATCGCACCCCGCGGCCTACGTCCACCCCTCAAGAACACCTCTTGAGAATTCCTTTAATCCAATCTACTTCACGGGTGTAGACCAAACCGTTACAAGAGCCTTCAATCTCTCCCAAAGAAGAAAACCTCTTCTTTGCACACAAGGGTTACTAACCCTCACTCTTTACAATTGATTTGGGTACAAATGATAACTCTCTCTCTAGAGTGGATAATACAATTTGAAGCTCACACAATAACTCCTTAGTGAGTAGATAATACAAATAAAAGCTCACTACAATTTACTCTCAAAGAAATACAAATCAAATACTAGAGCAAATTGATTTTTCACTCAAACTAGGGCTCAAATGGGAATGATGATTAAACAAGATGTTTGAATGATTTGGTTGATGTTCTTACATGTTCATGACCCTTAAAAACATCCCTATATATAGCTTTTTAAAGATTATAGCCGTTGGAAGTGATTGGGTACATTTAAAGCAACATTTGGAGAGTTAGAAAATTAGCCGTTATGTGTTTCAGCACAGTCCAGTCGACTGGATCGAGGGTTCAGTCGACTGGGAAGTTTATAGCAGTGAAGAGGCCATTTCAGGGCTGTCCAGTCGACTGAAAAGTTCACCCAGTCGACTGATTCTATAAACCAGTCAACTGGACCCTTAAAAAATCAGTCGACTGATTTTAAGCAGATTTTGGCAGACTGACGCCTCTTTACTAAAACGGCCATAACTCCCTCTAAAAAACTCGTATTCGCGATCCATTTGAAGATTCGGAAACTAGATTCAAATACCTTTCCAACCATATAAAACTCAAGATCTAATTCCTTACCAATTGGATCAGGTTTGCATTTAAAGTTGACCTATCTGCGCAAAGGTACTTTCTTTTGACTTAGCCACTTGAAAGCTTTTGTGAAATGAATTTAATTGAGTGGTCTAAGTATGTTTAGGTCCTTGAATATATTTTAAATTGTGTGAGCAAGGATCCTAAAGTCCAATTAAAGTTACTTGAGCCCCTATGAGTGATTGATCAAAATGCTTACACGTAAATCCTAATCTTCAATCAAGGATGAAAAAATCTTCAAGACTTCAAGCTTGATCCTTGTTGAGCTCCCTCACTCTTGGACTTCACCACATGCTATCTCATGATCTCAAGCAAAGTTAGAACATTTAAGTACATGAATCAAGAGATTAGCATAACGAAAATGACATGATAATTGATTGAAATAGAACCAATGAAAGTATGCAATTATCACTAGATTTGTCATCATCAAAACAAAACAAAATTAATGCCTTAAATAAATTCAAGGCTAACATATTTGTCTTCAAGATTAGAAGACAATGATTTCTCACACCGGCACTATTTGTTTTCGATGGAGGTGACAGCGATTTCTTTCTCACTCAGATCAGTCTTCAAGTGGGAGATTGTTGGGTTTGTGAAGTTTGATCCATTCTAATACCAGGGGTTCGGGGGGCGGGCCCCTTCCGAGTTGGACGAGCAGTAATTTAGTAATTTTTGGACCGAGGGTATTTTAGTAATTTTTAGTGTAACCCTAGTGGGATATATTATCCCTTGTTTGTGCAGCCGCAATATGTAGAGAGCTGCGTTCTTTGAGAGAAAATCTGTAACCCTATTTCTTGATTATAGTGAACTGGTTTGAGAGGCTGTGAACATAGGCAATTTGGCCGAACCACAGGAAATATCTTGTGTCGTGATTTGTCTGTTTATTATTTTCTGTGTGTGTTTGCATTGTGTGTTACAGGTCATATTCGCAACAATTTGTACAGTATCATTTTTACCTGTGTGCATGCATCATCGCGTGAGCTCAACACACGAAAGAAACTCTCATGTTAAACTTCGAGCCAAAGAAATCAGTGCACAGTGTGTGCATGTATAATATGTGTGTTAGTGTGTATTGTGTGTTTGTGCTTGGTGCCCAAGCATTGTATTTCTATAAATGAACACCTACTCTCCAACCATTCTCTTCATAACACTCAACAACTCTCTTTCTCTCCACTGTCTTTCTGTCTCTCCCTCTCTCTCTCTCTCTCTCTCTCTCTCTCTCCCTCCCTCCCTCTCTCTCGTTAAACACACACACAGACACTCACATATAGTAACATAAATACTCACACAACCATATATATTCAGAGAGTTTGTGACTTTCTCAACATTATTTTTTATGTACAGGGTTGTATACAATATGCTCTTAAATCTCCGGAGTATTTTATTGTCATCCTTATTTGTACTCTCTTTGCTTATGTTGTCTTGCTTAGGTGAGCGGGTTAATTGTATGAATGGGTGGGTTGTGTGATTGGTCTATTCTGTTTGATCCTAGCAATTCTTATGTCGTCATGGTTGTTCATTGTACTTTTGAGCCTTTATTATTTCTGTCATATTGTATACTTTCCCGTGTGCTATTTTAGATGCAGGTACCACAGGTAGCAGTCAAATTGGAGCACATTAGTACCATGTGGGTTTGAGTTATTTGGGTCCTAGTCGTGTAAATAAATTTAAATGTAATTTTGGGTACTCAAGTGTAATTATTTTTGTTGTTTTAAAATACACTTGGCTATTTACTATTTTAATGCAATTATTTATATTATTTTGTTAGCGAAATTTTTTTTTTTTTTGGGGGGGGGGGGGGGGGGGGGCGTGACAATTTGGTTTCAAAGCCTATACCCAGCCGGAATGTAGGACTTAGTTCCACATCGCCTGGGGGAATTGATGAGGATAATACTATATATTTTTACTACTTGGATTTTTGTCTCTACAAAAAAAAAATTGAAAATTTCAAGTTGTTTGTCAAAATATTTATACTTTAATTTTGCGGACGAAATTCTTTTTAAGGAAGGTAGGATGTAATACCCCGTATTATATTTTCGCATTTTAATAAAAAAAAAATACCAGAACAGCAAGGTCGAATGGGCTATTTCAACCCTTCTCTATCCTTTACAATTCTGAGGATAAAACCCCTCTTTTCCTTATATGCTGTGTCATATCTTGGACAGAACAGCAAATGCAGTTGAACTAAAAGCTACATGGGGAAGTTTCTTGATTAGCAGAGATCTATTTTTTGGAAACACTCTCAGTGTTAAGTCTTATGGTGAACTTTATCTTCCTAACAAATTTTCAAGATAATTTGGGCTCACCCAATCAATTCCTTTCCCAATTAGAAGCCAAGCCAATACCTTTATGGCTTATAAGATAACTTCAAGGGTACCAGAAACAGTGGTAACTACTGCATTAGAAGCTTATCAAAACCAAGTCAACAACCTGGAGTTCACCTCTCTGCCAGTATACACAACTTGCACACCTACCTTCTCAAGCTGGTGGGAAAATTTGATGTTAGTATTAATGGACAAATGCCAGCTCTTGAGACAAATTGACTCGAAGTCAAAAGGTAAATAGATTAGCAATTCAATCTTTCTCTTTTAGACAATGAAAATAATTTCAAATTAATGTTGTTTAAACTTTGCAACATAGGGAAAGCTATTGGTGAAAGCTCTTCATCAAGAACCAAAACTTTGAAGGCTGCACCCAGTATCCCAAAATCATCCAAGGTTTCAGCTTTTGCCCTTCCACCTTCCAGGCCAAAATGAAAATTAATTCTTCCAGCAGAGAGTCCTCCCTAAGCAACTAAAAGTATAGAACTTGAAGAAGAGGAAGATACCTGTCCTACCATTAAGCTTGTATGAAAAAAGAGAGCCAAGACAACAACTGAACCATGTACTGGTTCAAAGGTCAATAAAGAAATTTCTATTCCAGCAATCCCCATTTTGAAGGTGGGACCTAAACCTGCCTCTGCTCCACTAATACCACAAACACAAGCTCATAGTCCTGAAGTTTCAAAAGTTCAAGAATCCCTTCCATAAGACATTCAGCCTCAACTACAAGAGATCCAACCTCAACCATAAGATATTTAACCTTTACTGCTTGAATATCAACCAGTGGTAAGTCATTAAAACTTTCCTAGTATCCTTTAAGTTTTAGTCTTTCCCCATAAGCAGATTCTAAATAACTGTTTGTATCTTTATTTAACCAGACTGAACCTGTTGCTGGAGTTGAAGCTGGTCCTTCGAAGGCCAGTACAATTTCTGATCCTGAAGCTGCCATAGAACAAGATCCACTTACATCTCATGCTGTTTCATTTCCCTTAAGCTCTGAGGAGTTCCAAATTTTTCTCCCTCCAAATCTCAATCTCGAGGAAATAAAGGACTTCAAAGATAGTTTAAAATATGTTTTGAAAGTGGAAGACACTGCCTCGACTGACTTTTAAGAATTCTTTCAGCAAATAATGGGTCAGAGCAAGCCAAAAGTGCCTTCGATGGATCCCATAGTAGCAGTTGCTACCTTGAAGCTTTTTAGTAAAATTCCATTTGAGGTTTTTGAAGATAAAAAAGTGCAGCAAGCTTTAAAAGTCATAAGTCAATTCATGCTGGATAGTTCTAAGATTTCTATTCTAGACAAAGAAGCCATTTTAGAACTTATGTCAACTTTTGATTTCAATTCTTTTCTCCTTGAAAAAGTTGTTGAAGAAAGGAAAAGATTGGAGGTTGATATGGAGTATACAACTGAAAAAACTCTTGCAATGAATCAGATATTAGAAGATTTTAACAAGAACAACACTGCTATTGAAAAACTTTCTACCAAAAGAGACAATCTTTTAAAAGAACTCGAGCTTGTGGAAACTGAGTTGAATGGTTTGAAAACCAATCAGGAAAATGTTCAAGCAAAGCTTTTGGTTATGAAGACAGAGTTTGAATCTAAACCTTTGAAGAACCAAGAATCAGTTTCTAGGCAAAAATTCATACTTAGTCAGTCCAAACTGTACACTTGATCTTGGGATAATTTTAGATTAAAGGCTTAGTTTATAGGAAAATTGGTATAAAAGATTATACCAATAGGACTTTGTAATTTACCAAAATTTGGTTTTTGTAATTACTTTGAATGTGAAATACATGGTCTTATTTTTGAATGTTACATCTCATTCTAGGTTTCTTGCTTCCTAAATAGTTGGATAGTATTGTTTGAGAAATCTGCCATTGATCTTTCTCACATGTATGTAACCACTTAAATTCTTCAAATGGTAAAATCCACCTTTAAAGACTTTGTGGATTTGGAATGGACCTTCCCATTTAGGGGACCATTTCCTATATTTTGGATCTTTAGATCCAAAAATAGTTTTCCAAACCAAATCCCCTTCATCAAAGGTTCTAGGGTGAACTTTTTTATTATATCCTCTTGCTGTTATTTTCTTTTGCATCAGGATATTATTAAGAGCCTTGACTCTTTCTTCATCGATGTCTTCCAATTCAATAGCCATTGATGTTTGATAGTCATCCAAGGATAATTGATTCTGCTTCATAATCCGAAGAGAATTAACTTGTATTTCAATGGGTAAAACTGCCTCATGACCAAAAGTTAAAGCATAGGGAGACACCCAAGTACTTGTTCGCTTCGAAGTCCTATGTACCCACAAAACTTCTGGCAAAATCTCATGCCACATCCTTGGATTATTTTTATAACTTTATCCATATTTTCTTTTTTGATTTTATTAGTTGCTTTAGCCTGACCATTAGATTGGGCATAATATGGGGTTGATTTTGACATTGTAATCCCCAATTTGCTTGCGAAAGCAACCACATCTCCTTTGAATATAGATGCATTGTCAGATACAATGGTTTGAGGGATACCAAATCTATAGACTATGTTTTCTAAAAATTTGATAACTGCTGCTTGAGTCACATTTTGCATGGATTCTACTTCTACCCATTTAGTAAAATAATCTTTGGCTACAATATGAATCCATGACCCTTCGAAGAAGGAGGACTAATTTTCCCTATTACATCAATGGCCCAACCCCTAAAAGGCCAAGGTTTTACCACATATTGGAGATCAACAATTGGAAAATATTTCAAAAGACCATGTTTTTGACATTCTTGACATCCTTTGGCAAATTCAATACAATCTTTCAAGATTGTTGGCCAGTAAATGCTATGCCTTCGAAGTAACCATCTCATCTTAATCCCAGATTGATGAGCACCACATAATCCTTCATAAATTTGAGCTATGGCCCCAATTCCTTCAAGATTACTTAAACATTCGAGTAGAAATCCATCACTTCCTCTTTTGAACAATTTGCCACTATACATAATATAATTGACAGATTTCAATCTTATGCTTTGACTAGGCTTTTCATCTACTCTTGAGAGATAATCTATGATTGATTTTCTCCAATCATTATGAATTTCAACATTTAAAATGCTAACAAGAGGTAACCTATTCACCAATATTGGCAACAATGTCCTATAAGTAACTTGTTCCATCTCAACATCTTCGATACTTGCTTTAAATCCTGATTCCTTTTGAGCCATATCATTGGCTTCTTCATTACAACTTCTAGGAATATGTAAGAGGTTAACGTTGTCAAATTTGGATAATAAACCCATTGTAGTGTCATAATATATCTTTAAAGTATTATTCGTACATTTATATCCCCCATTCATATGGTTTATAACTAATTAGGAATCCCCAAAAATATCTACAAACGAAGGTTTAAGATCTAAAAGAGTTTTGAGACCCATTATAAGAGCTTCATACTCAACTTGATTATTAGTACATTGAGTTGAATCAAGTTTAAAACCATATTTGGTTTTAATCCTCTCAGGTGATTCAATGATGAACCCAATACCTGCAGTAAATTCAACTTTCGAACTATCAAACCAGAATTTCCATGGACTAATAGTTATATGTCCAATTTTGTAATTTTCTTATGTTTCGAGGCATTTTGGGTGGTTAGCCAAACAATCTACTAAGGCTTGCCCTTTCACTACCTTTTATGGTACATACAATAAATAGAATTCTGATAAAGTCAAAATCCATTTACGAATTCGATTCCTCAAAAATAGGTTGAGTCAATATATACTTAACTAAATCTAACTTAGCAATAACATATACTTCAGTGGAAAGAAGATAATATCTTAGTTTCATAACTGCAAAACACAATGATAGACATAGTTTTTCCATAAAGGAATACTTGCACTCGACAGGATTTAAGAACCTACTAAGATAATCAACAACTTGTTCTTTTTTATCATCACTATCCTGGGCTAATAAGACCCCAATTGATACTTAAGCTGCTGATACAACTTCATAGGTCTATCTTTTCTGGGAGGCATTAACACTGGTGGCTTCACCAAATAATCCTTCAAGACCTGAAAGGCAGCTTGGTGTTTATCTTTCCATTAGGACAAAATATCAGAGTTCTTCTAGCAGTATTGGAAATGAACCTTCGAATGAAATTAATCTGTCCTAGGAATCTTTGCAATTCCTGTTTGGTTGAAGGGGTTTACTTTGGATAATTGTTTGAGCTTTATTCTTATCCACATGAATTCCTTTTTCATGTACCAAATATCCCATAAAATTTCTAGTACTAACCCCAAAAGAAAGTTTCAATGGATTCAATTTATGTTTGAAAAACCTCTTTCTTTCGAATGCTAATCTCATGTGTATTAGATGATCATCAAATGATTTTGACTTAACAAGTATATCATCTATATAGCATTCTAAAATTGTTCCAATCATATCATGAAAAATAGCATTCATATCCCTCTGATAAGTAGATTCTGCATTTTTTAGACCAAAAGGCATTTGTACCCATTTGAAGGTACCTATATTCCCTGGACACCTAAATGCAGTTTTATGAATGTCTTCCTCACCAATACATATTTGATTATATCTTGAGCGACCATCCATTATAGACATTATAGTATTTCCAGCAGATCTATTAATTAATAAATCAACTATTGGCATAGGATATTCATCCTTAGGTGTGGCCAAATTAAGGTTTCTATAATCAATACAGACTCTTAACGTACCATTTTTCTTCATAATTGGAACAACATTTGAAAGCCATTCAACATACCTGGCGGTTCTAATGAATCCTGCCTTGAGCAACCTTTCAATTTCTTCTTTAATCTTCATGGTGACTTCTGGTGTCATCCTTTGAGGTTGCTGTTTTATTGGTTTATAACCAGCTTTGATAGGCAACTTATGCTCCACTAAGCTTCTTTCGATTCCTAAGAATTCATCATAATCCCAAGCAAAAAAAATCTCAAAATTCTTGTAATAATTTGAACAGTTTATTTTGGTCACACCTTTCAAGTTTAGAACTTAAATAAGTGATTCTTTTTTGTTGATCTGATCCTAAATTAATCTCTAATAAATGATCTTGTGACTCTTCTTGTATAGAATTTTCTGGCATTACAGATAATTCTTCCTTGCCAACACCTTTCAAATCTTGAGGATCTTTTTCAAAGACATAGTGATCTTGTCAGAATCAAGATATAAAAAGTATTCTTTACTTTTCAAAAGATTTGCAGTGTGGAAGTAAAGGTCGAACCCACAGAGATTGATTACTACAGCTCTTAATTTTAAAAGCTAAGTCTAATTAATTAAGAAAAACGGCTTTTGATTTGGTTTGAATTAAACTAAATAACAATAAAAATAAATCTAAACTATGAAAGCAATTAAAGTTGTTTTAAATAATATTTAAGGGAACCTAGGATTGCAAATCCACCACTAGCTTCATAATAGGAATATTTATGAATTACTTTAGCTTACTAAGTTGGATGATAATGGGGAATTGTAGCTACAAGCCCAATTCCTCCGACAAGAAGATATTCATGGTTCAAGCACCAACATAATCCATCTTCGGGTAGCACGAATTATCTCACACTAAACTAGGGTTGTGATCTAATCCGTCTAACCTAGGCATGGACTATTCGGATACTTGATAGCACGAATCAATAAAGCACCATCACATGTAAACAACCTAAACAAGCACAGCAAGAATAGATCGTTGAGCACATCACAGTCAAAATAGATCTAAGACAAGAATAAATTCTGAAAGCAATGATTTAATCACTAGAAGTACGATTTATTTATAAAAATCCTCTAAACATGTGATTGTCATCCATACATAATAAAACTAAAATAAAAACATAAATAAAACCCTATTACTCGTCTAGGGCTTCATTGAAACCCTAGATCTATGATCTAGCCGTCCATGGAAGTGATAGATGGCAAGTAGTTGATGGAGGAGGCCATGGAAACCCTTGGTCTTCTTCTTCTTCTCCTTGCTTCCCTCTCTTCAATGGCTGGAAGTATGGTTGTAGAATGTGTGTATAATAATTGCCAACCCTTCAATTGAAGTAAAATAGAGTATATATAGATTTACAAGTAGTTTTGGAAGCCTTTACAACCCGAAACGGACTGAAACTGATGTAATTTACAATCTGGACGTCATTCAGCAGTTTCGTTTGCACAGGAGTCTTCAGTACACTGAAATACGCAACTTTGGTTTTTACCCATATCGCGCGAGCGGGTCGCGCGAGCGCGACATTTGGACTTCGCGCGCCGGATCGCGCGAGCGATTTTGGGATTCTCGCGCGAGCGGTCTGCACGAGCGATATCTGGTTTTCGCGGGCGCGGGTCGCGCACGCGACTTGGCTTTTTCAGCTTCTTTACCTCTGCTTTTTCACCCTGTTTTTAGCCTGGTTTAATTGATTTCTTCCAAAACCTGTCAGAAACTAGAAAACAAAGTAAAAATATACAAAAACAAGATAAAATGGTCTAACAAATGCACATTAAGGCATATAATTAGGATTAGTTCTCTCCCGATCACATAGTCTGACCAATTTATGGTCGAATCCTTTTTAATTTTTGATTCTAAATTTTCAATCATTAGTTTTTGTAAGACCAGTCGAAAGGTCTCTTCTACATCTTCTATTTTTATAGATGTATAAGTCATTAAATTGCCTTGCCATCATCTAATGGTTCCAAAGAACAAAATGGCATATGAACCAAAATGTCTCAATTCTCCTCTGGGGATTCATCTTCTGACTCTTTAATGTCAATTGGTTTGAAATTCTCTTGATATAATTGAGCGCCGACGCAATTAAAACTAGCATGAAAAGGTTGAGTATCAGCTTTCACTATTTCAATCTCACAGTCTTCCTTCACAAGCAACAATTTCATATGCATTGAAGAAGGAACACATTGATTAGCATGAATCCAATCTTTTCCTAGTAACGCATGATAACTAGGACTAGCGTCCACCTTAAAGAAAGCAGTTTTGGATTTATTCTAACCTACTATAGTTTCAATAGGTAATACTCCTTTGGTATTTTTCTTATCACCAGTGAAGCCGATATCATAATGTGAGTCTGTATCAACTTTGAGTCTTGTTTATTAATCTTTTTCAAAGTGCTTTGAGGAATAATATTGAAAGCATCACCATTATCAACTAATACCTTGTTTAAAAGAACCCATTTAAACAAGCTCTTATATATAATGGTTTAAGGTGCTTAGTCATTTCTAATGATGGTTCTTCAAATGACTATATGAAATTACAATCACTAAAAATGAATTTAGGAAGATTTACCTCAGAAATTTCTTCAGTAGATGCTTCCATCTCCATTTCTTCATCCATTTGTTGGTCTTCTTTTGCTTTGAAGACCTTTGGTAATGTAAAAGTGGCAGTATTAACTTCCATATGTTCTGGAAATGTTCCAAACTAGATGTGTACATTCTCACTTTTGACAATTTCATCATTGAGTTAAATCTCAATATTTTCCAAATTCTGGGATTCTACTGCTAACATTTCTTCATCTCTTTCATCAATACTCATGGCCTTTTCCAATTCTATAACCTTGGCCTTAAGGGAACTCTCCTCAGACATAGTATCATTGTCTATCTTAATGTTACGATCAAATCTAGGATTTGGCTTTGAAGTACTACCAGAATCTTTCTCATTCCTATTTTCCAACTCTTGGTCTTGAGTATTTATGTTGGAAAATTCTTTCCACATGGTATACTTCCTCTGAAGTCTACTTTGTTGAGTCCTATTTATCAAGGGAACCATCTTTTGGTTCTTTTCCTTAGAATGTTGGAGCACACGCCATGTATTCTTCTCAACCTATAGAGGTTTGATAATCCTTTTTTTTGTTTTGAGACCCTTGTTGATCCATCATGTTTTTGATCCTATCATCTTGCATGACAAACCAATTTGGTAATCCTGGCACCAATGCAGGCATACCTGTTTGTGATATTTCAATAACTTTTGGTAGTACATTCGAAGTTGCCATACTCATCTCAGCTTGTACCACATTGGTTGGTTCTAGTTTTGATGGTATAAATTGGGCTTGCCTTTCTTTTTGCACCATGTGATACTTTTTTGGTTCATAAGATATACCTGGCCTCGCATATTGCATGTTCCTTGATGGTCGAACAGAATCACCAGTATAAAAATTCTTTGAGTGATTGGGTCTGAAATGAGCCATTGGTTTTGGAGAATACCTTGCTGTCATTGGTTCAATGTACATCAAAGCTTGGTATATTGGACCTTTAAATTATCCTCTTCCAACATTCATAATTGGCTGAAATGGGGGGTTCATACGAAGTATTCACCCTCTTTTGTTCGAATGAAGGTTGTTTGTTCTTTCTGCCCATTTTAGCCCCAACCCTTTCATCATAGATCTCAGAATATCTTTTCCCACAACCAATGCATAAGTTTTTTTTTGCATATTCTTGGTTTAAAGTGGGAGATTCAAGACTCTTTTTTTGCTATTTCTTTGAGCATTTTCTTTTGGTTCTCTTCCTTTGCATTTTCCCTTTCTTTGACAAGAGTTTCGAGGGAAATGTTATGGACATTAATGGAAACTTCTTGCACTACTGGGAATGGATCCTCATCAACCCCCATTTGTTGTTCAGGGAACTTCAACTTCCTTTTCTTGATCAGATCTTGAATCCTGTCCTGAAAAATAGTATAATTATTAGTTAAATGAGTCCAAGAATTATGCCACTTGCAATATTTTCTACCTTTTAACTCATCACTAGAAGGTAATTTTGTCTCATTAGACAATTTGATTATTTTTCCTTCTAACAAATGATCAAAAATTTTGTCAAGTTTGTACACATCGAATGAGTATTTCTTGAATGATCCTTTAGATTTATATGACTTAGCATAGATATTTTTCTTCACAAGACTTTTGCATGTGAAAGGCTCTTTTCCTATTATTTCTGCAGCATCTATTTCATAATTAGGATCTTTATAATATGTTTTTAATGAAGAAGCATTTCTTTCATTTTCTTCTTCCAACAAGGCTTCATATCTAGAGACTCGCGAGCAGTTAATTCGACAAGATCTCTAACTTCTAATGCATCAAACTTCTTTTGAAGTCTAAATTCGAGGTCATTTTGAGCCAGTTTAACAAATTCAAGCTCTGGCAGAATGATTTTATACTTTGTTCTAGCCCTCTTGAACCTGTTTATGAACTAAGTTGTCTTTTCATCAGGTTTTTGAAAAAGTCTGGTTAAATCAACCATAAAAACTTTTGGTTCTGTTTGGAAAAACTGAGTATGGAAAGATTCTTCCATTAGTGTCCAATTATGAATCGAATTAGGAGCCAAATTGATAAACCATGTGAATGCAGTGTCTGTTAGTGAATTAGGAAATAAACGAAGTCTAAGATATTCATTATTTCCTGCATCAGTACACTGACTGATGAATTTTGCTATATGTTTTACTGTAGATTGACTCTCACCTCTAGAAAACATAGTAAAGGTGGGGAATTTGAATCCCCTAGGGAATTCAATCCTATCAATCCAGTCAGGATAAGGCTTCCTATATACTGGAGTTTGTAACCCCCAAGTCATGGATCCACAAACTTCAT
This sequence comes from Hydrangea macrophylla, assembly GCA_033977485.1. Classification (NCBI taxonomy): domain Eukaryota; kingdom Viridiplantae; phylum Streptophyta; class Magnoliopsida; order Cornales; family Hydrangeaceae; genus Hydrangea; species Hydrangea macrophylla. The sequence continues at coordinate 7,494,943 of CM066982.1, read as the reverse complement.
GGATTAAATTGATAATGTCATTTCTATCAACCATATTAGGTGGTTGTTGATGACCAGGTTGGCCCATAGGAGGGTTCGTTGTTAGTACTAAAGGTGGTTAAGGAACATTATCCAGTCTTCTAGTATTTTCATTCATTCGACCCACTCCTATTCTAGTAGGATCTAGTTCGAATATGGGATTGTTATTTACTCTCCGATTTTGGCCTATTATGTTTTCCCTAGGCCTAGGTTCTTCAATATTCATTGGTCCATAGATCTGATCTTGACCATGTCCTATATGATATCCTTGAGTCCCTTTAAACATTGAAGTGGTAGGCATATAGAAGCTCTCTTGTGAATTAGGCCTAAAAGGAGGCCTATTTGCATGAATCGAAGGATTTGGCTGAAATAAGCCATGAGTATAATCTCTTCCATTCTGTCAAATCATATAAGGATTTCCACTTGGCACCATTACTGGTGTAAAGTGTGGTATGTTGTTGTTAAGGGAAGTGATCAGAGTATTAACATTTTGAATCATATTTCCCAAATGATCAAACACTTGTGTCAACTGATTCACCAAATCGTGTTGAACTTCTGAACCAATATTTCCACTGTATGGAATTGGTTTCGCATTTTCAACTCCTATTTCTGGGTTTTCATTATTTACCTGATTCCCAGTGTTGCTGCTTTGTGGATCTTGGTGTAGAGAGCCACCAATTTCAGCATTATTAACACCAATATTGGCATTATCTACAGACCTACTGCTTCGAAGGTTTTTGTTTGTCATCTTTTGACACAAGGGTCCCACCAGGCATGCCAAAAATGTTTGGTTGGAAAATTCCTCTAAGGATATATATAGAATTATATAAGTGCGAGTGTGCCAGGCAAGTAAATTGCCAATGTGTGATGTAATAAGTACCCAAATTGCGCCTCACCAGGGAGATTGTGGTGACGTTCGATGCCTTAACAAGGACTTCAAACGTGTAAAGATATGACTAATTGAAGAACTTTGAACAAAATAAAGTATAACTACCCTTGTGGAAGAACAGTAAAGTAAAAGGAAATAGTAAAGTAACATACTATTTTATTAAGTAAAAATAAACTACAGTCTAACCTTGAAGATAACTTTAAAGGTGTCCTAATTCGAACTCTAAAAGGATTTGATAAAAATACAATATTTATTAAGGAATAAAAGTGTATTGATTGATGTTGAACGAGAGATCTCCCCCTTGATCACAGACTCCCTCTATTTATAATTATCGAGGCTTCACAGTTCCTCTTCTTCCAACTGATAACTACTTCAAGCACAAGGTACGGCCTTAAGTTGACACCTGTCTTCAGTTATTCTTCGATAATCAACACGTGTCCCTTAGCAGTTTATTCTTTCAAACAAAATGAAATGAAGAAACTATTGGTAACTGTCCCCACGTTAATTCCACTCAGTTAACTGCCTTGCCACGACAAATCCTTCGTGGCACTTCTTTATTGGCTGGACAAATTTATCACAAACACTACCATTATCGATAAGGACCCTTCTGATATCAAAATTGGATATCCTTAGGGAAACGACCAGGGCGTCCTCATGCAGGAGATGGACCCCAACCAGGTCTTGGTTGGTGAAAGTGATACATGGCTCCACCTTAGGCTCCTTTTCAAAACTAAAAATCTGTATAGGGGGATATCAATCTTCTCTAGTAAGTCTATTTCTGGCTCTGTTGGAACCCCCTAAGTTTTTAAATCTTCCGTGAACAGCATGTAAAACGTTGGGCTGATCATGGTGTGGCTGAGGAATCTATTCCTAGTTCCTATTCCTTCTGGTATCTCGGTCATCTCTTCTTTCGTCTCGCCTTCCGGATCTATCGTCATGCCCGGCTATATACTGGCGGAGCTTTCCATGTCTGAGGAGCTCTTCAATTTCATGTTTGAGGATCTTACATTTGTCTGTGGTGTGCCCGTGATCTTTGTGGAAGTCGTAGTACTTTGACCTGTCTCTCTTTTGAGGATCTCCCTTTAAGTGCTCCGGCCATTTAAAATCCTCTCTTCCCTTGGATTGGTCCAAGATTTGGGATATCGGCATGTTGAGAGGAGTATATAGTTCAGGGCTTTTAAAGTCTATCTTTCTGAGTGGCTTGTCAGGTGACCGCTGTCTCTTTCTTTCATCCTTGGGTTCTTAGGAGGTTTGGGATCTATCATGCTCCTTAGCTCTTTCCTGGCTAGGTTCATATCCTCCATAAATATGTAATTATTGGCCCACGCCAATAGCTCTGCATGACTTTTAGGGGGATTTTCGCTGATGGACGTAAGGAATATTCTTGGATGGAGCCCTGCTTTCAATGCTGAGTTAGTGAAACCTTGATTGCATCCCTCCGTCGTGTTGAGCTCAGCGTTGAATCCTGTTATGTAATCCCTGAGACCTTCTCCTCTAGCCTGGCGTATAGTTAACATATGATCTGGCCCCTTATTGGTTTTCTTGCTAGTCAGGAATTGATTAATCAACTTTATACCTAGGTCAGTAAAGGAGGTGATTGATCTGGGCTGGAGCTTATTAAACCAGGATAGAGCCATGTCGGTGAACGCATTTGAGAAGGCTCGGCACATCAAAGCATTGCTATGGCTATATAAAGCCATGGCTCGATGATAATGACTCAGGTGCTCTGTCGGGTCAGTTTTTCTATCATACATGACCAGCTTTGGTAGAGTGAACCCTTTTGGGGGGGGGGGGGGGGGGGGGGGGAGAAGGGGCTCTTCTATAATTGACCTGATGATTAGGGGCCCTCCTTGCCCCCAAAAGCTCCTGTAGCTCTTGTTCAACTTTAAGCTGCAGCGCCTCAGGTGTGTCTTCCTCTGTTTGACATACCTTTGGCTGATACCTTAATTTATCCTTAGGATAGCTCGTCAAGTCGCCCTCAGGGCCCTTGTGGTGATCTCTAGATTTATCAATCTGCTCTCTATTTTTGTTACAAAACTCCTTGGTGCGCCTGGCTGCTGAGTTATAAGCTGTCCTGGTAAGGTGGTCATCCTCCTTGTGCTCCTTAAGGGGATTGAGCTGACTACCCACCAGCTGGGACATTGCCTACTGCTATTGAACTAGAGCCTGCACCGTATCTTTCAGGCTTTTGATTTGTTGCATCATTAGCTCTATTGCAGTTGGCTGAGAGGGCGACGCACTGGGTCGCCCCAGTAGATATTTCTGGGGTAGTAGGATTCAATTTTCCTAGTAAGGGGTCCTGATCGTCTTGGCGAGATGGTCGGGATGAAGTAGATCTTGTAGAAACCACCATTATGCTAGGTAAGGGAGAAATAATAAATAGAAATTTCGTTTCCCACAGACGGCGCCAATTGATGTAGCTCACTTTAGGTAAAGTTGACAGTAACTAGGAACAGAATAGCATATGGTAATTCCCTGGAGCCAAGTTTTGCATACAAGGAAAGGGAAAGATTCAAGGGGAGTTATACTTCCTGAGTCTCCTCTGATGACTAAGTTAGTCATCAGGAAAAAGAATTGATAATTAGAGTTTGAGCAAGGAGAAGACTGTGTACCTTCCTCGCTGATTCTATAAGTGTATAAATAAGGAATGACTTCAACAGACTACCGCCTTTTTGACCTAGTCTTCCATTACTCTATGATGTACCGTTGGGCTGGGCCACTTCACATTTCGCCCGCATCCCACTTCTTCGTGATATGAGTTGCCCATTCCTAAATTCCTGGAATAGGAGTGATCGTGCGATCTTGGCTCAATGGCTACATGGACCTGTTTAGCTAAGTTTGGATTCAGTACTGCAGACTCGTGTATCCCTTGCCACGTGTCATAATGTGGTGGAGGGGCCAAACGGTGCCATATCAATAACCTTTGCACATTCTAGGATCATACATTACATCCATGCAAGATTTGGAGTTTTTGTGACACCTAATCTAAGGAGATTATAAGGAATGAACTTGATCACACGTTCATGCTCCCTGATCTAAGCTTCCTTTCTCATCTGTCCCGGGGATTGAAAGATCTTCTTTTCTCAAAAATCACACGCATACATCCTAGGTTGCTAAGCATACTTTTTTTTCATTGATTATATGCTATAAGAACAATTCATGTTCCCCTTCTAGACTAGGAAGACTTGATTACTTGATATGTGGTTAGACAATTTTTCCTAGGTTTGTTTGTGTGATCTTTCACTTTTGCATTGTGTGGTATTTGGGTTAGATCTTATGAATGATATCTTATCTTTTCATCTCCCATTTCAAGATTTCTATGCAATGTAATATACCTATCATAAATATAAACTTTCGAACCAAACATAGTATAAGATGATTATTTGGATGCCAATTGAGGCCCGTCGAGAGACATGGCGAGTTGAGGGTGTTTTAGTCGTGACAAAGGCTCCTTCCTATCTCGTACCAAAACCCCAATCCAAGTTCTTTGGTTATGAAGGGTCGGTGCCATTTATCCATTTGGGTAAGTCAAATTGGGTTTCTTGGATCCCTAAAGACCAAGTGGCGACTCTGTATCTGTTTTCACAAACTTTCACTTTTTCAAACATTTCAAAGGAAAATCATTCTGAAACCCCAGAAAGGGGGTGGACTCTCGGAGGCCACGTGTCCATAGGCATTTTGGTAATTTTTTCTTGAGAAGTAAGTCTTTACCAGAAAATTTGAAAATGAGATTTTTTTTTACTGAAAGGAGTGTATGCACAAGTGATTTACTATCTGTGTAAACACTTTTTCCATAACTGGTACGGCTAGTGAGATATATCAGTTTTAGTGGGTGGTACATTGTGCTTTACGAGTTATACCAAGCCACTTACTATATAAAGAAGACTTATAGATATTTTGGTCATAAAAGTTGTTCATCTCTCTCTCACTCTCTCTCTTTCTCTGTCTATTCTTCTGTTTCTCTCTCATAACTACATGGTTGTGGTTTCAAGCAAGCTTTTCAAGCTTTGACATTGGGTATCACTTATTTTTATTCATTTCTAGCACTACCCCTTTGGAGTTTATCGTTCCTCTCGTCAAGGAGCACACGGGGATGCAATTATTTTGCATTTTCCCCAAATTTCTTTCTTGGGAGATTTCTTTAAATGTTGAGGTAGTTCCATATAACTCTCACCATAAACTAATCTCAATTGATTGAACTTGTGCCTTTTCAACCGATTAAACCCATCTCAATCGATTGAAACACTGTCGACCTAAATCCATGATGTTGACCCATTTCAATCGATCGAACCCCATTTCAATCGATTGAAAGTGATTGAACTTTGCCACCAAGTTTATTTCGTGTGTTCTCCCTCACTCTCCTCCCCTATATATATATATATATCACATATACATACACATGTTTGTTTTGATGTGGAGAGAGATTAAGGAGAGAGATATAGTTTATATATACACAACCTCATGTATACATACACATAAAATCTCACACACACACACTCTGGGTGAAGAAGAAGAAGACAAGAGGAGATTGGAAAAGAAAGAGAAGGAGACAGAGAAAGAAAAGGAGAACGAAGAGAGACAGAGAGAGATCACCCCGAAACCCGCAGTCACCCAGGATCACCAGTGTCACCGAACCATAACGGTGAGTGTCTAAACTTAATGAATAGCACAAGATATGATGTATATATGTGTTTTGGCAAGAAAGAACAGACCCTAAATGTGCGTGGAGTGTCCAGTTCAGTTTTGGGAAGGAGAAGCCCTCTCAATTGATTAAAATGGTTTCAATCGATTAAGAGCAGGTCACAGTCAATCAAATGGTCCAATTTTAATTTATTAAAAATTGAACCCAATGGATTCAATTGATTAAAAATACTTCAATCGATTGAACTTGTATCAATTGATTGGAATTGACTCCAATCGATTGATCAGGACAGAATGTTTCATGTTTAGTCTATTTATATCTGATGAATTGTTAAGTTGTTTTATAACATACGTTGATTGTTGGGGGCCATATTGGAATAATACACACGTTCAATTACGAGCTTAATGCATTGAAAAGTGGGATCATTGTATAATGAGGTTATAATTCTATTAATCAAATTATAAAGCCGACATACACGATAAGGGATCATTGGTCGTGACGGCCGATACTATATAAGGTTAAGCATGTGGGATCCAAATGAGTTGAGATAGTCAGGTGTGTAGGATTCAGTTATATGGCGAGAAAAATAGGACTGCACGCCAGGCTTCATTATATACATATGTGGTTATATAGAATATCTATATCACCTTAGTCCCATAAAGACTAAATGAATATCACCTTAGTTCAAGACCAAGATGAGAGATCCGATAGAGGCTAAGGGATATGTCACTTCAGTCCATGATCGAGACTAAGGGATATAGTAGTGGTATCACCTTAGCCCATGACCGAGACTGGAAGTCCGATAGAGGCTAAGGGATATAAATCGTGGGAACTGTAATGTGGCTAGCACCCTGGTCCAATAGAGGCTAACATAATGTCCGCTTAGTCCAAGACTGAGATGAGAGATCTGATAGAGACTAAGGGATATGGTCAAGTTAGTCTATGATCGAGACTGAGGGTTATGCCAATTCGATCATCTTAGTCCAATAGAGTCTAAAGGAATATTACCTTAATCCATGACCGAGATGGGAAGTCCAATAGACGCTAAGGGATATGTCACTTTAGTCCATAACTGAGGCTAAGAAGGATACATCATGTAACGAGGAATGTGTTGAAGAGAGATGATTGATAACATGTGTGGATTTGGGAGTCTGTGTCCATATCGTTGTTGAGTTAATGTCAGTGGTCACATATGCTGAGTTGATGCATATATGAACATGTATGACGATAAGATCCTTAACGATATTGTTTTATATACTGCATATCTATTGATACTCTATAAGTATTTACATTCACTCAGCTTTAGTAGCTAATAGCGTTTTATGTCATTGGATATTCTACATCCAGTTGGCCAGTGTTATGAGAATGCAGGGAGGAGTCATGGCGAGAGGCTATGAGGAGAAAACCTACTATAAGGGAGACTATGCTATAGACAACTACTATGCAAGCCAAAGATCTGAAGTTGTGCCATAGTTAATTATGTTTACATTTTAAAGACTCTATAATAAGTTAAGGTTTGTAATTAGCACATATGGACATAATACTTTATTACGTTTCTGCTAATACACTCGGGTTTGTAACAGTTTAGTATTAAACTCTGTTTATAATCTGTTGAACTTAGATATCCCCATGGTCATTTGTTTCATTTTACTCTGATGATTCGACTTGGTTTATGGATAATGTGGTGTCTTTCAATTGTTATGGCCTATGGGTCCAAAAAGGAATTTATTTTCTCTATTTTTGCTACTATGGGGCGTGACAGTTAAAGACCCCCATAACGTGGTGGCCAATAGACCAAGTGTTGTATTATGAGTGAGTGTTTGGAAAACTCATGAAAAGGCCTATGGGCGACATTGCATTATTTCATAAACTTCTTCATTGAATTCATTGTACTCACGCATGTAATGCATGGGGTGTATTTGCTATATGTTTCTACTGGGCTATTGCGCTCAAGGAACTATGCATTTCCTTTTTAGGTTTCTTTTAGAAGGACGAGGTCCTAGAGTGATCAGCGCAACTAACATCTAGTAAAGCCCTATTTGTGGGGAATTTTTATCCTTATGTAATACATAGTTTATCTCTTATACCTTAATTTAATTTGAAACATACATGTTGTGATTTGAATCGCCATCATCACAGGTCTTGTATATTGCAAGTTAGGCTTTTGTATAGTAGGTTGTTATCGAATATGTGTTAGTCTGTACTCATTTTTAAACTTGTATTCATGGTTGTTTTGGGGTACATGTTATCCCCCTTCAAATTAGACTTTTTATTTGGATTCCCAAATCATGTTAGGATTCGTTATATTTGTATCGGGATGTAATCGTGACATAAGTCACTCCTTTTCGTAAGATTGCATGCATATATGTAGTTTGAACAACTCTTTTTCATCCTTAATGTACTTGGGTTGAGGCTATGTTCTGTAGTCTTTACTTTCCGTTATGATGGTTGTGAATGGTGGTCCAGTCGACTGGATTCGTTAAATGTTGATTCAATTTCTTCTCTGTTTCAGAAATAGTCGACTGGACGGACGCTCTGAGATTTTGAGCTCTCTATAAAAACAAAAATAGACAACTAGGTGGCACCTGTCAAATAGATTGTTTTGCCCCTTTGAAACATAGTCAATTGGACCTTCTGCCAGTCGACCAGACCACTCCTTTTCAAAATATGCTCTCTGGAATTCTGGAAACATTCAATTGTTGACCCGATCAGTCGACTGGATCTATAGATTTCCAATTTATTTTGTTTTATAATTGTTTTAAAAGAGACATTTGAGTTACTTAATCACCCTAACCACCATTTCCAGGATTGGGGGCGTTACAAACTGGTATTAGAGCATAACTTGGTCGAATACTTTGGGACGCAGGGTTTATGAATTCATGCATTATTTAAAATTTGAAGTTGTTGTGTAGACATATTTACTTGTTAAGTATTACATGCCTTCAGGATGATGTGTTCACATGCTTACCTGCTTATGTGTCACATGCTTACTTGATATAACATGTGACTTGTTTAAATATGTTATACTTGTAAAAACTTTGGAACATTAAATTTTGGAATAATTTTTATATTATTAAATTATGTTGAAAAGAGCACTGTATGTGACTCTAGAACTTCGAATAGTCATTTTCTCTCATAGTGAATAGTAATCAGTCTTACTCCAGGGGAGTTTCTCCTTGGCATCGTTTTTTAATAATTCAAATCACCCTTTGAGAGCTGATCTCATCATTTGAGATTGTTTTGACTTTGTAAGAAAAAGAATCATACTTTTCAACTCATATGACAATTCTTTAGTTCTATCAAGCATTTCGTCTTGATGACTTTGCGTATGATCGAAGTTGTGGAATATTAGTTTCTATAGTAATCCCTTTCATACTTTGGATCCTATGCTTGTTGCATAGTGATCGATTGTCGTGAAGTGTTTACCCATCGTGGAGTACACTCTGTTCATTGTTGGTTTTCAGTTAATGAGTAGATCATATCTTTCGATTGTGATATGCCACTCCTTTGATTTAGTTGCTTTGAGAGCATTCATATTCCAGTCTTGAACTTTTGTATTTCGACATTGGTTCTACAATTGGTTTGTGTACCCTTATTGTTTGTGCATATCTTGGGGCTATTCATTTGTGTCGTGTTTTAAGGTAGACCATTTTGGTCATATGCTTTAAGTTGATAATCCAGTAGGGATTACTGTTTCTTTGGACTTAGTGTGTGTGTGGTGCATTGTTCATGCACGGTCATAGATTTATTGATTAATAATTCGGCAAATGTTTCATAAGCGACGATCTGAATAATTGAGTAATCGTACTTTAAAGTACTGAACAATAACGACAGTTAAATATACTTTTATATACATTGCATGTATTGTTCATTATGCTCACTCAGCTTTCATTAGCTGATGATTTTGATGTCTTGAATATCCAAAATGTCTAGGCTTCTCAGAAGGTTATTATGCAGGGCAGTACAATTATGCCTGATAAGAAGAAGAAGTCTTGCAAAGAATTTTTCTTTATCTTTTAGTTAATGTCTGTAATAAAAGAGTAATGTTTTTAATTTGAATAAGGCGGTTTGTGCTTACGAGATTTATTAGCAAAGTAAATAACTTTAAATTGAATTTTATTTTAATATGACTATTATTATTTTCTTCCATGTTGCTTTATACTCTGTTATTATTTCATGCTAGGCTAAGTACAAGACAATTGATCCCTCACCTGTCATGACCTACGAGTAAAAATCGGAAATGAAAAATATTCCCTATTTTTCTATGTCAGGGCATATACATTCCTATACCTCCACATGTAATTCATGATACTCAACAATACAAAAATATTCCTCTGGTTAAAATAAAAAAAAAATATACTGCTTTGTTCTAGTATAATAACTAGTACATAAGACAACTATGATTTCTCAAGTCTAAGGATATACACTTGCACAAGTGTAACGGAGAGCATTACATTGATAGACAAGTAAAACTACATGCACATGTTCTTTTAGAATTGATTACATTTAGCGTACTTGTTCTCTAATTAACAAACACCCACATGTCCATTTTAGTATCTCTACACTAATGATTCAACACAAATCATATATTATCAAATAATTAAATTAAACATAATATGTGTTAGTATAACCGGATTGTTAATGCCGAATTGATAATCTTATATGACTAGGAATATTTTGTTAATAAAGTTACTGAGAAGTATAACGTTTTCATTCTTAACTTCTTAAGAAAACATTTTCTCAACTTTAATTTTATGAACTTATCATGAAAATTAAACAATAATAATTAACTATGATAGTAAATAAACTTGCCATTCAAATGATGAGACTATTGATTAATGCAATATGCCCAGAATATGTTTCTCAACAATTAGCTTTTAGGGCATATTACTAACACAAGGTACATAATAAATGACATAGTATTACTACAAATTTGGACCTAAAAGTTGGTTATGTGACGTAGCGGAAGCAATTATATTTAATTTTTTTATCAAAAGACCAGCAGTACGAGGCTTTGATTCAATTGAATCGAAGCTGGACAACTTAAGAGAAAGCTTATAAAACAATGAAAATTAAAGAAACTTTGAAAAACTCAAATATTGTTAGAGAATATTGCCCAATAATGGTGCAATCAAGGCGTTTTATAGGCTAAAACCTGTAGCTAAAAACAGAAACTTAAAAGAAAAAGGAAACCTAAAAGAAATAGGAAGCTGGCTTATTTAAAAATACTTCCTCACCAAGAAATCAAAAATAGGAAGTTCTACTATTAACCAAAACTCTCCTAAAACAACCATTAATAACCTAAAATCAAATAAAATATAGCAATAGACTAAACTATTGGAATTACCCAGCTTGGTCAAACTCGAGTTGATCAGGTTTGACTGAGTTAGCTCATTCTAAAAGTTTTGCCCAGATTCGATTAGCATTACTTTCTTCCCCTTTTCCTTGTCCCTTTTTTTCTAAATGCTGAAGTGCAATCCGATCTACATCTTGGAGATGTTCTACATTAGGCCCCCATTCTTTTAGAAAACTCATCTCCGAGTTTGTTGTAGTAGAAAAACTGTCCTCCGAAAAGTAAGGATAGATATCCTTTACATTGAATGTCGTGGAGATGTGCATATCAGTAGGCAAATCTACAATATAAGTGTTATCGTTAATCTTCTTCAAGAAACGAAGGGGCCTAATTTTCTTTATCTTGTTCTTGTTGTAAGTGCCAACGGGGAAGCAATCTTTAATAAGGTAAACCATGACCAAGTCACCTATTTCATGGCTCTAGCTTGAATCGTCGATGCTAATCGGCATCTGCTTTGTACTTGGCATTAGAAGCTTCAGGGTTCTTTTTTACTTGTTCATGGAGCTTATGAAGGTTCTCAATTAAGTCACTGGCTTCCACGTTGGAATTGGGAAGAGATGGAAGCTGAACCAAATCCAAGGTGTGATTAGGCACCTTAGAGTAGACTATTTGAAATGGTGCATAACCCAAATATCTATTGGTGACTAAATTATAAGCGAACTTAGCTTGTGCAAGTGCCAAGTCCTATTGTCTCAATTTTCATTAGAAAGGCACCGAATCCCATTCAATTTTCAACCTATCCCATAATGTCTTCCAAAACCAACTCAAAAAATTGGAGTCACGGACTGAAGTGATGATCTTGGGGATACCATGTAGATGAACGACCTCACGAAATAAAAGGTTTGCAACATTCACTGCATCGTGTGTCTTGTGGCAAGGGATATAGTGCGCCATCTTAAAAAAGAGATTAACCACAATGAAGGCAGAGTCATTGTCCTGCTGCGTTTGAGGCAACCCGAGTACAAAATCCATGGAAAGATCTTCCCAAGGGGCATTAGGGACCGATAAAGGTATGTACAAACCAGTGTTTTGTGCGTGTCCTTTCCCTTTTAGGCATATAAGGCAGCGACAAACAAAGTCTTCAACATCTCATTTGAGAGACTTCCAAAAGTACCGTTCCACAAGCTCAATGGTCTTGTCCCTTCCAAAGTGTCCTGAGAGTCCACTATATTATTCTTTGATTAAATGTTCTCGAATAGAACCATTGGGGATACATAATCTAGTGTTCTTGAAGAGAAAGCCATCTTGAATTAGAAAATCAAAGGTACCTTACTGTCTGAAAGTGCACTTTTCCCATATTCAATGAAATTCAGGATCATCGCAGTAAAGTTCTTTTAGAAAATTAAACCTGATAATTATGCTTTTGACTATAATAAGCAAAGAATCCCTTGATTTGGAAGCTGTAGAAGGGTAGCGACTTAGTGCATCAACAACTTTATTATTGAGGCCATATTTATGTTGGATAGTGAAATTGAATTCTTGAAGTAGGGTGATCCAACTAGAGTGGATGCGGTTGGATGGACTTTGATTTTGGATGAATTTGAGTATGCTTGGTGGTCGGAGTAGAGCACAAATTCTTTTTGGATGTAGTGGTGTCACTTTCTAAGGTCAAGTTTTGAGAAAATAGTTGATCATGTCATCATATCGAGCATGTCATCAAGCATAGGGATTGGAAATCTATGCCAGATGGTGATTTTTTTTATCGCGCGACTATCGATGCACATCCTCCATGTTCCATCCTTCTTTGGGACTAATAAGGCCGAAACCGCACATGGGCTCAAACTTGGTTATATGAGATCCTTGGAGAGCAATTCTTCCACTTGTTCCCTTAAAATTTCATGTTCTTTTAGGCTCATTCAGTAGTAGGGTAGATTAAGAAGACTTACACAAGTGCCAAATCTATTCGGTGTTGAATGTTATGCATGGGTGGCAAGGAATCCGGTGTGTCGGATGGAAGCACACAAGTGAAAGCATCTAGGATATGCTGAACTTGATGAGGTACAGGAGTTAGCATATCATGACTGGAGGATTGCACAACTACTACAAATACGTGGCTGGTTTCCTTTAACTCTGCAATATTAAAGGTTGAAATACAGCAAGTTATTAGCTCTGTGGCTGGATGACCAGCCTTGGGTTTGGCATGAGAAGGGTGGAAGATAACCTAACATCATTGTGGAAAAATGAATATGTGTTGGCCTTTCCTCGATAAGTCACATCCAAGTCATGGAGCCATGGTCTTCCCAAAAGAATGTGGCATGCTCGCATTCGAACAATGTTGCAAAGAAGTTCATCCTTGTATTTACCAATGGTAAAAGAAAGCGAACATTGGCTAGTTACTTCCTTTTTGCACTCATCATCAACCCAACCTATCGAATAATGCCTCGGGTGAGGAGTTGTGGTCAGCTTTAGATCTTCTACCATATGTGACGATATGATTTCTCACTACTGATACTATCAAAGATCAAGGGGCACAACTTTTCTTGAACTTTGCAAGTGACTATGCCTTGTGGGAGGGTCAACATGTTGTACCGATAAGAGATTGCACATAACGCAACTAAGATGTTCTCTATCTTCCTATTTTAGTCACATCATCTGTATCATAGCTGTCATCTCCCCAATTATTAGAATCAGCCTCTCCCACCCAAGTTTGTTTGTTGCGGCACATATTAGAGGTATGGCCAGACTTTCCACATTGAAGGCATTTATTTTGTTTTGGGTGTGCATAAGGGTGAGCTGGTTGGGGTTTTTGGGGAGGCTGCTGGTTATTATTTGTGGTTTGGTTAGGGTAGGGGTGGTGTAATTATAGGGATGAGATAGTTGTAGTGGTTAGGAAGGCGGTGGTGGTGTAGGTGTAGAAGTGAAAGCGTGGGTAGAAGAATCATAAGTGGGCTGATTTTGAGTTGGGCATGAATTGTGAGATGAAGGGGCAGATTAAGGGTAGTTGTTCCTTCGATTGTTGTTGTAGGACAGGCGAGAATATGGCTTAGGTTCAGTCATGAAGGACTCAACCTTAAGGGCATTATTGATAGCTACTTGCAAGGAAGTGTACAAATGAGTCGCCAATTGCTCTTGAAGTTATCAATTCAGCCCATTAATGAATCGGCCAATGGTTTGATCTTCATTCTCTTGTAGTTCATTCCATGAAAGAAGATGTGAGAATTTGTCCACATACTCTTGCACACTTTGAGAACCTTGCCTACAATTTTGTAGGTTAATAAAGAGTGTTTGGACGTAATCCAGGGAAAGATAATGTTGTTTCAACAACTACTGCATGGCTGCCCATGATTGTACTTGGAAAAATCTTTGGCAAAGTCAGTCTCTTTGGAAATGGTCCCACCAAGATGAGGCAGCCCCAGTGAGTTTAAAAGTAATCAACTACACCTTTTTTCTTCTGGAATACCCATGTACTCAAAAAATCTCTCCACAGTAGAGACCCAATCAAGGAAGTCTTCTATGTACAAGAGCCCACTATAGGGGGAGAATATCTGTCTTGAGTCGGTATTCGATTGGCTGCCCTTGCAGTCCATTATGACGATTGTTTTGGGGCTGACGGAAGAACATGTTTTACGCCTCCTCAAAATCATGTAAGGGCTGAATGGTAGGTTATGGGTAATGGCTTCTTCGAAAGTTGGGTTTGAGGTATGGAGTTGGGTGGGTATGTGGGAGGTTAGGGGAGTTTCTTTCCATGTCAAAATATGGGTTTTAGGTTGTGGAGGGGGTGGAATAAGGATCCAATTCATTAATATAATCAAGGTAGGGGGGAGAATTGGTGTTTGAAGGATGTTGAAAGTTGGAGGGTTCAGTTGATGAGAAAAGTGTTATGGGGTTTGATATAAGGTTGCGGTAAGGTTGTATTGGCTGAGTTGTGGGTTTGACAAAAGGTTTCTGTGACCATGCACAGAAGCTTGGGAGGGTGCAATTTGGGTATGAGTGAGAGTGTGGGCTCGTTTTTGGAAATTGGTAAGTTTGGCCTCACTAGTTGGTATTCTAAGGGCTGATTTATGAGTAGAATTGAAGGAGGGTTGATGAGAGTCCTTGGGATCTTCATTTCTTATGCTTTTCTTTCCTTTTTCCTTCTCAATTGAGTTCAGAACCATGCCATGAACAAGATCCTGTAGTTTGTTAATGATCCTCTCTTCAAATCTCTCAAATTGGGCTTCCAATTTAGTTTTAGTAATGAATTCTCCTTCACCTGCCATGAATGTAGATCATAGCAAGTGCTCTGATACCACTAAGCAATTCTATTTGATTTTCTGATCAAAAGACCAGCAGTATGAGGCTTTGATTCAATTGAATCGAAGCTAGACAACTTAAGAGAAAGCTTATAAAACAATGAAAATTAAAGCATTTTTGAAAAACTCAAATATTATTAGAGAGTAATGCCTAATAATGGTGCAGTCAAGGCCTTTTATAGGCTAAAACCCGTTGCTGAAAACAGAAACTTAAAAGAAAAAGGAAACCTAAAAGAAATAGGAAAGCTAGCTTATAGAAATAGAAATAGAATAAATTATTGGAATTCAATCATGACCCAACTTGGTCAAACTTGAGTTGACCAGGTTTGACTGAGACAACTCGTCCTGAAATTTTTGCCCAGATTCGATTAGCATTACTTTCATCCCCTTTTCCTTGTCCCTTTTTTCTAAAGACTCAAGTGCAATCTGATCTTCATCTTGGAGATGTTCTACATCAGTATGTTATACAACCAAAAGTAGAAGAAGAATAATCCATGATTACCTCGAGTGTTTAATGTGAAAAAAGTGTAAGGTCAATACCACCACCGATCTTCATAGTTCTCTTATGTACCCATTTTCATGATTATTTCTTTTGGCCGACAATTGTCCAAAGTTGATTTTGGCCAATTGTAAATTTCTACATTTGAATGAAAGAATTTCGTTTATAATTTTTTTATGATTTTTTTATTTTTATTTTTGTGATTGAATTGTAGAAGTTGACTTGCTAAAGAGTTTCATAAAATTCCCTTACTACTACCATAAAATTTCTTGCAACTACGTACAAAATAATGCAACAATATGTTGTTAGTGTTCCCCTCTCTCTCTAAACTATTACTCCTTACCAGACTTTAATGGTTTCAACACTGAGGTATTGATGTCCTTTTTACTTACTTTCATCATGATCAATCTTGATAACCCTCTTTAGTTCTAAAAATAATGTTTGATGGTGTTATATATAACGTGGATTGTCTAAAAAATAATGAAGTGATGAAATGCATTTAGCATTAAAAATTATACACTGTACCATATTTGTGTGTGTGTATTTATGTATTTAGTTATTTTCTATTGTTGATGAACTAGGTTTTTAACTATCTATTTGGGAGTGCGTTAAAAAGGATCAAGTTTATCCCCAATCTCATATTTAATTAGGTTTCATCAGAACTAAGTAAAAGTTGATTTGCAAAACAATCACATTTTCAAGTGTAATTAATTTAGCATTACTTTCATATGTAACCTATTACACAAATAAGAAACTTTTTAGACCTAATTCTTTAAGAAAAATAAAAAAAACCGGTATGGATGTTACCCAAATAGTCTCTAATGTAACTGGCACTCGAATGAGTAATTGCAATTTTTTTTTTGTGTTTTTTCCTTTAATGCGCAATTAATTTTTTTTGTGAACAAGACGTTAATACGTAATTGCAACTTTATGTGTTTTTGTCATCTGTAAAGAAAATTCTCCACCTAACTATCAAAAGGTTACATATTACTTAGTGTAGAAATATATAACAATACGGGGCATTGCACACGCATCGCGTGTGCCATTGCCACTAGTAGGAAAGAAATAAAAAACCGTAGACAAATATTTATATATTTTTTATTTTGTGAATTACCTCATTCATATTTAATTGGCTTTTTTTTCTTAATTTACTTCTGGTGTCTATTGTTATTTGACAATCTTGGAAAATACCATGTAGACTATGTTAATTAGTGCAATTTTCGTATGAAAAACATCACACTATTTCACATATTTGAGAAGCCTAGGGCATTGGCCACACCTGCGCCAGGGGGCCTGATAGGGGCAAAACCAAAAGTTTCATCTAAGGTAGACAAGTTTATACATTTCGAGTAGAGAACCCCAGTGTTTATTTTATTTTAGTTTAGTTTAATTTTTTAGCCAATTTACACACATTTTTGTATACATGACATTTCTAGTTAATGCTACAAAAAAATACAGTAATATAAAGATTCAAGAAATCTTCTCCCATTATATGATACATACATCAAATTTTAAAGTAATTTGGGACCTATTTCTACCCAATATAACTTGTAATTAAACTAACAAATGGTACATAAACATAATTATCAAATTGCATATTTTCATTAGGATTGATTACACAAATCTTCCCTAAGGTTTGCGTCACTTACAAGGACCTCCCCTGCATTTTGAGAAATTACACGGACCTCCCTTAAAAGCGACGGGTGTGTAACGAGTATGACGGAAGCTACAAAAGTATTAACTTGCCTGTGCATTAAATTACATGTTTGAACTTATTTCCAGGATAAGAATAAATTATAAGAAGAGTTATCTATTCTCAGGAGGTTCTTCCATGATTCCCTTGGAGGATTACGCTTGCTTTTTTGGATGTAAGGTAGGCTCATTACCTTTCTTTTACTTGGGAATGCCTCTAGGAGCAAATCCAGCTAAATGGAAGACTTAGGATCCAATCATTCAAAAGTTTAAGCAGAGATTGGCAGGTTGGAAAACAAAGCTTCTTTCGTTTGGGGGTCGACTTACTTTGGTGACTTCAGCGATGTCAAACTTGCCTACTTATTTTATGTCAATTTTCAAAATACTAGTTGGGGTTATTAAGGAAATTGATAAAATAAGATAGTCTTTCCTTTAGGGTGGGGGTGCAAAGTCTAAATGGATTAGCAAGGTTAAGTGGCAGAGAGTTTGTTCCAGGAAGAATGTGGGAGGTTTGGGTATTCGTCCTTTATGAACTTGGCTCCATTAGGTAAATGGTGGTAGAGGTTTGGGAAAGAGAAAAATACATCTTAGAGAAAACTCATTTTCAAAAAATATTGTTTCAAGGATAATTGTTGGCTACTTACTGAATCTAATTCTCATAATTTCTCAAAATTGTGGAGTGACATTATGAAATTAAGACTGTTAGAAGGGATAAAACAGTTTGTTGGAATGAAAGGGTATAGGTTACTTCGTGGAAATGGTAAATCTATACGTTTTTGGAAGGATATTTGGAGTATGGATGAGCCGTTGAAGGAATTTTTTCATCGGTTGTTTTTGATCTCTTCGGAAAAGGATGCTATAGTAGTCATTGATGTGTTTTCTTTTAATAATCTCTCGTTCCGTAGAGAATTCTGGCAATGGGAGCTCAAAGAGAAATATAGGCTTGATCAGGTTAAATCTTACTCTCTAAAATATGTTATTGAAGATAAATTAATTTCCCAACACTCGATCAATGGGCAATTCTTAGTTTATGAATGTTTTGTTCATACTGAAGATTAGAAATCTATTTCGGGGCAAATCTTTGGGGGAAAGGTAAAGCCCTATGACAGTATCATGTTTCATTTGGTTGGTGGTTTAAGAAAGAATCTCAACAAAGGTGATCTTATCGTCTAGAGGGGTATCTTTTTCGAATTCTGAAATGTTGTGTCATGGTGTAGAAGGGAAGACGAAGAATCCAACCATTTGTTGCTTCATTGTAATTGGGTGTGGCAGGTGTGGAGCTTAATATGGAATTGGTGGAATTTATTCTGGTCTTGTCATTATTTGGTAGAGGCTTTTGTTTGTCAATGGGAAGGGGTTCTAATGGCAAACGATTTATGTTCATGGTGGAAGCTTGTTTGTTGCGCAGGTTTATGGTCTATTTGGCTAGCAGGAAATGAGGTGTAGTTCGAAGATAAGTCTTGGAGTGTTGAGCAATTGGTCGATGTTATAAAGCTGAGATCGTTTCAGTGGGTTCAAGCTTTGGTATCGAGTTTTGTTTCTTTGTTTAGAGATTGGTGTGAGGATCCAAGAATTTGGGAAGTTTTAAGATGTTTAGAAGATCAGAGCCGAGAGCGAATTTATTCTGGGCTACTCCTTCGATAGGCTATTTAAAGTTCAATGTTGATGGGTAGGCATGGGGTAAACCAGGTTTAGCAGGGTGCGTAGGTGTGTTGAAAAATGATATGGGTGTGGTTGTTGCTATTTTCTTTGGGCCTCTGGGAGTTGCTGACTCAAATTTGGCTGAAATTGAAGCAATCCGAAATGCACTCCTTTTTTCATCAAAGCAGGATGGGTCAGAAAAGGAATTTTATTATTGAATCAGACTCTATAGAATAATAATGGGATATTTAACAAGTTGTTGAGACCATGGAAATTATGGAATATTTTCATCAACATTGATCAATCTGTGAAGACTATAGGGAATGTATCATTTACAAACATCTATATGGAATGCAATAGATTTGCGGATGGTTTGGCAAAGAAAGGTGTTACTAGTAAGAGTTTCTGTAAAGCTTGGTGGTAATTTCAGTTTTACAATACGTGTATACGTATGTGTGTGTCAGAGTTATGTTTGGGTGTGTATATGTGTATGTGAGTGATCTCTTGGGTATAAGTATGAAATAATGTTATGTTGTTTTTGTCAACCTTCGTTTCGCGTGTGTTTTGGAGTTGGGTGAGTTCTTCTTTCTCTTTGTTGTAGGTTTCAATGTGTGTTTTCTTTTCGTGGGTGTGTGGTTTTGGTGTCTTGACAGGGTGGGTAAGTGGAGAAGAAAAGCTGAGTTTTTGCAATACATGTGTACCTGATGTGTGTGTGTATGTGTGTATGTGTCAAAGTTATGTTGGGTGTATATATGTGTGTGTGAGTGATATCCTGGGTATAAGTGTTGAATGTTGTTGAGTTGCTTTTTGTTGAGCGTCATATCATGTGTGGTGGTGTTGGGTGAGTTCTTCTTTATTTTTATTTCGGGTTTCGGTGTGTGTTTTCTTTTCATGGGTGTGTGTTTCGGGTGTCTCGACATCGAGTTTTTTATGCTTGTGCTTCTTTGGTGTTGTGTTTCTTGTTTGGTGTGATCAGAAAGAGTTTTCGATTCCTTGTGACTTTCAGGGTATGTGTGTTTCGATTCA
Source organism: Hydrangea macrophylla (assembly GCA_033977485.1). Classification (NCBI taxonomy): domain Eukaryota; kingdom Viridiplantae; phylum Streptophyta; class Magnoliopsida; order Cornales; family Hydrangeaceae; genus Hydrangea; species Hydrangea macrophylla. Next base: position 7,474,951 of record CM066982.1, on the reverse strand, counting down.
AGGTGTGTGTTCTTTTTTGGGCCTCGATGGTGTGTGTGCGTATATTATTCCAGCCTTTAAAGTATTTTCGAGTCATCACAATGATCTTGGATTTGTCTACTACTGATTTCACTTGATTAGCTGATGCTGCTGAGTTCACACTAATGAAGTGACACATAATTGAGCCATGCTTTTCATTCTTGGTGTCTCTCTAATGCTGTTTTGGATTCGTTCTCCTTTGGTTGACTTACTTTAGAATGGGGCAAAAATGGGGATGTATTGCTTCTGACCTGGGATCTTATCTAATTTTTTTAAAGTTGTGTTTGGGGTAAGGATTGCTGGTTTGGCTATGGCTCTATTTGGGCTTCTGATTTGGATGTCTTGCGCTAAGTATGAGGATTTTTTTGCTTTTGATTTTGGTGAAATCAAAGCCAGCTGGTATGTCTTAAATTGTCATCAATTATTGTTGGAGTTTTCCAACGACCTACCTTGGATTTGTGTTTTTTGTTACTGTTTCTGGGATCTTTTCTGATGTTGCAAAAGCTCTTGCTATATTTTTCGGGCTATGCAAGTTGGATGGTAGAACTGATTTGTTTTAATTCAGATGAGTGTTCTTGGTTTTGCTACTTCATGGTGCTGCTTCTCAATGGTCTGGTTCGATGCTGGTAGGAGGCAATGCAGTGGGGTTATTCAAATAGTCAGTTTGTCCAGCTTCGTGTGTGTGTGGTATTGCTTATCCTTTTAATTACACTTGAATGTTGGTTGGTTTATTTAGGTGACTCTTGTCTTTGACACTTTGTTCGTTAATCTGGGGCTTGGCAACTTTAATGGCATGCCTTTTAGATGTGATGATTATGGACTTTGTCCATTTTAATAATATTGTTGCTGACCAAAAAAAAACAGGAACATCACCTAAACTATGGTTTAAGAGAGATGATTCTAAATTCTGGAAAAAATTAATTTTTGTAGGGAGACGGAACAAGGATTAAGAAGAATAGAGAATTTTTAAATATTTTTTTAGAAGCCATTTTATAATGAGAAAGGTCCGTGTAATTAGGTTATATCTCAAAAGAGATTTGTGTAATTATCCCTAATTTTAGTAGGATAAGTAAGGATTTTTTTGGCATTAATTATTAAAAAGGGCTAACATCATCGATTACACCCTGGGGATGAGTAAACCGTAACCTAAATCTCAAAGAGGTCTCTGTAATTTCTCAAAATGCGAAGGAGGTCAGAGTAATTAAGGAAAATCTTAGGGGAGGATTGTATAATTACCCCTTTTCAATAACTAAATGGCACATTAAAAAAAGTTGCCCCTGATTTGCAACAAATATACAATTAAATGATACTTTATTACTACAAATTGAGATCAAGAAGTTGGATGTATCACACAACTAGTAGTACTATTTGTTTATTTTCCGAAAAAAAAATAGCACTTTATGTATTGTATAATTTTCAAAACTGAAATACTAATTAATAAAGTATGAATTTCCCTTTAATTTCTCAAAAAGCGAGGGAAGTTCGTGCAATTAAGGAAAACCTTAGGGGTGATCCCTTTTTATAATTAACCAAATGGTGCAGTGGAAAAGAAAAGTTACATTTGATTTGCACCGAAAGGTAGAATAAAATGGTACCCCTTTACTAGGAATTGACATCAAGAAACTGGATGAATCACACATGTGCTACAATTAATTTTAAATCGTTTTGAACTAATTTTGTGATTCAAATTTATGAAGCATACCATTATTCCATATGCACGCACTAATCTGGATATTGTTACCCATGAAACCATTTAGAACAAACAGTACATAAATTACAGCGAGGCTATCCACGAACTTACAAATTTATTCATGCAAATAGAAAATTCATGAAACCAAACACACCCTTAGTGACAATCACTGATTTAAAGACAGAATCAGAAAGCATAACATCAACATTAAACCCAACCTCGGAGATCACAAACTAATGAATAACCGGACTCGGCGGAACATCCACTTGATGATTGGACGTGTTGATCTCTGGCGCCGGAGGTTTCCGATAAACAGGCCCCTCTTGAGGACAGCCCGAGACATCGCTTTGCCTGAAGACCGATAAACGATATCGTGGTACGCAATTACGTCGCATCACTACTCCTATGTGTCTTCCTTGGCATGTTTGAGAACCAAACACAATTATTACTCCAAAGAGGACCACAATAGCTAACTTATAAGAACTACGAGACTCCATTTATTGCTTAACAGAGAATACAATTCTCAAAACTATGTGTATGTGTATATATATAAGTATATGCCCACCAGATCAAAGAGATGTTGGGTTTAAAAAACATTGACCTAACTCACCTAAATTATGGGTCTTTTAATTATTTAATATATGATATGATACCATCAATCAATAAGATAAAATGCGTAAATATATATATGTCGATATATTACATGTATTTGTGTGTACTAGATTACTATATACAACTAGTTGGCATGTACTGTGCACCGAAAAACAAAAGTCAATTTAGAGCAGATGTGACAAACAGTCATTTATACAAATTAAGATAATCCAAAGAAATTAAATACTATAAAAAAAAAGTCAATTACGTATTAGATACAATTAGTTTTGAAGTCAATTTCTTATATTCATTTTTGACAGAAAAAGGTTGACTTGGAATAGCTCTCAAAATTGGTATGAAGGTTCATATAGAGTTTGAAAATTTTGGGAGATACAAATTGGAGGGCAAGATGTAGGGACCGCGCTTGTAATGGATGAGGTCATTTTTGTAGGGCTTGTTTGGTTGTATTGTAATAATTGCATTCATATTTGTACACAATTTTATATAAAAATATGATGAGCTTGAATAGTTCCATTTAGAAAAATGATGCTCGTCTAAAAAATGATGCTTGCAGTCATGAATTTTGGCATTCTAAAAAAATGAAGAAATTGCCTCATAAGAAAAAATATGATGAAGTCTCTCATATTTGTAAATGGATTCATTCATGGCGATGGATTATGCCTTTAACTTCTATACAAAAATTGAATAGAATCATTCAAATTGGAGAGAAAACCAAACAGGCTCGTAAGAAATGTTAAAAAATTAAAAATAGAAAATTGAAATAAGAAAAATAAATAAAAAAAAGTAAAAAGAAAATTACAAATGTTAACTCCTTGTTTTCATTTTGGGACTTATTTAATTACTGTGTAGTATGATCACTGTTACTATCAAATCAACACTTATTTTTAAACTAATTTTTATCATATAACACATTATTACTGTTAAGTGATAGCTAAAAGGTTCCTATCAAGTACACCACTACTGCTACACCAAATAATATATGAAAAAAAGTTCCCATCAACAATATACCTTTTTTTTCTCTAAAACAAGAGAGAATGTATTGTTAATTTTAATCCACACAATGGATGTATCACATCCTTAATTGGAGTTATCCGAAATTTGGTTTCGCACACACTTGTTTGTGAAATCATAGAAAATAAATTGCGATGGAAATTTGGTGGTTGTGCCACCATAATCGACTAAATTGAGTGGTCCGGGAATTATTGCAATATTCTTGTCCTTTGCCATAGACAAGAGTACTATTCTGATTCTAATTTTAAAAATGTTAGGTACACAACATATTTCATAATAGAGCTTTAAATGTGTTATATTCTGTGTTGTTTGAATTTTTCAATTTTTTTTGTGCACCACTTAGACAGCACAAGGCACATGCATTTAAAGTCTTGTAGTGTAATGTATTGTGGAATACGTTGTGTGCCTAGTAATTTTGTTCCAATTTGCATTCTAAACACAATTCCCATATCGGTTGTGGAAGAGGCATATTGTCAGTTTATAAGTATGAGGGACTGTCGGACCCTTGATTTATTCTCAACACATCATATCCCTTAATTATGGTGAATCCCATGTAAAACTCACACAAGACCTATTAGAATCATGAATCAGAATTATTTTGGGTGGAATTCGTTATGAAATTCATTATAAGTGTAGCGTTTTGCCGACAACATTAGGTGGAAAAGTAGCAATAGCTTGAGATAAAGGTGTGGCATACTTGTAAAAACGCGGTAAAGACTACCAAGAAATTTAAAAAGTCAAAACAATGCACAATTGTACATGTTGCCTAGAACGTTAAGTCAAACAATGCACAATTGTACATCCATATGTCGTATATTAATGATTTGAGCATTTTGTGGATTCTACTTTAGTTCTATAATACTATAATACTGAAGAGATCACAATGTGATACTAACTCACCCCCACATGACTACTACGTTCCACCACTACAACAAATCTAGTTTTTTGCCACGCACAGTTGCGTGGCTAATTATCAAAAAGTGCGTCTCTAAAAGTATTTGCGATGCAGTCTGTGCGTCGTATGACCGTAATGAAGAATGACGTAACGAATAAAATTACGCGTCGCAGTCAATGCGTTGCTAATATTATTTTTATTACCGACGCTCCCGCGCATGGGAAAAATTCCGCAAGTGCGTTGCTGATAAGTTTCTTTATAAACAAAAATGACTGCATCGCTAAAAGAAGTTATTATTAGCGATGCATTTATACGTTGTTAATAGTGAGTGTAATTATAAGTCACGCGATATTGCGTGGCTAATAAAGAGGTATTTACCATGCAACAGAGCGTGGCAAAAAAATATATTAAGTATTTTGGTAATTATCAGCAACGCTCATATGCCTTGCTAAAAAGGTTGCATTTGTTCGCGTGACAAATAATCATTTAGTACTTCGAATGAATATCAGCCACGCCAATGCGCGTCGCAAATAATGATGTTCTGATTGATTTTTAGGCACGCAATTAATTTTAAATGTGCATCGCAAATAGCAATACCAAATTTGAAATATTCTTTTCCTTTGTTGAAATATTTTTTTATTTGAACCAATAAACCTGCTAAAACTCCAATTCAATAACCAACAATGATTCTAATCTTCATACATTCATTCCAACAATTTGTCAATAACCAAACCAAACAAAATCATGTCGCAAATTTAAAAACATAGTTATTACAAACTACAATATCAAAAGATGTACAAATACTCTAGTACAAAAATATCGTAAATATGTCTAAGGACAAAAACTAAATAGAAATCGAGAATAAGATCATCCAATGCAGGTACTAGAACCTCCCAATCTGAAAATAGAAAAGGAAAAAAAAAAAGCATTAGTCGCAATTTTTTATAACAATCGAACTTAAAAATAAGATAGTAAAAAATGATTCACATAACTTACAAACCGTGTGTAGGAATTGCGTGTCGTTTGTTCCTGCAAGTCTAGTTGGTTGTGTGTGAAGTATGGGTTCTGGTCTGTGCCTTTCCGAGTGCTGGAACTCGTTTCGACCACCCAAAACCTAAAAACATAGTTATAAAAGACCTAAGGAGATCATTTTGCGTATTATCGCGTAACTTGCAAACCATGTGTAGGAATCGCGTGCTATTAGTTCCCACAAGTCTATTTGGTCGTGTGTGAGGTGTGGGTTCCAGTCTCGTGCATTTTCGAGTGCCAGAACTCGTTTCGACCACCCGAAACCTCAAAATAAAAGGCCTAGGGAGATTATTTTGCGTATTATCCCGTAACTTGCAAACCGTGTGTACGAATTACATGCCGTTTGTTCCTACAAGTCTATTATGTTGTGTGTGAGGTGTTGGTTTCAGTATTATGCCAGAACTCGTTTCGACCATCCAAAATCTCAAAACATAGTTATAAAAATGCCTAAGGAGATTATTTTGCGTATTATCGCGTAACGTGCAAACCATGTGTAGGATTTGCGTGCCATTTGTTCCTGCAAATGTAGTTGGTCGTGTGTGAGGTGTGGGTTCTGGGCTCGTCCCTTTTCGAGTGTTGGAACTCGTTTCGACCACCCAAAACCTCAAAACTTAGTTATAAAAGGCTAAAGGAGTTGGTCATGTGTGAGGTGTGGGTTCCAATTTTGTTCTTGTTAGTTGATATCTTTGAGATACATGGACATAAATATGACGCGTTCATAATCAATGTATGCCTCGGCAATTGAACCTTCAGGTCATGCCTGATTGCGCACAAATTTCTTTAGGGTGCTCAAAAACCTATAAGATAACCTTTCATAGTTATAATTCATATTATATACTTGCTTAAATAATTGATGAGAAAAGGACGTATGTAGAGATGTACCGTTCGATGGGATACTGTCATGCCCCGACGTTGCATAAATACGGAAAGCATTTAATTTCCTTTATGGACCCGTAGGTCGCGACAGTTTGAAGGGTCGATTCAGTCCCAAACGTCAAACAGTATAATAATTTAAATCTGAGTAAGAGTAATCAAGACTATAAAATTTTTCAAACATAATAATTATTCCATCATGTAGGAATCTTAAAGCAAAACCCGCCTTGCAAAAACATATAAATGTCTATTACATCAAGCCTTTTTACAAATTCAGTTTATAAAACAAATCATTAATAAATCTTTTCTCTTCTCAAGTAGATATTCTCAATTCAAATAGTCGTATTGTCCACCTTGATCATTACTTGAAAAGCCTAGACATAAATGTCCAGGGCGCATCAACGCCGTCAGCTTCGAGAAACTGGTGAGCATTAAAAATACATGCTTGTAATCAAAACATACTTTCTTACCATTTACATTTCACAGGTTTATTATTCAACAGGTTAGAAATACAGAAATGAATCCGCAATTATAAAACATGGAAGACAATATAATGACATTCAATCAATAAAACATGTGACCATGCATGAAACAATGCAACCATCACATCTCACCGACTCTTTTACCTCGACTACAGAACACATGATCACAACATCCAACTCTCTCGTTCTAGTACCTTGAAAACACTAACCACACTATAGTACACGGGTAGCAGGGAGTGTTCAGTTTGCCTCACACTATGGGACATGGGTACCAGGGAGTGTCCAGTTTGCCTCATAGTATAGTACCTAATCAGTCTCAAAAATACCGGAGAGATCCTCACTCAGTATCCAGACTCGGATACCAGGGAGTGTCTGTAGGTGTCAGACACTATAGCACTACCACGGGCGCCGGGGAGTGTCCAAGTCGGCATCACATACTATAACACTACCATGGGTGTCAGGGAGTGTCAATTTTGTCACCGTCGTATTTCAAAGGCACCCTAAATCCATATCATCACCATCCCTATTACCTCAATCCAATATATCACACTATCTCTTTATTCATTTCACACTTTCTCACACCCTATGCATGTTGACCCAACCTTGAAACTATCATGCATGTCAACTCGACTCTAACATGTTTGTCACATGACGTATGCAGAAATACGTAATGATTGGAAATCAACATTAACGTGAGCACACGATTCTTTAATCTATCTTTTTAACTTAGTCTTTTAAAAATAGATTCTGCAATAACATATTTCCCAAATGATGCCTTAAAAACTTCTTTCAAAACAGTTCCTTATAAAAATATCAAAGCTGTTTTAAAACTTATCTTGCTTATTTTCTCTCTTTGCAGTATCAAAACGATTGATACAAATCAATATAAATAAATCCATTTTTTTTTACTTTAATCTGATTTATAGAAACGGATTCTCTAATAAAATAGTAAGGTACAACAACTTATAGCAGTAGGTACAACTTTATGCAACACCCAAAATTTTCCTATTGTTACTGTATTAAAGAGACATATTATTCTATCAAAGGGGCGGAGGGGACCTCGTATTATTCTATTGCACTCCCTTATTGGTTGGATATCAACTCATGAGGGACCTCGTATTGACAGATTATATTTCTTCTGATAAATCTGGCTACATCTTTAGCCTTCAATGTTGCATAGGACTCTGCTTCTACCCATTTTGTGAAATAATCAATTGCTACCAGGATGTAAATTGCCCATTAGACGTCTTCGAGGTTACTTCTCCAATAACATCTATTCCCTAAACTGAGAATGGCCAAGGGGTAGTCATGTTGTATAGTAGTAATGGCGGCACATGTTTCATATTGGCATGAATCTGACACTTGTGACATCTTCTGACATATTCGTACCAGTCTTTGTCCATAGTAGTCCAATAATACCCTTATCGGATGATCTTTTTGGCTAACATGTGTCCACTCATGTGAGGACCACACACCCCTTCGTGAATTCGTTCCATCATTTTCTTTGCATTGTTCCCATATAAACATGTTAAGTTGAACCCATTATAAGATTTCTTTAGCAGACTTCCGCTGCAAATCATGAATTGAGCCGAGAATCTTCTTATGGCTCTCTTGTATTTCTCGGATGCAACTTTTGAATATTTCCCATTTTCAATGAATTTTCACACGTTAGTGTACCATGGAAGTTCTTCTGCTTCTTCTATTTCCCAAATCATCTCATAAGATGGCTTTTCTCTCTGTTTAATCATCAATGGAGTTAAATTTATCCCATAGGAATCTCAATCATCGAGGCTAAAGTAGCCAAAGAGTCTACTAGCTGGTTTTCTTCTCGAGGCAGGTAGAATAACGTGATATGCAAGAAACGGGTTCGTAGAGAATCGAGGTACTCATGATAAGGCTTCAACTTTTCTTCTTTAACTTTCCAGTCTCCTCAAACTTGGGATATGATCCGATTGGAGTCCCCGAATACATCAATTTTTCTTACTTCCAAAGTCAATGCAGCTTCTAACCCCAATATACAAGCTTCGTACTTAGTAGTATTGTTGGTGGAGGTATACTTCAGCTTAACAGCGAACGGGGTATGCACTCCTTCAGGGGATACAAGGATGATCCCTACTCCATACCCTTTCTGGTTTGCATCTCTATCAAAGTAAATTTTCCATACATCATCTCTTAACTCCATCAATCCTTCGTCAGGGAACATGAATTCTCCTTCATTTTCCAAACTTATCGGATGTTCAGCTAAATGTTCTGCAATAGCTCTTCCTTTAACACATTAACTCGTAGCATGTGTTAAGTCAAACTCAGATAGCATCAAAATCCATCAGGAAATTCTGCCGATTAATTCTGGTTTTTCAAAGAGGTACTTCAAAGGATTCATCCAGGAGATCAAGATAACATGGAAGGCCAACATATAATGCCCCAGACGACGAGTGGCCCAAACCAAAGCCCAACATATCTTTTCTAGCGGAGAATACTTCAGCTTATATCCAGTCATTCTCTTGCTCAAGTAGTAAATGGCTTTCTCTGTATGCCCTTCCTCTCTTTCTTGGGCTAACATGCATCCTATAGCATTCTCTGACATGGACAAGTACAACAGTAAAGGCTTTCCTGACTTCAAGGGTGAAAGAACCGATGGGTTCAATAGATAAGTCTTGATCTTGCCAAAAGCTTCTTGACACTAATTGTCCCATTAGAATTTCTTCCCTTTTCTCAACAAGCTAAAAAGTGGATCACAAGTTGCAGTGAGCTTAGATATGAAGCGACTGATGAATTGGATTTGTCCCATAAATCCTCTTACTTCTTTTTCATTTGTTGGAGGAGGCATGTCTATAATAGCCTTGATCTTCGTGGGGTCAACCTCAATTCTCCTATGTGTAATGAAAAATCCTAGCAGCTTCCCAGTGGTTACTACAAAAGTACGCTTTTGTGGGTTCAATCTCATCCTATATTTTTTCAATCTTTTAAAGAACTTGGTGAGAGCTGCTAATTGCCTACTCCTTTCTTTGGACTTAACAATTATGTCGTCCACATAGACTTCCACTTCTTTATGAATCATGTCATGTAACAAAGTAGTAGCAGCTCTCTGATAGGTTGCTCTAGCACTTTTTAACCCAAACGGCATCACTCAATAGCAATACGTCCCCTAGTGAGTTGTGAATGTGGTCTTTTCTTTGTCTTCGGGTGCCATTAAAATCTGATTGTACCCTAAGAAACCATCCATGAATGATAACAGCTCATGTCCTGCCGTGTTATCTACCTAGACATCTATATGTGGGAGTGGGAAATCATCTTTGGGACTAGCTTTGTTCAAATCCCTAAAGTCAACTCATACTCGGATTCTTCTGTCCTTATTTGGCACAGGAACTATATTGGCTATCCATTCAGGGTATTAGGTTACCATTAGGAATCAAGCTTTCAACTGTTTCTCAACTTCTTTTTTGATTGTCAAAGTCCATTCAGGTCTCATGCGACTCAACTTTTGCTTAACAGGTTTTGAATTAGGAAAGAGAGGGATATGGTGTTGGACAATCTTTGGATCAATGTCTGGCATATCTTCATAAGACCAAGCGAAAACATCTTTAAATGCTTTTAATAAATTGATTACTTCATTGCTTTCTTGTGAAGTGAGCTTGGTGCCAGTATGAACATTTTGTGGATTATCTTCGTTACCCAAGTTTATTAGCAAAGTTTCTTCAATAATCTTGCATGCAGATTCATTTTCTTTTTCAATTAATCTTTATAAATCCTTAGAAATTTTGAAATCAAGATCATCAGACACAAAAGAGTAAGCAAAATCTTTGTTCATTTTATTAACATTTTTGGGTACATTAAAAGTAAAAGCAGACTCAAATCATTGCTCATATTGGCCTTTACAGACTTCCGGGGGAGTGGGGAAGGGGATTTGTTGACTCCTAATTCTATCACCCAATTGTTCAGAGCTCCCTCTATTGGCTTGACTTCTTTCACATTTCCCTGTGCTTCTTCGGCATCCATCAACATGTTTAGTTCTTCACCCATTTGTATGTTCAGATCATCACTCGTCATTAGATCAGCCCAATCCTTCTTTTCTTTCTTGACAGGTGGAGCACATAAGAACAGATCCTCATAGTCAGAGAACTCATGCTTGAAGAAAATCTCAAACCCAGGCTTGATGCTCTTGGTAGCTGGATCATACCACGGTTCAGGAAAACCATAGAAGGGGAAGTCATCATCCTCTTTTACGAAGTACCCATTCAGGATTCTCGGCCCAGAAGCAGCCATCGGCCCTTTTCCTTTATAATATTCTTATTATCTTCTTCGGTCAATTGATACCCAAGTCCAGATTTATCATTTTGCTCATGGAAGTCAGGCAGTTCAATTATTCCCTGTTGACGGTGACCCAGTCCCATTCCAGGGAAATAATTCATCCTTCGTACCATGTGAGCTACTTTAGGCTTTGCATACTGGTCAAAGTACAACGGCATGACTTCAGGGATCCAATTCTGTCCCACTTCTTCTTGTAAATCTTCAACAGCTTGGTTTCATTTCTCAAACATCTTTCTATACCTACGTCCGGTGATGAATGACTTCTTTTTCTTGAACGTAGTGATTTCTTCACCCCAGATTGATGCATCAGGAAGTCTCTTTTCTTTGTCATAGCCGAGTCGATACCAACCTTTTGCTGAACCCCATACAGTTTCTTTCCATCATCTAGCATTCCTACAAAGTTGAATTCTTCTAACTCATTTTCTTCTTCCAGTGTTTGGACTTCTAGCATAGGGCCATGGCTTGTTCCTTTTTCCTTGATCCAACTATCCCCAAAGATTGTCACCACATCCTCTTCCCAAATGAACTTGACTTTCTGGTGGAGAGTGGAGGCAACTGCATCATTTACGTGTAACCATGGGCGTTCCAATAGCATATTAAAGCTAGCTGGAATATCAATCACTTGGAATTCAACTTCTTTATTCAATGGCCCGACTTCAATTTTCAGCTTAATCATTTCCTACGATATCCCTTTTAGTAATATCATAGGCCCTCATAGTCTGTGTTGATGGCAAGAGTTCTGAAATAGATAGTCCCATTCTGAGAGCTATTTGGAGAGGACACACATTCAAAGCCGATCCATTATCTACAAAGCAAACTGGTACTCTATTCCCCAGGCAGTGTATAGTGATGCAGAGATCCCTATTGTGGTGTGACCCTTTTGGCGGTAAATCTTCATCTGTGAATGTGATTACAGGCTTACGAGGCTTTGAAGAGATCATGTTCACTAGATCTTCGGGAGTAGTGTTGACAAAAACATCCAATCGATTGAGTGTGTCACACCCGTTCCAGAAATTTTATGATTTTGAAAATGCATCCTTTGAGATTTTGAAATTTATATATGTCATTAATAATTTGAGTTGAGGTTGACTGTGAGTCAACGGTAAGGTGTCAGTGAGGACACGGGAACATGGTAGTTCATATGGCATGAGCATGAGTAAATGGCATTTATATGATTTAAATGTTATTTGACTTATATGGTATTTTGTGAATAGTGAATTATACCTGTGTGGTATAATTTCTGGTATTTTCGGTATTGGATGTTAACATTTTGAGAACGTTGGTGAAAACGTGAGTGATACGTTAATTAAAAAGTTAGGTTGTGTAGAGATTCCACATAATATAGTTTTCAGACGTTATTTTTGGACCAAATGAAACCTAGTCGAAAACTTTTGAAATTTATAGCTTTCACTCGTAAAGGCATAAAATGGACGTGTGCGAAGTTTCGGGAGTTAATTAGAAGTTTGAGGAACTCGTGGGGAGGTAAACGCAATTCCCAAAGAGTTTTTCTATATATAGAAGTGGATGAGATTTCATTCTCATCCAAATTCCCAAAATATCTAGAGAGAGGAGAGAGAAAGGAGATTTGGTTGCCACGAGCTTGCCGGCGACATACGACGACCTTCCGTCCGTCAGATTTTCTCCTGATTCAAGATTTGAACTCGTGGAGGTAAGACCTACGTTTTGATACTACTTAGGCCGTGTTTGGCCAAATTTTGTTAAAATCTTAATTCTAGACTTTTGGGGAAAAATAGGTATAAACTTGTAGGAATTTTCTCAAATTCGAAATCCGACGATTATTTAGCCTCCTAGTCGATCCTTCAAAGTTTGGGGGAAATCGCACGAGATATGAAGTCCTAACTTCTGAAATATAGAGAAATACATGTTTTATATTTCGACGACGAAATTGAGATCCGGACGAAATCCATGTATTAATTGTAGGCCCGTTAATTATGCACGCGTTAATTTGTGAAAAACATGTCTAAATTTAAGCGAGCATGTTGAGTTGTCTATGTGGGTCAAAGGGGAGTCTTATACAAATTCATGCCGGAGTAAGCTTCTCGATGTTTGAGAATTTTTGTAGCGACGGCTACTGTGCATGGTTGTAGGCTTGGACTTGCCATGGCACTTGTGGGATGTAATGGTTGTAGGCTTGGACTTGCCATTGACATGGCGGTTTAAGGCTTGGACTTGCCGCTACCGGATGAATGCGTATTTTTCTCCCTAGAGACTATTGATATGATTTATGAGATTAAAGCATGTTTTATCATATATTGCATATGTTAGACTTGTACCCTCAGCATATAGCTGAGTAGTGGAGGTTTTCTCCATTGTAGGTAAGAGGAAAGACAAGAAGAATCGTGAGGAGTGAGGCCGAGGAACGCCGGTGAACCACAATTGTATATGCTTTTGTTTTAATCCTAAAACTTGTGTAAGGATTGGGAATTCGTAAAATGTTGTAACAGATCTTTGGATTAGTTCCTTGGTATTGTAACCTTATAATTGAACGTCTGTAGTTATGTTTTGAATGTTGAAAATCAGTTATGGTTGTGATTGTGGTTGGTGTGGAGAAGTATGAGTTGTTAATATTTCATTTCAGGCTCCCCAGCAGGGGAGCAGTCGACTGGACCGAGGATCAGTCGACTGGATCTCGTGTGATTGAGACACTAAAAGTGAATAGTAAGAGAAGCTGTCGACTGAACCTTGCATCAGTCGACTGAGACACTGTTGGTTTTGGCTACTGCTTTTAATAATGGCAAAACTAGTCGACTGGACCTCCAGATCAGTCGACTGGACCCCTTTTGAAAATGTTACATTTTGGTTCTGCTTAGCACAGTCGACTGGGGACTTTGATCAATCGACTGAGCAGTCGACTGGGTTCCCTGATCAGTCGACTGAACCTCTGTTTTCAAAACTGAGTATTTTGGATGTGTTTCTAATTGGCCAAAACTTTTTATAACTCTGATTTCAATGGATTTTACAAACTCAGAGGGTAATGTTCCCTAAGTTTTAAATACCCAGGGTTGTTTTAAAATTCTTTTCGCTGCGTATTGTTATATGATGTTTGGATGAGCCTTGATGGCGTGCCATGTGTCCTATTTCCGCGCGTAGCGGGATGGGTCGTTACAGAGTGTGTTGAGCATAGCCTACCTGTGTTTGTGAGAGGTCATAAGCAATCCCCATACTGAGATCCAGGCTTGTGTTTTCTTTAACTACTTTAGGATTTCATCTTTTTCCTTACTCATGACTCTCTTATTAGCTTCTTTTGCTTTGACGACTTCTTTCTCATTCCATGTTTCTTTACCACGATTTTCTAACTCATGAGGTTTGAAATGACATCTAGAACGGGTCAAGTGGTTTGCTTCATTGGTGATCTGGATAGACTCAACTTCTTTGGCTAACTTTTTAGTGCCAGCAGTGACTTTCCAAATAGAATCAATGGGGATTATGGCATTATTAACGAAATCATCCTCATCATCATACCACCAATCTTCTTCTTCTCCCATCATTGCAATGAGATCATCATCTTTGAATTCAAGGCTTTTGAGGGACTCCACCAATTCTTCTATTGATTTAATGCTTTCCTCCTTGGTGACTGCTTTTATAGGCTTTTCTTCTTTATACCAAATTGAGTCATCAGTGATGGTATAAGGATCCCACCATTCACTTGTGAGATTTCCGTTGGCTTTCTCGTCTTCAAGAGCTATTTCTTCTTCAACCCACTCTTCTTCTTCTAAATCCCTTAAGATACAAATTGCGGTGCTTTCTAGGAGCTGAACATCCATATCTAGCTAATCTAGAGATGTGATGTAGATGATAGGGTTATAAATTTGAGACCCTTCTTCCACAACATTGACATTTGGCAGGTTCCCCTTATGATTTGGGAAAGGATTCTTCTGAACATTTGGCTGAGCGGGAAAAGGGGATATGACCCCTTTTTCAATCAAATCTTCAATCTCATGGCAAAGTCTCCAGCATCTATCTGTGCTATGTCCACGGCCTTGATGAAAGTCACAATTTTGAAACCCATTATAAGTGGATTAGGCTCTGGTTTGGGTTCCAATTTTTGTAAATACCCCTTTTCTAGCATCCTCTCAAGTGCGGTGCTTAGCGACATTCCCAAATCAAAAAATTATGTATTATCTTTTGTCTACTTTTGATTCTGGTTTCCTCTTACATTAGCCATGCTTTGACACTCTTTCTGGAAAGGCTGAGGAGATATTGTATTGATGTCATCGGACTGATGATAGACTGGCCTCTCTGTCTTTTTGTACCGATTGCTCATGCTCTCTTTCTTGATCTTTCCATCCCAGAGGACATCCTTTGTTAAAGTCCCTACGTCAAATAGCTGTTCAAAGCTCACAATGGACTGAAACTCTAGCAACTCTAAGTACTCGGGCTGTAGATTTCTGATGATCATTCGAACTTGATCCTTTTTCGTCGGCCTGCTAGTCATCTGAGCAGCTTTAGCCCTCCAACGAGTAAGGAAACCTGCGAAGGATTCCCTATACTCCTATCTAGTGGTTTCTAGATCTCTTGTAATTACATCAAATGACTGGTTGTACGAATACTGAGCTATGAAAGCTTTGGCCAATGCCTCCCAATCCCTGGTTATGGCCAGTTCTAGCATCAAGTACCACGAAAGTGCCGCCCCACTCAAAACTCTTGGAAATAATAGAGCAAAGAAGTCAGGCCCAATGCCCATAGGCTGCAATGTTCCTACATAAAGCCTCAGATGGCTCTTCGGATTTCCGATTCTATTGAAGAATTCAATATGCGACATCTTAAACTTCTCTGGGAGTTTGGATTTCGGAGCATCACACAACCCCTCAACGTCGAACAAATACTCATCCACCCTTTTGTTTTTCCTAATCACACTCTCTAGCTTGTCTATCTTGGCCAATTTGTCCTGAGTCTCCTGATCTAGCTAAACCTTTGGTTGAACTGTCTCCCCAAAGTCTTATTCCTCGTGATGCACCTAAGGCGTGGCAGATTAGTCAGCTGCTTAATCATTCTCATCATAGTGGCAAGTTGTTCTCGATTCTATTCTCTGCTCTAATCCAACACAGCTTGCATTGCGACTTCCATATCAACTTCGTATGTCATATCCACAACCCTAGTCGACTAGGTTGTTTGTTCCTCAAACCATGATCTGATCAAACGACTGTTCAGAGCTCTGACCCTGGAGGGAGTACAACTTTTGGGTCCTATCTTCTCTTTTTTGGTTTATTTAGGGATTTTTGAATAATCAGGTATCTTTATTGCAAAAGATTTTTCAAAGAACGATATTTACAAAAGTGGATTGAAAATCAAAGATGGAAAATCTTTTTCTTTTCAAAAACATTTTCAAAGAAATCTTTTTAAAAACTCTGAGGAAAACAATTCTTTTCTTTTCGAAAAATATATTAGAGATGTAGCACTAATGAGTTGTATATGCAATGCTCGTGTAGTGTATGCAATGCAGAAGAAATGCAATCTAACCTAAATGCATTGTACCATAATCTAGCTTAGACCTAGTATATCAGCACATAAAAACATAAGATTCATTGAGTATGCTAATCACCCTACTAATCCAATCATTATCCAAGGATTTTTAGCTTTGAAATTCTGGATGGCTCATGTTTACAAAATTGAATTTTTCATGAAAATCTTGAGAGAAAGAGGAGGAGATTTATAATTGATACGCCCAGAAATATTATGCTACAGTCAAATCTCCACGTCAGTAGCAAAGGACCCGGATTATCCGAAAAGGGAGCTGATGGCCCACCGATCCCGAGGTCTTTCAAAAGTGCTACCGCTCGAGAGCTCACACAGCCCGGGCATGCGGCACAGTAGCTCTTCACGAGGCTCAGTTTGATAACCAAGCCACACAGCTGTTTCCTAAATCAATCAGAGGACTAATGAGAAGTGTGAATAGTTTCCTAAGCCACTTAGGAAACCTCGCATGATTTATGCTCATCAAATTGTAATTAGATGGGGCTTCCTTATCTAATCAGTTGCCTTATGCGGGTGGTCTCTTGTACCTATAAAAGGGGCCACTCACCCCCATTAAGGGGGATCGCATTCTTAACCTAAAGAATAGCTATATACTGATTTCATACGCATACACCCGGCCGGTATTACTGGGAGTGCCGCCCAATTGTTGGCTCACCAGGCTCGCCGGTGATCTGCTAGTGAAGCACATTGACGCTCCCGTGGATGTAGCTCACCTCATTAACGGGGCCGAACCACATACAATTTATTGTGTCACCGTATCCCTCTTCCTAATCTCTCTTACCAATTTTTGGCATCATCAGTTTGGCGCCGTCTATGGGAAATGACAATAAGTTCTTCACCAACAAATTCCTTGACTGATCAACATGCCACCAAAGACGGGTAAGAAAAATACTACTCCGGTCGGTCAAGAGAACTTGCAGCTGGAGTAGCAGGCTGCCTCCATGACCTCTGAGTAGGTGACAGTGGCACTCTCGCAACTTCTAGAAGGCCAACGGCAGACCCAGCAGCAAATCAAAGTGATGTTGGCCTTGCAGGAGAAGCACTCTCAATCAGAGAGCCAGACCGGGAAAAGCGCCCCTGACCGGAAGCCCAAAAGAGTCCGGAACCATACCTACTCTGCGCCGGTATCCCTGTCGAATTAGAAACACGCCCGGGATGGTGACCATAGTGGAGCGCCCAGGCACACCAGGCGGCAAGCTCGGACCAATCCTCGTCGGGTGGAAGATTTCAGAGACATGATCAACAGACGACACGCCAACAGGGGGAAGGGATCAGGGCCAAAGCCCCGGGAATCAGCCAAAGACACTCTGGCTCGGAGCCGAGGAGATTTTAGGCATATGATTACCCAAAGTCGGAGCCGGATTCTATCCCCGAGGTCAACACACTTCGAAGAGGAAGCCTTGTTGTCTGATCCGACTTACCGCTTGGACATTGAAAGGAAGACCAACCGGGAGAACGTGAATGCTCAAATCCAGGGCTTGCAAAAATAAATCGAGCAATTGAGCCGCAAGCAGCGTCCTGACCATACCAACATGGAGACCGAGTTGCCCTATACCGCTCAGATCACCGAATTCCCCATCCCGCGGAAGTTTAAGCCACCGCATCTCAGTTCTTATGACGGGATAGGGAGCCTAGTGGATCACATTCGCACCTACAGGGCCCAGATGGCGATGGTCACCACGGTCGACGAATTACTGTGCCTGGCTTTCCCAACACTCTCAAGGGGCCAGCCGTGCAGTGGTTCCACGCCCTCAAGCCCCAAACGGTTGATGACTTCAAGATGCTGAGCAACCTTTTCATTAGCCAGTTTATAGGGATGCTCGATCGATCGCAACTAGACACTCAGCTATTGATGGTCAAACAGCACAATGGAGAATCCCTAAGGGAGTATGTGGACCCCTTCAAATAGCAGAGGCTCTAGATCTGCAATTTGAATGAAACAACAGCCATCATGGCCTTCTGCTCGGGAGTTCAACACACCAAAGTCACTACATCGTTCAATTGAGATCGACCGACAACCCTGGTGGAGCTCTAGGAGAGGGTCAAAAAGTATATAGACATGGAAGAATTTCTGAAGTCCAAACGCGCTGACTTCGCGGGAAATGAGTCCCCGAAAGCTAAACGGCAGCGTGAGGGCTCTGAGAAGGTCTTGGTGAAAAAGCCCAAGCAAGACCAGCAAAGAGCAGGTCGGGATCAGCCCCAGATTGCTTTCACGCCTCTGTCTCGACCATTCCACGAAGTCAGAGCCACCGCCGAGGCGTAGAGGTTACTTCAACAACCAGCGAAACTCAAAGCCCCACCCGAAAAAAGGAATCGGGATAAGTTTTGCTGCTTCTATAGGGACCATGCTCATGACACCGAGGATTAATTCAAGTTTAAGATAGCCATAGAAAAATTGATCGAGCAGGGTCATCTTGCATAATACGTCGCGACAGATGGACGGCCTATGCTAGGAGCCCGAGCTCCCGGTCAAATACAGCCTCTTGGTCAAATCAACGTGATTTCTGGAGGAGCGTTGGGCGCCGGGGACTCGCAGTCGGCAAGGAAGAGGCATGCTCGGGCATCCCGGGCGGATGTCTGGCAGGTCCAATCCATCGGCTCCCCGCCAATGGACATATTGACATTCACCTCTGACGATTTGCAGGGCGTCCACTACCCCCATGACGACCCGTTGGTTGTGACGCTCTCCATAACCAAATACGTGGTCAAAAGGGTATTGGTAGACATAGGCAGCTCAACCGATATCATGTTCGTGTCAGTGTTTGATCGGCTTGAGATATCCAGGGATCGGCTCTGCCCGGTTGCTACTCCTCTGGTGGGTTTTAACGGATCTAGCACCCAGCCGCTCGGTACCATGGATCTCCCCGTGCTTATGGGAACTTACCCTCAGAAGATCTCCCTGCTGTCAAACTTTATAATCGTGGAGGCTCCATCTGCCTACAATGTCATTCTCAGGAGGCCTACACTCAACAAAGCCAGGGCCGCCGTCTCTACTTATAGCCTAACAGTTAAGTTCCCAACCTCTTAGGGACCCGGGAGCCTGCGTGGATATTAGGCAACTGCCCGGAGTTGCTATGTCAGTTCCCTTCGCCAAGAAGTCATCACAGAAACATTGAACGTCCAGGATGACCCGAGGGATCAGAATGATAGAGTGGGCCCGATCGAAGAATTGGAACAAGTGGCGTTGGATCCGCAACTCCCAGATTGAACGGTCATTGGTACCCTACTGGAGCCCCGCCTTAGGGATAAGCTGATTCAATTTCTACAATAGAGTCAGGATGTGTTCGCCTACTGCCATGAAGATATGCCCGGGATTGATCCCCGGGTAATGTCTCATCGGCTCAAAGTCGACCCAGACTCCTGGCTAGTGAAGCAGAAGAGACGGGGCATGGCCCTCGAGAGACAAAAAGTAGTGTCTGAGGAGGTTGAGAAGCTCCTCAAAGCTCAATCCATACGAGAGGCCCACTACCCCGACTGGCTAGAAAATATAGTACTCGTCAAGAAAAGCAACGGGAAGTAGAGGATGTGTGTGGACTTCACCGACATGAACAAAGCCTGCCCCAAGGACTGCTATCCACTACCCAGGATAGATCTCCTTGTGGATTCCACGGCCGACCATTCGTTCCTTTCGTTCATGGATGCCTACTCTGAGTACAATCAAATCAGCATGTACCCCGGGGATGCAGAAACGACCTCATTTATCATGGATCAGGGGACCTACTGCTATAAAGTCATGCCCTTTGGCCTCAAAAATGCTGGGGCAACTTATCAATGCCTGGTCAATCACATGTTCACAGACCTGATTGGAAAATCAATGGAGGTATACATCGACGATCTACTGGTCAAAATTCCAGACGAGTTTGACCATCTGGAACATTTAGCTCGGGCCTTCAGCATTTTGAGAAAGTTCGGGATGAGGTTGAACCCGGCCAAGTGCACATTTGGCGTCTCATCCGGAAAGTTCTTAGGGCACCTAGTCAACAGGCGGGGAATTGAAGTAAACCCCGAGAAAATCTAGGTTGTCATCAACATGCGATCGCCCAGGTCGACCAAAGAAGTATAGAGTCTGGCCGGACGAGTTGCCGCACTGAACAGATTTGTCTCCAAAGCTACCGATCGGTGCCTGCCATTCTTCAAGATCCTCCATTAGGCATTTTAGTGATCTGAGGAGTGTGAGGAGGCGTTCCAGGAACTCAAGAAGTACTTGGCATCTCCCCCTCTACTCTCAACACTTATACCGGGGAAAGAATTGTTCTAATACCTGGCAGTATCACCCTCAGTGGTCAGCTCAGCACTCGTTAGGGAAGAGCATGGGATACAATTCCTAGTGTACTATACCAGCCGGGCGCTCCATGGCGCAGAGAGCAGATACTCCCGCATCAAAAAACTTATATTTGTTCTCATCACCTCTGCCCGGAGACTCCGTCCGTACTTTCAGGCCCATGTCATTGTGGTCCTTACTGACCAACCTCTCCACAGGATCTTAAGCAGGCCTGACACATCCGGGAGGCTCGTCAAGTAGGCCGTGGAGTTAGAGGAATTTGAAGTGGCATACTGCCCCCAGACGACAATCAAAGGGCAAGCAGTAGCAGACTTTCTGGTTGAGTTCACATATCCGGAAGACCCGATTGAAGAGCTCGACCCACCGGTCCTATTGCCTAGGTTACAAGTTGACATCCCCACCTGGGTGCTGTATGTGGACGGTTCCTCAAACCAGCAAGACAGTGGGGCAGGAATCATCTTGACTACTCCCGACGGCATCCAACTCGAGTATGCCCTAAGATTTGGGTTCCGTGCCTCCAATAACGAAGCTAAGTTTGAAACCCTATTGGTCGGATTGCAGTTGGCCACTTCCATGGGTGCGCAACAGGTCCAAGGTTACAACGACTCTTAGCTCGTGGTCAATCAAGTCAACCAAGAGTACGAAGCCCGGGGAGACAACATGGTAGCCTATCTAGCCCTTGTTCGAGCAGTTTCGAAAAAGCTTCAGGGTTTCTGCATCACACAGATACCCAGAGAGGAAAATACCAAGGCCGACCGGTTAGCCCGCCTCGCTTCGTCTTCTGAGTCAGACTTGCTCGGGATAAGGGTAAAATACCTGCCCGATCCAAGTATGCTCAACTCAGAATGCATGGAGGTGGAACCAGACGCCTTAGGACCCAGCTGGATAGACCCGATCGTGGCATTCCTGACAATGGGAGTGTTACCAAACGAGAAAGAGGAGGCCCGTCGGGTCAGGTACTGGGCGGCCCGATATCATCTTATAGACGGAATCCTCTACAAAAGGGGATTCTCTGTATCGTACCTCCGCTGCATCCATCCTGCACAGGTCCAGACAGTGTTGTATGAAATCTATGAAGGAGTGTGCGGGAATCACAACAGAGGCCGGGCACTATCTAGAAAGGCCTTACTGCAAGGATATTACTGGCCGACAATGACCCAGGATTCTCAGGAGTATGTCAAAAGATGCGACAAATGTCAGAGATACTCTCCCATGATCAACCGACCGGGACACCTTTAAACACCAATCCAAAGCCCCTAGCCCTTTGCGCAGTGGGGTATCGACATTGTCGGACCCCTACCGACGGGAAAAAGACAGGTCAAGTTCGCAGTCATCGCCGTTGACTACTTTACCAAGTGGGCGGAGGCCGAGCCCTTGGCAACAATAACCGAGCAAAAAAAGGAAAGCTTCATGGAAAAGAACATCCTCAGTAGGTTCGGCATTCCCCGGGTTTTGATCAGCGACAACGGCAGGCAATTTGACACCCCATTGTTCAGGCAATTCTGCTCGGGCTATGGGATACTTGATCACTACTCCTCCCCCAAGCACCCTCAAGCCAATGGTCAAGCCGAGGTGACAAATCGGACGATCTTGCAGTCAATCAAAACAAGACTTGAAAGCGCCAAAGGACTATGGGCTGAAGAACTGCCAACCCTCCTATGGGCCTACCAAACTACGCCCCGAGCGGCAACAAGTGAGATGTCATTCTCCTTAACCTACGGGTTTGAGGCAGTGGTCCCTACAGAGCTCGGGTTGCCTACTTATCGAGTGGCGAATTACAGCGTGCCAGACAACAAAGATGCACTCAGAACAGAACTGGACTTGGTAGAGGAAAAAAGAGACCGAGCCTATTAAAAGGTGGCAGCCTATAAGCAGTGGGTCTCATGATATTACAACAGCAAGGTGAAGCATCGCAGTTTTCAAGTAGGAGACCTCATCCTTAAGGCAGTGAACCAGTCTACCCGAATCCCGAGCCATGGGAAGTTGGGGCCAAACTGGGAAGGTCCATATACAGTTACCTAAGTCAACCGACTGGGAACTTACTGGCTTCGGACCTTGGATGGACATGATCTGTCACACCCTTGGAATGTGCAACACCTCCGCAAGTACTATCAGTAACCCTGAGGCGCCTCCAAAGACCTCGGGATTGCACTCGAGGCCTAAAAGACCTCGGGCCTAACCCCGAGGCATGACAAACCTTGGCTCAAAAACCAAGGCACAATGACCTCGGGCTGACACCCGAGGCAAAAGACCTTGGCTCAAAACCAAGGCATAAAGACCTCAGGCCTAACCCCGAGGCAACGGCTTTGCTTAGGCCCAACCAGCGACGGGGGCAAACCCCCTAGGCGGCTGATGATGGCAAGCCTCAAATGACCCAACAACCACCCATGTTCCAAGTCGATTTCCTATGGCCACTCACTCCCACACACCCGCCTTAGCAAAATGCTTGGGGGGCAGGGACTGGGCCAAAATAGGAAATCACACCGGTCATTAAAAGGACTGGGAATCCTAACATTCCTAAGTACTTACAGTGACCAGAGATAAAACATCTCGGACTTTAAAAACAGGAAAAGTTCCTATGATACACCTGGCAGTCACCTTTAAAACAGGTCGGTAAGACCAGTAGTTCTACCAGTTACAGTCCTAAACAATTTGCTAAGGCAGGGATTTAGGTCGGTTAAAGCTGGACGGATACTGGCAATCACAAACAGGCAAAACATGTAAACAGTTAATGGAAAGAAGAGTGGCCTCACAGACCTTTTCATTAATTAGCAAACAAAATTATTTACATCGCCTGGGGGGCAATAATAGTAGCCTCCCCAAAAAAAAATAGAAAAAAAAAACTACAACACAAAAGAAAACAGGTCGGAGAGCTTACTCGTCCACTTCGACCACGTCTTTGGTCTCCCCAGCCTCCTCTTCAGGGTCAACTCCTCTTCCCGGTACAGAGCCCCCTCCCGGGACAGCCTCCTTAGCAAGACCAGCGTCAGCAGCTGGGCCCTCGCCCGCACCAGGACCTAGATCCCAGAAGTCTGAATCAATCCCCTTGTAGGACAAGATGTCCCACTCGGGGTGGTCCTGGGATAACCTGCGCTTCAGATCTTCCTAACCCTGGAAGAAGCCATCGTCGAAAGCTTCCTTCCGGGCCCCAGCTACCGTCACCTCTGCCAGATCCTTCTCCCGTGCCTCCGCTGCTGCTGCCCTGGCCCGAGCGACCTTTAGGTCAGCCAAGGTTGTAGCCAGCTCGGCCTGAGCAGCGCCAAGGCTCAAGGCCAAACCCTTCACCTTGTCCTTCTCCACGGCTAGAGCGATCTCTGTGGCCTCTGAGGTCACTCCCTCCTCAGACAAAGCGACTTCAGCAGCAGCGACCCTCTTAGCCAATGAAGATAGGAAGGACTCAGCCCCGGCGGCCATGCATCCGACTTGCGAAGAAGTGAAAACCGATCGGTCAGTAAATAGGCATTGTTGATAAAATAATTGAAGAGAAACAAACAAAGGCAGGAGAACTCACCATGTGAGAGAGGTTGTATAGCCAATTCTAGAAGACCTCGGGAGACATGTTTTCATATGCCTCCACTTGGTTGCGGAGCAGACCGGGTCTCACCCGCTCCCTGATCTTGGTCGAGGCAGCCATCGGTGCCATGGCCGGCACCCCCGTCCGAGGGATGGTCTCTTCAACCACCACCACATGGGGCGTTGAGGTCCCCACTAGCTCCAGATGGTTTGTTACCCCGTGTCGGATCCGCCTCAGCGGGCGTTCACTACCCGGGGTCTCAGCAGCGGGCCTTTTCCCTTGTGCCACCCCATTCGAGCGGTAGCAGCAATAGCGGTAGCGGCCTGCCTCTCCCTCAATTGCTCCATATTTTTCTTCAGAGCCATCTCTGCAAAAGAAGAAAATTGAACAGTTAACAACCAATGAAGAAGGCGAGGAAGGAGTACCACGGGAGACAGCAGAGTCCGAGCACTTACTAGGAAGAATTGGGGGGAATATTGGAGCTTTGGTGGGCTGAGCCAGGTCATCAGTAGCTCGGAAGTCACCGGTCCGAGTCAAAACATTCTAGATGTTTATCGTCCGATCTGCCAAACTCCTGATCCTGGCCTGGCACTCATCGAGAATGCTCAGCAGATTAGTTGATCCCGCTGCAAATCAAAGTACAAAGTGGTCAGTCTCAGAATCTGGAGCGAAACAAAGAAGAAAGCAAAAAAGTGAAACTGAACGGGCTTACCCCTCAACTCTCCCGCCCAGGAAGTCCTCATTTGGATCCCGGGGGCCGGTTCGTAGAGCCCGATGGTGGACACTTGGAAGAACCTGTTCTTCCACCCTTTGTTGTTGCTCGGGCAGTTGACTAAGATCTTCTTCCCCTGGCGAGCCCCGAGAGAAAAGAACCCAGTCTCTCCATGTACAGGGAACGGTCAGTGTGTCCAGAGGAACTCCTAGACAGAGAGTTTGTATCCAAAAATTAGGGGCCATAGGGAGATGGACCCCATGAGAAATCTCCAACCGTTCGGGGCCAATTGGCCCGGGGAAATCCCCATGTATATCAGGACGTCCCGAGCGACCGGATGGAGGGGGATGCGGAACCCAGCCATGAGGATGTCCTCATATAGGGTAGTAAAACCCCGTTGGTAGATTTAGGCCCCACCGACACTCACCTCCAAGGAGCAGTAGTCAGGAAGGCCGTACCTATCCTAATGCGCCCGAGATCTTCAGTACGTAAGGTGGACGAGATGAATTCACTGGAGAAGCCTACCTCAAGGTTGGGTTCCCCTGGTGTCTCGTTCCCTGAACCCCAGGAAACAAAGACAATGGGGGCCTCCTGGTCAGAATCGCTATCGGACACACGAGTGGGAATCCTGCCCTCACTCTGGTGATCAGAGGGGGAGGCGGACGGTGGTTCAAGGGTAGTGTTAGGAATTCCCAATCGGTACATCTCATCCTCTGACCACGAAGCAGAATCGAAGCCAGAATATTCCATTTCTGGTATTGTTATGGTAGGATGGGGGAGCAGGTTATGACCTAAGTATGGGTCAGGAACACCGAGCCTGGTATACAAAGGGGGCAAGGTCACTAACCTTAAAGGCAAAGAGTGAATGGTACTTAACATAAGGTGACACTCTCTCAAGACTACCCCGGAAACTCCCGCTCGGTTTAGCTGGCCTAGGGTGCCTCCAGACTTGAAGAAAGAACAGAACCTAAGGAAGAAAAAATCCCACTCCCGTTCTAACCTAAGTGTGTTCACTCTCTCCAGCCTTGCTCAGAAAAGAAGAGAAGGAAAAGAGTGAAGAACTGAAGCTGGAAAGGAAAGACTTACAAAGTTTAGCGCAGAAAAGGGCTCGAGAATCTTGCTCGTGATCTTGCCCGCTCTCAAACCGCTCAGGAATATATGTCTTTACAGCAAAGAGTTGAAGAAATGAACAAGTATCCTTTATATAGGAACCACGAATAGTTCAGATCAAAACAGATCCAATGGGTTATACGCTTTCCCGCCCAAAGTGGCTTATAGTTGTCACCTCGGGCACGCGAAGTGTTGCCTCAAAAGGCGTGCGCATTAAATGTCTGATAAGATGGTTCGGTTACCACAAAAAAAGGCCCAGTTACATCCACACTGGCATCGTTTGATCCTGACTAGGCCAGTCACAAGCTGACATGTGGCAGAGGTAAGACCCGGGCCCACATAGCCACCGCTCGGCCCATACCCTAGCTTACCATCATGACCGGTCTCACCCTGGGTAGAGTCCCGACCTCTTACCGGACGGTTCCTTGAAAACAGTTTTAATTTTCAAACTTCATTCGATGGGACATCACATTAACTTCAAAAATGGGGGGCAGCTGATATGCCCAGAAATATTATGCTACAGTCAAACCTCCATGTCAGCAACAAAGGACCCGGATTAACCGAACAGGGAGCTGATGGCCCACCGATCTTGAGGTCTTTCAAAGTGCTACCACTCGGGAACTCACACAGCCCGGGCATACGGTGCAGCAACTCTTCATGAGGCTCAGTTTGATAACCAAGCCACACAGTAGTTTCCTAAATCAATAGAGGACTAATGAGAAGTGTGAATAGTTTCCAAAGCCACTTAGGAAACCTCCCATGATTTATGCTCATCAAATTGTAATTAGACGGGGCTTCCTTATCTAATCAGTTGCCTTATGCGGGTGGTCTCTTGCACCTATAAAAGGGGCCACTCACCCCCATTAAGGGGGATCGCATTCTTAACCTAAATAATAGATGTATACTGATTTCATACGCATACACCCGGCCGGTATTACTGGGAGTGCCGCCCAATTGTTGGCTCACCAGGCCCGCCGGTGATCTGCTAGTGAAACGCACTGACGCACCCGTGGATGTAGCTTACCTCATTAACGGGGCCGAACCACATACAATTTATTGTGTCACCGTATCCCTCTTCCTAATCTCTCTTACCAATTTTTGGCATCATCAGTAATTTTCAAAAGTATTTTTGAACCATACATGCTTAAGGTGTGAAATCATGATTCTTTAAAATCGAGGTAGGAAATTGGAATTTCTAAAATCTGAGAGGAGAATTTGAAATTGAATCATCAAGGTGTGAATTCATGATTTTTGAAAATCAAGGTAGAAAATTTGAAATTCTCTCAAATTTGAGAGAAGAAATGTAAATTGAACTAGTCGATAACCCATGCTACGCACGGAATGTAGCGTAAAAAATTCTTGCCAATGATCACTGAATGGTGTTATAAGCAAATCAGCATGCTGCTAAGATAAGGTAATGTAGGCATTTTTTATTAATTTTCTGCCAAACAAAATGCTAATCAGTTTTGAGTTTTTCATTCATCAAAACCATGTACAGTAGGTTAACTGCAAAGTATTGGTTTGTAAAAAGCAAATTAATTTGCAAACTGAAGTTTAGTCACTATAATAATTTGCTCCATTAATTTTGACGAAAGGTTTACTGTTGAACGAAGGCACTAACCAATGTTTTTAAAATCGGACCGGTCCTTGAACCGGAAAGGTGACCGGTTCACGGGTTGACCGGTTCAACCGGTCGGTTCGGACGGTTGAACCATGACGTCCGGCCGGTTGAACCATGATGTCATAAATATCAATAATAATTAAAATATAAAATATATATATAAAAAACAAAAAACAAAAAAGGACCGGTTCCCGGTTCAACTACCGGTTTTACCAGTTCAACCGTCCGTTCAACCGTAAATTCTACCGATTTTCAAAAATTCGAACGGTTTAACCATTATTCTCGGTTCCCGGTTCAAACCGGTTTGTTTGCGGTTCCGGTCGACGGTTCAATCGGTTCGATCAGCCTGTTCGATCCAATCTTTAAAACAGTGGTACTAACACAAGTTATCTAGCCAAACAGATACAGTGACAAACGGAAGCATTCAGACCATAAAATTGCAATTTTTCGAAAAGGCCACATTATGTGTTGAAGTTTTTTCTTGTAAAGTAACTGAAGCTACAGAAATTGCACCAGTCCTACTATAAATTCCACGTTTGTAATAATCCATGGAGCAAAGAAACACTCATAATTAGAATATCCATAGATACAAATATGCCAAAATGGTTGCTGTTGTCAATTTAATTAATAATCCAATATTAGCATTGAAGTTGATTAAAAAAGAAGGGAATTAATGACGTTAGTATCTACTATGGGTGAATGCGGCAAAGTCACATATAAAACCACAGTAATATTATGCTTGTAATTTAAGTACCAAGTTGCAAGCATTGGAAGAAGCCATTTGATCACGTCAATTTCATACCTCAAATGTTGTGATGGTTATTTATCTTTGTCAGCAAGATCCAAAGCATGGTACAGTCTACTTGCCGCAACTTTCACTTCATCTTTGAGCTTAGTGTTTGTTGTTGGCACTATACTTATGTTTCATAAAATTGAAATACAAGGCAAAAATGGTAAAATGAAAAGAAACATGTTGAATAGAGGATACAATTATAATAGAATATAGAATTGGAAGTATTTTAAAATCAGGCTTAAGAATTCCAAAGAACTTCAATTCTCCTGTATAGCTTGAACATTTACCTTTCTCAATCTGTCAAATTGTTACAACAAATATTAAAAGCTGATAAAAAAAAGTGCAAATATATTGTTATAAGCTAAGTAATATTAGATTGTAAAAGGGAATTAATTTTGATATGAGTAATAGTACACTAAAAACTTGTAATGTTAAGCTTAGTTATTGTATGAAATTCCATTAGTGGGCCTATTTTTGAAGTCAAAGCCATCTAATATCATGAATAGATACCAACTTTTCTTGAAAGAGTGAACATCTTTTTACATATGCACACATTTTTTCAGTGTTCTGAATTCAAATTATATTGCTATTATTTTCACAGCCTGAAAGTAATGGTATGCTTGTAGTTTAAGTACGAATTGTTGAGAACATTAATAAATATGGAGTTGTAGTAAGTTTATTGGTGTAATAGTTGAGAATTTACTTACTCCTTGCTGGTACAACTGCTCACATGTTGGTGTTGTGGCAGTAAGTTGAGGCCTTATTGTTTGTTAGCTATTATGTAGCTGCATACAAACCAAAATGGAATATTAGTGTTGTTGTGACTTCCAAGGTTTTCAGATTGCGTAGGTTCAAATTTAAAAGTCATTTGGAGTACAATACCTTTTGGTAGATTGTTAAATATTTTGCTATATACGATATTTGTTGTTGTTGTAGTTTTCTCAGAGCTCTCATTCTTTACTAACACCTTCAATCCACTTCTTGAAGTTACCCGTGAAATAGTCACGTACAATTGACCATGAGTGAGAACTGTTCTTAGCAAGAATAGTCCAACATTTTTTAATGATTGGCCTTGACTCTTGTTGATGGTCATGGCAAAGCATACTGTGATTGGGAGTTGTCTTCTTTTGAGTATAAATGGCCATTTTGTGTCACTTGGAGATAACTCAATTCTCGGAATAAATACGTTGCTTTTGATATCTATACCAGTAATTATTTTAGCCTCTATTATTCGATCTCCAAGTTGGGTTATGATTAGTCTTGTTCCATTACAAAGTCCTGTAGTTTGGTTTAAATTTCTGTGCAACATTATTGGCAAACCAACTTTTAGAATGAGCTTATGATTGGGTAATCCTGGAAACATCAAAGAATTGAGGAACTCGGTTGGGTATAGACTTTTTTGGTCCTCAGATTATGATGAAGCCTTGCAAACTAAGTCTGCACTGAAGTATGTCCTTTCTTCTTTGTGTATCATAGTGATCACCCTGCCATTAATTTCTTCCAAGTACTTTCTGTCTTGAATTTTTTCGGCAAGATTTGGGTAAGTACTTGCAATAAAATCATTTGCAGGATCTTCAGTTGCAGGAATTAGCAAATCTTGTAGAAGTTCAATTTCACTTTCTCCATCTTTTCCACTGACTTCTCCATCACCTATTTTCAGTAACCATTTTGCGAATTCTGCCAGTAATCTTGTAGTGTTACAGTTTGCTGCTAATGTTGCTAGTCGCATGTTTCTTTGTAGCATAAATATTTGAAAGTGTTGCCATAAAGTGGATCTATTTATTAAAGATTGGACTATTTCTTCTCGACCACCCTTTAGTATTACTGGTAGAATTTGACGGAAGTCTCTACCCATTACCATTACTTTTCCTCCGAATGGTCTTGTTTCATTTCTGTAATTTTCAAGGCGCATTATATCCTTCAATGTTCTATCAACTGCTTCAAAGCAATGTCTATGTGCCATAGGTGCTTCATCCCATATAATTATGCTAGCTTTAGTTAACAGTTTAGCTGCATGAGTACCTACTTTCACCTCACAAAAGCATCTTCTGTTATTTTTATTGGAATATGTAATCTTGAATGTGTAGTTCTCCTACCTGGTAGCAATAAAGCAGCTATTCCAGATGACGCTACGGCAAGTAGATTTTACGTTGAGAACGTATTGCTGCCAGAATGGTCTTGTAAAAATACATTTTCCCTGTTCCTCCATGGCCGTATATAAAGAATAGACCTCCTGCTTGTTCATTCACTGCATCCATAACTGCATCATATATTCTCATTTGATCATCATTCAAGCCAGTAAATAGCATGTTGTGTTCACTCTTCCGTTGTTCGGCATCATATGACATCTCTTCTTTTATTAATCTATTGCCTATTTGTCTGAATATATCTGTAATTGGTAACGGCAAAGGAGGGAAGTCTTTTAGACTACATCCCATTTTAATTAGAACTTGATCAAGCTCATGAAGACCATAATTTTGAATTTGTTCCTCTAATGGCTTTAATGTTGAAGAGATATATAGAGCCTGTCTTTGCATATACTCAATATCATCTGTTAAAACCTTCCAATTCCTTTCCCATAATTCCAATGGTTCAGACACTTTACATTGTGTCAAGATATTTTCAAATAGTTGCCTTAGTTGCGAGGCTGTTGCCCATTGTGATGCTTCTGTTATTGCCTCATGCCATTCACCGTCATCCTCTAAAAGTCCCATAGCAGAACATGCTGACTTGTAGGTTGGATAGCATTTATTGTTCACTATTTTAATGTCCTCATGGTTTTTTCGCCCTTTCATAATATTCAACAACATTCTCATATAAAATTTTTCTCCACTTGATGGGTGAGCGTAAAAGAATCTCCCAATACAATTTCCTGCTTTCCTTTTGGTCCATTTCTTTGCATTTTGTATGCCATACCCAATCTTTTGAAAATTCAGCGTTAGTAAGTTGGCTTGCATCCTCGTATCTCTCATTCATCTTCATCCAATCCACTCAGTGAACATTGAATGCTGGATATCAAGTTTGGTTATAACAGTTTCCAAATCATCATCATCTCTGAATGTTACAGACTATTCATCTATTAAGTGAAAATTCAACCACTCCATAGCTGGTTAGAGATAGTGGGTTTCAAATTCAAAGATCTTCTAGCACGCCTCAGATGCTGACAAATATCTACATTGTAAGTAGTTCTTGATTTCATCATGTTCAGTTAAAGACTGCGTGTCTTGTCCAGCACCTCCCTCAACATTTTGTTCCATGGCTATTGTTGCTCTATTGGGTCCCTTTGTTCTATACTTGAATAAATATTTGATGGACCGGGAGCAATTGCACCATTCTACATTCATATGTGCTTGATACTTTTCCAGTAGGTCTATGTTGTATGGTACTATAAACCGATTGTCCAAATAAATTCCAC
The DNA here is from genome assembly GCA_033977485.1 of Hydrangea macrophylla. NCBI lineage: Eukaryota > Viridiplantae > Streptophyta > Magnoliopsida > Cornales > Hydrangeaceae > Hydrangea > Hydrangea macrophylla. The sequence continues at coordinate 7,443,090 of CM066982.1, read as the reverse complement.
CTTTTTCCACTGTTCGTCCATCTTCCCGCCGTTTGTAAATAGGGAAGCCTATTTCATCTATTGCTGTTTTTGAACAAACCCTTTTTGGAAAATGTTTACTGCATTTATTATTAAATATGCAAGGTGATTTGGGGTTTGCGGAGCCACAAGGTCCATGAACCATAAACTGCTTTACTGCTTTATATGCATTTAGATCATATTCTGGATCTGGTATTTCAGCTGATATAATACGATCGATATGGTTCGGTTTGGGAATCTTGTCCTCTGGTTGAAGAAAAATGAGTATATGTACATGTGGCAATCATCTTTTTTGGAACTCAATAGTGTATATCACTGTAATGTTAAAAATGCTTTTTGTTAGAGTTTGGTAATATACTAAGTATGGTTGTTTTTTGGAATTTTAAAATTTGGTAAGTACCTGCAATAATTGTGCTGAAGTGTTTTCCTTGCTTTATATCATTCAACAATTCATCCAGAATAATCTTGAAGACTCAGGCAACAATATCGGGTCTTTCTTCTGGCTTCTGACCGGGTATTAGGTGTAGGAATGTTGCTATTTCAGGCCACTTTGGATTGCAGGTGAAAGTGATGAATAAGTCTGGGCAACCTGCCCATCTACATATTGCCATTGCATCTTGGTAGTTCTAAATCATGTATCTTCTACTTCCTGTGAAAGAAGAAGGCAGGATTATTCGCTTTGCACAAGTGACCTTATTGGTATCTCCCTTTGAGACTGCATCTTTCAAACCATTGTATAGGTCGGTTTGCAGTTGCCCCTGATTTCTTCTTAGCTAGTGTAACCGATCTTGTTCTATACATGTATAACAATCAACAATGTATTGCTGGTATAATCTTCCACCACGCAGCAATGTTTTTCCTTCTGCAGCTCTTTGTTGCAATCTATATGCATAGTATTCTCTCATTGTGCATTTGTTATCTGTGAAGCTCCCTCCTCCTTTAGTTCTCTTGTGAATGCCACGTTGATACCCATCTTCTCCATATGGAAATAAAAGAGAATTGGGAAAAGATTCTTTATTACTATACATCCCAAGGTTTAAATAATGTTACATAGAGAATACAGAAGGAAAGAAAATACCAAGAAAAGGAAAGAAATAAAATGACTTAAATGTGGTCAACATGACCATAAATAACAAAATAAACTCCGGAATCAAATCCCCTAATTCCAACACTCCCCCTCAAGCTGTGGCGAAGATGTTGACGAGACCAAGCTTGCCCAGAGACGACTGTAGAAGTGCTGGACCAACAGACTTAGTGAACATATCAGCGGTTTGATCTGATGAAGGAACAAAGCTCGGTGTTATGACTCCTGACCGAACTTCTTCTCTAATAAAATGGATGTATACCTCGATATGTTTCGTTCTCTCATGAAGAACTGAATCAGACGATAACATAGTTGCACACTTGTTATCACAAAATAACGTAGATGTGTCCACTACTGGGAAGCCTAACTCACCAAGAAGGGAACGAAGCCATATGAGTTCACATGAACCCTGAGCCATTGCACGGTACTCGGCCTCAGCAGAAGACCGTGAGACAACAGCTTGCTTTTTACTTTTCCAAGAGATAAGGTGACAACCTCGAAAAGTACAAAAACCAGAAGTAGAGCGTCTATCACCCTTTGAGCCTGCATAATCTGCATCAGTAAAGCAGGAGAGACCTGATTGAGCTCCTGTCTTAAAGAAAAGACCAAGACCAGGATAGGTCTTGAGATATCGAAGAATATGGTAAACAGCATCAAGATGTGAAGAACATGGTGAGTGCATAAATTGACTCACAACACTAACAGCAAAGGTCAGATCAGGTCTTGTGTTCGTCAAATAGATGAGACGACCCACAAGACGCTGATATACAGAGGGATCTGGTAAGGGCTCTCCCAATTCAGCAGTCAACTTATGATTTGGATCCATAGGAGAAGAAGCAGGTCTACACCCAAGCATGCCCGTATCTTGGAGGAGATCAAGGGCATATTTCCGTTGAGATAATGAAATACCTTGACGGGAACGGGCCACCTCGATGCCAAGAAAATACCTCAAAGGACCCAAATCTTTAATGTCGAACGATATTCCAAGAGATCGCTTTACTTGTACAATACCGGACGCATCATCTCCTGTAATAATAATAACGTCAACATAAACAAAGATAATGATACATTGCCCTGTGGAATTACGACGAATAAAGCAAGTATGGTCGGAATGGCAGTGAATAAATCCCATAGTAAGCACCACATCACTAAACCGGCTGAACCATGCACGAGGAGACTGCTTCAATCCATAGAGAGATTTGCGGAGGAGACAAACTTTCCCCGAATACTCCCCCTGAGCCAGAAACCCAGGAGGAGGGTCCATATAGATAATCTCAGACAAATCACCATTAAGAAACGCGTTCTTGACATCAAGCTGATGAAGAGGCCAAGAATAGGAAGCTGCAAGGGAAACAAGAAGCTGAACTGTAGTTAGTTTGGAAACCGGAGCAAAAGTGGCCCCAAAATCATTACTTAGAACTTGTGTGAATCTCTTAGCCACAAGACGAGCCTTATAGCGATCAATGGTGCCGTCTGCCAAATACTTAACACTGAAGACCCACTTACAACCAATTGTACGTTCACCATTCGGGAGAGAGACAAGATCCCAAGTTTTATTACCCTGAAGAGCGCTCATTTCTGTCTCTATAGCAGCCACCCACTTTGGATTCTGGAGAGCTTCATGCACAGAGTGAGTAATAGAGACAGAATCAACTACACTAACAAAGGAGCTAAATGGTTTTGACAGACCCTGATAAGAGACATACTTAGAGATAGGATGGTTAGTACTACTTGAAAGAATATAACGGGAAGGGGGACGACGAATACGGGTAGGATAACGAGGAGGAGCAACATCAGAGACTAAAGGAGGAGATGAGATACCTGATTTCGAAGAAGATGAAGGCATAGGGTCTGGAGCGCGAGGACGACGAGAGTACACCTGTAATGGGTCAGTGGTAATGACCGGAGGCAAAGAGTCACTGGGTATATCACTGGGTATATCAAGAATAGGCATAGGGCGAGGAAGGACAGAAATATTATCCATAACATGCTCGAGTGGAGTTTCCAGAGATGAAGAAGCACTTGTAAAAAATGGAACCGTTTCCAAAAAAGTGACATCCAAAGAGTGATACAAATGTCTTGTAATAGGATCATAGCAACGATAACCTTTGGACATGGTAGAACATCCCAGAAAAATACACCGAACAGCCTTGTCATCAAGTTTAGTGCGTGTAGGGCTGCGATTTTGGACAAAACATGTGCTCCCAAAAACCCGAGGGACAATGGGAAAGAGTTTACTACCAGGCTTGAGAACATGAAGCGGGGCCTGGCTCTGTAGGATACGGCTAGGGGTACGATTAATTAGTTAAGTGGCAGTAAGGACAGCAAAATGCCAAAAATACTTGGGAACATCCATCCCACGTAGAAGACACCTAACCATAGCCATAAAGTGACGGTTTTTACGTTTGGCTACCCCGTTTTGTTCGGGGGTATAAGGACAAGTAAGTTGTTGAAGTATACCCCCTTTATTAAGTTCAGCCCGAAACTCATCAGTAATATATTCCCTACCATTATCAGATCAAATATTACGAACAACAGTATGAAATTGAGTTTTAATCATTTGAAGAAAATTTCTAAAATGAGAGAAAACTTCAGATTTTTTCTTCATAAGGTAAACCCAAGTACAACGTGTATAATCATCAATAAACGTAACATAATATCGGTGCTGTGCCAAGGATGTGACGGGGGAAGGACCCCATACATCGGAGTGAATAAGATCAAAAGCACTAGGTGCCCAGTGCATACGAGGAATATAAGATGTGCGAGTATGTTTAGATAATTCACAAACCACACATTTAAAATGGAAATCCTTACAAGCTTTATTCAACTGAGGGAATAACCAACATAAATACTGAAAGTTGACATGACCTAGACGAGCATGCCACAAATCTAAAGTTTGAAGTGAAAACACATATTTATTGGAGTCGGGCAAAACATAATTATTAAGAACAGGTAACACAGAAGCTTGAAGACTGGAGAAAGTCCTTGACACCGAAGGATCACTGAAGTAGTAGAGGCCGTCTCGCTCAAACCCCTTGCCAAAAATCTTCTTCGTAGTCAGGTCCTGCAGATAACAAGAATGGGGTAAGAACACAATAGAGCGGTTATGATCTTTGACAAGACGATTAACCGAAAGCAAGTTAAAGGCAAAATTGGGAACATAATACACAGATGAAAGGGTGATGTCGGAAGATAATCGGGCATCACCCTGACTACAAATGGGAATAAAAGATCCATTTGCGATGCGTACGGACTATTTAATGGAGGTAACAGGAGAAGTAAAAACTGAAAGCTCACCAGCCATATGATTATTTTCCCCAGAATCGAGAATCCAAGTAGGGTGGCCTGACTTACAATGAAGAGCAGTAGGAGTACCTGCAGCAATGGCGACTGTGGGACCAGTAGATGATGGAGGAGTAGGAGTTCCCAAACCTACATGTGATTGAAGTTGAGCAATCTGAGACTGAAGTTGACTATAATCGGGTGGAGGAGGAAGCATCTCAACAACCGCTCCTGTACGAGGAGCACCTCGGCCCTGACCAGTACCACGACCAGCAGGTCGAGTCCGAGTGAACTGCCCTTTCAACTTTGGGTGAAGTGTGAAACAACGATCTATGGAGTGACCCGGTGTACGACAATGCTGGAAATAAGGATGATTACCTCCATGACGAGCACCAGAGGAAGCCGGAAAGGCCATCTAATCAGGGACAGGTGAAGGAGAGGGCTTAGTTTCAGGAGCAGATAGTAGGCGACGACGTCTCTCATCACCATCAACAGTAGCAAAGGCCTCAAATAAAGAGGGCAAAGGGACGGTATTCAGAATCTGAGTTCGGAGGGCCTCGAACTCGGGCTTGAGACCCATCAAGAACTGATATGTAAGACGGCGGTCAAGTCGCTTAACTTCAACATCTCCATCATTAGGAAAATCGGTGATGGGTTCATACTGGGCTAACTCTTCCCACCGAGTCTGCAGATATCCAAAAAAGTCAGAAACAGATAGTCCCAAAGTGGCTTGGGAAGCATGAGAGATATCCTGGTAGAGCTCGAAAATGCGCGAGTCAGAATGCGCATGATCATACATCTTCTTCAAAATAGTCTAAAGCCCATGAACGGTATTATGATACATAAACATATTATAGATCCGTTCATCCATCGAGTTAAACATCCAGCCCAGAATAATACAGTTATCTGTAAACCACTCTTCAAACTTCGCATCCGATTCGGCGGGCTTAACCTCCTTCCCAAGTAACCACCCGATTTTCCGTTTGCCTCCAAGGTAGAGACGAAGGGAATTAGACCACGCGTGGAAATTTTTTCCATTGAGTAGAACGCTAGTGACCCGGTGGACGGGAGTCGGGTGAGTCATAGAGAGATCCAAACGGGTAATAGGAGTGAGTGGATCAATAGTCTTACCAATATCAGACATGATGCGGTGATGAGTGACCAAAAAATAGATGTAGGCTTACTGGCAATCAAAGAACAATCAATCGGCAACAAGGACAATCACAGCCGGAAACTCGGCGGCCGGAAACTCGGCAAACGGGGGTAACCGAAAACTCGGTTACCCGACTGACAGAAAAGAGCACACGAACTGCTCTAATACATCACACAAGCCCTAACAAGGGCTGAAGAGATGCAGCCGGGAGGTTGCAGACAGGTAGTGGTGGCGCCGCAAGGAGAGGAGACTCCTAGGAGTTGCGGCGCAGGCTGTTGATGCCTAGGTGGGTGTCGGCTGGGTGGATGGGGGCTGGGAAAGCTTGCGGCGCAGTGGTGGTGGTGGTGTTTGGTTGTGGCGCAGTGGTGGTGATGGTGTTAGCTTGCGGCGCAGTGGTGGTGGTGGTGTTGGATCGTGTATCTTGCTTTGATACCAAAAAGAGAATTGGGAAAAGATTCTTTATTACTATACATCCCAAGGTTTAAATAATGTTACATAGAGAATACAGAAGGAAAGAAAATACCAAGAAAAGGAAAGAAATAAAATGACTTAAATGTGGTCAACATGACCATAAATAACAAAATAAACTCCAGAATCAAATCCCCTAATTCCAACAGAAATAACTAAGGATACTGTAATGCCATGAAGCTTGGATGGTTTTCATAAATTCACTGTAATCCCAATCTCTGTGTCTCAACAACTATATCACGGCCCTTGTTTTGAGGATCAAAATTGCCAACAAAAAGCGCAGCAACTTCTGTGAAAGTGTTTGTGCCGTATTCCAAAGTATCGTTGTTCCTACTACCAATTAGACGAAGCCTTACATTTGTTACGTCCATTTGTTGAAACCGATCACGTGCCATTCAGAATGATTTGACCAACACATTGTAGCTATCTAGCATTGTCAACAATCTAGTAACGATATTACTGTCGATAAAGTTGTCTCTAGTGGTGCTGTGCATTGTTGAAACCCTATTTGCAACCTCATTCTCCGTGTCGCAAATGTATAGTTGCGCAAATCTTGGTTGGTAACCTGGTGGTGGAAGTAAAGAGCCAATTTTATGGTAGTTTTGACCTCCGAGCCTAAACACATACAGTGCTGTTCCGTTATTGATGCGATTATCAATAGAACCCCCCATGGATGTCATAGCAAAGTTCATATTCTAAGCTCTTATGTTCTTTCTAAAAGCAGTTGCTAGTTGTCCTCCCTCTTGTGAAAGAAGGTTGTCAAGAAAAGTTGGTGTGACCTGCAAAAGTGGCAGGGTAATTTGGCCCACAGAGCAACATATTGAAAATGTTGGGTTTTGAGGTTTTCTTGACTTTATTGATCTTTCTTCATACCATAAAATTGCCCTGTAGTGAACACATGTATATGTGGGTGGTCCAAAGTCCCAAGTTTTTTTAAATTTCCTTACAAATCCAAAGAAAGCAACCTACAAATAGTTTTCCGTTTACCAATCAGTAGGTGGAACTTGTATGTGTATTTTTTTTAGAATGGCTTACGTCTAGTCAGCATTGTTTGATTATTATTTCCGCGTGAGGCTCAAATCAATTGGCCACGCAAATGACGCCTTTCTGCTGCTTCTCCTCGTTCATTGCTGTTTGTTATGCTTGGATGGTTGTCTGTCACGAATATACGCTTTTTAGTTCCTGAATGTTAAATCTATGCATAATTATTGACTATATATTTATTATTACTTACTGTTTGCATTTGTTGATTCTTCGAAAATGTTGGTGGTTATGCTTACAGACCCATCCAAATTGACTACTGAATGAGAAACGATATTAGTTGTAGTTGGTTGCCTTTTTCCAATACTTTGAGTATGTGTACTAATAGGATGTTTGTCAGCTGTGAATAGGCAATGTGAATTTCTGTCTTCTGGTGTTTTTTGATTGCCGAATTCCACGGCCACTTCTTTGGTCATTAGGTATAGAATTCATTGCAGCTCTTGCTAATCTTCTCAGAAATCTTCTTATAAATGCTCTGTTTCTCTTTCTTCGAACTACGGCTGAACTTCGATTTGTTGTTTGATATTGACAGCTCTGGTGAACAGTGTTGGTTGTCTGTTTCGAGTAAAAGTTGACGACTTGTTGAATGGACATATTAGCTGTATTTGTAAGGATTAAGTTGAGTTCACAATCATTGTCAACCTCATTGTTGTCATTTCTTTCTGTTGCTATCCTTACATGACGCCTGTCATTTCTTGTCTGAGCTGTAAGGATCCTCCTCCTAAATCTTGCAAGTATTGTAGGGTCCATTCTGTGAAAATGTAATTGAGATATTTTTAAGAATACTACTTTGATATGGTATGTTTTTTGGTTTGCAAATGATGCAGATTAAAATGTGTGTGCAGTATAAATCACTTTCAAAAGTGCACAGATATGATACATTAAGTAAATACATGGAAACCACATTAAGCAAAACTGGTAGTATGGCAAAAAAGGATTCAAAATTTAATTTAGATCAAAAGCTGAAATTACATACATGGAACTTGTATGGCAGAACTGTTAACTTTTAAAACCAATTGACGGCAAAGTAAGTTGTTGTTCAATATCCTTTTAAATATGCAGGTAGCAATGTAACATCACAAAAGATCTGCCTATTGCCTCTTCTGTTGGTGGTACGCATATGTTGACTGCTGGTCCTTTTCCCTTCTTGCTTACTTCAACGATAGCTACCATGTTTTAGCCGAAACAAAAATTGAATTGGATTTGACTTTCTTCTATTTTTACATGCGATTGATAAATCATAAATTAGTCTTGGGTAATAAATAACTTTGTATATTTTCTTAATTCAGTTTTGGGAAAATTATTTGTTAATGTTGCTGTAATGTTGAAATACAGCATGTTTCATAACTCAAGTAATCTCAAAACAAAGATTTTCAAACCGGGGGAAAAGTAGACCAAATTTAATGACAACACTTGGAATAAATTTTCTGAAAACTTTAAGTTAAAGCCCACGTATGACCCTACCTTTTCTTCTTCCTCCACAAAGTTATAGAAAATCTAAACACATGTGATTTGTTTTCAATAATGTTGATACTTATTACACTTTTTAGTGATGTTGAAAAAATATGAATGAAAAATACATTTCATTTAGGAAAATAGAGAAGTATCCCTTGAAGATTACATTTTTGGTTTCATAACTTTCCAAATATGCTTTGTTCTTTTACTATTTCAGGTTGATCAATTGATTATTTCGAAATTCATTGCAATTTAGTAATGTACGAATGATATTTGGGTTTTTAACTGATTTGACTAGGGGTGTCATTTGGAACGAAAATTCCGATTTCGACCGATTCCAATCCGAAAAATTCCGATTTTGGCAACTAAATATGCATTCCGAATTCCGAATTTCCGAATTCTGAAAATTCCGAAAAAAATCGGATCGGAATCGGAATTGTTTTTAGAATTCCGAAAAATTTCCGAAAATATTCCGAAATTGTATTTTCCGAAACTTTTCCGAAAATATTCCGAAAAATTTCCGAACATATTCCGAAATTGTATTTTCTGAAACTTTTCCGAAAATATTCCGAAATATTCCGAAAATTGTGTTCATCCCACATCGAAAAAACACAAAAAAAATGGGATGTGATGTGCTTCTATAAAAGGCCTACAATTCTCATGTGAAATCGCATTAAGCTTGAATTCCGAATATTCCGAAAAATTCCGAAAATATTCCGAAAAATTCCAAATCTGATGAAATTCCAAAATTTCCGAAAATTCCGAAATTTCCGAAATTTTGGAATCGGAAATAATTTTGGAATTTCCGAAATTTCGGAACGGAATTCGGAATGCATTTTTGACTTCCGAAAATTTTGGAATTTTTTCCGAAAGGGGTGTTTCCGATCCGTTCCGGCCGAAACACACCCCTAGATTTGACTAAACAGTTATACAAACAAAATATAGTGACAATAAGGAACTGCTGAATAGAAACAATTACCATACATGATGTGAATTTGATTAGAATATGGAAGGAAATTACAGGTAGTAACAGCAACATTCCCAAACAGTAGTTAGTATGTAAATTAGACTGATGTTGAGTAATGGTGCTAATAGGATGTGTATTGTACCTCATATTTAACTGCCTTTTTTTGGTTAAATTACATTAAACCATACTCTTAGCAACTATACAATTGAGGAGCATTGTAACTTGATCTTTTTGAGATTATTTGTTTAGTGTAAGATTTTCTCTTTCAGATTCTTTATTTAACTGATCTTTGTATGCATACAGTGCTTATTATATTTGCCTTAGCAATTAATCGGGAAACCAAATTAGTTATGATCTTTAATGAACAAAATAAAGTAAAATTCCACAAGCCAAAGATTTTGCCAACCATTTGTAGCTTACAATCAATTATACAAACAGGTCGCATACATCTAAAAATGGAAATTTTTCATTTTGTTTTAAAACAAATTAGTAACAAACTATTATACTTATCCAAATAGCATTCCAGAATTTGTTTAAATTGAACATTTAGAATATAGGATAAAGTACAAAACAGGAATAATGGAGTTGTAAACATCACTGTATAATGTATTTCAATTTAGAAACTAATGGGCTTCTCTTGAAACTTAACTGGGTGTGTCATCATTTGTTTTTTTTTTCAGTGTATGCCCTCTTCTTTGCTGGATTTGTGCTCGTTCCCTTGTCAGTAGAGACGTTGTCAACACTTTCTTCATGTACGTCACTCAGAAGTCTCTTCTTTTGATTTGATGGGTTGTTTGATGGTCCTCCTAGCGAGATAGGTTCCAGTTCCTGTTGAAAAATCAATGGTGTCATTAGTTTTTATCATTCATAAATATTTTATTCAACCGTGCAGATAAGAATTTACCGTTGCCTTCTCAGTGTCTATGCTGGATTTTGACGGTTCTTCGTAAGGTGGGACGAAAACTTTGTTGATAGTGTAGGTTTGCCAGCTTTCTTTCAAGTTGTAATCATTTAACCCTCAATTGGAAGATGTACGTACTTCCTATTAGATTCTTTAACACTGATGGGACTGTGGCACTATAAGTATCTTCTTCCTAAAATCGATATTCAATATTTGTTAGTAGTAGTAGGGATTAATTAATGTCAGTGTACTAAAGTTTTTTCGTATTGACAAAGCATACCAATATTGTTATGTTGGCTAGCTCTCTTGATGGCTTTCTTATCAGCTTCTCACATTCTCTATCGAAAAGCAAAAATGTTGCATTTAACTGCACCGTAACTTTTAACTGCACCCTGTATCTGCATTCAGGTTGGACATGTTTCATTATATTTCACTATATATTAGATTTACAATTGCACGTATGTGTGTTTGGTTGGATAGTTGAGTACCTTTGCAATGGGTATTCAACCACTATGTTGCATTTATCGTACGAAGAGAGTATCATCCTATGGCTTAAGCTTCTTAGGACACATTTGGCATGAGTTGTAGTACCATCCGGAATGTGGTTCAATACCTGCAATCGTTGCTTTACATGTAGCAATTTTGTCCTGTTGTAGCCAGCGAAAAACATTGCTAGTCACGTCGGCACTAAGCTGTATAGGTTGACGTTTCAGTTATTTTAACGACTTGCCTGTTCTGGAGATTCCCATTCCATGTCTTTTAGCTCTTCAATTGTTTTTCCTGTTGTGTTGTATTTGTTCCTCAATTGTTCGTTGACTCGTCTGTTGGCTTTCTAGTTGTTGGATTTGACTTCCGGAGATATCACTGTTGCGATAGTTAGTTGTTTTAGTTTTTTTTTTCAAAGTTGCTTTCGCATTTGTATTTATGCTGATAGCATTGTAGTTACCTTTCTTCAAATTGTTCAGACTCAGGGATTTGTAAGTTCACATAAATCTTTGAAGCCATCGTTGTTGACAAAGATAATTACCTGCATAGTTGGAATATAAGTTGAAGTGAACATTACAAATTCATGTGTTGAATTAATATTTGGTGAGTTTGTAATACTTACAGAGAAGAAGTTTAGGGTAAAATAAAATCATAACAATCCTAAGGAATATAACTAAATATTCCAACACTCCCCCTCAAGCTGGAGCGAAGATATCCAAGAGCCCAATCTTGATCAAAGAATCCTTTAAGAGTGAAGGTCCAACTGGTTTAGTAAACATGTCAGTTGTCTGGTCAGAAGAAGGAACAAATTGTGGAATGATGACCCCAGATCGAACTTTCTCACGAATGAAATGAACATCAACCTCAATGTGCTTAGTACGCTCATGAAGAACAGAATCAGAAGCAAGCATTATCGCTGACTTGTTATCACAAAACAATGCGGATGACTCAATTCCAAAGAATCCTAATTCTCGCAAGAACGACTGAATCCATAAAAGTTCACAAGTGCCCCGTGCCATAGCACGATACTCGGCTTCAGCAAAAGACCTCGAAACAACTACTTGTTTCTTGCTTTTCCAAGAGATAAGGTGATTACCATAAAACGTGCAAAAATCGGAAGTAGACCGTCTATCACTCTTGGACCCAGCTGTGGACACCGGAATCGGACCACTTCTCTTGTTTGAGATTGTTTTGAAAAGGAATTTGACTTGGATCAAAGAAAAGAAAAGGTCTGTTGAAAACAGATACAGAGTCGCCACTTGGTCTTTAAGGAACCAAGAAACCTAATTTTGACTCACCCAAATGGATAAAGGGCACCGGCCCTTCATAACCAAAGAACTTGGTTCGGGGTTTTGGTACGAGAGAGGAAGGAGCCTTTGTCGCGACTAAAACACCCTCAACTCGCCCCATCTTTCGACGGGCCTCAATTAGCATCCAAATAATCATCTTATACTATGTATGGTTCGGCAATTAATACTATGATAGTATATTACATCACATAAGAAACTTGAAATGAAAGATCTAAAGATAAGATATCATTCATAAGATCTAAGCCAAATATCACACAATGCGAAGTGAAAGATCACACAAATAAACCTAGGAAAAATCGTCTAATCATATATCAATTAATCAAGTTTTCCTAATCTAAAGGGGGACATGAATTGTTCTTGAAACAAATAAACAAAGAAATCAAAATATGCTTAACAAGCTAGTATGATGCATGTTATTCTTTGAGAAAAGAAGATCTCTCAATCCCCGGGACGGATGAGAAAGGATGATTAGATCAAAGGGGAAGCATGAATGTGTGATCAAGTTCATTCCTTATAATCTCCTTGGATTAAGAGTTACAAAAACCCCAAATCTTGCATGAATGCAATGTATGTATCTAAAATGTGCAAAGGTTGTAGTGTGTTTTTGTGTACATGGATTTCTAGAATGACTTAGAAGTCTAAAATGTGTATGAATGAATGAATGAAATTAACATGGGATATGTACAAATGTAGTATGAACTACTTCCTAAGATATGAACTAATTTGGAATGCATATAAGCATCAAATCAAAGAATGAAAGTTAAAGTATACTTGCTGTGAATAGTGGACAGAACAGTAGCATGATCTTTTGGAATTTGAAAAGAGGGATTAGGAATGTTTTCAATGCATGATTTTTTATGGAGATGTTCCTTATTGCGTCTAGAACACAACCCAAAAGGCCAATCTTGAATAGCTATCACAGATTGAGAGAAATTATATAAACAATAGAGGTCACTCAGAAACAGAGTTCGTACTGTCGACTGAAATGTCAGAAAATCTTAGAAAATGAAAAAGAATGATCTAGAGGCCCATTTTATACAGAAAGTTTCCTAAGACATTGAATTTTAAGGGAAAAATAAGTTAGGACCACCCCTTTTGGAAAAGTTTTCTGGAAAAGAGGTCGTAAGTTGACCTAGCTGCTGTGACAGCAAAAACAGAATGTTTGGAAGGAATGTTGGGACCCAAATGGACCATTTCCAAGTACTTCCAAGTCAAACCAAAAATCATGGGTGTTCTCCAATGAGTTAGGAAGACTTTCCAAGTGGCCTTGTACCCATATGTTGAGTATTGAGTTCTAGAAAAATCTTTGAACTCAACTCACTCACTGTTTTGACTCATTGTTTTGAAGATTTTGGAGAAAACAAAGTTTTGTTTCTTGAAACCAAATGAGAGGGATTGAGAGGGGTTTTGAAATAGATGTTTTGAAAACATGTTTTCAACACTCAATAAGGATCATAGCCACTTAGAATACCTACATCAAACTCATCATTTAAGAACCTCCAAGATTGTTGGAGAGATTTATTTTATTTTTGGGCATAACTTCAATACATTCCAAGAATACCTTGGAAGTATTGAGGTTATGATCATCATCTATCAAACATGTTTTTGAGGTCAAGAGCTACTATCCATAAGGATTCACTCACCCCAAACTTCATGTCATCACTTAGATGATGATGAACTAGTAAGTAAATAAAGAAAAGAAAAAGAAATGAGGTAAGGAGAGATGAACATATATATAATCAAAGCAAGTAAATAGCAATCAATAGATGATAATCAATGTGATTTTGGACTTGTAGCTTGGTGTTTCACTCATAGATTTTGACATTTGGACATGGAAGTAGCTTCCTATCTCATGAATGCTCAAGAATGAGGGTTGGAGAGGACTTTGAATGTGAAGTATATAGAAGGATGATGGAAGAAAACAAGAATAAAACTCACTTTCTTATGGAAAATCAATAGGAGAAGCTCCCTTTCTCTCTTCTAAACCTATCTCTATCTCTCTTCTTCTCTACAACTTTTTAAGCTTTGCACTTGGCCCCCCTAAAATGAAGAGCAATGGGGGGTTTAAATAGGCCAATTTGGGGTGGTTTTGGGGTTTTAGAAGTACTCCCATTGGTCCCAAACAACTGTGAACATAAAACTATGTCGTTTTGGCTTTCAATTAATCAAATTGGACCCCCAAAAAAATTACAAAAATGGACTCTGCGAGGGATGAGTGCCGCGGCGGCACTGGGCCAGTACCGCGGCGGTAGTGGGCCAGTGCTGCGGCGGCAGTGCTCCTCTGATGCCCAAAAAATTACGTTTAGGCCCCCAGAGGTTCCGGTATTCGCGAAAAGGCCCTATTTCGTCCGAAATTCACAGAAAATGCATACGAACTCCAAATTGAGGTTGTGATATACCGTTGGAAAGGTAATGGAGTCTACTCCACATAAAAAATAGTTCGGGGATAGGTCACTTTGAAAAGTTTTACGGTATTCGCGATAAAAGCCGATTTGATCGCCTTTTTCGCCTTTGGAAATTCATAATAAACTCGTTTTAAATCCGAAAATTATGTGCGATATACCGTCGGAAAGCTGTTGACCTCTAGTATCCATGAAAAATATTTGAAAATTGTCACGGTGCCCTGGTTCTAAAGTCAAATTCCGGTCAAACTGGTCAAACCTGGGATTCCCGGGAAGTTCTGGAAACCTCCGGGAGTTCCCGGGAGCTGATGTTTTCGCTCGATTTTCTTTTGGAACTTGTTTTAATACTTTTCTTATGATTTAGAATGATTCTGGTGAATTCGGACGATTTCGGTCAAACTTGGTCAAACTTGGTCAAACCTGGTCAAACCTTGGTCAAACCGGTCAACGGGGACTTTCCGGGAGCTTCCGGGACTTCCGGGGGTCTCTGGGAGCTGACGATTTCACCCGATTTTCTCTTAAAAACTCATTTTATCGCTTTTCTTACAACGTAGCATGTTTCCAGAACTTCGGGACCAAATCTGGGAGTCTTCGGGCTTTCAGGGGCATTTTGGTCAATCTGAGCATTCTGAGAGATAGAGCTGACTTCCAGGAGTCCTTTTGAGTCTTTTACGATCATTGTGAACCACCAAGATATGGGTCTCCTAAATATGATAGCCGACAAAATGGGGTGTCTACAGTTTGCCCCTCTTTGGCAGGAACTTGCGAGGCAACGCATGTCGCAAGCGAGTGCCAAAGCTTTGAAGAGACAGGACTTTTTGGAGGCTATAGATTTAGGATAAAAACGTTGCAAAAGATGCAATGATGAAAAAAAGATGCTGAGGTCAGTGCTGGTCGTGCTCTGCGTGAGCTGCCTACGTATCCCAAGGGGAATCAGACCAGGACGTAGTTCAGGGCACAAAGGAACAAATCACACATGCACAACAAGACATGCGGATGCTATGCTATGAGGATGATATGCAATGCATGGATGTGATATGAATTGTGTCATGAGTCCTATCATGCCTAGTGTTATGACCCTAGTATGAGCAGGTGTTGTGGGGTGTGCCACTCCGAGTGGGATGGTGTTGTGTTAGTATTTGTGACTGTGATGTGGTGGATGACTCGGATAAGGACACCAAGGCTTAGGAGGCTCAGGGTCTGGGGGCAAAACTTTTGAAACTTGGGAAGTGCATTTTGCAAACGAGTGAGGCAGATCAGATGTGCTTTGTTTAGCAGACGACAGCCAAAGGTGACCGAGGGATTTTGTGATAAAAATGGACAGATGAGAAAGCTCATGATGATCAGTGGACACGGATCCTTGAATTGTGAATAGATAGTGCTTGCCCTGGGAATCGGGGTGATTTGACTGTGGATGATGTTTTCAATCGTTGGCAGATCCTTATGATGACAAGCCGGAGAATCGGTCCGAACTTCTGTTACCTTCTGCAGGGGATGGTAGGGGACTCTCTGAGAATCTCTCTTCTTGATCGGGAACCAGGATCCATCTCTGAATCTCTCACGGTTGATCAAATCTTTCGGCGCTCAATCCAAGAGGGCCGGTCGGGGCCTCCGGGAGCTGAAGGATAACATACTCTACTAGGAAGAAAGAAATACGTCCGTTAAATGGGAGTGAAGGTATCATTCTTATTTGTGACAGAGATGATTTGCGGTGGTTTGACACTGATGGAGGGTGATAATCAATAGCAACTTATGGACTTATGTTGCATGAATGAAGGAGGATGACCAACAGCCACTCATGGACTTATGTTGCTAGGAGAAAAGAAGATCATCAACAGCCATTCGTGGACTTATGTTGCGTGAAGAAAGAGAGGTCAATAGCCACTCATGGACTTATGTTGCTAGGAGAAAATAAGATCATCAACAGCCATTCGTGGACTTATGTTGCATGAATGAAGGAGGATGACCAACAGCCACTCATGGACTTATGTTGCTAGGAGAAAGGAAGATCATCAACAGCCATTCGTGGACTTATGTTGCATGAAGAAAGAGAGATCAATAGCCACTCATGGACTTATGTTGCTAGGAGAAATGAAGATCATCAACAGCCACTCATGGACTTATGTTGCATGAACGAGGAAAGATGATGAATCAACAGCCACTCATGGACTTATGTTGCTAGGAGAAATGAAGATCATCAACAGCCACTCATGGACTTATGTTGCATGAACGAAGAAAGATGATGGTCAACAGCCACTCATGGACTTATGTTGCACAGATGAAAGAAGATCATCAACAGCCACTCATGGACTTATGTTGCATGAACGAGGAAAGATGATGAATCAACAGCCACTCATGGACTTATGTTTCTAGGAGAAATGAAGATCATCAACAGCCACTCATGGACTTATGTTGCATGAACGAAGAAAGATGATGGTCAACTTTCGACGGTTTGGAAAGGGATGAAATTTTCCCCAAGTTTGGACGCTTCTCATGCTGACGCCTTGACCGGTGTAGTAATGGTGTTTGGTACTCCTGCTTGTATTGGCATGCTCTTTATAACTTGATTTGAAAATTCTAGTAGTCACTATTGACTTACACATTTGAGACTACAACAGACTCAAAAACTTGACAGACATTGACGCACGAGGACGACACATTTGACACCAAAATGAAACAAGGTCGACTTGCCAAAACTTAATGTGCTTTTGTCATAAATGATGTACCATTTCTCTTTTGTGTTTACTTCTCTCCTTAACGTGGCATCACTTCGATGGTGAATCTTATTTTTGAAAATTCCTCCCTGCTGATCTAATCAATTTCTTTGCTTCTCTCAAGATGTGCTTTGAATTAGTGCCTTAGCTTATGGAATGAAAGACGCTCTATTTCCATCTGTTCAAGACAATGCTTGTGACTTGAAGGCTTACCATTGGTGTATAGGGATCGGGTGGCAAACGAAGTTTGCCCCTAGTTTGAAGGCCATGAAGTGGGATCGGTAGGCAAACGAGGTAAATGACCGAAGTTTGCCCCTAGTTTGGAGGAAGGTTCATTGGAAGTTTTGGGCAAACGAGGTAGGTGACCGAAGTTTGCCCCTTGTATGAAGGGTAGATAGTAAAATTTAGGCAAACGAGGCGGGTAGCCAAAGTTTGCCCCTAGTGTGGAAGGTGATTTCTGGCTTGAGGCAAGGACCGTGACTTTAATCTCTCAAATGCTCATAACTTTTGCCTAGGCACCAGTGAGGTGACCTAGCAAGCTCTTTTCTCTCTTTTGTTATTGCTCACCTTGGATTTAACTCTAATTTTTGCCTAGGCGTCCTTTCGGATTTTCGACCTAGCGAGCCATCCTTCTTTTTTGAAAGTCTGCCTACGTACCCCCAAGTGGGGATCAGGTCCAACGTAGTTCGGGCCAAGGTTTGAAAGAAGCGGGTTGATTTTTAAGTAGGTGGGGCGACCGAACCGTTGTGGTTGCCTACGTATCCCCGAGTGGGAATCAGGTCGAGCGTAGTTCAAGGCAAAGGCTTGAAGGAAATTGGTTTGATTATGATGGTGTTGACCGAACCGATGTGGTTGCCTACGTATCCCCGAGTGGGAATCAGGTCGAGCGTAGTTCAAGGCAAGGCTTGAAATAAGGGGTTTGAGGTATGAGGGTTTTTCAAACCAATCGTCAAAGAAGTTCAAACTTGAGCCACTTGTGGTAGCTTTGAATAAAAAAGATTCAGTTTCAATCTCCCTTTCTTTTCTTTTTCTTTTTCTTTTTCTTTTTCTTTTGTTTTGAGGATTGATCCTTTTCACTTTTGCCTAGCCAGTCAATTTTTGCTTTTCATGTAGTTGATTCTTGCAAGATCCTTCAATCGCAATTTCAGAATTCCAGAATGTGCATGTCAGCTCTCGGAATTTATTTGTGGTCATTCTGTGCCTTTTGAAATGTGATCTTGGCACGTTCTTAAGATGTATCTTGAAGCGTATGATTCTCTTATCAAAATTTTCTCAAACATTTTGACTGGCTAGGGTCAGATTTTGGAAATCAACACCTTTTTCAGCTCTAACTTTTGCCTGGGTGCCCTTTCGGGTTTTCAACCTAGCGAGCTTTTCTTTCTTTTTTTTTTTTTTTTGAAAGTGGAGATGAAACTCATTGAAATGTTTGGCTACCATCAAGGACCAAGTCTGTACAGGTTTTCATGGCTATCAATTGGATTGGGCCCAAGGCTTTGAAATGGTAGAAATGGTGGAAAGGGTGTTGGGCAAGCCCCAAGTCAGTTCCAAGCATGTCTTTTCAAGATTGAGGCAAGAGAATCTTTAAATTCTTAAAGTAAGACTATTCAATTCCAGCTCTTCATCAGTGTCAGCGTGAAATCGATTTTAACCT
Organism: Hydrangea macrophylla; assembly: GCA_033977485.1. NCBI lineage: Eukaryota > Viridiplantae > Streptophyta > Magnoliopsida > Cornales > Hydrangeaceae > Hydrangea > Hydrangea macrophylla. The sequence goes on along the minus strand of CM066982.1, from coordinate 7,424,158 downwards.
TTCAGGATTCTTTTTGTTTTGCCGTAGAAAAATTATTACCAGAGTAATATCCATGGTAATTTGAAAAGTGACACTTCAGTCTAGTGATTCATGCATCTATGACTAGGCACATCAGATTAGGCAAAATGAGACTTCATTCCATTAGTAGAGAAGGATTACAGACTCATTAACAACTCGGTGACAGACAGACTCGACCATAAGACTAAACTTGAAATAGACAAAACACACAACAGACTCAATTGGACTTGACCCGGTCTCAAATGTAGTGTCTTTGTGACCCACTTATTCTTTTTTTTTTTTTTTTTAAAGAGCATCCTCAAAAAGTCCCAAACACAATCGCTTCACCGGCACAGGTTCAACATTCATGGTTCTTAGCGAAGGGGATCATTGAAATGGATAGGTCATGGGTTGGTCCAGACCGAGGTAGTGAATTGGATTGGGGTGCGACGCATCATCTAAGAGATCCTGAATTGAGTGACGGAGCCTCTTACAGTTGTCGGTCTCATGGCCTTGGTCTTGGTGGTAATCACAATACTTGGATTTATTATACCCAGGAGGTGGGTGATTAGGAAGCTTACTGGGCTCCAAAGGTACAAGGTGGCCCTTTTGAACAAGGTGATTGAGAGCGGAGGATAAGCTCATGTCAAGTGGTGTGAAGACTCTTTGGTTTCCTTTCTTGTGCCTCTTACTGCAATCATTTTGGCTTGATGATGGGCTCAAGGCATTGACATCTAGGCTCTCTTGATTTTCACCAAAGGTATGGGTTCTCTTCTCCTTTTGCAGTGACCCAGCTCCATTGATCTTGCCTTCACAGATGGCATCCTCGATTCTAGTCCCAACCTCAAACAACTCTTCAAATGTTGAGATGGACTGGTAGAATAGTTTTTCATGGTATACTGGTTGCAGGTTCTTGAACAGCATACGTACTTGCTCTTTCTCAACAGGCCTGTGGATCATTTGGGCTACTTTATTCCTCCATCTGCTCAAGAATGCAGCGAAGGACTCATTGAAATTCTGCCTGGTAGTTTCCAGATCTCGGATGGTGACATCAAGCTCTTGGTTGTAGGAGTAGTGATCAATGAAAGTTCTAGCAACATCTTCCCAAACTCGGGTCTTGGAAGTTTCAAGGGTTAGGAACCAGGATAGTGCGGCTTTCTGGAGGGTTTGAGGGAACATCATAGCTATGTGCTCATGGGTGCAGCCCATTGACTGGAAAATGCTAATACAAAACTTCACGTGGCTCTTCGGATTTCCAGTTCCGTCAAAACGGTCGATTTCAGGCATCTTGAAGTTCTCGGGTAGCCTCACCTTGTTGGGCTCAAACAATCCTTCCAGATCTAACATGTAATCGTCGACTCCTTTACTCTTCCTTAGTATGTTCTCAAGCTTGTCGACCTTGTCCATTTTCTCTTGGAGCTTTTTCTCATATACAGGCAGCGGGACCTCTTGAAATCGTTCTTCTTCCCCATTGTTCTCGGGAGGCGGTCCAAATCTAGGCGGTGGTGGTGGCATGAACCCTTGTGGTGGTGGGAACCCATGTGGGTACTGTGGTTGCTGTTGTTGGAACTCTTCCATAAATTTCAGAACTTGAGTCAGCCGATCTGACTGTTGATTTATTAATTCAGTGACCTTGGCTTCCAAAGTTTCCTGATTCATGTTGAATTTTCTCGGCGGACTGATTCTAACCAAATGACTGCTCGAACTTCTGACCCAGGATGGGGATCTCAGTGGCTGATTTTGGGAATCTATAATGACCTATAGATTCGAGAGGAGTGTATCAGATTCTGATAGTGATGACTAGAGAGACAATGACAGTGAGGTTAAGGAAGATGGACTGACTTATGTACAGACTGACTGAGATAGTGTGCGCAGACTGATGAGAATGGTGCATGCACATGAGACAAGCATGCAGATGCAAGCCCTAATCTATATGATGCCCCTACTTCTAACAGATAGAAGTTAAACAAATAAGGTCCTAGCCATACAGAGTGTACTAACCTTACTTTCTAGTATGATCACCAAGGGATAACAGGGATTTCCGGGATACTTTGGAAATTTCGGATAGAGTTTCTGGGAGAAACATGGGTTTGGAAGATTCGGAGAAATTTCTAGAAGTCATTTGAGTTTCTAGGAGAAAAAAGGATTTCTGGTTGATTTGGGCTGAGCTTCTAGGAGAAACTGGTATTTTGGGTATTTCTGAGAAATATGGATAAAGTTTCCAGGGGAAACAAGTATATCTGGGCATTTCTGGGTGATTTGGGCAGAGATGTTGGATTTTTGGAGAATCTGGGAGATTTGGGCAGAGCTTCTGGGAAAACAGGTACTTTGGATATTTCTAGGAAATTTGGATAGAGTTTCTAGGAGATAGGACAGAGTTTTTGGGAGAAACTGGTATATCTGGGAAATCAGGGAGATTTAGACAGATTTTTTTTTTGGGAAAAACTGATTAATATGGTTATATCTGGGATATCTGGACAGAGTTTCTGGGAAAAAGTGGTTAATATGGGTGTATCTGGGATATCTGGACAGAGTTTCTAGGAGAAACTGGATAATATGGTTATATCTGGGATATCTAGTCAGAGTTTCTAGGAGAAACTGGACAATATGGTTATATCTGGGATATCTGGACAGAGTTTCTGGGAGAAACAGGTTATGATGGTGATCATACTGTCTAGCTAGTTTTCATACTCCTATGTCCTAGGACCAACAAACAAGGCTTGCGGTGTATATCTTTGTGAACATGGAGCAGACTTCCTTACCATGGTGCCTAGGCAGGTCACTCAATGTGGTCACATGTAAGTGATTGCCTTGGGGATCATAAGAAAGAAGTTCTGCCTCATGCCACATAAGCGTCTACACCGCGCAAGTAATCCCGTCAGGGCATACAACAGTTATATCACATTGTCCTATCTGAAAAGATAAATGAACAGTCCTACGAAAGGTTCTACAGGAATCTATATGCAAAGGCTGGGTTTAGTCAAAGAGGGTCCGTTGACGAGAGTTCCAATATACCGTCAGGGAGACAGTACGGAGGTTTTTACTCTTTTTGATATACCTTGGAAGGTACAGTATCAACGGTGACTTGTGCCCTGGCACAGCAAGACCTGAACAATGTCAGCGCCGCGTTTCAGACACAGTCGGAGGGGGGGAATGCAAGAGTGCAATGCGGTGATCCAAACACAGTAAAAAGATGATTTTAAGGATGCTTCTTATGAGTCAAACCTCTGTATTATTTTGTTTTAAAATAAAAAAATCCCCAGTGGAGTCGCCAGATTGTGGACACCGGAATCGGACCACTTCTCTTGTTTGAGATTGTTTTGAAAAGGAATTTGACTTGGATCAAAGAAAAGAAAAGGTCTGTTGAAAACAGATACAGAGTCGCCACTTGGTCTTTAAGGAACCAAGAAACCTAATTTTGACTCACCCAAATGGATAAAGGGCACCGGCCCTTCATAACCAAAGAACTTGGTTCGGGGTTTTGGTACGAGAGAGGAAGGAGCCTTTGTCGCGACTAAAACACCCTCAACTCGCCCCATCTTTCGACGGGCCTCAATTAGCATCCAAATAATCATCTTATACTATGTATGGTTCGGCAATTAATACTATGATAGTATATTACATCACATAAGAAACTTGAAATGAAAGATCTAAAGATAAGATATCATTCATAAGATCTAAGCCAAATATCACACAATGCGAAGTGAAAGATCACACAAATAAACCTAGGAAAAATCGTCTAATCATATATCAATTAATCAAGTTTTCCTAATCTAAAGGGGGACATGAATTGTTCTTGAAACAAATAAACAAAGAAATCAAAATATGCTTAACAAGCTAGTATGATGCATGTTATTCTTTGAGAAAAGAAGATCTCTCAATCCCCGGGACGGATGAGAAAGGATGATTAGATCAAAGGGGAAGCATGAATGTATGATCAAGTTCATTCCTTATAATCTCCTTGGATTAAGAGTTACAAAAACCCCAAATCTTGCATGGATGCAATGTATGTATCTAAAATGTGCAAAGGTTGTAGTGTGTTTTTGTGTACATGGATTTCTAGAATGACTTAGAAGTCTAAAATGTGTATGAATGAATGAATGAAATTAACATGGGATATGTACAAATGTAGTATGAACTACTTCCTAAGATATGAACTAATTTGGAATGCATATAAGCATCAAATCAAAGAATGAAAGTTAAAGTATACTTGCTGTGAATAGTGGACAGAACAGTAGCATGATCTTTTGGAATTTGAAAAGAGGGATTAGGAATGTTTTCAATGCATGATTTTTTATGGAGATGTTCCTTATTGTGTCTAGAACACAACCCAAAAGGCCAATCTTGAATAGCTATCACAGATTGAGAGAAATTATATAAACAATAGAGGTCACTCAGAAACAGAGTTCGTACTGTCGACTGAAATGTTAGAAAATCTTATAAAATGAAAAAGAATGATCTAGAGGCCCATTGTATACATAAAGTTTCCTAAGACATTGAATGTTAAGGGAAAAATAAGTTAGGACCACCCCTTTTGGAAAAGTTTTCTGGAAAAGAGGTCGTAAGTTGACCTAGCTGCTGTGACAGCAAAAACAGAATGTTTGGAAGGAATGTTGGGACCCAAATGGACCATTTCCAAGTACTTCCAAGTCAAACCAAAAATCATGGGTGTTCTCCAATGAGTTAGGAAGACTTTCCAAGTGGCCTTGTACCCATATGTTGAGTATTGAGTTCTAGAAAAATCTTTGAACTCAACTCACTCACTGTTTTGACTCATTGTTTTGAAGATTTTGGAGAAAACAAAGTTTTGTTTCTTGAAACCAAATGAGAGGGATTGAGAGGGGTTTTGAAATAGATGTTTTGAAAACATGTTTTCAACACTCAATAAGGATCATAGCCACTTAGAATACCTACATCAAACTCATCATTTAGGAACCTCCAAGATTGTTGGAGAGATTTATTTTATTTTTGGGCATAACTTCAATACATTCCAAGAATACCTTGGAAGTATTGAGGTTATGATCATCATCTATCAAACATGTTTTTGAGGTCAAGAGCTACTATCCATAAGGATTCACTCACCCCAAACTTCATGTCATCCCTTAGATGATGATGAACTAGTAAGTAAATAAAGAAAAGAAAAAGAAATGAGGTAAGGAGAGATGAACATATATATAATCAAAGCAAGTAAATAGCAATCAATAGATGATAATCAATGTGATTTTGGACTTGTAGCTTGGTGTTTCACTCATAGATTTTGACATTTGGACATGGAAGTAGCTTCCTATCTCATGAATGCTCAAGAATGAGGGTTGGAGAGGACTTTGAATGTGAAGTATATAGAAGGATGATGGAAGAAAACAAGAATAAAACTCACTTTCTTATGGAAAATCAATGGGAGAAGCTCCCTTTCTCTCTTCTAAACCTATCTCTATCTCTCTTCTTCTCTACAACTTTTTAAACTTTGCACTTGGCCCCCCTAAAATGAAGAGCAATGGGGGGTTTAAATAGGCCAATTTGGGGTGGTTTTGGGGTTTTAGAAGTACTCCCATTGGTCCCAAACAACTGTGAACATAAAACTATGTCGTTTTGGCTTTCAATTAATCAAATTGGACCCCCAAAAAAATTACAAAAATGGACTCTGCGAGGGATGAGTGCCGCGGCGGTACTGGGCCAGTGCCGCGGCGGCAGTGCTCCTCTGAAGCCCAGAAAATTACGTTTAGGCCCCCAGAGGTTCCGGTATTCGCGAAAAGGCCCTATTTCGTCCGAAATTCACAGAAAATGCATACGAACTCCAAATTGAGGTTGTGATATACCGTTGGAAAGGTAATGGAGTCTAATCCACATAAAAAATAGTTCGGGGATAGGTCACTTTGAAAAGTTTTACGGTATTCGCGATAAAAGCCGATTTGATCGCCTTTTTCGCCTTTGGAAATTCATAATAAACTCGTTTTAAATCCGAAAATTATGTGCGATATACCGTCGGAAAGCTGTTGACCTCTAGTATCCATGAAAAATATTTGAAAATTTTTACGGTGCCCCGGTTCTAAAGTCAAATTCCGGTCAAACTGGTCAAACCTGGGATTCCCGGGAAGTTCTGGAAACCTCCGGGAGTTCCCGGGAGCTGATGTTTTCGCTCGATTTTCTTTTGGAACTTGTTTTAATACTTTTCTTATGATTTAGAATGATTCTGGTGAATTCGGACGATTTCGGTCAAACCTGGTCAAACCTTGGTCAAACCGGTCAACGGGGACTTTCCGGGAGCTTCCGGGACTTCCGGGGGTCTCTGGGAGCTGACGATTTCACCCGATTTTCTCTTAAAAACTCATTTTATCACTTTTCTTACAACGTAGCATGTTTCCAGAACTTCGGGACCAAATCTGGGAGTCTTCGGGCTTTCAGGGGCATTTTGGTCAATCTGAGCATTCTGAGAGATAGAGCTGACTTCCAGGAGTCCTTTTGAGTCTTTTACGATCATTGTGAACCACCAAGCTATGGGTCTCCTAAATATGATAGCCGACAAAATGGGGTGTCTACACCAGCATAATCAGCATCTGTAAAACACGAAATTATAGACTGCTTTCCAGGAGCAAAAAAGAGACCCAGACCTGGGCAGGTTTTAAGATACCTCAGGATATGATGAATAGCATCCATATGAGAGGTACGAGGGCCATGCATAAACTGGCTCACAACGCTTACAGCAAAAGTAAGATCAGGTCTAGTGTTAGTCAAATATGAGACGACCAACTAAACGCTGATAAGAAGATGGATCAGATAAAAGCTCTCCTGACTCACACGCTTACTTGAAATTCGGATCCATAGGTATAGACGAAGGATGGCATCCCATCATAATTGTATCACGGAGGAGATCCAAAATATATTTCCATTGAGATAGAGATATCCCATAACGAGTCCTAGAAACCTCAATGCCAAAAAAGTATTGCAGTGCACCTAGATCTTTTACATCAAAGGACTTCCCAAGTTGTTGCTTTATATTCTCAATACCTAAAGAGTCGTCGCCGGTGAGAACGATATCATCCACATATACAGACAAGATGACACACCGACCATCAGGACATCGGGGAATAAAACAAGTGTGATCAGAGTGGCACCTGGTGAACCCTGTAGAAAGAACAACTTCACTAAATCAGTTAAACCACGCCCGAGGAGATTGCTTCAATCCATACAGAGACTTACGAAGACGACAAACTTTCTCAGAATACTCCCCCTCAACCCAAAAACCCGGAGGAGGATCCATATAAATAGTTTCATGAAGCTCACCATTGAGAAACGCATTCTTCACATACATCTGATAAAGAGGCGAAGAGTGAGAGGCAGCCAAAGACATAATAAGCCTAACAGTAGTAAGCTTATGTACAGGGGCAAAGGTAGCACTGAAGTCTTTGCTTGGAACCTGGGTAAATCCTTGAGCTACAAGGCGCACCTTATAGCGATCAATTATACCATCTGGTAGATGCTTAATAGTATAGACCCGTTTGCAGCCAACGGTCTTCTCCCCAGGAGGGAGACAAACAAGCTCCCATATGCGATTATGCTCAAAAGCCTGCATCTCTGCTTGCATGGCAGTAACCCAATTAGGATTTTAGAGAGCTTCAGACACAAACTGGGAAATAGAAATAGAGTCAACCTGACCAAGAAAAGCTTGATAGGAACTTGAAAGAGCATAATAAGAAATGTACTGGGAGATAGGATGAGCAGTGGAACAAGAGTAACCATACCGATTAACCGGGCGAGACACACGAATAGACCGTCTTAAAGGTACAGGAGCTGGCTGCAGAGAAGTTTCTAGAATAGGAGCCTGAGCACGTGGACGACGAGAGTAATGATATTCCGGGGAAGACTTGATTACAAGAGGAAGAGAGTCAGTAGGAGACACAGTTTCATCAAAGATAGGAACAGGATGAGGAAGATCGTCTGCCACTACTGGAGTATCCTGAGGGGGTAAGGCAGGCAAATTAGAAGAACCTGCAAAGAAGGAAACATCTTCCAAAAAAGTGACATTCATAGAAGTATAAAATCTACGAGAGATAGGGTCGTAACACCGATAACCCTTAGACATAGGCGAGTACCCAAGAAACATACAACGGATAGCCTTACATCCAATTTAGTGCGGAGAGGACTGCGATTTTGCACAAAACATGTGCAACCAAAGACATGAGGCAAAACATAGAAGAGGGTGGATTCGGGCTGAAGAACATGTAGAGGTGCCTTTCCATCCAACACACGACTCGGAGTACGATTAATAAGATAGGTGACAGCAAGGACATCAAAATGCCAAAAATAATTAGGTACCTCCATGCCCCGAAGAAGGCAACGAACAACAGACATGATGTGGCGGTTCTTGCGTTCCGCAACACCATTCTGTTCAGGAGTATATGTGCAAGTAAGCTGTTAAAGGATACCTTGTTGATTTAATGTAGAGCAAAATTCATTAGAGATGTGTTCACATCCATTATTAGAACAAAGAGTACGAACAACGGTTTGATACTGGATTTTAACCATTTGTAAAAATTGAGTAAACAGGGAGAAAACCTCAGATTTCTTCTTCATTAAATAAACCCATGTGCAACGTGAATAATCATCAATGAAAGTGACATAATATCTATAACCAGAAAAAGTTGTAACAGGGGAAAGACCCCAAACATCAGAATGAATAATATCAAATACACAAGGGGCTCGAGACATACGAGGTATATAGCTAGACCGAGTATATTTAGAAAGTTCACACACCACACAGTGAAATTTATTATGCTCACAGGCTTTTATAAATTCTAGGAAAAGCAAACATAGATATTTAAAATTAGCATAGCCAAGACGGGTATGCCATAATTCCAAAGTTTTAAAAGAAAAAAAAATTAGAAGCGGAACTAGGTAAAACAGATGCCTAGAGACTAGAAGACACAATCTGTGGTAGTGGTGGTGGTTCCCCAAAATAATAGAGTCTATTGCGCTCATGCCCCGTACCAAAAATCTTCTTTGTAGCCAGGTCCTGCAAGAAACATCGATCTGGAAAGAAAATGACAGCACAATTATAACATTTTGCAAGACGACTAACAGACAAAAGATTTAATGGAAAATTAGGAATATAAAGGACATAAGATAATGTAATGGTGGAGGAAAAATTAACATCGCCCTGACTACTAACACGAGTAGTGGAACCATCAGCAAGACAAACAGACTGGGCAACAGGTGCAAGGGTGGAAGAAAAAAAAAAGACAACTCACCAGTCATATGATCGTTAGCTCCAGAGTTCAGAACCTACATCGGAGTTCCTGACTTAACATGAAAAGCAGTGGGAGTAACTGAAGCAAGAGCAGCAGTGGTTGTAGAAGATGAGGAGCCTGGTGACTGCTGAAGAAGAGAACCAAGCTGACTTTGAATCTGGCCAAGCTGTGACTGAAGCTGACTCTGAGCCTGATGAAGCTGCCCAATATCTAGAAGAGGGGGGTCATAACCAGTATCAGCAATCGCAGCAAAGCGAGGAGCGGGAGCACTATTAGTCTTACAAGCATATTGTTGCTTTAATTCCGGATGAAGTTTGAAGCACCGATCCTTGGTGTGACCAATATTATTACAATAGCGACAGATAGGTTTCCAACCACTCGGGCGAGCACCAGTATTAGCTGCAAATGCCATCTGATCAAGAACCAGAGGGGGCTCAATAATCGGAGCCAAAGGGGCCTAAGCAGGCTAAATAAGGCACCTACGGCGCTCTTCACCATCAAGTGTAGAAAAGGCCTCATAAAGAGACGACAGAGGTGATGTGTTCAAAATCTGAGTACAAAGAGATTCGAACTCTGATTTCAAACCCATCAAAAACTGATAAGTGTGCAGACTCTCAGACCGCTGGACAATAATTCATGCAACTTCGGCAGGAAAACCAGAAAGAGGCTCATACTGGGCCAATTCCTCCCAACGAGACTGGAGGAAGCCAAAATAATCAGCAATACTAAGTCGTAAAGAGTCTTGAGAGGCTGAGAAATTTCCCGATGAAGTTCAAAAATACGAGAGGCATTATGGGCATGCACATACATCTTAGTTAGGGCCCTCTAGAGACCAGGTACTGATTCATGGTACATAAAAATCTGATAAATACGATTCTCCATGGAATTGAAGAACCATCCCAGAATAGTGCCATTATCCATGTCCCACTGTGTACACTTGGGATCAGCATCAGCAGGTTGAGCTTCCTTGTCAAAAATCCAACCAAGCTTGCCTTTTCCACCAAGATAAAGGCGAAGAGAACGAGACCAAGCAGCAAAGTTTTGTCCATTCAACAGCACACTAGTAACTCGTTGGGCTAGAGAATGCTGAGATACAGAGAGATCCATACATGGTTGAGAACCAGAAGTAGGCTGACATCCTTGTCAGAGGTGGTCATTGTGAAGAAAAAGGAGAAGTAAATAAATTCTCAAAGATGGTAAGAAAGAACCACCCAAATCGTCACACGACTATAGGAGGAATAGCAAAGGGCTACCACAATAGACTGGTAGCCAGGAAAATAACATCACAGAGAAAGACCCAACAAGGCAAGGCACAGCACTATAGGTTGTATAGAGAGGAGACACAGCACAAAGGCTGCGCAGGAGAAGTAGCAAGGTGGCTGGGGGTCTGTGAGGGTCCGGCGGAGGCTGGGAGGGGTAGGGACTGTGCAGAGAAGACTGGGAGGGGCTGGTGTGGTGCGGCGAGGTGGCTGGGTGAGGGAAGGACTACGGCTAGATGTGGGTGAGGCTAGGGTTAGGGTTTCCCTTGGCTCTGATACCAAGAAGAAGTTTAGGGTAAACTACAGTCTTACTAATTCACCCAGTATGTTACACAATATATACATGAGTAATGAGACAGAAAAAGGAAATAAACAAAAAAGGAAATAAATCAAATAAAAGATTACAAGGAAAGAAACCAGGAAAATAAAATCATAACGATCCTAAGGAATATAACTAAATATTCCAACATATAGTAATGGTGTATTTTACCTCTAAACAGCTTAACAGTGGCTACTGTGACCACCATAATAACACTGCTTTCAAACTCAACGATATCATTATCTTCCAAATCTGTTGCAGCTTTGCCCCATAGTGTAAGTCTTACTTGAAGAGATCTGAATTATTAATGCAATCGTTAGTGGAAAAGAACGTGTATTAATATCCTTTGAGCGCATGGGTGGATTGAAAATATTATGTTACTTGGGTGTAAGCAATTCAACATTTCTTAGTTTAACAAGACGGCTGTCCGAGAACTACTCTTCAATAGGTCCAATGCCAATGACTTTGCCAATAATATCTATACAATGTAACAGTATTTACATTGCAATATTAAGATATTTTATGCTTATTAGTTTGAACTTCAAGTAGTTAACATACCACTAAGTTGAGTGTTGTCATTAACTCTTGCAGCAAGAAGATCAGAGTCAACAAAATGGAATTTTTGTGTGGGAAATGTTACTAGGTTGTGTTTTACTTCTTTGACATTCGTGTTGAATTGGAAGAATGGCTTTTGCGCCATTGGGATTGGTCGAAAATTGTCATTACATGATCCCACTCTGAGATTGGATATGTAGTAAATCTTGCCTTCTTCAATATCTTCTCGAAACTTATGGGCCATGTTGTGCCTTACTACGGCGTGCACATCGTTGTTCTAGAATAGTGGGAAGTAAACCAAATTGTTAGTAGCTGCTTCTTCTTTACATCAGAGTGAGTAGTTTGTGTTAAAAAATACCTCCTCATCCAGTAGAATCAGCTCCAAACCAATGGGTTGGTTGGTTTTAAAATTGACGGCATCCCACATCCAGATGACCCATACTTTGATAGTCCATGCATCTGTTGTGAGAATTTAATGCTTTCTCATTCCAAAATTGGATATTACTCTCACGCCACTTGAGAGAATTTAATGCTTTCTCATTCCAATTTGTTTGAATGTCCAATACATTTCGTGGAACTATATGCTGACAATCAGAGACTACTATTATGAATTGTTATTTGTCTGTTGTGCTTTTTAGTTCTGGAAGCAGGTTGTAAAGTTTTATGGTTGTCATTTTGAGGGTTTTGTCTACATGAAAGGTATGAATTATAAGCGAAAGATTAAGCGCTCGTAATTGAGATTGTTTCTTTAAGAGTTTAAACTTTATAACCTTAGTGTTTAAACGACTTCTACCAATCTGAAATGGGCATTTTTGTAAGCGATATGTTTATCTTGGTTCTTACAAGTTTCCAGCGAAATCAATTGTGTGTATTTGAGCTGCCACTTAAGTATCAGTTTAACAGTTTACTAATATTATTCTCATGCCACTTGAGACCATTTACTTCTTTCTCATTAGGCAAAAGAGAGAAACAACGCAAAGTGATCGTAGTCCCAGCATTGGAAATTAAAAGGACATACCAGCAGGGAACTGTTGGGATGTAGAAACTGCCAAAAGTGATCCAAAATCAACTTAGCTTGGTGAATAGCCTAAGTTTACTGAGGAAAATTTCTCACACATATATATATATCTTAGCTTGAGTATAACAGAGTTCATCATCAATGAAATATGACCAGTGTTAGGAGCAAGAAAAGGCGGGAACATATTCAATAACATGTGTATTTCTTTTGCAGAGGGTAATGGTGTTGAATTACGTGCGGTTTTGATTACTTTCTCAGTTAGAATTTGTTTTATTCTGGTGCTTTTCACCCGTTTGGGTACAATTTTGCAAGCTATGTTGTACTTCTCAAATGCTATAATATACCACATGTTATGGCTGTACAAGACTTTTACTTGCAGATAAGAATAGTAATAAATTGCAGGAGACATTTGTGATCAGTCTGTACAACCAGGCATTGTTTGGATTATCAGCAAGTTTTGTTGGGGAGCGGTTTTGTGTTGTTTTTGGCAAGTAATTTGGTGTGTATGCGGCATTTCATTACTGCTTCGCAAGAGGTTTTGGTCACTGGTCTGTGCAGAATTTGTTAAGTTGGCTGCTGCGTCTTTGTGGTTTGCTACTCAATCGGTGGAATAAAGTCTTCATAGTTTTGCCTACTGCAGAGGTTGCTTCGTTGGTCATGGTTTCGATGTTTAAGGGATTTATTAAGATCTGTTCGGGTCAGTAGTGTTGCAGCAATGGTGGTTGCTGCTGAATTGAAGTTTTACAGATTCTTTGGTTTGATGTTTTGAGAAGGGAAGGATTAACTGAAGACCTAATGTTGTAGTGTGTAGTTTGGCTTATTGGTATGCTGTGTTGGTTGCTTTGGCCTTGTGCCAATTTAAAGTTAATTTGCTGAGCAGAAGCAAATAGTTACAAATACCAAATCAAGCATGAATGCAGTGAAGATGATTGAAACTTCATTTGTGTATCATTTTAGAAGAACAACTGTCAAGTTGCATAGACAAACACTACAAGAGGCAAATGTTCAACAAATGACCAATCACACCTGTGGGGAGCAAGTTTATACATTTTCATGATTGAGTTTGGTACCTATTTTGTAGAAATATTACAAACAATGCAGTGGTTTCCTCTAACCTTCTAATAATGGAGTAAATTACTTACTATCATGCTATACATGGCATTTTAATTTGGCCAAAAATGATTACTGTTCCAAATAACTATAGTAGGCACAAAACCAAAGATAATCATTAATAAAATTGGGCAATCAATAGCAAAGTTTCAGAGTTCTACCCAAATTGGTAAATAAATGAATACAAATTTTTGACAGCATCACAGCCCATTCGGTGAAGCAACCATTTGGGGCCACATTTTTAGGTCGCTTTTTTTAGGCATCTTTTTTTTTTCTAATCTATTCATAATTTCTATAAAACTTAGTATAGATGTCACATTTTTTAGGGCTCTTTTTTACGAATTTCTTCCTAAATTCTATGAAACCTGGTAGAGATGTCTCATTTTTTAGGCCTCTTTTTTTGGAATTACTTCCTAATTTCTATGAAACTTAGTATAGAGGGCTCATTTTTTAGATGAAACTTAGTATAGATGTCTCATTTTTTAGGCCTCTTTTTTTCTAATCTCTACCTGATTTCAATGAAACTTAGTATAGAGGCCTCTTTTTTTAGGCCTCTTTTTTCCTAAGTTCTTCCTAATTTCTATGAAACTTAGTGTAGAGGCCTCTTTTTTTAGGCCACTTTGAAAGTTTGGTTTAGGCCTCGGAATTTTTTAGCCCTCTTTTTTCCTAAGTTCTTCCTAATTTCTGTGAAACCAAGTTTTAAGGTCCCATTTTTTAGGTCCCTTTCAAAGTTTGGTTGAGGCCTCGGACAATTTTTGTCATTTCAAGGCCAGGCCTGAGATACTGTGGACATATAAAACACCAAACTCTGCATGTTTAACTAACTTCACAGAGGTAATAATGATAGTGTAATCTCCATAAAATGTTCAAGTTACTTCACATGCAAAGTCTCAAAACAAAAAAACAAAAGCAAGAATGAGCAATTACCAACTCTAATTCAGTAGAGAACACACAGTGGGAACTTCATATACCTGGATTAGCCAACAATTGTTGGTAGTTGAACAAAATGACCTCTCTTTCCAAAAGGAGTTTGCTTGCTGGTAGTTGAAGAGAATGACTGCTCTTTAAAAGTTAATTTGCTAAGCCAAAGCAAATAGTTACAAATAACAAATCAAGCATGATTGCAATGAAGGTGATTGAACAGCATTTGGGTATCATTTTACAAAAACAACCTTCAAGTTGCATAGACAAACACTATAAGAGGCAAATGTTCAACAAATGACCAATCACACCTGTGGGGAGAAAGTTTGTACATCTTCATGATTGAGTTTGGTACCTATTTTGCAGAAATATTACTAAAAATGCAGTGGATTCCTCTAACCTGCTAATAATGCAGTAAATTACTTACTGTCATGCTATACATGGCATTTTAATTTGGCCAAAAATGATTACTGTTCCAAATAACTATAGTATAGGTGTCTCCTTTTTTAGGCCTCTTATTTTTTGAATTTCTTCCTAAATTCTATGAAACTTAGTAGAGATGTCTCATTTTTTAGGCCTCTTTTTTTGTATTTACTTCGTAATTTCTAGAAAATTTAGTATAGAGGGCTCATTTTTAGATGAAACTTAGTATATATGTCTCCTTTTTTAGGCCACTTTTTTTCTAATCTCTACCTAATTTTTATGAAACTTAGAATGGAGGCCTCATTTTTTGCACCTCTTTTTTCCTAAGTTCTTCTAATTTCTATGAAACCTAGTATAGAGGCCTCATTTTTTAGGCTCCTTTTGAAAGTTCGGTTTAGGCCTCAGAATTTTTTAGCCCTCTTTTTTTCCTAAGCTCTTCATAATTCTATCAAACTAAGTTTTAAGGTCTCATTTTTTAGGCCCCTTTGAAAGTACGATTGAGAGCTCGGATAATTTTTGCCATTTCAAGGTCGAGATACTGTGGACTTATACAACACCAAACTCTGCATGTTTAACTAACTTTACAGAGGTAATAATGACAGTGTAATCTCCATAAACGGTCAAGTTACTTCACATGCAAAGCCTCAATACAAAAAACAAAAGCAAGAATGAACAATTCCCAACTCCAATTCTGTAGAGAACACACAGCGGGAACTTCATATACCTGGATTAGCCAAAAATTGCTGGTAGTTGAACAAAATGACCTCTCTTTCCAAAAGGAGTTTGCTTGCTGGTAGTTGAATAGAATGACTGCTCTTTCCAGAAGACGTTTGAAGAGATACAGAATTATAACACAAACCCACAATGTCACGCCCCGACGTAGCATAATATAGGAAAGCATTTAATTTCCTTTATGGACTCGTACGTCGTGACAAGTGAGTATGACCAATTGTCCCTGCAACAAATAACGTAACGACATTTCTAGAGCAAAGGATACTAACAAAACATAAGCTCCAAAATTAAAACTTACTGACTATTACAGCAGTCATAAACTTAGGCACAAAACGCCTTATTCAAAAGTCTAAAACTAGTTTATTACAACCCAAATTAAAAAGGCATAGGAAATATAAAGCAGCCTCCTGGAAAGTCCCCTGCCTCTAACTAGTATAGTCGAAATACCCTGGCTGCTCCTGACCCTGAAAATCTGGACATACAGTCCAGGACGCATCAACGCCGTCAGCTTATGAAAGCTGGTGAGCAAAATAAACAAGTGCTCGAAATGTATATATAAGCAAATAAACAACGATGCAATCGAACTTTAAAAGCAATAGATTTAAGGTTCCAATTCCAACATAAGTCACGGGGGAATAAAGTAAGCAATAAATATGCGACCGTGCATGAATAATGTAACATCTCATCTTTCTGACTCTTTTCTCTCAACAAGACTTGACTCAACCAAACCATTACCTCAGATACCAGGAATAATATCCGATCGATATCCAAACCGCACACCACACTATCGCCTCAGATACCAGGAATAATATTCGATCGATATCTGGGTCGATCACGACCAACCATCGCTTCAGATACCAGGAATAATATCCGATCGATATCCGAAACGAGCGCCTTAGATACCAGGAATAATATCTGATCGATATCTAAGCCGTACTAAATACCATCGCTTTGGATATCAGGAATAATATCCGATCGATATCCGAAACGAGCGCCTTAGATATCAGGAATAATATCCGATCGATATCTAAGCCCTACTCAACACTGTCGCTTCCAATACCAGGAATAATATCCGATCGATATTGAGGTCGCACACCAGACCGCCACTCTTTACTCTTTTCACGTTTTTTCACACATATGCATGTTGACACCACCTCGACCCTAATATGTATGTCAATGTTCACAATTGGTAGTAACAATTATTAATCTCGAAGTTGTATATTCTTTCAACATAAATCTCGGTTTTAATCGTTCTTACAAGTCCAAATCCTATCAGTGATCCTTTAAAACAGTATATCTGTCAAACCATTCTTTAAAAACTTTCAAAACTTTTTCCAAACAGTCCCTTATATAAACATACAGAAACTACTCAAAATGCCCAGGTTGTGCGAGCGGGTCGCGCGCGCGAAGGGGGATGGGTCGCGCCAGCGGGTCGCGCGAGCGAGGGGGAGAACGGGTTGCGCGAGTGGGTCGCGCGCGCGAATGGTGTTATGGGTCGCGCAAGCAGGTCGCGCGCGCGAATGGGGCAATGGGTCGCACGAGCGAGCCTCGCGCGCGCGAGTCGCGCGAGCGAGCCTCGCGCGAGCGGGTCGCGCGCGCGAGTTATCACAGTTTCATCATCTTCCTCGTTTTTCCCCTGTTTTTTATTTTAAACTGAAATTATACCCATTTCTGTTTTCTGTTTCAATTATATCATGCCATATATGGATTTCTTCAATTTTTCGCGTAGATGAAGAATACGCGATCTATTTAAACTAATACGGATTGTATTACTAGACATTCGCGATTAAAGTAAGGGTGTCAAAACTTTAAATCAACAGTACGTCACGATACGGATGAATTACTCCGTAGGATTCGAACCGTAGCTTATTGGGACTAAGATCTTCATTCCCAATTCACGGATTTTATTTTGGTTAACTTTTGTAAAACTCCAATTTTCAAAGCTTTAATGGTGTATCTATATATACACATATACACGTATATATACACTGAAATATACATATATATATACGTTGAGAGTGAGTTTATAATACTCACTGAGGTGATTATACAGAGAATTTTGAGACCGCGAATATCCGCCGTCGATTCCGTCGTCCAATCTCTACTTCCCCGTTCTTGATTTTGGTAGCCCAATATATATGTAGATATATGTGTGTCTATGTATGTGACTGATTATATATATAATCTGTATGTGTGTGTGTTTCTTGAGAGAGTTGAGAGAATTGAGAGATGCAGAGAGTTTGTGAGGGAGAGAATGAGAGACACACTGAGTGATATATAGATTGCCCAAAATTGGGCTTCAAGCAATGGGTGGATTTCGCCCGGTGAGGTTGAGCTCACGTGCTCCCTCACCCAAGATGCGGTATAAGACGCAGATTTAAATCAAAACTGGTATTTTACGGTTGATATAAAAGTACTGAAAATCATATTAATCTAGGAATTAAATCCCGGGTTGTACCAAAAATATAGATATCAATTTTGAAACCACAGAAAATATTTTTCTATATTTATGAAAATTACAGTTTGACCCCAAATAAATATTATAAATAGCAATTAAAATTAAATATTCATTTATAAATGAAAAAAGAAAATACAGGGTGTTACACACAATGTGGAAAGAGGCATAATTCAACGATGAGGGAGGGGAGGGGGCTGCAATAAATGAGGGAGGGGAGGAGTTTGCGTGTACAATGAGCATAGAAGTCGAACCGGCCTTAAGTTTGCTAAAGAAAATGAGTGAGAAACCAAGGCTGCGAGAGAGAGAGAGAGAAAGAGTTGGTTTCAGTTTATTAAGCAGTTTCAAATCTGGTGTGTCCACGTCAGTTTTTTGGATGGAATATAGGGGAGCTGATGTGGCAAGATGTGGGAGAAGTGTTTGCTTCTGCTTTTATATATATAATAGATCATCAAAGTATGAATTTATGTTTTGAAATTATGGAATTAGTTTTATTTCTAAATACACATGTAGTTGTCCATCATTTTAAATTAATATAAATTAAACATGCAGCAAGACATCTGAAATAGGTCTAGGAACAATTATCCATGTTGTCCTATTCATTAAACATCATTCAATCACACATAAATAAGGAAACCACAATAAAATATGAATCCCACTATTATGGTCAAGCTGCAACTCTTGTGAAGAAATCTTCATTGAACCCGATTAGTTCTATGTCGCCACTACGCAACGGGGGTCGAGCTGCCCGGTGTGCTATGCACGGAATGTACGCTACACAAGAAATACCTAAAAGATGGACAATGTGTATATAACTCTTTATTTTAATGGAAAGGCGACTCAATTGTTATGTTCAATATGCGCTGTAAAACTGACACTTGTGGATTCCTCGTGGTGGCAATGACTCGTGTGGACTATTTTCAAAGTTAAATTCATCTCTTAAGAAACTCCAACCACAAACGAAATAGTTTTAAATTTTCTTTGTATTTATAATAGTTGCAACAATGAAGATAGAGAGTTCATAGAAAGCACAATGTAAACAATATCAAACATTGCCTGCACAAACTTTGTGCATCATTTTGAAAACTAATAATGACAGTGACAAATGCAGGGGTTGTCTTTGATACAATTACCACCCTTAATTATTTTATTACAGAGTAGCTACTGGTAGACCAGGAATATTATTCATCCTAACCCATTGGTACTCATATTATGTCAAAGAATGGGAAGGGCTGGAACTTAAAAATATTAGGTACAAATGAATCTACAGTGAATGAAGAATTTATTTTAATTTCACTCAACTCCTATTCAACCATATCAATGTGAGTGCATTCGCGTGGAAAAAATCCCCCTTCTATTTTTTCCTCTCAAGATTTACTTCATAGGGTCTCTTTGGCTTCTTGCTCTTCACATCTGGGATTTATGAGAAGAAGTTGCACGTGATGCAATTGTTGTATCATCAAAGTACACAACATAGGTAAAGAACACAAAACTCCAAAATTAATTCGAAAATCACTTATACTGTAATACAAAAGGGCAAGCTAAGCATAATATCATGGATTTTAGAAACACGATTTGAAACGAAAGGGTCATTAAACTGAAATAATGTAAATTTTCACACTAACTCATGATTTGCATTGCAGAAAAGGAATGAAAAGTTTTGAAGACCAAAGTTCATAAAAAAAATTCTTCCATACTCATCTGCACCTAAATACAAACAACCAATCCAAGTGATGCATCAAAGAAATAGTGCTAACGAGCATTGTATATCGCTTGAAAAAAAAAACCAAATAAAAAACAAAAAAAACTTGGGATTCAAAAGGAACTATAGCATTACCCAAGATAGAATGATTAAAATAACAAAAGGAAAGAGAAGGTAGAAATACAACTAGCTAATACATTGGATTTGGGACTGAATTGAATTCAAGCCCATCAATCACATGTACAAAATTTATACTTTTCTTGTTTGAAACATGTGTTTTCTTGCTTGAAATCCATAAACAGTAGAAGAGAGAAACCAACACTACTACTACATAATTAAACTGCATAGAGATGGATTATATAGGACAAAGGATCTTCTTAAATTGCAGAAAGAACTGAAATCAAAGCAAATTAACACTTTTTTTTGTCTGTGCACAAAAAGAAAATAAATTCAATTTAAAAAAAAATGGCTACTATTGCAGTGCACAAAATGAAAATAAACTCAAATTTCTAAGAGCAAAATGCCTAAGCAAATGATTAAAGCAATATACGATTGCATTCAATTCACAGGTAGAGGGAGAGGAGTGGTGAGATTGCTTACTAATGATTGGGTTTTGTGCAGCCACTTGACATCTTAAATTTGAAAAGCCAACATAAAGCCTACATTAAAATGGGTTGCCTCTACGACAACTGTGCAATAAATCCAGTTATTAACCAATTACAATAAAAGACTACATTCACATTCATCTAACCACATCTAAATAGACTAAATTATTTGTAAAAATCCCTTTGTATATTGATTTACTTCTAGCAATGTATGAATGGAAAAGGAAAAATTCCTTAAACTTCATTACCTACTTCAAGTCTTCCAGCCCCATAGTATGCACTGATAGCTGATCTATAGTATGCAAGAAGTGGATGTGCTAACATACTCAAACCCTCATAGCAAGAAACTGCTGTTAAAAGAGACCTCAACAAAGAAAGGAAGGTTAAGCAAAAAATTAAAATGAAAAATAGGACACTGCTTAATAATCATTGTTCATTTGTCTACTGCTTTAATAATTTCCAAACAGCCTTAGAATTCTCTGTTTATACAAGTACAACTTTCAATATGGAAATTGACTAATTAGATTTTTCCCCCTTTTCAATAACATCTTATGTTGGAGTTTGGGTGTGCCATGTGTATGTGTTTGAGTCTGTGTTAGCAAAGTGTGCGGGAGAGGAAAAGTTTAAGGAGTTTTCTGTTAGTCAGGTCTGAGAAATAACCAAGAAAGAGTATGTATATAGCCAAAAAAAGCTGTTTTCTCGGAAGTCAAACCCGTGCATTATACTTTCTATTTAACCAAAAAAAAAAACCATGCATTATAGGGGTACATATATAGATATAGGCACACAAAACATTTACAAATCACCAAAGAAGATAAGAATTTTACCTGGAGAGCATGCGTTAGAAGGCTTTTTTTTAAGGATCGGTGGTCACAGCCGTAGAAGAAACACATCCGTTGAAAATCTAAAAGTGTTGAAAGAACAGTTTGATTCAACACCACATACTTGAGCCTCGTGACCTATTTTCCAACAGAAATTTTGATTAAAACCAATGTTTACCAACTAAACATAACAAATGTGATAATTGTCAAGTTCAAATTTTGTATCAAAAGCCTGACACCCACTTGTTCCTTTTTGTGCTTGGAATAACAATAGATATAATAGTAGGTTGCCTACTAAAACAGTTGGTAACTTGAACTAAAAAACTGACCAACAGGTCTGTGTATATTTTTTTTATAAATGCAATAGTTTGCCTTTACTGAAACAGTTATATCAGTAGGGTAGATTATGTTTATTCTCCACTCTGTCTCGTTTAACGTTAAATGGATGTATTATAGAGTAGCAATGTTCCTTGCAAGGTCAGTATTTACATGATAATGTTGTAAAAGAAAAATTGAATGAATAGTTCACTTTAACCTTCCACGAGCAGAGATTGGATGGTGAACCATTCGTTGTCCTCCTGTCAAGGGGAAAGCGGTTTAGGTATGTTCAATGACGATGTCTGGAACTATGTGCCTATAAATCATGAAAATTTGGAGATTCAAGGAAAGGATCATAAAACTCCTTCGCAAGAACCAAAAAAACATTGGAGAGAAACGGCTAACAAATACTATAATACGTGCCTTGAGGCCAATAGTCTAAATATGCCCATCAAAATCAAACAAACTACTTGAAAAGAATATAAGAAAAGGGTCTCATGATTTCAAAAACCAAAAACTAAAACTAATATCATTTGAAGCTAACCTCCAAGATCTCATGCATCCACATCATATTAAGAGTCGGTGCACCCTCAATTTGAAGCGCTTTTCCACTTCTCGCGAACCAAATCCAACCACTACCATTGTCATCTTGTTCTTCGTTTGAAGAACCAAATTCCTCAGCCTACAGGTTTTGTGCCCTCGCAGTGGTGTAGTAACCAAACGACACTTCCAAAGGCGTTTGGGAGCTTTGGAACAAATTATTTAAAAAAAACACGCTATTGAACCTGTGAATGCCGTTTCGATGTTGGACAGCATTGTGTGTGTCGTTTGGATGTTAGACGGCATTGTGTGTGCAGTGTGGGTGGGAGGCGGCACACACTGTGCCCGTTTCTGTACATTAGCAAACGTAAGCGTACCATAAACTTAAGTTTTGCTAAGTTTGCTTATACCAAGTTGTGGTATAAGCTACACCATTGTGTGCCGTTTTGCTAAGTTTAACCAAGTTCAGGTGCCAAAACTGCACCACTATGGATGCTCTAATACTAAAATACAGTGAACAAAAGTCACTCAATCGTTTCAACACAATCCACATTTTTTTAATGGGCATATTTAGGATTTCATAAAACATTATCAATTTTCAGTTCGAATCTTATGTTCTATATAAAAACAGGTAGTGTGTTATTTTAACAAAGAACATGTACGTGATTTTATATCATTTGAGAGAGGAAGACATTTCCAAGCACTGCCTAATATGTGGATTTAGAGGAGAAAAAGAAAAAGAAATGAGCCTTCATGCTTAAATGACTTTAAAAATTAACATACTTCAAAATGCCAGATATCCAAGAAAAGAGGAAAGGAATTAAGGAAGTGACTCACAAAATGTAAACTTTTTAAATTAAATTTTTTATCATACTTTCTTTTTTTTTCTCCTCACCGTTTTCCTTACTATTTACTAACCAAAAAAAGGAAAGTGTTTTCCTTTATGTTTTTCTTTCCTTTTTTTTATCACTAAATCCATGAATTAAACATAGCCCAATTATATAGAATTGGTCATTTATGAACCACAAAATTGGTTCTTAGTCTACCCAAACAAACCAATAGTTCCAGCACTGGTAAAAAGAAAAAGGAAAAAAAGAAGGTATAATATGAAAACTCACTCACATGCTACAGGGACATTAGAATCATAAGTTTGTTGTTTTTATTTTACCGGTTTTCTGTATATCAGATTGGAACACACATAATCAACTAATTAGGGACATAAGTTACATAACAAATGAACCATACCTAGAAAGACTGACATTGTCAAATATTTGATTTATTTTTTTGCCATAGAGATATTTTTAATTTTTAAAGCCCAAAATGTTTTTTAGAGAAGCGCTGAAGGAAAAAAAAATTAAATAAATAAATTCTGATTCCCTGTCTAACAAAGAGCATTTAACTGTTGATAAAATCAATCGCCTGAACTGTAAATTACAATTAAAGTCACATATCATTGCTTACTTCTTCAATTGAGTAATTGATTAGAGACTACCCAAATATCTGAATCCTATACATACACAGAGGCCTGCATGCATAATTGCATATACAATGTATAAATATGTGTGTGTGTGTGTATATATATATAGATATATATATATAGAGAGAGAGAGAGATGTTACTCTTGCACGAGATGATCGAGAACGAACGTTCACTCTTTGAAAAGATCATTTGATCCATCTGAAAAGTCTGAATCAAAAAATTTGTCAGATAAATGGTACAAATATATATATACACAAAATTTGGTAGAGTTGGTAGGGCTTTTGAAGTTGGATTGAAGATAAGATATGGTTTGGGGCAGACGAATCTATATAAAGCTTGAAATGGATAATAGTTTTTGGGGGTTTGGATATGTTGCTATTCTCCTTTTCTTACTTGTATGTGTGTGGAGAGGAGGCGGCGACGGCTGAGTAGGGGTGGGAGAGGAGGAGTCGGTGGAGGCGAGAAGACAAGGGAAGACTTCAAGATGCAGACGTTTACTGGAGGGTTTTCTCGCGAGGGAAGGACACATAGGATTTTTAACAGGGAGAGAAGACGCTGACGTGGAAGGTTGTAGAGGCTTGATTTGCTTCAGCCTTTATATAGATATAATAGATAGATCAAAGTATGAATTTTAAAATTCTCTAAAATTTAGGGAGAATTTTGGAAGGATTTTGCGAAAGTGAATTTCAAAGCAAATTTTGAAAAGGGATATTCCCAGAATTTTCAAAAGACTCGAGTTTTTCAAAGAAGTGCTAGTATTTTCAAAATTTTTAAAAATCGTCCTTGAATAATGATTGGATGTATAAAGACCATACTACTCTAGAGGAATCCACCATACAAGGTTTGATGATGCCTTTGCATACACGTCCTCATCGTCCACATAATCCCTTATGGGCAAACGCAAATAATTCATCACATCGTCCTAATCAAAGATGATAATCAAGATCCTAAATGAAGAATTCTATAGAAGCTATATGCAAAGGTCGGGTTTTAGTCTCATAAAGGGTCCATTACCAAGCCAAAGGCTCTATATACCATACACGGTACAAGGCTAACGATGACTACATGTTACCAAAGTCTCTTGACAAATGGAGGAAAGGGGGCTCTCCACCCTCAAGGCAATGGTCTCAAGCAGTCGCGGTGAAAGAACAATGCAAGTGCAAATGCAGGCAGAAACAACACGATTATCAAATTAATAACAAGGATATTTATTGGCTCAAGTCAAATCCTCGATGAAAAAGAAACCATAAGTTTCATTTCAAATCCCCAATAGAGTCGCCAGATTGTGGACCAAGAATGCGGAAAGGGGGAGTCCTGACGTTCCTTGACAATGTCCCGGGACAGATCCAAGGAGCACACTTCAAGGAACTAGAACTTCCTTACGCGATCCTAGAGACATAGAGTCGCCACCTAATTTTTATCGGGAATTAGGAAACCAAATTTGACTCGCCCAATAATTGAATAAGATTACTCGCCCTTCAACACTAGAAACAAGGTTCGGAGGTCTTGGTACGAGAGGGGAAGGAGCCCGAGCAAGACTAAAGCACCCCCTCCTCACCCTACCGAACAATAGGCCTTAATTTAAATATCCTTGTTCTTAAGTCATAATTGGTGTTGTTTCCTCAAACATACTATGTAATATATACATGGCAAAAAGGAACATCTAATGAAAATCATCTCAAGAATTTTTATTTAATCTTGTTCTTGGAGTCCTACTACTTGTGCCTTCTCAATCTCTCTTGGATTCTCTCTTCAATTCCTTATACTTGTATTCTCTAGAAGTAAGGTAGATTACATTATTTATATACATATGACTTCCTAAATCTTTAATTGATTTGTGATTAATTGCTAGGATTAGTGAATAAATGGATTAATTATGATTCTCCTATAATACAAATGTTTATTTGATTTACAGGTCTAGTTGTTAATTAGTTGACTAGATGCTTAAATGAGATCATGTGCTTACTTGCTTTGTTGCTTATTGATGACTAAGTTGTTCATATAGATTAAGCCTTATTGCTAAATTGAAAGCATGAGTATGTGTTAGTATTAGTTATTTAAATGGTAGAACTCATGCTTACCTTGAGTATCGTGAAAGTTTAACTATTGCAAACGTCTAATGGAATTATTGATTCAATGTTGACATATGATCCTTGCATTCGAATCATAGAATTCATGTGCATTGTTGCCAAGTGGGCACATCTCATAGCATAGCATGATTTGCATATGAGAAATCCCAAAATGGGGATAAAAAAATGCGAAAAATCCGGATGTGGGTTGTGTGTGAGGACAGGGTGGACGTACCTAAGAACGTACCAAACTCCAACTTATATTCGACTAGCTATCGGAAAGTTGGTATGCTATATTCCCAGTGGGGGGTAGCTCACAGTCCGATAATGAGGCGAGTGAACACGTATGCATAGCCCGAGGGATCATTAGTTATATTGCTTAGGCAACATACATGGCACCACATCTCATTTTTAGCTATGGGATACATCTTGTATATCTATAATGTTTTCTACTAAGCCATCGTGCTTAATGAATCTATAAAACCTCTTTTTCAGGTGATCTTGATAGGGGCAAGGCTCACAAATAGCCCGAGGCCTTAATTACATGTTTTTGAAAGCTTCTCACAAGAGATCATACTATTTTGAACTTATATAACATAGTTCATTTGTTAGACTTGTAATAATTGTAATTTGAAATCGTAATGTTAGATTTGAATTATTGAACTTATAAGTACTGGGGTCTTAATTTTTTCATCTATGTTGATTTGTATGCTATGACCTGGCTTGGGCACATGTTATCCCATTACGATTTTGCTAATGTTGTTAGAGTCCTTGTATTGGAACTCACTTTCAACTTGTAATATCCTCATTGTTAATATCTGTGGTTATGTATCTGGGATCTTCAAATCCCCTATGATCTATTTATGCTCTTAAACCCTTTGGACCTGTCAAAAGGCCTGTTGCCCGACTTGTAAATTTGATCAACCTCGAAAACTTTAAAAATCTAATTTGGTTTATGCTAAGCCTTTGGCTTGTGTGTTATGGGAAAAATATCACTTCTGATTTCTAAGGGACCGTTTGGTTGTAAATTCTCAAACCTTGATTTCATTAAAACTTTCAATTTAACATCTTCCTCTTTTCTCCCACTCTTGATATTTCTTGCTTCCATTCTTTTAAAACTTCTTTAATAACAGAGTAATGTTGATTGACCCTATTTGACCTGTTTGGTCCTCATGGGTCAATCCTAGACTTTTTGACTTTCCTTTGAAATCCACGTAGGATTCTTTCGTAGCTTCTGCACTATTTGGTTGGTTGTGGATATCGTAGTTTAACCACACTTTTTCAAAACCTTTTCAAATTCAAAATCCAAATACGAGTCGCCACCTAATTTTTAAAGGAAAATTAAGAAACCATTTTGAAACCAAACTGATCTTTTAGAAACCAGAGATTTCTAGGTCCGGGGATTATGGAATGAGAGGGGAAGGAGCCCGGCGGACTAAAACACCCCCTCTCATCCCATCTCGTGATAGGCCTCTACTCAACATCCTTTTTGATTGAATTATTAATATAAGCATGCCCTCAACTAATACATATGTATATACATTACAAAAGCATGTCAAAAGGGGGCAAGATTGCTAACAATAAAAGGCATACAAAACCATATAATTCAACTAGCAAGCAAGAATGATATACGAATAAGGAACATAAGAGCTTACCCGAAATCCAGCCGCGAAATGGAAATGTGTAATTGTGGACCAAGAATGCAAAAAGGAGGGGTCCTGATGTTCCTTGATAGTGTCCCGGGATGGATCCAAGGAGCACAATTCAAGGAACTAGAACTTCCTCACGCGATCGTAGAGACAAAGAGTCGCCACCTAATATTTATCAGGAATTAGGAAACCAAATTTGACTCGCCCAATAATTGAATAAGGTTACTCACCCTTCATCACCAGAAACAAGGTTCGGGGGTCTTGGTACAAGAGGGGAAGGAGCCCGAGTAGGACTAAAGCACCCCCTCCTCTCCCTACCGAATGATAGGCCTTGATTCAAATATCCTTTTTCTTAGTTCATAATTGGTGTTGTTTCCTCAAACATACTAGGTAATATACACATGGCAAAAAGGAACATCTAATGAAAATCATCTCAAGAGATTAAATCAAGTAGCAGTTGGATGCATATGCAATACAAGAGAGAGGTATACTCATAGTGGCTAGTCCCGCTGGGGACCGATGCAAATAAAGGAAACGTGTCATGATATGCAAGAGAGAACGAGAAGACTTACATTGGGTGAGTCAAGCGGAGTCACAAAAAGCAAAAGAAAGGAAACATGCAATGCAATCATGCAACAATCCTAGATAAGATGTCTCCAACATATAAACACATAAACGGAGACTATCCTAAAAGAATTGTGTCATTGAAAAAAAGTTGTAAACCTAGAAAAATTCTAAGAGAAAGGATAGAGATAGTACATGATACATGGGCACTAAGCCACATGTAGACGAGGCCAATCCACAAATCGAAGTCCGGATCCACAGCATTCAATTCTCTACACTAAGACACCAAGGAATACCCAAGTATTGCAAAAATATAAGCAAATAAATGATATGCATGATAAACAAGAAAAAGATGTCATCAATCAAATTTCCAGATTCAGCAATCTCTAATGAATCCTATCAAAAGTGGTTTTAAACATGAGCTGGGTTAAAATCCTTTTACAAAAAGTTAGCTACATATCTTAGGGAACTTTTCCAAAAAGTAGGACCTCATTAGCATTTTTGAAGTTTGAGAAATAAGAGTTTTAAAAATTGTGGATCAGGACTGTCCACTGTTCTTGTAAAAATCATAATTAATTCTATAAAAAAAATCACATGAAGCTTTATTTGGTGTCAAAAGAAATCTATTTCATTTTACTATATGAAAAAAATAATCCCATGGACATATAATGAGCCTAAGGTCTCTGAAAAAAATTTTAACCAGACTTTGTTATTCTGGAAATTTGGTATCATTTGACAAAGGAATGCAAGACATAATAGAAATTCATGAATCATGTTAATTAAGTTGATCTAGGCTTTCAATGTCTCATCCATTTATCCTAGATGTTTTCTAAACCAAATTTTATTAATCAATTGTTGTTGAGTGATCAAGGTATGACCATTTTGTATACATAATCATGATTGTAGTTAAACTTAAGAAAATCCCAGAATAGTTGTATCAACTTCAAACGCTTAGAAAATGATCTTAACTCGATCGTATGCTCACGATTTTACATCGGTATATAGATACATGAGTTAGGAATCATCTCCAAAAAGCGGATCATTAATAACTATCTTAGATTTTCTGAAATTCAAGCACAAAGAGACTATGTTCAAATCTGTCAACCGATTTCTCAACAATTTCTAAAAATAACATATGGATCCTAATAATTTTCAAAACGGATCGAATGAAAGCTAATTCGTCAAAGTTTACCAAGAAATTTTAAATTTGCCAAACTATGGGTTTTGACAGACCAAATCTTATGGAAAAAACCAATCTATTTTGCTTAATTTTAACTAGTTCATTTTGAAGTGTGAGGAAAACATCTTATGTGATGGTTTAGGTTCATTTAGAGAGATCAAACTCATACATCAACTTGATTATCATGATTTCCAATCAATTTAGCCCTCAAGTTCTATGAAGAACTTTAGATCATGGATCAAAGGGACTTACAAATATCCTATTGGAGAAGAAACTCAATAGGAATTCTAGGTTATAGAAACAATCTAGAGCAAGGTATGAACATAGGAATCATCCTTCTCATAGATCATACTTCCAAACCATCATAGAATTCAAAATAGATACATATATATAATCATGTGTGCATGGATCTACACTAAATAGAAAAATGAAATCAATTGAAAATCAAAGTGAAAATCAAACCCTATTTATGAATTATCAACAAAATCAAAGAGGATTTGGAACTAGCCATGTGAGTGTGTGAAGAACAAGAGAAGGAGAAGATGATTGTTCTAATAAAAATAAAACTAAACTCGATCCAAACCTTATAGATCTATATATAAAAGTAGGAATTAGAGATGAATTATGGTGTTTACCTCGTGGAGGATTCTCAATTATATAATCAAAGTTGATTTGAAGGATCTTCTTCTTCAAGTGTTTTTCAAGTTCTTCAAGCACTCATCCATGGTGGAAGTTAAGGGAGGCAATTGATGTCAAATTTATTTTCTAATTCTCTAATCTAATTATCTTGGGATTAGTTTTAAGGGAATTCCATTCATAATTCACCATTCTCTCTCTAGAAATCTCTCAAATTGAATGTATATGTGATTGTATCTTCAAGTATATTCAAGGTGTACTTAAGGATATTCCAAGATGATCTAAGCTGTAGATGATCTCATTTGAGATGCATGGGATCTATATATAGAGTTTTGAATACTTAACTCTTAAGTTTCAGGGTTAAAACAGGAATTTTAGAGATCAGAAAAGGGTTAAAATGGCCATTTCAGTGCCAAAATGCAGTTTCTGTGCAATGTTCTCGCAGTGGGAAGCCTCTGGATGGGTCTGGAACTTGAAAAGCTCAATGGAGGGGGCACTATATAGGTGGAAGTTAAAGGGGGAACCGCCACCCCATAAGTGGGACTCGCCACCTACTTTTCATCATCCTCTGGTTGCCCTTATGTCCTATTTCATATATTACGTGCACGGCTTTTTTCCAGATTTTCGTAAAAATGATTTTTGTGTCCAAAATCATCTGTTTATCTACCGTTGGAAAGTTGTTGAGTTGAATTTCAGTATAAAATATTTTAGGAGGATTTGAAATGAGAATGGAAGTTCAATTGAAGCCCGGAAGTCCTCCAGAACTTTCGTCGTCTTTTTGAAATCAAACGACTTCTTTTCCAAAATTGCTTTTCAATGTGTATCAATTTTGGGTTTTTCTTTGAAATTGAATCTCTAGATACCTAGAATACTATGTTTAGAACACTTCGTGTTCATATAACCCTGAGTGAATATGAATTCTGAGAGATGATTTTGACAAAACTGGGATTTATGCATGGAAAAGGGCTTTTTTGAGCTTGAAGTCACTTTCCGAAGTTCGATCTTTTGCTTATGTGGAATCCAATACCTTCCACAAGTACTTTTCATCATCGAATCCGCCAAGATGTTGTCCACCATAAATTCTATCAGTGTGGTCAAAATTGGGTGTCTACAGTAATGCATGCAAATAAAATATTAAAAAAAAAAAACCTAAAAAAAGAGTCTTTAATTCACATATACACATAAGACAAATCCTAATTCTGAGGTATCGTACATAGAGTCAAAAATCAATAAAAATCAAGAAATAAATAAACTAGAGAGGGGTCGAGAAATCATACCTCAATAGTGCTACAAAACAAAGGGTTAGTCCACATGCTTTGAACAAAATATAATGTCGAATCCTAAATAACATTCCCAAATTTCTAGCTTAAATCTATCAAGCATGAAAGAATTGACATAATCATGAATTTCTTCTAAGTAGTTGAAGTTACAACATCTCTATAGATATACAAGTCTCAACTAGGAGCTAATGTAATGTCCATATAGAGATGGTATAATCCTAATATGGTTGACACGAGATTAATTTGTATGCATACTATACCCAAGTGTAGGTAGACGTGCAAGTAGTAATTTGGTTAAGACCAGGTCGATCTCACAGGGAAGGTTGAAACTAGAAACTTAGATTAATCTCTCAAAGGAAAATAAAAATCAATATTTTAAAGAGTGTAGAACACAAAGTTCCACGAAGTAACTGCTATAAAAGTGATTAAATTAAACTAATGATTAACTAAACAAAGTTTAAAATGAGTTTTTACTTAATAAAAGGGGAGTGTTGGGATTACACGAATCCACAGCGACCTAGCCATCTACCATGCAGTTACATTAAAGCTCAATGGAGTACATCTTCTACAGTATTCCGTATTTCTCTTAAAATAAAGAATCCATAGCCCTTTCATGACCGGGACTATATCATCATAGTTAATTTAAAACACATGAAAGCGGTTTAAAATAATAGTTAAGACTCGCACCTACAATGGTATTAGCATTGAAGGTGGTTTGCAAAAGATATTGAAGAAAAATGCCTTAAGGCCTTAAGTTCATAAACTATTTTGACAAACTGAGCATTTGGGGACAGTTTGATAACGAATCTCTAAAACAGAAAGTTCAGGAATACTGCATAGAATGTTCTCAAGAATCTGAAGGTTCGATTGATCAAAGCGCTTTCGATCGATCGACGATCATCATCTCTCAATCGATCGAAATATCTTCGATCGATTGACTGTATCTTTGACTCGATCGATAGAATACACTTCGATCGATCAAACACAGGAATTATTCTGGTGCATGGCAGAGGCTTGAGATCACTGTTTCATCATGATCTCCCAACCTGGGGACTACTCAGACATGGTCTGGAGTGTCACAGATTCGTTTTTAACGTAAATATTCATTAAAGTCCAGTTTGGTTGTGATTTAAACATAAAAACAATGAAAACTAATGGTTTAACACTAACTAACATGCAAAGCTATGATCTAACATATTAAACTACGATAAACTGCAAGTAAAAAGTAAATAGAACAATAAAATGTAACCTGGAATGGAGAACTTTAGTTAAACTTATGAGAATCCAAGCCAAAACACAATAAAACCTTGATAAATCCTACAAAAATCAATGAGAAGCTCTCTACTCTCTATAAACTGATGAAAAACTAAAGTGGGCGTCCTTTGGGATGTAAACAAAATGAGTATATATATTAAAACCTAATGCTAGGGTTAAAAACGCTATCTCTGCTGCGTGCGCGTAAGTTATGATAAAAGCCATGTTCGATCGATCGAAGCTAACTCGATCGATTGAACTTCTGGAATACTCGAGCGCTTGAACGTACTTCGATCGATCGAGCTTCACTTTTCATGTTTGCATTGTCTTCCTTAAAATCAAGCATTCCTTTTATCCTGCATATCATTTCTTCACACAGCCAAAAGTGATCTGCACAAATTACAGCTAAAATAATACAACTTATCATAGATTAATCATATTATGTAAAAGCTGGCATTGTAATCCAAATTGCAGAATTACAAGTGAGTTGTAGACTAAATCAGTGTATTTTCTTCTTTTAGCGCAGTTGTATTTTACAAATACCCCCGCTTGTCACAATCCCCAACTAGCAAATTGCTAGTCCCTAGAAATAAAGCGACAAAAAGAACAAGCTGAACTAATACTACGACTAATAAGAAAAGAAATTAAACTAACACAGACTAAACTCAATAGAAAGAGATACTACCTAACTCACTTTTGCGGGAATTACGGTTGCATTTAGCAAATGCAACAAGCCGTTAAACCCCTAGGTTCCCCCTAGTGGACGAGTGTTGTCTCGTGACCACAAAATTCTCAATTTTAAGTTCAAAAAGATATAAAAAAAACTTTTGAACACTCTCTTCCATTCAACTGTTAACTTAGCTCTACAACGACATATTATCCTTAAGCAAGCCATGAAAGAAATCCACATACTCCTCATGCCACCAAGATAGATATAACATATGCATCACAATCATGTATCTGTGTGTGTGTGAAGTTAACAGCTATGCATCCAACCTTACTTAGAGTTATTTTAGACTATTATACTTCCAGAACTCATAATTTAAACTCAATTCTCACATGGGTTTACACTAAAAAATGAACGTCTCACTGAAACTTTCTTAATAATGATCGCACATGGTATGAAAGTTTTGATAAGAGTAAAATTTTGGATACTAATTCTTTCATACTCGACTCCACAAAAGACGGACATTTAGAGTGTATAGTCTCATGAATAGGATGCCACTTACTAGAAGAGTGAACTACTGTGGATAACTCAACTCACACGCTCATGTTCAAACTTAAGTCATTAAGAATCATTAAGACTTTAGAATTTTGGGTTTTATGGAGTTGATAACGATGATGAGAAAGAAAAATGCGCGTCTCAGGATATGACAGAGTTTATCATCTCGTTTTATTCTTACTTTATTCCTTTCACATCTCCAATGAACTACCATCCTTTCATATTCTCCTTTTCTCCTTCTTTTCATTTCTTTTCTTCTTCGTATATATATATTTCTCTCTTTTTTTTAATACATTGCAATAGCTTCCCACAACTACTCTCCTCCAATCATATACATTGACAGTTTTCTATTATTGAATGCGCAATGAGATCATTTAGAGTCAAGGTAAAGGATTAGGAGTTTGTATTACCATAATGGATCAGGAATTATTAAGTCGGTGTGGGATTTGAAACGGAATGGTTTCTATAGGTAAAGGGATATGGATGGTGGTACGAAATGGGTGACGATGGCTTAATTCATTTTCTTAATTTCTGAGCTTTAACACTTTAGTGTTTATTGAGTTTGGTTGGTAGATCCTGAACGTTCCCCTCTAATAAGGAGCCAAAATGAAGAATTAGAGACTATTCAACAAATTTAGTACGCATGATCAAGAAAAACAATTCGAATTTTATGTGATAATCCCCTCAGAATTAAAGATTGGATTTAAAAGCTCACTAAGGGTAACTAGTTTCCACTACTCATTCCTTTGAGCACAAAAGTCGTATTAACTCTATTTTAGGTATTCTACATAGCTATCAACACGTGCATATGGATGTTGGATACAAGAATGGTCCACACATGCAATCATCCTAGTGGAACGAGAAAAATGCGCGAACTTAATCCATAAAAGGATGAGATTAATATGAATGTATCATTGCTTGATACTAGCTAAAAAGAAGTGAATATTCAAAGTTGTTCTACCAATAAAGTTCAGTATATTTATTATTATTAATTTTTTTAAACCTGGTAAATCAAGATTGTATGATATGTGTAATAAAGTTATTCAGATTGCTAAGTATAAACATGTGCAGGTGACTAACTATCTACATCCCACCCCCAACTGAAAATTGCAATGTCCTCAAAAGTTGATTTTCAAATATAAATAGAGAGATATCACCTGATAACGTAAAGCAAAAATTGCAAACATAGCAATCTGTAAAGAAGACATACAAACTCCAATCAGCCAAGATCAAAAGAAAGGAAAAATGAAATGACATAATATGAGATCCATACATAATATAAAATTGATCACTGTGATGAGAAACCAATGATAGCAACAGAGCAGTGATCAAAATATCCAATCAGAGCCATATAGTCCAAAATAACCACAAACCTAAAAGAAAACCACGATAGGACATAAAACAGGAATAGACAAAATACAACAGAACACCCACTCGCAATGGACATAAACTAATCATCACCAACATCGGATAAAATCATGATCGGTGTAGCAGGAACATCCTCATCTCCACCCTCAACAATAGTAGTAGCCATTGCCGGTCACTCATAGTCGGGCCAGCTAATGTAGAGAATGATGGGTGAGCCACGACTGGAGGTGGTGGAAGTGGGGTCTCAGCAGAAGGTGGTGCCGCCGATGTAGATGGGGCAAAAAGATCAGCTGGTAGAGGTGGAACTAGTGGAGCTGATGAGGAAGGACTGGTAGAGGGAGGTGGAGGTGTATGTAAAGACTGATCGACCCCCATCTGAATCAAAATAGCCTCGAATAGGGCCATCATGCGGTCCATCTTGCCCTCGAGTATGATCCGGGCCTCTCTCTCCTCTAAAAGTAACTCATGAACAGTCGAGAGAGGCACAGAAGAAGACTCTCCCTGGGCAGGAGCATGAGACCTCTGTCTCAGCTCAAACTGTTGTACGGCAGCAACGGGGTCCTCCTCATCGGAATCGAGCTCCTCAGCCTCAGTAGGCATCTCAGAAGCTGCAACCTCTGTGTCGGTGCCTCCACCTCTCTTCCTCTTTGCTCCAATCTTCGCCTTACCTTTCAACTTTATCTTTTTCTGCACATCAGAACGGCGCACTGCTGTCTCTCCAAACCAACTAGAAGCCTGTAAAATCGTGTTAGTGGCCAATGGAAGCAATCCAGCCTACTCAATAACCCGATGGATAGGCCAAGCGCCCTTCAGATAGTGCTTGGCAATAATGTACCGCGTGGGCTGGATAAAGAAGTTGATATAGAATCGAGGCAAGCAGACGCACTGCCCAGTCCCAATGGCATATAGGACTCGAGCATACCACGGCGCCACCTTCTCGTGGTAGGAAATCATCAAGATGCAGTTGGCGAGTGCCAGGTGGAGAAGATGATACTATTCGGTCAGAAACTGGTCCACAATAAGGGAAGAGCCGTTCCAGATCTAAACGGCACCTCCCGTAATCTCACGGATAATCGCAGAGGGTAGAGTCTCAGGTGTACTGGGTATATGAGGGTAGAAGTGGTCAAGCATCTCCGGTACACCCAAAGTAGTGGCCACAGAAGTTGGGCTGAAAATGATCTCGCGATCCCGGAAGAATGATCGGTAAGTGAACGGGGTCGCAGGATCCTTAATCATGGATGTACACGCTTTACGCACCCAATTTATGTTGATTTTCTTTGACTGCATCAACATCTCAAACCAGCCCGGTATGTCACAAATCTGTGCAAGAAACCACGGTACAGAAAGCCACACAGCCTCAAGTGCGCGCTCTAACATAACTTTTCGCGCCTGAAGTATCGGGTGAACCAAACTCGTTCCTCTACGTTTCTGAGCCCATGATCTTGTACTGGGTCGGGTATAGTGAGGTCGAGGGGCTTAGATTTGTGGTATCCTATGATAGGATTCATAGCTAAAGCCCTGAAATGGAAAAAGATATAAAAGAACTAATTAAAACAAGCAATTGAAAAGCAAAGAAGAAACTGCCACTACAACAGTTCGATCAATCAAACTTTTCTCGATTGATTGAACAAAGGCAAGGCTCAAGCGCTCAAGCCCATCTCGATCGATCGAGAATAGAAGAATCGCGGTAGTGAGTAAAATAAGCAGAACAGAAAAGAACAACATGCAAAAGGGACCAAAACAAGGACAAAGTAGTCTTGGAATAAATGGGGGACACCCCCAATAAGATTTGAATGGAAAAGAATCAGGGGATTAAAAAGTTTCTGTACCTCGAGAAGTGCAGAGGAGAGGAACGAGATGATGATGATGTTTTGGGGATGCTTGGCTTGTCCAATTAGTGTGTGTGATCAAGGGGATAGAAAGTGCCCCAAGTTCT
Organism: Hydrangea macrophylla; assembly: GCA_033977485.1. Lineage (NCBI taxonomy): Eukaryota > Viridiplantae > Streptophyta > Magnoliopsida > Cornales > Hydrangeaceae > Hydrangea > Hydrangea macrophylla. The sequence continues at coordinate 7,387,501 of CM066982.1, read as the reverse complement.
CCCTCTGTGCTAAAGCGCTAAAGAGTGAGAGAGAGTGAGAGAAACTGAAGAGGTATGATGGAGACGCCTCATTTAAATAGATGTCTCAATCGAATGAGGACGTTTGATCGATCAAACTTTTGATCGATTGAGACCGGTTAAAGCGCTTGAGGATTCGATGTCGTCGATCGATCAAATAAAGTTCGATCGATCGAACCTGGAAATTCTAAAATCTCCCTGAATGGAAAAACTATGCACCCCAACTAACCAACATTATTCTGGACATACAGGAAAAATGATAACAATAGTGCATATGCAGACATGTAAACCAGAACTCACCATCAACATAGTAAAATTTTTTAAATAAAACTTTTTATTAGCATCCATTTGGAAAAATTATAACCCCCAAGTTGGCACTAAAGACCTTATTAATAATGAAAAACTAAAATAAAATTGAAACTAATAAAACTTTTGTCTAGCATTACACTTTAATCGATAAAAAAATGAGCAAAAGACAAAACACAACTGAAGTAAAGCACTAATCTTCAAACATGAACATTCCATCTTCCACAATCGCTTCTTTCTCTGCCAAATCTTTGAGTGTGGATTCCAAACTTGATGATTCCGTTTCCCAGAACAGTCGGAAAGCAACAAGGATATTATCGAGCGATTCTGGAATCTCCAAGGAATTGATTGCACAAGCAAGAGGTGATTCAGATGGAGACAAAGACAAAGGAGTGTAATTTCTCAACGCACTTTCCTCTTGTGGCGGAGTACCCAGGGACCCTATATATGGTCCAAATCCATGGAATAGTTGATGCGGAAGGAATAACGGTGGTAGCATTTGATTCATAGTGAAAATCCTAATAAAGAAAAACAAAGAAAACCAAAAAGAAACAATTAAATAAAACGAAAGAAAGAACTAAAAGCAAGGAACAAACAAAGAAGACGAAAAGGGAATGAAATGTGACAAGGAATTAACCTCACTATTGGCGTGATATAACCATGTGCACTAGCAGGTAGGGGGCATTGAAGCCGGAAAAACAAATAGCTTATGCGGACGTCAATATATGGAATCGATTCAATAACGATGAAGTCATTCACATAAGTGAAGACAGCGTTATGGTGTTCGGGCACCACATCCTGTAGATCTTCTTCCACCCATGGATTCCACATTGAGTCGTTCTCCTATTGTTCCAAGAGTGCATTATCTACCTCCCCGACGAAATACCCTTCTGGTTCTCCTTCCTTTTCTGGAAGATCCATATTGGCAAAAGGGTTAATTTGGAGGAGGGAGGAGTCATAAGGGATGTACCCTTGAGTTAGGTAAACTACATCATCGGCATATGGACCTTGGTATGGTGAAGAGAAAAACGTAATCTTGTCGGCGGTCCATGCAGGGTTTTGATCTTCCGAATCAGCCTATAAACCAACGAAAACATGGACCGTGTACCATTATGATTTCTCATTCTAAACAGTCTCCGGGAGATAGATAACAAAGAATAGCGAGTTAAACGCAACGACACATTCAAAAAGACAGAAATGAATAAAATAAACAAAGTGCGGCAAACGGAATAAGTACAACAACAGTGTGAGAACACTCTTTAGTGTTTTGAGTAGAGGAATAGCTGGGCTCATCTAGCTGGATGTGCTCAGCTTCTAGTTGGAAGTTATCCAAGAACGATTTTAATCTTTGGCCATTGACCTTGAAACTTTTGTCATTCTTAGGATTTATGAGCTCAACGGTCCCGTGTGGGAAGACAGATTTAACAATGAACGGTCCTGTCCAGTGGGAGCGGAGCTTCCTAGGAAATAGGTGAAGGTTAGAGTCGTATAATAGGACTTTTTGTCCTGGCTCGAATGATTTACGAAAGATTGTTCTATCGTGGTGAACCTTCAACCTTTCCTCATGTAATTTGGCATTGTCATATGTATCGCGACGTATTTCTTCCAGTTCAGCTAACTAGAGTTTTCGGAGATGACCTCCCTCTTTAATATCAAAGTTCAATGAGCGTGTTGCCCAATACGCTTTGTGCTTAATTTTGACAGGGAGGTGACATGTCTTTCCGTATACTAGCCTGTATGGGGATATTTCCAGATTTGTCTTGTAAGCCGTGCGGTACGCCCATAGAGCATCGATCAATTTATATGCCCAGTCCTTCTGGTTGAAACTAACAGTCTTTTCTAATATATGCTTGATTTCTCGGTTATCCAACTCCCTGCCCGTTAGTTTGTGGATGGTAGGCTAGAGCGATCTTATGGTTAACCCCGTATTTCTTGAGGAGTGACTCCAAAGGCCTATTGCAAAAATGCTTGCCTTGGTCACTTATTAGTGCCTTCGGGGTTCAGAAACGCGATAGAATGTGTTCCTTAAGAAAGGACATTACTGTTTTGTGGTCATTTCGTCTTGTCGGTATCGCTTCTACCCATTTTGATACATACTCCACAGCTAGGAGTATGTATTCACAGTTGTTTGATTTCTGGAACAGGCCCGTGAAATCTATGCCCCAATAATCGAATAATTCAATTATGATAATGAGAGTTAAGGGCATAGAGTTCCTTTTTGAAATTGTACCAAGCTTTTGACAGCATTGGCACGATTTGCAAAAAAATAGGCATCTTTAAATACGGTGGGCCAGTAGAAACCGCTGTGTAGGATCTTTTGTGCAGTCTTTTACAAAGCGAAGTGGCCTCCGCAAGCTTCAGAGTGGCATGAAGCTAAAATCACGGTTATATCCTCATTGGGAGCGCAACGTCGGATGACTTGATAGGCACAATACTTGAATAAATACGGGTCATCAAAGAAGAAGTGACGTGCGAAAGAGAGGAACCGTTTCTTGTCTTGATTTGACCAATGACTTGGGGTCTCTCCCGTAACTATATAGTTTACTATATATACATACCATGGTAAACTGAAAACAGTCATCAGTTACTCATCTGGGAATTCATCCTTAATCGGTATGGGTTCAGTGTTGTCAACAAACGTTAACCGAGATAAATGGTCAGCGACCACATTCTCTACTCCCTTTTTATCCTTGATCGTGATATTGAATTCCTGGAGTAGGAGTATCCAACGGATAAGCCTTTGCTTTGCATCCTTTTTGGATAATAGGTATTTGAGGGCTCAGTGATCCATAAAACAGATGATTGGGGACCCTATCAGATATGACCTGAATTTATCCAGAGTGAAGACTATTGCCAATAGCTCTTTTTTTGTAGTCGTATAATTCATTTGAGCTTCGTTAAGTGTTCGACTGGCATAGTAGATTACATAAGGCTTATTGTCCTTCCTCTGTCCTAGGACTGCACCAGTGGCATAGTCGCTAGCATCGCACATTAGTTTGAATGGCAAACCCCAGTCGAGTGCCTTTATTATCGGTGCGGAGGTAAGGTGTTCTTTTAATGCGTCAAACGATGTTTGATAGCTTTCTGACCACTCAAATAGTGTGTCTTTAATGAGTAGTTGACAGAGTGGATGGGATATTGCACTAAAGTTCTGGATGAAGCAACGATAAAATCCCGCGTGCCCCACAAAGGATCGGATGTCTTTGACTGTACGGGGGACAGGTAGGTCCGAGATTATATCAATTTTCACTTTGTCTACTTGGATAACTTTATCAGAAATAATGTAGTCGAGGATAATTCCCTTGGTCACCATGAAGTGACACTTTTCCTAGTTTAGTACCAGGTGTTTGTCCTCGCATCATGCTAACACACGTTCCAAATTGTCTAAGTAATTTTCGAAACTATGGCCGAACACAGAAAAGTCGTCCATGAAAACTTCAAGTATCTGTTTGACCATATCGCTAAAAATACTTAACATGCACCGCTGAAAGGTAGCAGGTACATTGCATAAGCCGAAGGGCATACAATGGTAAGCGAAATTACCGAACAGACATGTGAAAGTAGTTTTCTCCTGATCTTCAGGAGCAATTTTGGTTTGATTATATCCACTATATCCATCCAAGAAGCAATAGTACTTATGACCTACCACTCATTCTAGCATTTGATCCATAAATGGTAATGGAAAGTGGTCTTTTCGGGTCACGATATTTAATTTTCGGTAATCAATACACATTCGCCATCCGGTGGGGATGCGTGTTGGTACAAGTTCGCCATCTTTATTAGGAATAACAATTATGCCTGCCTTTTGGGTACCACTTGGGTTGGACTGACCCAAAGGCTATCAGAAATAGGATATATAATCCCAACATCAAGTAGCTTTAGAACTTCCTTTTTGACTACTTCTTCCATATTGGGATTCAGACGCCTTTGCATTTGCCGCGATGGCTTAGCGTCTTCCTCCAAATATATTTTATGGGTGCAGATAGACGGGCTTATGCCTTTGAGGTCGGCAATAGTCCATCCCAATGCTCCCTTATGTTGTTTTAGCATTTGGATTAGTTTACCCTCTTGTTCCAGACTAAGAATGGATGAAATTATAACAGGGTAAGTCTTTTCAGTCCCAAGGAAAGCGTATTTGAGCTCTTTTGGAAGCTCCTTTAATTCCAAATCGGGAAGTCGAAAGTTAGAGGGCATGACTATTTTTGTTTTGGGAGGCAGAGGTTCATATGGTGTTACCCACATGCATTCAGCTCTATCCTCCTCTTTTGTTTCCATCATGAGGCAAGTTTGATTCAAAGCAGTATCCAATGGAGTAGAATAGTTAGGTTTGTAGATAGCATCAAATTGTGACACTACTACCTCCAAAGGGTCTTTATAATCAACAAAGTCGGCCTCATCCTTAATGACTATTTCGATGTAGTTAACTTCTTCTTTGTCCTCTATTCTTCAAGTTGGGGATTTGAAAAGATTTTGACATTTAAGGTCATATTCCCGAATACGATGGTCATAATACTACTTCTTATTTTGATTATGGCATCTATGGTGTTGAGGAATGGACGTCCGAATATTACCGGGATCTGTGCACATGGATTAGTCACAGGTTCCGTGTCCAAAATCACTAAATTGACTGGAAAGACAAATGAATCTATCTGCACTAGAACGTTCTCTAGTATTCCTCTAGGGTATTTGACTGACCTATCTTACAGTTGTAACGCAACTCAGGTGGGTTTGAGTTCACCCAACCCTAGTTTATAAACTGAGTAGGGCAGTAGGTTTACGCTTGCTCCTAAATCGAGGAGTGCATTGTCTATCCTTTAATTCCCAATTCGATATGAGACAGTGGGAGTACCGGGGTGGTCTTTGAGTTTTGGAGGCAACTCATTTTGAATGATTGCACTTGCTTGGCAAGCGACATAAGCGTGTTTCTTCACACTTTGCCTCCTTTTGACCGTACATAAGTCTTTGAGATACTTAGCGTAGGCCGGTACTTGTTTAATAGCATCATGGAGTGGAAGGTTTATTTTGACTTGTTTAAATAATTCCAAGAACTCCTGATTCTTTGCCTCATTTTTGGGTTTCTTAAGCCTTTGAGGGTAAGGCGCGGAGAAAGGACATTTTGGTGATGTGTCATTGACAGGTTCCTTTCCGGGCCTCCTCTCAACTCCTTCTGTTTCTTTAGGAGCGTCATCATTTGAATTTAACAGTGCATGATTAGTAGATGGCTCCTCGTCCTGTGTAGTAGGTTCATTTTTATTAACCACTTCATCCTCCTCGTACATCTCGGGAAGAGAGAGGTATGTTGTGCCCTATAATCTTGCCGCTTCTTAGAGTAGTCACAGCTTTTGCATGTTCTTGATTATTGGGACCATTGTTCAATCTCTTAGGGTTTTGAAGTGGTTGGGCTGGAAACATCCCACTCGCCCCCTCTTATCGTGCATCCATTCTTTCTAACGTTGCAGACATTTTACTCATCATTTGAATTAATTGTTGTGTCAAACTCACGTTAGATAGTGGATGTTCTTTTTGCACCTTTTTGTGTGGTGGCACGTACACGTTTGACTGTTAATTATTTGAGGGTTGAGCTTGGTTATAGTTGTTTGATCAATTTTGATTGAAAGGCTGGGACTATCTATTATATTGCCCTTGATATTGATTATTGTTGTTGTAGGGTTGTTGCTGTTGATATTGATTTTGGGTTCCAGCATCATTTTTCCAATCAAACCCAGGGTGATTCCATCTATTATTATTCTGAAAATTGTTGTTAGTATAGGAATTCCCCGCCCCCTATACCCTTGCATGGCATTCATTTCCATGGGGGCTTGCTCTTGAAAGTACGGCACATTGGGACAATATTGAGTAGTGTGTCGTCCCAACATATTGCATGTGCCGCATGGTTCTTCAGGCAAAACCTGCCTAGAACTCTCTCCTTTCATCCCTAACTCCTCTACTTTCTTTGCTAGTTCATCATATTTGGTCATTAGGCGATCTTCGCTTGTTAGCTAATATATACTTTTCTCCTCTACACTTGATATTTGAGCATGGGAGACGTCTTCAGAACTAGACCATTCGTGAGCATGTTTAGCTAACCATTCGAAATGGGCTTCTGCCTCTTCGGTGTTTTTGCGAAGAAATAGGCCTAAGCTCATGGTTTCAATCACCATTAAATCCTTCGTAAAAGAAACTAATGGTCCGCCACTTCTCATACCCGTGATGTAGGCATGATAGAAGCAAATCCTTGAAACGTTCCCATGTTTGAGTGAAGGTTTCATTGCTCTTCTGTTTGTAGGAATTTATTTGACTTTTAAGTTCAGTAGTCATGCGAGGTGGGAAGAATTTCTTTAAAAATGCAGTGTTCCTCGCATGCCAGGTGAAGATCAAATTTGGCTTAAGGGTGAGTAGCCATGCTTTTGTTTTGTCCTTTCAAATGAAGGGAAATAGCATTAGGCGTGTCACATCTATAGGACAATTCTGCGAAAATGTTTTGCACACATCCTCGAAATCTTTGACATGTAGATACGCCTTTTCGCTCTCCATTCCGTGGAAGGTTGGAAGGAGTTGAATAATTCCATTGCGAAATTGGAATTTGCCCGCATGAGGTGGAATGAGAATACAAGAAGGCGTAGGTGCGTGGTCGGGGTGCATAAGATCACCCAAAGGACGTAATGACTCGTTAAGCACGATCGCATTCTCACCATTTTTACTTTGATTATCAGCCATTGAATCTATAGGTGTAGCTACAGGATTAATAGAACTAGTGGAATCAGATGAGTAGAATAGATTTCCGTGAATTCCTTCAATGGAATTATTGGACATGAAAGGGAAAAGATCCTAAAAGGTTTTAATCTAAAGAATTAAAAGAAAGGGAAAATAGAAATAGATAGAGATAGAATGAGGTAATCTAAGTATTAACTCGTCGCTCTCCCCGACAACGGCGCCAAAAACTTGACACGAGATTAATTTGTGTGCGCTTGTGTGCTATACCCAAGTGTAGGTAGACGTGCAAGTAGTAATCTAGTTAAGACCAGGTTGATCCTACAGGGAAGGTTGAAACTAGAAACTTAGATTAATCTCTCAAAGGAAAATAAAAATTAATATTTTATAGAGTGTAGAACACAAAGTTCCACGAAGTAACTACTACTAAAGTGATTAAATTAAACTAATGATTAACTAAAGTGATGATGCCTAAAACTGGTAAGAAGGGTTTAGAGAGAGAAAAAGACAAGAACAATTTGTGTATGGTTCGGTCCCGTTAACGAGGTAACCTACGTCCACGGTTGTATCTGTGCGCTTTCACTAGCAGATCACCGGCGTGCCTAGTGAGACAACAAAGATGGGAGGCACTACCAGTAATACCGACCGGGTATATGCGTATTGATGGTGAGTTCTCTGTTGTATGCTTGTGAGATAGAGAATTATTTTTGAATCCCTGTAGAGAGGGTAGGTGGGCTCTTTTATAGATGCAAGAGTCCACCCTTACATGGTAAGTTAATTGGATTAGGAAGCCTAATCTAATTACAATTGATTTTCATGATTTGGGGAGAGTTTCCTAAGTGGTTTAAGAAACTCCCACATTCCATCTTGCAGACTTGTAGATGGTTTAGGAAACTGCTGGTTAGACCAAGTCCACAGGATGCCGCGGTCCTCCGATACCGGCCTGTTGGCAGGAATGGCACGGTTCTAACGAACACCTCGGTATTGCTCGGCTATTGGCGCCTTTACCGAAGTAACTGGCACCTCTTGGTGACGTGGCAGACTGTCTTCATGGCTAGATTATTTTGGACATATCAGCTGCCCCCCATTTTCAGAACTAACTGGATGCTTCATTGGGTGAGGATTCGAAAATCAGTACCTTCTTGGAAACCGTCCGGATGTCCTCTGGGAATGCTGCTCGGGATGGGGCCCACATTCCAGATCACCCGGTGGAATAATCGACTGGTACAGGTAGGAGCTCGGGTGTTGGTATTGCCACGTGTCAGGGAGAAATTGGCCTGGTCAGGATCTAACAAAGTCGGTTCGGATGTACCCGAACAGTTGCGTGGTAACCGGACCAACACATCACGCATTTAATGCACGCGCCTTTTGAGGCGACCCTTCACATGCCCGAGGTGACAGCTGTCTGGCGGCTCTTGGCAGAAAAACTCCTGAGCTGTTGAATCTGATTGATCTGGACCGTCTGCTATTCCTATATAAGGAACACTTGCTCATCTCTTCAGTTCCTGCTGCCAAGTGAGAGAGTTTACCGAGCGGTTTGAGAGCATACAAGATCCCAAGCAAGATTCCTGACCTCTTTTCTGTGCGAAACCTTGTAAGTCCTTCCTTTCTGTCTTCAGTTCTTCATTCTCTTATTCTTTTTTGAAAAAAGCTAGAGGGAGCGAACCCACTTAGGTTAGAACAAGCGTGGGATTTTTTCTTTTTTAGGCTTTGTCATTTCTTCCAGTCCGGGGGTGCGTTAGAGCAGTTGGACCGAACGGGTGTTCCTGGGAGAGTCTTGAGAGAGTGTTATCTTTTTCTAGAGTCTTGTACGACCTGCCCTTTAGGCTGTCAGATCTGCCTCCGTTGTATCTTAGGCTTGGAGTCTGTGACCCATTCTTAGGTCGTCCTCTGCCTCCTAAGTCCACCGTAGGCTCAGACATGTGCCACTCAGACTTCAATTCGTCATCCCTATCGGAGGATGAGCAATCATGATCAGGGACCATGAGCACAAGCCTAGACCCTCCCTCTCTGGGCCCCTCTGACCAACATAGTGAGGGAAGAATACCTGCCTGCGCATTTCACGAGGAAACGTACCGGGATACTCTCGTAGCCTGTATATATCCCATGATGATTTCATTCATACATATTCTAGACTTCTAAGTCATTCTAGGAATCCATGAACACAAGGCACACTACAACCTTAGCACATTCTAGATACATACATTGCATCCATACAAATATTTGGGGCTTTTGTGACTCCTAATCTAAGAAGATTATAAGGAATGATGATGATCACACGTTCATGCTTCCCCTCGATCTAATCCTCATTTCTCATCCGTCCCGGGGATTGAGAGATCTTCTTTTCTCAAAGATCAATATGCATCATTCTAGCTTGCTAAGCATACTTTGATTCTTTGATTATTTGTTTCAAGAACCATTCATGTCCCCTTTAGATTAGGGAAACTTAATTACTTGATACATGATTAGACGATTTTCCTAGGTTTATTTATGTGATCTTTCACTTTACATTATGTGATACTTGGCTTAGATCTTATGAATGATATTTTATCTTTAGATCTTCCATTTCAAGTTTCTTATGCAATGTAATATACTTATCATAAATATTAATTGTCAAACCAAACATAGTAGAAGATGATTATTTGGATGCTAATTGAGGCCCGTTCAAAGACGGGGCGAGTTGAGGGTGTTTTAGTCGTGACAAAGCCTCCTTCCTCTCTCGTACCAAAACCCCGAACCCAGTTCTTTGGTTATGAAGGGCTGGTGCCCTTATCCGTTTGGGTGAGTCAAAATTAGGTTTCTTGGTTCCTTAAAGACCAAGTGGCGACTCTGTATCTATTTTCAACAGACCTTCCTATTTTCTTTTCCTTTTCAAAACCAATCTCAAACAGAAAGACAACAAAAGAGGTGGAATCCCGCGTGTCCAAAATCTAGCGACTCCACTGGGGATGTTTATTTTAAAACAAAATAACACAGAGGCTTGACTCATAAGAAGCATCCTTAAAATCATCTTTTTCTTGTGTCTGGTTCATCGCATTGCACTCTTGCATCCCCCCCCCCCCCCCCCCCTTCTGACTGTGTCTGAAACGCGGCGCTGATATTGTTCAGGTCTTGCTGTGCCAGGGCACAAGTCACCGTTGATACTGTATCTTCCAAGGTATATCAAAAAGAGTAAACACTTCAGTACTGTCTCTCTGACGGTATATTGGAACTCTCGTCAACGGACCCTCTTTGACTAAACCCAGCCTTTGCATATAGATTCCTGTAGAACCTTTCATAGGACTATTGATTTATCTTTTCAGATAGGACAATGTGATATAACTGCTGTATGCCCTGACGGGACTACCTGCGCGGTGTAGATGCTTATGTGACATGAGGCAGAACCTCTTTCTTATGATCCCCAAGGCAATCACTCACATGTGATCACATTGAGTTGACCTACCTAGGCACCATGACAAAGATGTCTACTCCATACTCACAAAAATATACACCGCAAACCTTATTTGTTGGTCTTAAGACATAGGAGTATGAAAACTTGCTAAATAGTATAATCACCATCACCACCTGTTCTCATCGTATATCCCTATTTCTTCCAGAAACTCTGCCTAACTCATCAGGATATCCCTGTTTCTCCTAGAAACTCTGTCCGAATCACCCAGATTTCCTAGAAATCCCTATTTCCCCCAGAATACCCAGAAACCTCAATTTTTCTTAGAAACTCTGGTATACTTGTTTCTCCCAGAAACTCTGTCCGACTTACCCAAATTTGCATGTTTTCCCATAAGCTCTATCCAAATCTCCTAGATTTCCCAAAAATTCTAGCAACTCCATCCAAACTTCCCAAAAATGCCTAGATGTACCAATTTTTCCCAGAAATTCTGATTTCCCAATTTCTCCTAGAAGCTCTGTCCAAATCAACCAGAAATCCCTATTTCTCCTAGAAACTCAAGTGACTTCTAGAAATTTCTCCGAATCTTCCAAATCCCTGTTTCTCCCAGAAACTCTGTCCAAAATTCCCGAAGTATCCAAGAAATCCCTATTATCCCTTGGTGATCATACTAGAAAGTAAGGTTAGCACACTCTGTATGGCTAGGACCTTATTTGTTTAGCTGCTATCTATTAGAAATAGGAGCATCATATAGATTAGGGCTTATATCCGCATGCTTGTCTCATTTTCATACACCATTCCTATCGGTTTGCATGCACTGTTTCAGTCAGGCTGTACACGAGTTAGTCCACGTCTGTTAACATCACTATAGTTGTCATCTCAATCATCACTGCTAAAAGTCTGACACAGTCTTTTCACACCTATATGTCAGTACAAGTTTTGAGCATCAGGATCTGCATTTGTGAGTCAGAGGATTAGGGAGTCACCTTGTCAGAACCACTCAACCGAAAGTCAGCTTTATGGATCCAGAAGGTTTGGAGGCAAGAATGACAGAAATGATCAACCAACAGTCTGACCGGTTGGCCCAAGTTTTAGCCTTTATGGAAGAACTGAAACAACAACAACCACAATACCCACCTGGGTTCCTACCGCCCCCGGGGTTTATACCGCCACCACCGCCTGGGTTTGCACCACCTCCCAAGAATAATATAGATGATGATTGGTTCAATGGGGCCCCACCACCTGCACTTAATAAGAAAATTCAAGAAAAACTGGATAAGGTCGACAAGCTTGAGAACATACTGAGAAAGAGTAAGGGGGTCGACGATTACATGTTAGATCTGGAAGGATTGTTTGAGCCCAATAAATTAAAGCTGTTTGAGAACTTCAAAATGCCTGAAATTGATCGTTTTGATGGAACTAGAAATCCGAAGAGCCACGTAAAGTTTTGCATGAGTGTTTTCCAATCAATGGGCTGCACCCATGAGCACATTGCAATGTTGTTCCCTCAAACCCTTGCCAAGGCTGCTCTATCATGATTTCTAACCTTGGAGGTTTCTAAGATGCGGACTTGGGAAGATATAGTCCAGTTCTTCATTGATCATTACTCCTAAAACCAAGAGCTCGATGTCACCATCCAGGATCTGGAGACTACCAGACAGAACTTCAATGAGTCCTTCGCTGCGTTCTTGAGCAGATGGAGGAACAAAGTGGCCCAAATGACCCATCGACCAATCGAAAAAGAACAAGTCCGGATGTTGATCAAGAATCTATTGTCGCTGTACCATGAGAAACTATTCTACCAGTCCATCTCAACATTTGAAGAACTGTTTGAGATTGGGACTAGAATTAAGGATACAATCAGGGAAGGAAAAATCAAGAATGAAGAATCACAAAGCCAGTCCAAGAGGCCCGACTACTCCCGAAACCCTTCGGATGTTAACGCCCTTAGTAACCAACCCATGGCCTATTCTCCCCAACTGTACCAGCTCACAAAACCAAACCAGCTCACCTAGCCACTCTTACCAAAATAGGGTACCCTGTGAATTTTCCAAGCTAGATATCTCCCCCTCCGTAGCCTTAGGCCGCCTGCTAAAAAAGGGACACCTCCAACTCCTTCAGCCTCGTGCCGATCCCCCACCACCTAACTGTGACCTGTCCAAACGATGTGCCTACCACCAAGGCCCAGGCCATGACACCGACCGGTGCATACGTCTCCGCCATGATATCCAAGACCTCATTGATCGAAGAATCATTGAGCCACCACCTATTCAACCCCATGTCACCTAAGCCCCTGGCCGGTCTTTTCAAATGATCCCCTTCGCTGAGGATTGTTGAAGCTATGCAGTGGAGCGATAGTGTTTGGAACTTCTGCTAAAAATAATAATAATAATAATAAATGGGTCACAAAGACACTCCATTTGAGACCAAGCCGAGTCTGTTCTATATTTTGAGTCTTTTTCAAGTTTGATCTTGTGGTTGAGCCTGTCTATCATCGAGTTGTTATGAGTCTGTATCGAGTAATGTAACCATTCTTTTGTGATGGAATGAAGTCTTATTTTTCCTAATCTGATGTGTATAATCATAAGTGCATGAATCGCTGAACTGAAAATGTCACTTTTCAAATTACCATGGATATTACTCTGCTAATAAATTTTTTGCATCAAATAGAAAGAAAACAAAAAAAGAGAATCCCAAACAGGCCAAAGTCAATTTCATGCTGACCCTAAAGAAGAGCTGAGAATTTAATAGTCTTACTTTAAGAATTTAAAGACGCTTTTGCTCAAATCTCGAAAAGACATACTTGAGACTGATTTGGGGCTTTCCCAACACCCTTTCCACCATTTCTACCATTTCAAAGCCTTGGGCCCAACCCAATTGATAGCCATGCGAACCTGTGCGGACTTAGTCCTTGATGATAGCCAAACATTTTAGTGAGTTTCATCTCCACTTTAAAAAAAAATAAAAACTGAAGAAAAAAAAAAGAAAAAAAAAGAGAAAAGCTCGCTAGGTTGAAAACCCGAAAGGGCTCCTAGGCAAAAGTTAGAGCTGAAAATGTATTGATTTCCAAGATCTGACCCTCGCCAGCCAAAATAATTTTACAAATGAGAGAATTGTACGATTCAAGGTACATCATAAAAACGTGCCTAGATCACATTTCAAAGGCTTAGAACGAACACACATAAATCCCGAGAGCTGACGTGCACATTCTGGAATTTCGAGATTATGATTGGAAGATCTCACAAAAAGGAAAATTGACTGGCTAGGCGAAAGTGAAAAGGATCAATCCTCAAATGAAAGAAAAAGAAAAAAAAAAGAAAAAGAAAAAGAAAAAGAAAAAGAAAAAGAAAAGGAAAGAAAAGAAAGGGAGATGGAAACTGAATCCTCTTCTTCAAGGCTACCATAAGTAACCCAAGTTTGAACTTCTTTGACGATTGGTTTGAAAAACCCTCATACCTCAAATCCCTTATTTCAAGCCTTGCCTTGAACTACGCTCGACCTGATTCCCACTCGGGGATATGTAGGCAACCGCATCAATTCGGTCGACACCATCATAATCACACCAATTTTCTTCAAGCCTTGCCTTGAACTACGCTCGACTTGATTCCTACTTGGGGATACGTAGGCAACCGCATTGGTTTGGTCGACACCATCATAATCAGCCCCTCCTCTCTCAAAGACTTTGGCCCAAACTACATTGGACCTGATCCCCACTCAGGGTACGTAGGCAGACTTTCACAAAAAGAAAAGAAGGATGGCACGCTAGGATGAAATTCGAAAGGACGCGTAGGCAAAAATTAGAGCTAAATCCAAAGTGAGCAATAACAAAAGAGAGAAAATAGCTCGCTAAGTCACTTCACAAGTGCCTATGCGAAAGTTATGAGCATTTGAGAGATTAAAAGTCACGGTCCTCACCTTAAGCCAGAGATCACCTTCCATACTAGGGGCAAACTTCGGCTACTTGCCTCGTTTGCCTAAATTTTACTATCTATCCTTCATACAAGGGGAAAACTTCGGTCACCTACCTCGTTTGCCCAAAACCTCCAATAAACCATTGTCTAAACTAGGGGCAAACTTCGGTCACCCATCTCGTTTGCCTATGAATTCTACTTTTACAACTCAAACTAGGGGCAAACTCCGTTTGCCTAACACGATCCCTTCACACCAAGGGCGAGTTTCAAAGTCACCAAGTTGTTTTAAAAAAATTTAAAATAGAGCATCTTTTATTCTAAAAGCTAAGGCACTAATTCAAAGCACTTCTGGGGAGAAGTAGAAAATTGATTAGATCAATAGGGATGAATTTTCAAAAACCAGATTTATCAGCAAAGTGCTGTCATATTAAGATGAGGAGTGAGCATAAAAGATGAGCGGTACATCATTCATGATGAAGGCACATTAGATTGTGGCAATTTTAAGAATTTTATGTCCAAGTCAATCCTTCTTCGCTTGAGTTAGTAATAATCTTATCGAAATTGCATCAGATTTCAAGGTTCATACAAACTAACCCAACTTTTCTTGTCATTCCTGTTAAGTCCAGTTGTCCTGATGGTCTCAAATGTATGGGTTAAAGGTGATTCCCAATTATAAAAAAACTTTGGATACAAGCAGAAGTACCAAACATTATTACTACACCAGTTAAGGTCGCAACATGAGAAGTGTCCCAAGTACGAGTGGCATAAACTCGTAAGTGGTTGCAAACTACAAACCGTTAGTTGTTTCTCAAGGTGGCTGATCGGAGGAAATATTGCCAATACCAAAAAAGTATTGCTGATAAGGTGTGTCGATGAGACGTGTTGTTGAGGTGTTTTAGGGCCCAAAGTCCAGATGTGTTGATGAGGAGTGTTGATAAGATGTGTTTTAGGGCTTAGAGTCTAGATGTTTTGATAAGATGTGTTATTGAGGTGTTTAAAGTTCAAAGTCCAAGTGTGTTGTTGAGGAGGAGCATCAGATGTGTCGAGGAACATCAGAAAAGTTTAGAGACATTGTTGGAGCATCGAGGAACATCAAAAGAGTTGAGAAGCATTGTTGGAGCATCGAGGAACATCAGAAGAGAGCATTATTGAAGAGGAGCATCGGGTGTGTTAAAGAGCATTATTGAAGAATTGAGGAACATCAGATGTGTTGAGGAGCAACAGATTTATTGAAAAGCATCGTTGAAGAGTAGAGGAACATCGGATGTGTTGAGGAGCATCAGATTTGTTGAGAAGCATCGTTGAAGAGTTGAGGAACATCGGATGTGTTGAGGAGCATCAGATTTGTTGAGAAGCATCGTTGAAGAGCTGAGGAACATCGGATGTGTTGAGGAGCATCAGATTTATTGAGAAGCATCGTTGAAGAGTTGAGGAACATCGGATGTGTTGAGGAGCATCAGATTTGTTGAGAAGCATTGTTGAAGAGTTGAGGAACATCGAATGTGTTGAGGAGCATCAGATTTGTTGAGGAGTATCAGAAGAGTTGAAAAGCATCATTGAAAAGTTGAGGAGCATCGTTAAGATTTGAAGAACACCGTTGAAAATTACAGCAAACCAAAACACCAATCAAAATTCTAACCACAGGGAAAGATTACTCACCTGAGCGCGCACAAGCTGGGTTTTGACAGATTTTGGCTCCAAAAACACCCCAAAATGGCCAAGAATGAGCTTGGAAAGCTCAAAAATCCGAGTTATACACAAATGGAGTCCGGCCACCTAGTGTCGTCGCAGTACTGGCCAATTACCGCCGCAGCAGTGGCCCAGTGCCACCGCGACACTGCTCTTCGCGGACCCCACTTTGCTCTATTTTGCTCCGTCTTGCCCCGTTTTGACATGTTTTGGCCTTTTTTCAGCCCATTTCTGGCCCCGATCAGCTCCAGTGGCCCATTTCGGTCAAGATTTATGAGGTTTTACCCCCAGTAGCCCAAAAGTTGTCAGGACTACCTCTAGTAGGCAGAAACTGAGAAAAATTGACTCCCGAAGATCCGAATCGGCTGCCTCAGAACGACCGTCACAAATTTGGATCAAACACGAGAGTTTCAGGAACGGATCCTGGTTTTTGGCCGGTGTACTAAAGATATAGTAAAAGAGATTCCCCGAGAACCCTATGTCATCCCCCGAGGACAGATACCAGCTCCCAGAGGCCCCGACCGGCCCTCTTGGATTAAGCGCCAAAAGAATTGATCAACCGTGAGAGATTCAGAGATGGGTCTTGGTTCCCGATCAAGAAAAAAGAGATTCTCCGATAACCCTACGTTATCCCCCGAGGACAGATACGAAAAGATACCAGCTCACGGAGGCCCCGACCGACCCTCTTGGATTGAGCGCCGAAAGATTTGATCAGCCGTGAAAAATTCAGAGATGGGTCCTAGTTCCTGATAAAAAAAAAAAAAAGATTCTCCGAGAACCCTACGTTATCCCCCGAGGACAATACGGGAAGATACCAGCTCACGGAGGCACTGACCGGCCCTCTTGGATTGAGCGCCGAAAGATTTGATCTACCGTGAGAGATTCAGAGATGGGTCCTAGTTCCCGATCAAGAAAAAAGATATTCTCCGAGAACCCAACATTATCCCCCGAGGACAGATGCAGAAAGATACCAGCTCCCGGAGACTCCGACTGGCACTCTTGGATTGAGCGCTGAAAGATTTGATCAACCGTGAGAGATTCAGAGATGGGTCCTGGTTCTCGATCAAGAAAAAAAGATTCTCCGAGAACCCTATGTTATCCCCCGAGGACAGATACGAAAAGATACCAGCTCCCGGAGGCCCGATTGGCCCTCTTGGATTGAGCGCCGAAAGATTTGATCAATCGTGAGAGATTCAGAAATGGGTCCTGGTTTCCAATCAAGAAAAAGAGATTCTCCGAGAACCCTATGTCATCCCCTGAGGACAGGAACAGAAAGATACCAGCTCCCAGAGGCCCCGACCGGCCCTCTGGGAGTGAGCGCCGAAAGAATTGATCAACCATGAGAGATTCAGAGATAGGTCCCGGTTCCCGATCAAGAAAAGAGAGATTCTCTGAGAACCCTACGTCATCCCCCGAGGACAGATACGGAAAGATACTAGTTCCTACTACCCCCAGCAAAAAGTAACAAAAGAGGAACCGACTCTCGAAAATCGGCCATCAGGAACAATCAGAACCTCGCTCGCATCTAGATTTTGAAAACAAAGCACCGTCCTTCTACGGCTCCGTGTCTCCTGATTATCATGAGCTTTCTCATCTGTCCATTTTCATAGCTTCCATACCTATCGTTTATCACAAAATCCCTCAGTTACCTTTAGCTATCGTCTTCTAAACAGCGCGCATTTGATCTATCTCACTCGTTTGCAAAGAACACTTCCCAAATTCCAGAAGTTTGCCCCTAGACCCAGAGTCTTCTAAACCTTGATGCCCTTATCCGAGTCATCCACCACATCACAGTCGCAAACACTAGTACAATACCAGCCCACTCGAAGTGGCACACCCTACAGCACCTGCTCATACTAGGCTCATAATACTAGACACGATAGGACTCATGACACAATTCATTTCACATCCATGTATGGTATATCACTCATATAGCATAGCATCTGCCTGATTATTGTGTACAAGCGTGTGTGATTCCTTGGTGCCCTGAACTATGTCCTAGTCTGATTCCCCTTGGGATACGTAGACAGCTCACGTAGAGCACGACCAACACTAGGCCTCAGCATCATTACATCTTTTGCAATGCTTTTTATCCTAAATCTATAGCCTCCAAAAAGACCTGCCTCTTCAAAGCTTTGGCACTCGCTTGCGACATGCGTTGCCTCGTAAGTTCATGCCAAAGAGGGGCAAACTATAGACACCCCATTTTATCGGCTATCAGATTTAGGAGACTTATAGCTTGGTGGTTCACGATGATCGAAAAAGACTCAAAAGGACTCCTAGAAGTCAGTTCTATCTCTCAGAATGCTCAGAATTACCAAAATGCCCTTGAAAGCCCAAAAACTCTCAAATTTGGACCAAAAGTTTTGGAAACATGCTATGTCGTAAGAAAATGAGTTTCTAAGTAAAGTCGGATGAAATCGTCAGCTCCCAGAGACCCCCGGAAGTCCCGAAAATTCCCGAAAAGTCCCCGTTGACCGGTTTGACTAAGGTTTGACCAGGTTTGACCAAAATCATCCAAATTCACCGGAATCATTCTAGATCATGTGGAAAGTATTAAAATGAGTTTTAAAAGAAAATCGAGCGAAAACGTCAGCTCCTAGAGGTTTCCAAAACTTGCCGAGAATCCCAAGTTTGACCAATTTGACCAAAATTTGACTTTAGAACTGGAGCGCCATAACAATTTTCAAATTTTTTTCATGGATACTAGAGGTCAATAGCTTTCCAACGGTATATTGCACATAATTTTCGGATTTAAAACGAGTATACTGTGAATTTTCGAAGGCGAAAAAGGCGATCAAATCGTCTTTTATCGCAAATACCGCAAATCTTTTCAAAGTGACCTATCCTTGATTTATTTTTTATGTAAAATAGACTCCATTACTTTTCCAGTAGTATATCACAACCTCAATTTGGAGTTCGTATGCGTTTTCTATGAATTTCGGACGAAATAGGGCCTTTTCTCGAATAACGGAACCTCTGGGGGCCTAAACGTAAATTTTTGGGCGTCTGAGGAGCAGTGCCACTGCGGCACTGGCCCACTGCCGCCGCGGCACTCATCCCTCGCAGAGTCCATTTTTGTAATTTATTTGGGGGTCCAATTTGATTAATTAAAAACCAAAACGATGTAGTTTGATGTTCATAGATGTTTGGGACCAATGGGAGCACTTTCTAAATCCCAAAACCACCCCAAATTGGCCTATATAAACCCCCCATTGCTCTTCATTTTAGGGGGGCCAAGTGCAAAGCTAAGAAAAGTTGTAGAGAGGAAGAGAGATAGAGATAGGTTTAGAAGAGAGAAAGGGAGCTTCTCCCATTGATTTTCTATAGAAAGTGAGTTCCAATCTTATTTTCCTCCACTATTCTTCTATATAATTCATATCCAAATCCTCCCCAATCACCATTCTTGAGCATTCTTGAGTTGGGAAGCAACTTTCATGTCCAAATGTCAATATCAATGAGTGAAACACCAAGTTACAAGTCCAATATCACATTGATTATCATCTATTGATTTCTATTTACTTGCTTGTTCATATTATGTTCATCTCTTCTTACCTCATTTCTTTTTTTTCTTCTTTATTTACTTACTTGTTCTTCATCATCTAAATGATGACATGAAGTTTGAGGTGAGTGAATTCTTATGGATAGTAGCTCTTTACCTCAAAAACATGTTTAATAGATGATGATTATAACTTCAATACCTCCAAGGTATTCTTGAAGTTATATTCAAAATAAAAATGAAGCTCTCCAATAATATTGGGGATTCTTGATGATGAGTTTGATGTTGATATTTTAAGAGGTCATAATCTCTATTTGATGTTGAAAATATACTTTCAAAACCTCTATTTCAAAATCACTCTTTAACCCCCTCATTTTGATCTCAAGAAAGTAAAACCTTGTTTTCCCAAAATCTTCAAAATAGTGAGTCAAAATAGTGAGTGATCTGAGTTCAAAGATTTATCTAGAACTCAATACTCAATGTATGGATGCAAGGCTACTTGGAAAGTCTTCCTAACTCATTAGAGAACACCCATGATTTTTGGTTTGACTTGGAAACACTTGAAAATGGTCCATTTGGACCCAAACATTCCTCCCAGACATTCTGCCTCTGCTGTCACAGCAGCTTGGTTGACTTCCAACTTCTTTTTCAGAAAACCTTTCCAAACGGGGTGGTCCTAACTTATTTTTACCTTAAACTTAAATGTCTTAAGGAACTTTCTGTATAAAATGGGCCTCTAGATCATTTTTTTCATTTTCTAAGATTTTTCAACATTTCAGTCGACAGTACGGACTCTGTTTCTGAGTGATCTCCATTGCTTATACGATTTCTATCAATCTGTGATAGTTACTAAATATTGGCTTTTTGGGTTGTGTTCTAGACACAATAGGAAGATCTCCATAAAAAATCATGCATTGAAAACATTCCTAATCCCTCTTTTCAATTTTCAAAATATCATGTTACTGTTCTGTCCACTATTAACAGCAAGCATACTTTTACTTTCATACTTTGATTTGATGCTTATATGCACTCCAAATTAGCTCATGTCTTAGGAAGTAGTTTATACTATATTTGTACATATCCCATGATGATTTCATTCATCCATTCATACATATTCTAGACTTCTAAGTCATTCTAGGAATCCATGAACACAAGGCACACTACAACGTTAGCACATTCTAGATACATACATTGCATCCATGCAAATATTTGGGGCTTTTTGTGACTCCTAATCTAAGAAGATTATAACGAATGATCATGATCACACGTTCATGCTTCCCCTCGATCTAATCCTCCTTTCTCATCCGTCCCCGGGATTGAGAGATCTTCTTTTCTCAAAGATCAACATGCATCATTCTAGCTTGCTAAGCATACTTTGATTCTTTGATTATTTGTTTCAAGAACCATTAATGTCCCCTTTAGATTAGGGAAACTTAATTACTTGATACATGATTAGACGATTTTCGTAGGTTTATTTGTGTGATCTTTCACTTTACATTGTGTGATACTTGGTTTAGATCTTATGAATGATAATTTATCTTTAGATCTTCCATTTCAAGTTTCTTATGCAATGTAATATACTTATCATAAATATTAATTGTCGAACCAAACATATAGAAGATGATTATTTGGATGCTAATTGAGGCCCGTCGAAAGACGGGGCGAGTTGAGGGTGTTTTAGTCATGACAAAGGCTCCTTCCTCTCTCGTACCAAAACCCCGAACCAAGTTCTTTGGTTATGAAGGGCCGGTGCCCTTATCCATTTGGGTGAGTCAAAATTAGGTTTCTTGGTTCCTTAAAGACCATGTGGCGACTCTGTATCTCTTTTCAACAGACCTTCTTATTTTCTTTTCCTTTTCAAAACCAATCTCAAATAGAAAGAAAACAAAAGAGGTAGAATCCCGCATGTCCACAGCCCCTTCTCTCTTTTTGTCCACAACGGCGGAGCTCACTTCCACGAGTCGAGCTTCGTCACTTTGTACAAGGATGCTTTCATGGCAGGCCTTAACCTACCTCTCCACCTAGTTGCTCGGGACGCGCTCATTTACCTCGGGATCTCCCCCGGGCAGCTTGCTCCGAACAGTTGGCGATATCTGATGGGGTGCATCTCCTTGTGGCCCCAAGTCCTCGGGTAGGAGCTGAGGTGAGGGGGTTTGAACTTCCGTGGAATAGGAAATCGTGTGACCTAAGCAGTATAGGGTGATTCCGTCTCCATGTTGGTGAGGTCGTGGCCGGACTTGCGGTTCAACCTCTTAATCTGCTGCTGCAGTTCCTTGACCTGGGCCTTTATGTCATCCCGCCCAGTTCCCCTCTCTATATCCGAGCGGTAGGTCGGATCGGATGACGAGGCCTCTTCCTCAAAGCGCATCGACCTCAAGGATAGGGCCCGGCTCCTGGTCTGGGAAAGCATGTGCCTAAGATCCCCCTGGCTCAGGGCCGGAGGGTCCTCGGCCGATTCCCGGGCCTTCCGTCCTGACTCCTCCCCTCTGACCGCGCGCCGCCGGTTGATAATAGTCCTGGCGTCCTCCACCCGGCGAGGATTGGGCCGAGCTCATCTCTACGAGCGCCTGGTTGCCTGGCTGCGCTCACTATCACCGAGGCATTCCCGGTCCGGTGGGGACACTGGGGCGGAGCGGGCTTGCCTTCGTGCCCGAGCGGGCCTTTGAATAGGGGCGCTTTTCTCAGGCTGATTTTCTGATGCAGGACGCTTCTCCTGTCGGGCCAAAACCGCCTGCATCTGTTCCTGTGTTCGGCGATGGCCCTCCAAGAGTTGTGCCAGTGCTGCCGTTATCTGTTCAGTGGTCATGGAGGCAGCTTGTTGCTCAAGCTGCAAGTTCTCCTGACTGGTGGGAACAGTAGTTTTCTTACCCGTCTTTGGCGGCATGTTAATCAGTCAAGAATTTGTTGATGAGAAGACTTGTCATTTCCACAGACGGTGCCAAACTGATGATGCCTAAAACTGGTAAGAAGGGTTTAGAGAGAGAAAAAGACAAGAACAATTTATGTGTGGTTCGGTCCTGTTAACGAGGTGACCTACATCCACGGTTGCGTCTGTGCGCTTTCACTACCAGATCACCGGTGGGCCTGGTGAGCCAACAAAGATGGGTGGCACTACCACTAATACCGGCCGGGTATATGCGTATTTGCTAGGAAACTGCGTTCCCAGAATTCGTTGACAGCGCGTATAAGTTGGTACTGCAAAAAATTTACGTGAAAACTACAATAACCCTACAAGGGCAGAACTAGGGTTACCTTAAACTGCTAAAACTGATTGCTGTAGTAGACGAATCGAGAGCACGGGCTCAATAACAGCTCACGATCTTCTACCGTATTCCTTTGCTGCCAGAGTATCGAACTGAGTGTGGGCTCTTTCGAAATCCTTTTTGTTTTCTGCTCTCCCTCTTTTTCGCTCTTTTTTCTATTTTGAGTTATAATTCTCTATATAGAAAAACGCTAGCTGAGAAGAGAGCCAAAGCAGCGTATATATAGGCTACGATAGGGACCATAAGAAGGCAATAAGGAAATAGGCTTCCTTATGGAATTAGGAAACCCTAATTCGAACTGAATCAGATTCCTATTTCCATAAATTATAATTCATACCACTAAAGAATTATAATTGCACTCCTACCCTTATCTCAAAAATATATTTCGAGCTCCATGTTATTAAATGCATATTATCTCCCTATGTTAAGATTACAGATATCCATTAATTAAAATTAATTACTGACAATCATATTTAATTAATTTCTTAAAATTCCTTGAGATCCTCTGCTTAACTTATCTGATATGTCGGATACAAAATCCACCTGCAGGGTTTGACATAATCAAAACTTATAAGCTTTCTCAAGGGGATATCATCAATCCAAAAATTGAGACATGGATTCCATCATTAATTAATATCCACCACACAATTAATATTGCCACCCAATCATATAAGATATTGACCCATTTAAGGATCTCACCCTTTTAGGGATCAAAGTGTAAATATCAAATGTACGTGTCTACAAATTAACTTAGGATTTAGAGCATAAGCACTCATAATAGCCATGAGGTATTAATTATCTTATAAGTCAGTATAAAGATAATTACCCCAAGTCAGTCCCGTTTAATACACGAAGTGTACCAGCATAGTGATTTAAAACTATACCGTTTTCCGTAGTCAAGACAAACCTACTACAACACCATGCTGCAATCCTACCGATGGTGTGTCCAATCCCATCTAAGACTGTAAACCAAAATCTTACATTCTATAATATCTGATGGCCTGATCTTCCGTGTGTAAGCCAAACTCTACACACCAAACCACCTACTATATAGAATGAGAGACACACATGCATAATATTAAATAAATAATATAATACAAACATTGCCCACACAGATTCTCATAAAAAAAATGGATTAACTGATTTTATTAAATGAATAATAAATCAACTACATAAAGCATGGCTTTTAGTATATATCCCTAACAGTATTGATGGTGAGTTCTCTGTTGTATGCTTGTTAGCTAGAGAATTATTTTCGGATCCCTGTAGAGAGAGTAGGTGGGCTCTTTTATAGATGCAAGAGTCCACCCTTATATGGTAAGTTAATTGGATTAGGAAGCCTAATCTAATTACAATTGATTTGCATGATTTGGGGAGAGTTTCCTAAGTGGTTTAGGAAACTGCCACATTCCATCTTGCAGACTTGTAGCTGGTTTAGGAAACTGCTGGTTAGACCAAGTCCACGGGATGCCGCTGTACTCCGATCCCGGCCTGTTGGCAGGAACCACACGGTTCTAACGAACACCTCGGGATTGCTCGGCTATTGGCGCCTTTACCGCAGTAACCAGCACCTCTTGGTGACGTGGCAGACTGTCTTCTTGGCTAGATTATTTTGGACATATCATAAAACAAAGTTTAAAACGAGTTTTTACTTAATAAAAGGGGAGTGTTGGGATTACACGAATCCACAGTGACCTAGTCATCTACCATGCAGTTACATTAAAGCTCAATGGAGTACATCTTCTACAGTATTCTGTATTTCTCTTAAAATAAAGAATCCATAGCCCTTTAAAGACCGGGACTATATCATCACAGTTAATTTGAAACACATGAAAGCGGTTTAAAATAATTGTTAAGACTCACACCTACAATGGTATTAGCATTGAAGGTGGGTTGCAAAAGATACTGAAGAAAAATTCCTTAAGGCCTTAAGTTCAGAAACTGTTTTGACAAACTGAGCATTTGGGGACAGTTTGATAACGAATCTCTAAAACAGAAAGTCCAGGGATACTGTATAGAATGTTCTCAAGAATTCGAAGGTTCGATCGATCGATGCGCTTTTGATCGATCGACGATCATCATCTCTCAATCGATCGAAATATCAATCGATTGACTGTATCTCTAACTCGATCGATAGAATACACTTCGATCGATCGAACATAGGAATTATTCTAGTGAATGGCCGAGGCTTGAGATCACTGTTTCATCATGATCTCCCAACCTGGGGACTACTCAAACATGGTCTGGAGTGTCACAAATTTGTTTTTAACGTAAATATTCATTAAAGTCCTATTTGGTTGTGATTTAAACATAAAAACAATGAAAACTAATGGTTTAACACTAACTAACATGCAAAGCTACGATCTAACAGATTAAAAAACGATAAACTGCAAGTAAAAAGTAAATAGAACAATAAAATGTAATCTAGAATGGAAAACTTTAATTAAACTTATGAGAATCCAAGCCAAAACACAATAAAATCTTGATAAATCCTACAAAAATCAATGAGAAGCTCTCTACTCTCTATAAACTGATGAAAAACTAAAGTAGGCATCCTTTGGGACGTAAACAAAATGAGTATATATACTAAAACCTAATGATAGGGTTAAAAACGCTATCTTTGCTGCGTGCGCGTAAGTTCTGATAAAAGCCATGTTCGATCGATTGAACCTAACTCGATCGATTGAACTTCTGGAATACTCGAGCGCTTGAACGTACTTCGATCGATCGAGCTTCACTTTTCATGTTTGCATTGTCTTCCTTAAAATCAAGCATTCCTTTTATCCTGCATATCATTTCTTCACACAGCCAACAGTGATCTGCACAAATTACAGCTAAAATAATGCAACTTATCATATATTAATCATATTATGTCAAAGCTGGCATTGTAATCCAAATTGCAGATTTACAAGGGAGTTGTAGACTAAATCAGTGTTTTTTCTTCTTTTAGTGCGATTGTATTTTACAAATACCCCCACGTGTCAATGGTCACAAGGAACATACAACTAAGTTCAATTAAATGCAACTTAGCCCAAAATAAGTCCTAATTACAAGTATCAACATACATGGATAAATGAATGAAAATGAACAAGAACAAGCTATGAAGTATTCATTGATTTGGATCATCTAACCTCTGTATTTAAGTTCAATTAATCATAATCACAACATAATTCAAGCCTTAGGTCATGGAAAAGTCATTTGGACCATTATTTACAAAGTTTATCAAATTTGTCATAGAATTCTGGAAATTACAGAGAGAAGCCCAGACTTTCAAATTTTGGAAAAGCATATTTCCCATGGTTTGATCTTAATGTTTTTTTTTACACAATGTGCCTCTGTGAGTCTAGTTTCTAGCCCAAAAACAAAATCAAAGATTAAACGGTTCAATCTCAAAGAATTAGATCAAAACCAGACATCACTCAGAATTTAACAACTCTCTATCCAGAGATTTTGCGTGATTTTCTATAAATAGTAAATGAATCTGAATTGCTTCATTCTTTTTAGTGGATCTTATTAACACATTAAACTTTATAGAAAATTTTATTAAAAGTCAAAAATGTTTGGTTAAGGCTCTGATCAATTCAAATCAATATTGACTTACTATTCTGAAATTTTGGACAGAGAGTAGCTAGTTCACAAATCCGAAGGTCAAACCATATTAACTATAAAATCTCATTAAAACAAAAATTTCAGCAGTAGGTCTTTGTGTTATGAACACTTTCCAATTAGTCTCATTCAATTTCAATGGATCATGATTTAATTAAAAATCCTTGATCAAACACTACAAGGAAAAAGGCCTTTTATGTCACTTAAAAAGTGACATAAATAGGTATTTATGTCACTTTTTTTTTCAGTAAAAAGTGACATAAATGGAGGCGACATAAATGTTTTAAAAGTGACATAAATACTTTCGAAAAAGTGACATAAATGTTTCATAAATCCAACAAATTTGTTAATAAAAAGTGACATAAATACTTAAAAGTGACATAAATACCATTTTATTTATGTCACTTTTAACATAAAGTGACATAAATACCAAACAAAATTATAACATTAAAGACTAAAAAGTGACATAAATACTTAAAAGTGACATAAATACTATTTTATTTATGTCACTTTTAACCTAAAGTGACATAAAAGTGGAAAAGTGACATAAATACCAAACAAAAATTAATACATCGAAGTCTTAAAAGTGACATAAATACCATTTTATTTATGTTACTTTTAACCTAAAGTGACATAAAAGTAGAAAAGTGACATAAATACCAAACAAAATTATTACATAAGAGCCTTAAAAGTGACATAAATGCTGTAAAAGTGACATAAATACCACCCTGTAAAAACAATATATACCACCCTGTACATATATACAATACCATGCATGCACCCTGTACAAAATTAAATCCAACTCAATATTTCAACTACTAAATTTCATATAGATTCATCTCAATATCAACCAATTAATTAGAATGAACAAAAAAAATATACAATCGATCAGAGTCAAGTGCAAATCTAATATCATATATATACATATTACATATTCATCAAAAAGCACGAACAAACCTATGAAAGCAACAAAAAAGAATTAATTAGCCCAACAAAAAGTGTGGTTTGTTTGTTAGAACCTTCCATCAAAATGTGAAACTTTGTACCTACAAAAAAGATACAGATTTCATTAATTAGTTGTATATGATTAAAATAATAAAAGAGTAAAACTATGTTTGGGGGTTTCGAGAGACCACAATGTGTTCGGGGAACTAGGAATGATGAAAGAGTCATTTTTTCGCATTTTTTGTGAACCGTGAATCCGTTATGCAATCCGTTAGTTCCCGTAAGTTTATTTACCCATGTTTGAGGTGCGTGTAAGGTTTCGTGGCATTTGGTTAAGCGGTTTACCGATTCGCTACTCAAAACCCCAAAAACTAACTTTTTTTTCAAGCCTAAGTGACTAAATAGTAATTTTTTTGCATTTTTTGTGAACCGTGAATCCATTATTCATTCCGTTAGTTCCCGCAAGTTTATTGAGGCATGTTCGAGGTGCGTGTAAGGTTTCGTTGCGTTTGGTTAAGCGGTTTACCGATTCGCTACTCAAAACCCAAAAACTAACTTTTTTTCAAGCCTAAGAGCAACTCCAACGGGAGTTGTATATGGGTATCCATTTTAAATAACTGCCATTTTGGCAATTTTTGTCAAAAAAATTGAGCTCCAACGGAGGTTGCATATGGGTATGCAAAATGCATCCACCATGGTTGGGGACCCAAATTTATAGTCGATGGAGAGAGAAAGGGGGGAGATCCATAATTTGGTGGGAAATGTCAGACGCCACTGTTCATAGCAGTTGGGTTTCAATTTTGTTTGCAACGGCTATAAACAGTGTGCTACAATTGAAATGTTTACTGAGAAATTCAAAAATGATACACACACACACACACACACACACACCAAACCACCCACTAAATGTTTACTGAGAAATTCTCATATTTACTGAGAAATTCTCAATATTTACTGAGAAATCCTCAATGTTTACTGAGAAATTTCTCATAGTTTAGTGAAACATTTCTCATATAAATGAGAAAATTCTCATATTTACTGAGAAATTCTCAATGTTTACTGAGAAATCCTCAATGTTTACTGAAAAATTTCTCATAGTTTAGTGAAACATTTCTCATATAAATGAGAAAACTCTCATATTTACTGAGAAATTCTCAATGTTTACTGAGAAATCCTCAATGTTTACTAAGAAATTTCTCATAGTTTAGTGAAACATTTCTCATATAAATGAGAAAATTCTCATATTTACTGAGAAATTCTCAATGTTTACTGAGAAATCCTCAATGTTTACTGAGAAATCCTCAATGTTTAGTGAAACATTTCTCATATAAATAAGAAAATTCTCATATTTACTGAGAAATTCTCAATGTTTACTGAGAAATCCTCAATATTTACAGAGAAATTTCTCATAGTTTAGTGAAACACTTCTCATATAAATGGGTGATTTGGTGTGTGTGTATCATTTTTGATTGAAATTACATAGGAAATTCAAATAACATGCGAAATTGAAATTACAACGATCTAAAACGTAATTTAAAATTAAACTAGTATATAAACGTTAAATATAATCAAGTTGTTACTTTTTTTTTAAATTCAAAAATATGAAAAATAAGAAATGGATACTCAATTTGGTTACCATGGTTGGAGTGCTTTTGTTCAAAAGATCCATTTGAGTATCCAAAATCACTATTCAAGGACCCAAATTGGTGTTTTGGATACTCAAAATGCAAACTCCCATTGGAGTTGCTGTAAGTGACTAAATTGTCATTTTTTTAGCATTTTTTGTAAACCGTGTATCCTTTATGTATTCCGTTAGTTCCCACAAGTTTATTTAGGCATGTTCGAGGTGCGTGTAAGGTTTCGTGGCATTTGGTTAAGCGGTTTACCGATTCGCTACTCAAAACCCCCAAAACTAATTTTTTTCAAGCCTAAGTGACAAAATAGTCATTTTTTCGCATTTTTTGTAAACCGTGTATCCGTTATTCATTCCGTTAGTTCCCGCAAGTTTATTGAGGCATGTTCGAGGTGCGTGTAAGGTTTCATGTCGTTTGGTTAAGCGGTTTATCGATTCACTACTCAAAACCCCCAAAACTAACTTTTTTCAAGCCTAAGTGACAAAATAGTCATTTTTTCGCTTTTTTTGTAAACCGTGTATCCGTTATGCATTCCGTTAGTTCCCGCAAGTTTATTTAGGCATGTTCGAGGTGCGTGTAAGGCTTCGTGTCATTTGGTTAAGCGGTTTATCGATTCACTACTCAAAACCCCCAAAACTAACTTTTTTTCAAGCCTAAGTGACTAAATAGTCATTTTTTCGCATTTTTTGTAAACCGTGTATCCTTTATGCATTCCGTTAGTTCCCGCAAGTTTATTTAGGCATGTTCGAGGTGCGTGCAAGGTTTCGTGTCGTTTGGTTAATCGGTTTATCGATTCACTACTCAAAACCCCCAAAACTAACTTTTTTCAAGCCTAAGTGACAAAATAGTCATTTTTTCGCTTTTTTTGTAAACCGTGTATCCGTTATTAATTCCGTTAGTTCCCGCAAGTTTATTTAGGCATGTTCGAGGTGCGTGTAAGGTTTTGTGTCATTTGGTTAAGCGGTTTATCGATTCACTACTCAAAACCCCCAAAACTAACTTTTTTCAAGCCTAAGTGACAAAATAGTCATTTTTTCACTTTTTTTGTAAACCGTGTATCCGTTATCCATTCCGTTAGTTCCCGCAAGTTTATTTAGGTATGTTCGAGGTGCGTGTAAGGTTTCATGGCGTTTGGTTAAGCGGTTTACCGATTCGCTACTCAAAACCCCCAAAACTAACTTTTTTTCAAGCCTAAGTGACTAAATAGTCATTTTTTCGCATTTTTTGTAAACCGTTTATCCGTTATGCATTCTGTTAGTTCCCGCAAGTTTATTTAGGCATGTTCGAGGTGCGTGTAAGGTTTCGTGTCGTTTGGTTAAGCGGTTTATCGATTCACTACTCAAAACCCCCAAAACTAACTTTTTTAAAGCCTAAGTGACAAAATAGTCATTTTTTCGCTTTTTTTGTAAACCGTGTATCCGTTATGCATTCCGTTAGTTCCCGAAAGTTTATTTAGGCATGTTCGAGGTGCGTGTAAGGTTTCGTGTCGTTTGGTTAAGCGGTTTATCCATTCACTACTCAAAACCCCCAAAACAAACTTTTTTTCAAGCCTAAGTGACTAAATAGTCATTTTTTCGCTTTTTTTGTAAACCATGTATCCTTTATGCATTCCGTTAGTTCCCGCAAGTTTATTGAGGCATGTTCAAGGTGCGTGTAAGGTTTCGTGTCGTTTGGTTAAGCGGTTTATCGATTCACTACTCAAAACCCCCAAAACTAACTTTTTTAAAGCCTAAGTGACAAAATAGTCATTTTTTCGCTTTTTTTGTAAACCGTGTATCCGTTATGCATTCCGTTAGTTCCCGCAAGTTTATTTAGGTATGTTCGAGGTGCGTGTAAGGTTTCGTGTCATTTGGTTAAGTGGTTTATCGATTCACTACTCAAAACCCCCAAAACTAACTTTTTTCAAGCCTAAGTGACAAAATAGTCATTTTTTCGCTTTTTTTGTAAACCGTGTATCCGTTATTAATTCCGTTAGTTCCCGCAAGTTTATTTAGGCATGTTCGAGGTGCGTGTAAGGTTTCGTGTCGTTTGGTTAAGTGGTTTATCGATTCACTACTCAAAACCCCCAAAACTAACTTTTTTCAAGCCTAAGTGACAAAATAGTCATTTTTTCGCTTTTTTTGTAAACCGTGTATCCGTTATTAATTCCGTTAGTTCCCGCAAGTTTATTTAGGCATGTTCGAGGTGCGTGTAAGGTTTCGTGTCGTTTGGTTAAGCGGTTTATCGATTCACTACTCAAAACCCCCAAAACTAACTTTTTTTCAAACCTAAGTGACTAAATAGTCATTTTTTCGCATTTTTTGTAAACCGTGTATCCTTTATGCATTCCGTTAGTTCCCGCAAGTTTATTGAGGCATGTTCGAGGTGCGTGTAAGGTTTCGTGTCGTTTGGTTAAGCGGTTTATCGATTAACTACTCAAAACCCCCAAAACTAACTTTTTTCAAGCCTAAGTGACTAAATAGTCATTTTTTCGCATTTTTTGTAAACCGTGTATCCTTTATGCATTCCGTTAGTTCCCGCAAGTTTATTGAGGCATGTTCGAGGTGCGTGTAAGGTTTCGTGTCGTTTGGTTAAGTGGTTTATCGATTCACTACTCAAAACCCCCAAAACTAACTTTTTTCAAGCCTAAGTGACAAAATAGTCATTTTTTCGCTTTTTTTGTAAACCGTGTATCCGTTATGCATTCCGTTAGTTCCCGCAAGTTTATTTAGGCATGTTCGAGGTGCGTGTAAGGTTTCGTGTCGTTTGGTTAAGCGGTTTATCGATTCACTACTCAAAACCCCCAAAACTAACTTTTTTTCAAGCCTAAGTGACTAAATAGTCATTTTTTCGCATTTTTTGTAAACCGTGTATCCTTTATGCATTCCATTAGTTCCCGCAAGTTTATTGAGGCATGTTCGAGGTGCGTGTAAGGTTTCGTGTCGTTTGGTTAAGCGGTTTATCGATTCACTACTCAAAATCCCCAAAACTAACTTTTTTAAAGCCTAAGTGACAAAATAGTCATTTTTTCGCTTTTTTTGTAAACCGTGTATCCGTTATGCATTCCGTTAGTTCCCGCAAGTTTATTTAGGCATGTTCGAGGTGCGTGTAAGGTTTCGTGTCATTTGGTTAAGTGGTTTATCGATTCACTACTCAAAACCCCCAAAACTAACTTTTTTCAAGCCTAAGTGACAAAATAGTCATTTTTTCGCTTTTTTTGTAAACCGTGTATCCGTTATTAATTCTGTTAGTTCCCGCAAGTTTATTTAGGCATGTTCGAGGTGCGTGTAAGGTTTCGTGTCGTTTGGTTAAGTGGTTTATCGATTCACTACTCAAAACCCCCAAAACTAACTTTTTTCAAGCCTAAGTGACAAAATAGTCATTTTTTCGCTTTTTTTGTAAACCGTGTATCCGTTATTAATTCCGTTAGTTCCCGCAAGTTTATTTAGGCATGTTCGAGGTGCGTGTAAGGTTTCGTGTCGTTTGGTTAAGCGGTTTATCGATTCACTACTCAAAACCCCCAAAACTAACTTTTTTTCAAGCCTAAGTGACTAAATAGTCATTTTTTCGCATTTTTTGTAAACCGTGTATCCTTTATGCATTCCGTTAGTTCCCGCAAGTTTATTGAGGCATGTTCGAGGTGCGTGTAAGGTTTCGTGTCGTTTGGTTAAGCGGTTTATCGATTAACTACTCAAAACCCCCAAAACTAACTTTTTTCAAGCCTAAGTGACTAAATAGTCATTTTTTCGCATTTTTTGTAAACCGTGTATCCTTTATGCATTCCATTAGTTCCCGCAAGTTTATTGAGGCATGTTCGAGGTGCGTGTAAGGTTTCGTGTCATTTGGTTAAGTGGTTTATCGATTCACTACTCAAAACCCCCAAAACTAACTTTTTTCAAGCCTAAGTGACAAAATAGTCATTTTTTCGCTTTTTTAGTAAACCGTGTATCCGTTATTAATTCCGTTAGTTCCCGCAAGTTTATTTAGGCATATTCGAGGTGCGTGTAAGGTTTCG
The DNA here is from genome assembly GCA_033977485.1 of Hydrangea macrophylla. Taxonomy (NCBI): domain Eukaryota; kingdom Viridiplantae; phylum Streptophyta; class Magnoliopsida; order Cornales; family Hydrangeaceae; genus Hydrangea; species Hydrangea macrophylla. The sequence goes on along the minus strand of CM066982.1, from coordinate 7,354,537 downwards.
TGTCGTTTGGTTAAGTGGTTTATCGATTCACTACTCAAAACCCCCAAAACTAACTTTTTTCAAGCCTAAGTGACAAAATAGTCATTTTTTCGCTTTTTTTGTAAACCGTGTATCCGTTATTAATTCCGTTAGTTCCCGCAAGTTTATTTAGGCATGTTCGAGGTGCGTGTAAGGTTTCGTGTCGTTTGGTTAAGCGGTTTATCGATTCACTACTCAAAACCCCCAAAACTAACTTTTTTTCAAGCCTAAGTGACTAAATAGTCATTTTTTTGCATTTTTTGTAAACCGTGTATCCTTTATAAATTCCGTTAGTTCCCGCAAGTTTATTGAGGCATGTTCGAGGTGCGTGTAAGGTTTCGTGTCGTTTGGTTAAGCGGTTTATCGATTAACTACTCAAAATCCCCAAAACTAACTTTTTTCAAGCCTAAGTGACTAAATAGTCATTTTTTCGCATTTTTTGTCAACCGTGTATCCTTTATGCATTCCGTTAGTTCCCGCAAGTTTATTGAGGCATGTTCGAGGTGCGTGTAAGGTTTCGTGTCGTTTGGTTAAGTGGTTTATCGATTCACTACTCAAAACCCCCAAAACTAACTTTTTTCAAGCCTAAGTGACAAAATAGTCATTTTTTCGCTTTTTTTGTAAACCGTGTATCCTTTATGCATTCCGTTAGTTCCCGCAAGTTTATTGAGGCATGTTCGAGGTGCGTGTAAGGTTTCGTGTCGTTTGGTTAAGCGGTTTATCGATTTACTACTCAAAACCCCCAAAACTAACTTTTTTTCAAGCCTAAGTGACTAAATAGTCATTTTTTCGCATTTTTTGTAAACCGTGTATCCTTTATGCATTCCGTTAGTTCCCGCAAGTTTATTGAGGCATGTTCGAGGTGCGTGTAAGGTTTCGTGTCGTTTGGTTAAGCGGTTTATCGATTCACTACTCAAAACCCCCAAAACTAACTTTTTTCAAGCCTAAGTGACTAAATAGTCATTTTTTCGCATTTTTTGTAAACCGTGTATCCTTTATGCATTCCGTTAGTTCCCGCAAGTTTATTGAGGCATGTTCGAGGTGCGTGTAAGGTTTCGTGTCGTTTGGTTAAGCGGTTTATCGATTCACTACTCAAAACCCCCAAAACTAACTTTTTTTCAAGCCTAAGTGACTAAATAGTCATTTTTTCGCATTTTTTGTAAACCGTGTATCCTTTATGCATTCCGTTAGTTCCCGCAAGTTTATTGAGGCATGTTCGAGGTGCGTGTAAGGTTTCTTGTCGTTTGGTTAAGCGGTTTATCGATTCACTACTCAAAACCCCCAAAACTAACTTTTTTTCAAGCCTAAGTGACTAAATAGTCATTTTTTCGCATTTTTTGTAAACCGTGTATCCTTTATGCATTCCGTTAGTTCCCGCAAGTTTATTGAGGCATGTTCGAGGTGCGTGTAAGGTTTCGTGTCGTTTGGTTAAGCGGTTTATCGATTTACTACTCAAAACCCCCAAAACTAACTTTTTTTCAAGCCTAAGTGACTAAATAGTCATTTTTTCGCATTTTTTGTAAACCGTGTATCCTTTATGCATTCCGTTAGTTCCCGCAAGTTTATTGAGGCATGTTCGAGGTGCGTGTAAGGTTTCGTGTCGTTTGGTTAAGCGGTTTATCGATTTACTACTCAAAACCCCCAAAACTAACTTTTTTTCAAGCCTAAGTGACTAAATAGTCATTTTTTCGCATTTTTTGTAAACCGTGTATCCTTTATGCATTCCGTTAGTTCCCGCAAGTTTATTGAGGCATGTTCAAGGTGCGTGTAAGGTTTCGTGTCGTTTGGTTAAGCGGTTTATCGATTCACTACTCAAAACCCCCAAAACTAACTTTTTTAAAGCCTAAGTGACAAAATAGTCATTTTTTCGCTTTTTTTGTAAACCGTGTATCCGTTATGCATTCCGTTAGTTCCCGCAAGTTTATTTAGGTATGTTCGAGGTGCGTGTAAGGTTTCGTGTCATTTGGTTAAGTGGTTTATCGATTCACTACTCAAAACCCCCAAAACTAACTTTTTTCAAGCCTAAGTGACAAAATAGTCATTTTTTCGCTTTTTTTGTAAACCGTGTATCCGTTATTAATTCCGTTAGTTCCCGCAAGTTTATTTAGGCATGTTCGAGGTGCGTGTAAGGTTTCGTGTCGTTTGGTTAAGTGGTTTATCGATTCACTACTCAAAACCCCCAAAACTAACTTTTTTCAAGCCTAAGTGACAAAATAGTCATTTTTTCGCTTTTTTTGTAAACCGTGTATCCGTTATTAATTCCGTTAGTTCCCGCAAGTTTATTTAGGCATGTTCGAGGTGCGTGTAAGGTTTCGTGTCGTTTGGTTAAGCGGTTTATCGATTCACTACTCAAAACCCCCAAAACTAACTTTTTTTCAAACCTAAGTGACTAAATAGTCATTTTTTCGCATTTTTTGTAAACCGTGTATCCTTTATGCATTCCGTTAGTTCCCGCAAGTTTATTGAGGCATGTTCGAGGTGCGTGTAAGGTTTCGTGTCGTTTGGTTAAGCGGTTTATCGATTAACTACTCAAAACCCCCAAAACTAACTTTTTTTCAAGCCTAAGTGACTAAATAGTCATTTTTTCGCATTTTTTGTAAACCGTGTATCCTTTATGCATTCCGTTAGTTCCCGCAAGTTTATTGAGGCATGTTCGAGGTGCGTGTAAGGTTTCGTGTCGTTTGGTTAAGCGGTTTATCGATTTACTACTCAAAACCCCCAAAACAAACTTTTTTTCAAGCCTAAGTGACTAAATAGTCATTTTTTCGCTTTTTTTGTAAACCATGTATCCTTTATGCATTCCGTTAGTTCCCGCAAGTTTATTGAGGCATGTTCAAGGTGCGTGTAAGGTTTCGTGTCGTTTGGTTAAGCGGTTTATCGATTCACTACTCAAAACCCCCAAAACTAACTTTTTTAAAGCCTAAGTGACAAAATAGTCATTTTTTCGCTTTTTTTGTAAACCGTGTATCCGTTATGCATTCCGTTAGTTCCCGCAAGTTTATTTAGGTATGTTCGAGGTGCGTGTAAGGTTTCGTGTCATTTGGTTAAGTGGTTCACTACTCAAAACCCCCAAAACTAACTTTTTTCAAGCCTAAGTGACAAAATAGTCATTTTTTCGCTTTTTTTGTAAACCGTGTATCCGTTATTAATTCCGTTAGTTCCCGCAAGTTTATTTAGGCATGTTCGAGGTGCGTGTAAGGTTTCGTGTCGTTTGGTTAAGTGGTTTATCGATTCACTACTCAAAACCCCCAAAACTAACTTTTTTCAAGCCTAAGTGACAAAATAGTCATTTTTTCGCTTTTTTTGTAAACCGTGTATCCGTTATTAATTCCGTTAGTTCCCGCAAGTTTATTTAGGCATGTTCGAGGTGCGTGTAAGGTTTCGTGTCATTTGGTTAAGCGGTTTATCGATTCACTACTCAAAACCCCCAAAACTAACTTTTTTTCAAACCTAAGTGACTAAATAGTCATTTTTTCGCATTTTTTGTAAACCGTGTATCCTTTATGCATTCCGTTAGTTCCCGCAAGTTTATTGAGGCATGTTCGAGGTGCGTGTAAGGTTTCGTGTCGTTTGGTTAAGCGGTTTATCGATTAACTACTCAAAACCCCCAAAACTAACTTTTTTCAAGCCTAAGTGACTAAATAGTCATTTTTTCGCATTTTTTGTAAACCGTGTATCCTTTATGCATTCCGTTAGTTCCCGCAAGTTTATTGAGGCATGTTCGAGGTGCGTGTAAGGTTTCGTGTCGTTTGGTTAAGTGGTTTATCGATTCACTACTCAAAACCCCCAAAACTAACTTTTTTCAAGCCTAAGTGACAAAATAGTCATTTTTTCGCTTTTTTTGTAAACCGTGTATCCGTTATGCATTCCGTTAGTTCCCGCAAGTTTATTTAGGCATGTTCGAGGTGCGTGTAAGGTTTCGTGTCGTTTGGTTAAGCGGTTTATCGATTCACTACTCAAAACCCCCAAAACTAACTTTTTTTCAAGCCTAAGTGACTAAATAGTCATTTTTTCGCATTTTTTGTAAACCGTGTATCCTTTATGCATTCCATTAGTTCCCGCAAGTTTATTGAGGCATGTTCGAGGTGCGTGTAAGGTTTCGTGTCGTTTGGTTAAGCGGTTTATCGATTCACTACTCAAAATCCCCAAAACTAACTTTTTTAAAGCCTAAGTGACAAAATAGTCATTTTTTCGCTTTTTTTGTAAACCGTGTATCCGTTATGCATTCCGTTAGTTCCCGCAAGTTTATTTAGGCATGTTCGAGGTGCGTGTAAGGTTTCGTGTCATTTGGTTAAGCGGTTTATCGATTCACTACTCAAAACCCCCAAAACTAACTTTTTTCAAGCCTAAGTGACAAAATAGTCATTTTTTCGCTTTTTTTGTAAACCGTGTATCCGTTATTAATTCCGTTAGTTCCCGCAAGTTTATTTAGGCATGTTCGAGGTGCGTGTAAGGTTTCGTGTCGTTTGGTTAAGTGGTTTATCGATTCACTACTCAAAACCCCCAAAACTAACTTTTTTCGAGCCTAAGTGACAAAATAGTCATTTTTTCGCTTTTTTTGTAAACCGTGTATCCGTTATTAATTCCGTTAGTTCCCGCAAGTTTATTTAGGCATGTTCGAGGTGCGTGTAAGGTTTCGTGTCGTTTGGTTAAGCGGTTTATCGATTCACTACTCAAAACCCCCAAAACTAACTTTTTTTCAAGCCTAAGTGACTAAATAGTCATTTTTTCGCATTTTTTGTAAACCGTGTATCCTTTATGCATTCCGTTAGTTCCCGCAAGTTTATTGAGGCATGTTCGAGGTGCGTGTAAGGTTTCGTGTCGTTTGGTTAAGCGGTTTATCGATTAACTACTCAAAACCCCCAAAACTAACTTTTTTCAAGCCTAAGTGACTAAATAGTCATTTTTTCGCATTTTTTGTAAACCGTGTATCCTTTATGCATTCCATTAGTTCCCGCAAGTTTATTGAGGCATGTTCGAGGTGCGTGTAAGGTTTCGTGTCATTTGGTTAAGTGGTTTATCGATTCACTACTCAAAACCCCCAAAACTAACTTTTTTCAAGCCTAAGTGACAAAATAGTCATTTTTTCGCTTTTTTTGTAAACCGTGTATCCGTTATTAATTCCGTTAGTTCCCGCAAGTTTATTTAGGCATATTCGAGGTGCGTGTAAGGTTTCGTGTCGTTTGGTTAAGTGGTTTATCGATTCACTACTCAAAACCCCCAAAACTAACTTTTTTCAAGCCTAAGTGACAAAATAGTCATTTTTTCGCTTTTTTTGTAAACCGTGTATCCGTTATTAATTCCGTTAGTTCCCGCAAGTTTATTTAGGCATGTTCGAGGTGCGTGTAAGGTTTCGTGTCGTTTGGTTAAGCGGTTTATCGATTCACTACTCAAAACCCCCAAAACTAACTTTTTTTCAAGCCTAAGTGACTAAATAGTCATTTTTTTGCATTTTTTGTAAACCGTGTATCCTTTATGCATTCCGTTAGTTCCCGCAAGTTTATTGAGGCATGTTCGAGGTGCGTGTAAGGTTTCGTGTCGTTTGGTTAAGCGGTTTATCGATTCACTACTCAAAACCCCCAAAACTAACTTTTTTCAAGCCTAAGTGACTAAATAGTCATTTTTTCGCATTTTTTGTCAACCGTGTATCCTTTATGCATTCCGTTAGTTCCCGCAAGTTTATTGAGGCATGTTCGAGGTGCGTGTAAGGTTTCGTGTCGTTTGGTTAAGTGGTTTATCGATTCACTACTCAAAACCCCCAAAACTAACTTTTTTCAAGCCTAAGTGACAAAATAGTCATTTTTTCGCTTTTTTTGTAAACCGTGTATCCTTTATGCATTCCGTTAGTTCCCGCAAGTTTATTGAGGCATGTTCGAGGTGCGTGTAAGGTTTCGTGTCGTTTGGTTAAGCGGTTTATCGATTTACTACTCAAAACCCCCAAAACTAACTTTTTTTCAAGCCTAAGTGACTAAATAGTCATTTTTTCGCATTTTTTGTAAACCGTGTATCCTTTATGCATTCCGTTAGTTCCCGCAAGTTTATTGAGGCATGTTCGAGGTGCGTGTAAGGTTTCGTGTCGTTTGGTTAAGCGGTTTATCGATTCACTACTCAAAACCCCCAAAACTAACTTTTTTCAAGCCTAAGTGACTAAATAGTCATTTTTTCGCATTTTTTGTAAACCGTGTATCCTTTATGCATTCCGTTAGTTCCCGCAAGTTTATTGAGGCATGTTCGAGGTGCGTGTAAGGTTTCGTGTCGTTTGGTTAAGCGGTTTATCGATTCACTACTCAAAACCCCCAAAACTAACTTTTTTTCAAACCTAAGTGACTAAATAGTCATTTTTTCGCATTTTTTGTAAACCGTGTATCCTTTATGCATTCCGTTAGTTCCCGCAAGTTTATTGAGGCATGTTCGAGGTGCGTGTAAGGTTTCGTGTCGTTTGGTTAAGCGGTTTATCGATTAACTACTCAAAACCCCCAAAACTAACTTTTTTCAAGCCTAAGTGACTAAATAGTCATTTTTTCGCATTTTTTGTAAACCGTGTATCCTTTATGCATTCCGTTAGTTCCCGCAAGTTTATTGAGGCATGTTCGAGGTGCGTGTAAGGTTTCGTGTCGTTTGGTTAAGTGGTTTATCGATTCACTACTCAAAACCCCCAAAACTAACTTTTTTCAAGCCTAAGTGACAAAATAGTCATTTTTTCGCTTTTTTTGTAAACCGTGTATCCGTTATGCATTCCGTTAGTTCCCGCAAGTTTATTTAGGCATGTTCGAGGTGCGTGTAAGGTTTCGTGTCGTTTGGTTAAGCGGTTTATCGATTCACTACTCAAAACCCCCAAAACTAACTTTTTTTCAAGCCTAAGTGACTAAATAGTCATTTTTTCGCATTTTTTGTAAACCGTGTATCCTTTATGCATTCCATTAGTTCCCGCAAGTTTATTGAGGCATGTTCGAGGTGCGTGTAAGGTTTCGTGTCGTTTGGTTAAGCGGTTTATCGATTCACTACTCAAAATCCCCAAAACTAACTTTTTTAAAGCCTAAGTGACAAAATAGTCATTTTTTCGCTTTTTTTGTAAACCGTGTATCCGTTATGCATTCCGTTAGTTCCCGCAAGTTTATTTAGGCATGTTCGAGGTGCGTGTAAGGTTTCGTGTCATTTGGTTAAGTGGTTTATCGATTCACTACTCAAAACCCCCAAAACTAACTTTTTTCAAGCCTAAGTGACAAAATAGTCATTTTTTCGCTTTTTTTGTAAACCGTGTATCCGTTATTAATTCTGTTAGTTCCCGCAAGTTTATTTAGGCATGTTCGAGGTGCGTGTAAGGTTTCGTGTCGTTTGGTTAAGTGGTTTATCGATTCACTACTCAAAACCCCCAAAACTAACTTTTTTCAAGCCTAAGTGACAAAATAGTCATTTTTTCGCTTTTTTTGTAAACCGTGTATCCGTTATTAATTCCGTTAGTTCCCGCAAGTTTATTTAGGCATGTTCGAGGTGCGTGTAAGGTTTCGTGTCGTTTGGTTAAGCGGTTTATCGATTCACTACTCAAAACCCCCAAAACTAACTTTTTTTCAAGCCTAAGTGACTAAATAGTCATTTTTTCGCATTTTTTGTAAACCGTGTATCCTTTATGCATTCCGTTAGTTCCCGCAAGTTTATTGAGGCATGTTCGAGGTGCGTGTAAGGTTTCGTGTCGTTTGGTTAAGCGGTTTATCGATTAACTACTCAAAACCCCCAAAACTAACTTTTTTCAAGCCTAAGTGACTAAATAGTCATTTTTTCGCATTTTTTGTAAACCGTGTATCCTTTATGCATTCCATTAGTTCCCGCAAGTTTATTGAGGCATGTTCGAGGTGCGTGTAAGGTTTCGTGTCATTTGGTTAAGTGGTTTATCGATTCACTACTCAAAACCCCCAAAACTAACTTTTTTCAAGCCTAAGTGACAAAATAGTCATTTTTTCGCTTTTTTAGTAAACCGTGTATCCGTTATTAATTCCGTTAGTTCCCGCAAGTTTATTTAGGCATATTCGAGGTGCGTGTAAGGTTTCGTGTCGTTTGGTTAAGTGGTTTATCGATTCACTACTCAAAACCCCCAAAACTAACTTTTTTCAAGCCTAAGTGACAAAATAGTCATTTTTTCGCTTTTTTTGTAAACCGTGTATCCGTTATTAATTCCGTTAGTTCCCGCAAGTTTATTTAGGCATGTTCGAGGTGCGTGTAAGGTTTCGTGTCGTTTGGTTAAGCGGTTTATCGATTCACTACTCAAAACCCCCAAAACTAACTTTTTTTCAAGCCTAAGTGACTAAATAGTCATTTTTTTGCATTTTTTGTAAACCGTGTATCCTTTATAAATTCCGTTAGTTCCCGCAAGTTTATTGAGGCATGTTCGAGGTGCGTGTAAGGTTTCGTGTCGTTTGGTTAAGCGGTTTATCGATTAACTACTCAAAACCCCCAAAACTAACTTTTTTCAAGCCTAAGTGACTAAATAGTCATTTTTTCGCATTTTTTGTCAACCGTTTATCCTTTATGCATTCCGTTAGTTCCCGCAAGTTTATTGAGGCATGTTCGAGGTGCGTGTAAGGTTTCGTGTCGTTTGGTTAAGTGGTTTATCGATTCACTACTCAAAACCCCCAAAACTAACTTTTTTCAAGCCTAAGTGACAAAATAGTCATTTTTTCGCTTTTTTTGTAAACCGTGTATCCTTTATGCATTCCGTTAGTTCCCGCAAGTTTATTGAGGCATGTTCGAGGTGCGTGTAAGGTTTCGTGTCGTTTGGTTAAGCGGTTTATCGATTTACTACTCAAAACCCCCAAAACTAACTTTTTTTCAAGCCTAAGTGACTAAATAGTCATTTTTTCGCATTTTTTGTAAACCGTGTATCCTTTATGCATTCCGTTAGTTCCCGCAAGTTTATTGAGGCATGTTCGAGGTGCGTGTAAGGTTTCGTGTCGTTTGGTTAAGCGGTTTATCGATTCACTACTCAAAACCCCCAAAACTAACTTTTTTCAAGCCTAAGTGACTAAATAGTCATTTTTTCGCATTTTTTGTAAACCGTGTATCCTTTATGCATTCCGTTAGTTCCCGCAAGTTTATTGAGGCATGTTCGAGGTGCGTGTAAGGTTTCGTGTCGTTTGGTTAAGCGGTTTATCGATTCACTACTCAAAACCCCCAAAACTAACTTTTTTTCAAGCCTAAGTGACTAAATAGTCATTTTTTCGCATTTTTTGTAAACCGTGTATCCTTTATGCATTCCGTTAGTTCCCGCAAGTTTATTGAGGCATGTTCGAGGTGCGTGTAAGGTTTCTTGTCGTTTGGTTAAGCGGTTTATCGATTCACTACTCAAAACCCCCAAAACTAACTTTTTTTCAAGCCTAAGTGACTAAATAGTCATTTTTTCGCATTTTTTGTAAACCGTGTATCCTTTATGCATTCCGTTAGTTCCCGCAAGTTTATTGAGGCATGTTCGAGGTGCGTGTAAGGTTTCGTGTCGTTTGGTTAAGCGGTTTATCGATTTACTACTCAAAACCCCCAAAACTAACTTTTTTTCAAGCCTAAGTGACTAAATAGTCATTTTTTCGCATTTTTTGTAAACCGTGTATCCTTTATGCATTCCGTTAGTTCCCGCAAGTTTATTGAGGCATGTTCGAGGTGCGTGTAAGGTTTCGTGTCGTTTGGTTAAGCGGTTTATCGATTTACTACTCAAAACCCCCAAAACTAACTTTTTTTCAAGCCTAAGTGACTAAATAGTCATTTTTTCGCATTTTTTGTAAACCGTGTATCCTTTATGCATTCCGTTAGTTCCCGCAAGTTTATTGAGGCATGTTCAAGGTGCGTGTAAGGTTTCGTGTCGTTTGGTTAAGCGGTTTATCGATTCACTACTCAAAACCCCCAAAACTAACTTTTTTAAAGCCTAAGTGACAAAATAGTCATTTTTTCGCTTTTTTTGTAAACCGTGTATCCGTTATGCATTCCGTTAGTTCCCGCAAGTTTATTTAGGTATGTTCGAGGTGCGTGTAAGGTTTCGTGTCATTTGGTTAAGTGGTTTATCGATTCACTACTCAAAACCCCCAAAACTAACTTTTTTCAAGCCTAAGTGACAAAATAGTCATTTTTTCGCTTTTTTTGTAAACCGTGTATCCGTTATTAATTCCGTTAGTTCCCGCAAGTTTATTTAGGCATGTTCGAGGTGCGTGTAAGGTTTCGTGTCGTTTGGTTAAGTGGTTTATCGATTCACTACTCAAAACCCCCAAAACTAACTTTTTTCAAGCCTAAGTGACAAAATAGTCATTTTTTCGCTTTTTTTGTAAACCGTGTATCCGTTATTAATTCCGTTAGTTCCCGCAAGTTTATTTAGGCATGTTCGAGGTGCGTGTAAGGTTTCGTGTCGTTTGGTTAAGCGGTTTATCGATTCACTACTCAAAACCCCCAAAACTAACTTTTTTTCAAACCTAAGTGACTAAATAGTCATTTTTTCGCATTTTTTGTAAACCGTGTATCCTTTATGCATTCCGTTAGTTCCCGCAAGTTTATTGAGGCATGTTCGAGGTGCGTGTAAGGTTTCGTGTCGTTTGGTTAAGCGGTTTATCGATTAACTACTCAAAACCCCCAAAACTAACTTTTTTTCAAGCCTAAGTGACTAAATAGTCATTTTTTCGCATTTTTTGTAAACCGTGTATCCTTTATGCATTCCGTTAGTTCCCGCAAGTTTATTGAGGCATGTTCGAGGTGCGTGTAAGGTTTCGTGTCGTTTGGTTAAGCGGTTTATCGATTTACTACTCAAAACCCCCAAAACAAACTTTTTTTCAAGCCTAAGTGACTAAATAGTCATTTTTTCGCTTTTTTTGTAAACCATGTATCCTTTATGCATTCCGTTAGTTCCCGCAAGTTTATTGAGGCATGTTCAAGGTGCGTGTAAGGTTTCGTGTCGTTTGGTTAAGCGGTTTATCGATTCACTACTCAAAACCCCCAAAACTAACTTTTTTAAAGCCTAAGTGACAAAATAGTCATTTTTTCGCTTTTTTTTGTAAACCGTGTATCCGTTATGCATTCCGTTAGTTCCCGCAAGTTTATTTAGGTATGTTCGAGGTGCGTGTAAGGTTTCGTGTCATTTGGTTAAGTGGTTTATCGATTCACTACTCAAAACCCCCAAAACTAACTTTTTTCAAGCCTAAGTGACAAAATAGTCATTTTTTCGCTTTTTTTGTAAACCGTGTATCCGTTATTAATTCCGTTAGTTCCCGCAAGTTTATTTAGGCATGTTCGAGGTGCGTGTAAGGTTTCGTGTCGTTTGGTTAAGTGGTTTATCGATTCACTACTCAAAACCCCCAAAACTAACTTTTTTCAAGCCTAAGTGACAAAATAGTCATTTTTTCGCTTTTTTGTAAACCGTGTATCCGTTATTAATTCCGTTAGTTCCCGCAAGTTTATTTAGGCATGTTCGAGGTGCGTGTAAGGTTTCGTGTCGTTTGGTTAAGCGGTTTATCGATTCACTACTCAAAACCCCCAAAACTAACTTTTTTTCAAACCTAAGTGACTAAATAGTCATTTTTTTGCATTTTTTGTAAACCGTGTATCCTTTATGCATTCCGTTAGTTCCCGCAAGTTTATTGAGGCATGTTCGAGGTGCGTGTAAGGTTTCGTGTCGTTTGGTTAAGCGGTTTATCGATTAACTACTCAAAACCCCCAAAACTAACTTTTTTCAAGCCTAAGTGACTAAATAGTCATTTTTTCGCATTTTTTGTAAACCGTGTATCCTTTATGCATTCCGTTAGTTCCCGCAAGTTTATTGAGGCATGTTCGAGGTGCGTGTAAGGTTTCGTGTCGTTTGGTTAAGTGGTTTATCGATTCACTACTCAAAACCCCCAAAACTAACTTTTTTCAAGCCTAAGTGACAAAATAGTCATTTTTTCGCTTTTTTTGTAAACCGTGTATCCGTTATGCATTCCGTTAGTTCCCGCAAGTTTATTTAGGCATGTTCGAGGTGCGTGTAAGGTTTCGTGTCGTTTGGTTAAGCGGTTTATCGATTCACTACTCAAAACCCCCAAAACTAACTTTTTTTCAAGCCTAAGTGACTAAATAGTCATTTTTTCGCATTTTTTGTAAACCGTGTATCCTTTATGCATTCCATTAGTTCCCGCAAGTTTATTGAGGCATGTTCGAGGTGCGTGTAAGGTTTCGTGTCGTTTGGTTAAGCGGTTTATCGATTCACTACTCAAAATCCCCAAAACTAACTTTTTTAAAGCCTAAGTGACAAAATAGTCATTTTTTCGCTTTTTTTGTAAACCGTGTATCCGTTATGCATTCCGTTAGTTCCCGCAAGTTTATTTAGGCATGTTCGAGGTGCGTGTAAGGTTTCGTGTCATTTGGTTAAGCGGTTTATCGATTCACTACTCAAAACCCCCAAAACTAACTTTTTTCAAGCCTAAGTGACAAAATAGTCATTTTTTCGCTTTTTTTGTAAACCGTGTATCCGTTATTAATTCCGTTAGTTCCCGCAAGTTTATTTAGGCATGTTCGAGGTGCGTGTAAGGTTTCGTGTCGTTTGGTTAAGTGGTTTATCGATTCACTACTCAAAACCCCCAAAACTAACTTTTTTCAAGCCTAAGTGACAAAATAGTCATTTTTTCGCTTTTTTTGTAAACCGTGTATCCGTTATTAATTCCGTTAGTTCCCGCAAGTTTATTTAGGCATGTTCGAGGTGCGTGTAAGGTTTCGTGTCGTTTGGTTAAGCGGTTTATCGATTCACTACTCAAAACCCCCAAAACTAACTTTTTTTCAAGCCTAAGTGACTAAATAGTCATTTTTTCGCATTTTTTGTAAACCGTGTATCCTTTATGCATTCCGTTAGTTCCCGCAAGTTTATTGAGGCATGTTCGAGGTGCGTGTAAGGTTTCGTGTCGTTTGGTTAAGCGGTTTATCGATTAACTACTCAAAACCCCCAAAACTAACTTTTTTCAAGCCTAAGTGACTAAATAGTCATTTTTTCGCATTTTTTGTAAACCGTGTATCCTTTATGCATTCCATTAGTTCCCGCAAGTTTATTGAGGCATGTTCGAGGTGCGTGTAAGGTTTCGTGTCATTTGGTTAAGTGGTTTATCGATTCACTACTCAAAACCCCCAAAACTAACTTTTTTCAAGCCTAAGTGACAAAATAGTCATTTTTTCGCTTTTTTTGTAAACCGTGTATCCGTTATTAATTCCGTTAGTTCCCGCAAGTTTATTTAGGCATATTCGAGGTGCGTGTAAGGTTTCGTGTCGTTTGGTTAAGTGGTTTATCGATTCACTACTCAAAACCCCCAAAACTAACTTTTTTCAAGCCTAAGTGACAAAATAGTCATTTTTTCGCTTTTTTTGTAAACCGTGTATCCGTTATTAATTCCGTTAGTTCCCGCAAGTTTATTTAGGCATGTTCGAGGTGCGTGTAAGGTTTCGTGTCGTTTGGTTAAGCGGTTTATCGATTCACTACTCAAAACCCCCAAAACTAACTTTTTTTCAAGCCTAAGTGACTAAATAGTCATTTTTTTGCATTTTTTGTAAACCGTGTATCCTTTATGCATTCCGTTAGTTCCCGCAAGTTTATTGAGGCATGTTCGAGGTGCGTGTAAGGTTTCGTGTCGTTTGGTTAAGCGGTTTATCGATTCACTACTCAAAACCCCCAAAACTAACTTTTTTCAAGCCTAAGTGACTAAATAGTCATTTTTTCGCATTTTTTGTCAACCGTGTATCCTTTATGCATTCCGTTAGTTCCCGCAAGTTTATTGAGGCATGTTCGAGGTGCGTGTAAGGTTTCGTGTCGTTTGGTTAAGTGGTTTATCGATTCACTACTCAAAACCCCCAAAACTAACTTTTTTCAAGCCTAAGTGACAAAATAGTCATTTTTTCGCTTTTTTTGTAAACCGTGTATCCTTTATGCATTCCGTTAGTTCCCGCAAGTTTATTGAGGCATGTTCGAGGTGCGTGTAAGGTTTCGTGTCGTTTGGTTAAGCGGTTTATCGATTTACTACTCAAAACCCCCAAAACTAACTTTTTTTCAAGCCTAAGTGACTAAATAGTCATTTTTTCGCATTTTTTGTAAACCGTGTATCCTTTATGCATTCCGTTAGTTCCCGCAAGTTTATTGAGGCATGTTCGAGGTGCGTGTAAGGTTTCGTGTCGTTTGGTTAAGCGGTTTATCGATTCACTACTCAAAACCCCCAAAACTAACTTTTTTCAAGCCTAAGTGACTAAATAGTCATTTTTTCGCATTTTTTGTAAACCGTGTATCCTTTATGCATTCCGTTAGTTCCCGCAAGTTTATTGAGGCATGTTCGAGGTGCGTGTAAGGTTTCGTGTCGTTTGGTTAAGCGGTTTATCGATTCACTACTCAAAACCCCCAAAACTAACTTTTTTTCAAGCCTAAGTGACTAAATAGTCATTTTTTCGCATTTTTTGTAAACCGTGTATCCTTTATGCATTCCGTTAGTTCCCGCAAGTTTATTGAGGCATGTTCGAGGTGCGTGTAAGGTTTCTTGTCGTTTGGTTAAGCGGTTTATCGATTCACTACTCAAAACCCCCAAAACTAACTTTTTTTCAAGCCTAAGTGACTAAATAGTCATTTTTTCGCATTTTTTGTAAACCGTGTATCCTTTATGCATTCCGTTAGTTCCCGCAAGTTTATTTAGGCATGTTCGAGGTGCGTGTAAGGTTTCGTGTCATTTGGTTAAGTGGTTTATCGATTCACTACTCAAAACCCCCAAAACTAACTTTTTTCAAGCCTAAGTGACAAAATAGTCATTTTTTCGCTTTTTTGTAAACCGTGTATCCGTTATTAATTCCGTTAGTTCCCGCAAGTTTATTGAGGCATGTTCGAGGTGCGTGTAAGGTTTCGTGTCGTTTGGTTAAGCGGTTTATCGATTTACTACTCAAAACCCCCAAAACTAACTTTTTTTCAAGCCTAAGTGACTAAATAGTCATTTTTTCGCATTTTTTGTAAACCGTGGTATCCTTTATGCATTCCGTTAGTTCCCGCAAGTTTATTGAGGCATGTTCAAGGTGCGTGTAAGGTTTCGTGTCGTTTGGTTAAGCGGTTTATCGATTCACTACTCAAAACCCCCAAAACTAACTTTTTTAAAGCCTAAGTGACAAAATAGTCATTTTTTCGCTTTTTTTGTAAACCGTGTATCCGTTATGCATTCCGTTAGTTCCTGCAAGTTTATTTAGGTATGTTCGAGGTGCGTGTAAGGTTTCGTGTCATTTGGTTAAGTGGTTTATCGCTTCACTACTCAAAACCCCCAAAACTAACTTTTTTCAAGCCTAAGTGACAAAATAGTCATTTTTTCGCTTTTTTTGTAAACCGTGTATCCGTTATTAATTCCGTTAGTTCCCGCAAGTTTATTTAGGCATGTTCGAGGTGCGTGTAAGGTTTCGTGTCGTTTGGTTAAGCGGTTTATCGATTCACTACTCAAAACCCCCAAAACTAACTTTTTTTCAAGCCTAAGTGACTAAATAGTCATTTTTTCGCATTTTTTGTAAACCGTGTATCCTTTATGCATTCCGTTAGTTCCCGCAAGTTTATTGAGGCATGTTCGAGGTGCGTGTAAGGTTTCGTGTCGTTTGGTTAAGCGGTTTATCGATTAACTACTCAAAACCCCCAAAACTAACTTTTTTCAAGCCTAAGTGACTAAATAGTCATTTTTTCGCATTTTTTGTAAACCGTGTATCCTTTATGCATTCCATTAGTTCCCGCAAGTTTATTGAGGCATGTTCGAGGTGCGTGTAAGGTTTCGTGTCGTTTGGTTAAGCGGTTTATCGATTCACTACTCAAAACCCCCAAAACTAACTTTTTTCAAGCCTAAGTGACTAAATAGTCATTTTTTCGCATTTTTTGTAAACCGTGTATCCTTTATGCATTCCGTTAGTTCCCGCAAGTTTATTGAGGCATGTTCGAGGTGCGTGTAAGGTTTCGTGTCGTTTGGTTAAGCGGTTTATCGATTCACTACTCAAAACCCCCAAAACTAACTTTTTTTCAAGCCTAAGTGACTAAATAGTCATTTTTTCGCATTTTTTGTAAACCGTGTATCCTTTATGCATTCCGTTAGTTCCCGCAAGTTTATTGAGGCATGTTCGAGGTGCGTGTAAGGTTTCTTGTCGTTTGGTTAAGCGGTTTATCGATTCACTACTCAAAACCCCCAAAACTAACTTTTTTTCAAGCCTAAGTGACTAAATAGTCATTTTTTCGCATTTTTTGTAAACCGTGTATCCTTTATGCATTCCGTTAGTTCCCGCAAGTTTATTTAGGCATGTTCGAGGTGCGTGTAAGGTTTCGTGTCATTTGGTTAAGTGGGTTTATCGATTCACTACTCAAAACCCCCAAAACTAACTTTTTTCAAGCCTAAGTGACAAAATAGTCATTTTTTCGCTTTTTTTGTAAACCGTGTATCCGTTATTAATTCCGTTAGTTCCCGCAAGTTTATTGAGGCATGTTCGAGGTGCGTGTAAGGTTTCGTGTCGTTTGGTTAAGCGGTTTATCGATTTACTACTCAAAACCCCCAAAACTAACTTTTTTTTCAAGCCTAAGTGACTAAATAGTCATTTTTTCGCATTTTTTGTAAACCGTGTATCCTTTATGCATTCCGTTAGTTCCCGCAAGTTTATTGAGGCATGTTCAAGGTGCGTGTAAGGTTTCGTGTCGTTTGGTTAAGCGGTTTATCGATTCACTACTCAAAACCCCCAAAACTAACTTTTTTAAAGCCTAAGTGACAAAATAGTCATTTTTTCGCTTTTTTTTGTAAACCGTTATCCGTTATGCATTCCGTTAGTTCCCGCAAGTTTATTTAGGTATGTTCGAGGTGCGTGTAAGGTTTCGTGTCATTTGGTTAAGTGGTTTATCGCTTCACTACTCAAAACCCCCAAAACTAACTTTTTTCAAGCCTAAGTGACAAAATAGTCATTTTTTTCGCTTTTTTTGTAAACCGTGTATCCGTTATTAATTCCGTTAGTTCCCGCAAGTTTATTTAGGCATGTTCGAGGTGCGTGTAAGGTTTCGTGTCGTTTGGTTAAGCGGTTTATCGATTCACTACTCAAAAACCCCCAAAACTAACTTTTTTTCAAGCCTAAGTGACTAAATAGTCATTTTTTCGCATTTTTTGTAAACCGTGTATCCTTTATGCATTCCGTTAGTTCCCGCAAGTTTATTGAGGCATGTTCGAGGTGCGTGTAAGGTTTCGTGTCGTTTGGTTAAGCGGTTTATCGATTAACTACTCAAAACCCCCAAAACTAACTTTTTTCAAGCCTAAGTGACTAAATAGTCATTTTTTTCGCATTTTTTGTAAACCGTGTATCCTTTATGCATTCCATTAGTTCCCGCAAGTTTATTGAGGCATGTTCGAGGTGCGTGTAAGGTTTCGTGTCATTTGGTTAAGTGGTTTATCGATTCACTACTCAAAACCCCCAAAACTAACTTTTTTCAAGCCTAAGTGACAAAATAGTCATTTTTTTCGCTTTTTTTTGTAAACCGTGTATCCGTTATTAATTCCGTTAGTTCCCGCAAGTTTATTTAGGCATATTCGAGGTGCGTGTAAGGTTTCGTGTCGTTTGGTTAAGCGGTTTATCGATTTACTACTCAAAACCCCCAAAACAAACTTTTTTTCAAGCCTAAGTGACTAAATAGTCATTTTTTTCGCATTTTTTGTAAACCGTGTATCCTTTATGCATTCCGTTAGTTCCCGCAAGTTTATTGAGGCATGTTCGAGGTGCGTGTAAGGTTTCGTGTCGTTTGGTTAAGCGGTTTATCGATTTACTACTCAAAACCCCCAAAACTAACTTTTTTTCAAGCCTAAGTGACTAAATAGTCATTTTTTCGCATTTTTTGTAAACCGTGTATCCTTTATGCATTCCGTTAGTTCCCGCAAGTTTATTGAGGCATGTTCGAGGTGCGTGTAAGGTTTCGTGTCGTTTGGTTAAGCGGTTTATCGATTTACTACTCAAAACCCCCAAAACAAACTTTTTTTTCAAGCCTAAGTGACTAAATAGTCATTTTTTCGCTTTTTTTGTAAACCATGTATCCTTTATGCATTCCGTTAGTTCCCGCAAGTTTATTGAGGCATGTTCAAGGTGCGTGTAAGGTTTCGTGTCGTTTGGTTAAGCGGTTTATCGATTCACTACTCAAAACCCCCAAAACTAACTTTTTTAAAGCCTAAGTGACAAAATAGTCATTTTTTTTTCGCTTTTTTTGTAAACCGTGTATCCGTTATGCATTCCGTTAGTTCCCGCAAGTTTATTTAGGTATGTTCGAGGTGCGTGTAAGGTTTCGTGTCATTTGTTTAAGTGGTTTATCGATTCACTACTCAAAACCCCCAAAACTAACTTTTTTCAAGCCTAAGTGACAAAATAGTCATTTTTTTCGCTTTTTTTGTAAACCGTGTATCCGTTATTAATTCCGTTAGTTCCCGCAAGTTTATTTAGGCATGTTCGAGGTGCGTGTAAGGTTTCGTGTCGTTTGGTTAAGTGGTTTATCGATTCACTACTCAAAACCCCCAAAACTAACTTTTTTCAAGCCTAAGTGTCAAAATAGTCATTTTTTCGCTTTTTTTGTAAACCGTGTATCCGTTATTAATTCCGTTAGTTCCCGCAAGTTTATTTAGGCATGTTCGAGGTGCGTGTAAGGTTTCGTGTCGTTTGGTTAAGCGGTTTATCGATTCACTACTCAAAACCCCCAAAACTAACTTTTTTTCAAACCTAAGTGACTAAATAGTCATTTTTTCGCATTTTTTGTAAACCGTGTATCCTTTATGCATTCCGTTAGTTCCCGCAAGTTTATTGAGGCATGTTCGAGGTGCGTGTAAGGTTTCGTGTCGTTTGGTTAAGCGGTTTATCGATTAACTACTCAAAACCCCCAAAACTAACTTTTTTCAAGCCTAAGTGACTAAATAGTCATTTTTTCGCATTTTTTGTAAACCGTGTATCCTTTATGCATTCCGTTAGTTCCCGCAAGTTTATTGAGGCATGTTCGAGGTGCGTGTAAGGTTTCGTGTCGTTTGGTTAAGTGGTTTATCGATTCACTACTCAAAACCCCCAAAACTAACTTTTTTCAAGCCTAAGTGACAAAATAGTCATTTTTTCGCTTTTTTTGTAAACCGTGTATCCGTTATGCATTCCGTTAGTTCCCGCAAGTTTATTTAGGCATGTTCGAGGTGCGTGTAAGGTTTCGTGTCGTTTGGTTAAGCGGTTTATCGATTCACTACTCAAAACCCCCAAAACTAACTTTTTTTTCAAGCCTAAGTGACTAAATAGTCATTTTTTTGCATTTTTTGTAAACCGTGTATCCTTTATGCATTCCATTAGTTCCCGCAAGTTTATTGAGGCATGTTCGAGGTGCGTGTAAGGTTTCGTGTCGTTTGGTTAAGCGGTTTATCGATTCACTACTCAAAATCCCCAAAACTAACTTTTTTAAAGCCTAAGTGACAAAATAGTCATTTTTTCGCTTTTTTTTGTAAACCGTGTATCCGTTATGCATTCCGTTAGTTCCCGCAAGTTTATTTAGGCATGTTCGAGGTGCGTGTAAGGTTTCGTGTCATTTGGTTAAGTGGTTTATCGATTCACTACTCAAAACCCCCAAAACTAACTTTTTTCAAGCCTAAGTGACAAAATAGTCATTTTTTTCGCTTTTTTTGTAAACCGTGTATCCGTTATTAATTCCGTTAGTTCCCGCAAGTTTATTTAGGCATGTTCGAGGTGCGTGTAAGGTTTCGTGTCGTTTGGTTAAGTGGTTTATCGATTCACTACTCAAAACCCCCAAAACTAACTTTTTTCAAGCCTAAGTGACAAAATAGTCATTTTTTTCGCTTTTTTTGTAAACCGTGTATCCGTTATTAATTCCGTTAGTTCCCGCAAGTTTATTTAGGCATGTTCGAGGTGCGTGTAAGGTTTCGTGTCGTTTGGTTAAGCGGTTTATCGATTCACTACTCAAAACCCCCAAAACTAACTTTTTTTCAAGCCTAAGTGACTTAATAGTCATTTTTTCGCATTTTTTGTAAACCGTGTATCCTTTATGCATTCCGTTAGTTCCCGCAAGTTTATTGAGGCATGTTCGAGGTGCGTGTAAGGTTTCGTGTCGTTTGGTTAAGCGGTTTATCGATTAACTACTCAAAACCCCCAAAACTAACTTTTTTCAAGCCTAAGTGACTAAATAGTCATTTTTTCGCATTTTTTGTAAACCGTGTATCCTTTATGCATTCCATTAGTTCCCGCAAGTTTATTGAGGCATGTTCGAGGTGCGTGTAAGGTTTCGTGTCATTTGGTTAAGTGGTTTATCGATTCACTACTCAAAACCCCCAAAACTAACTTTTTTCAAGCCTAAGTGACAAAATAGTCATTTTTTTCGCTTTTTTTGTAAACCGTGTATCCGTTATTAATTCCGTTAGTTCCCGCAAGTTTATTTAGGCATATTCGAGGTGCGTGTAAGGTTTCGTGTCGTTTGGTTAAGTGGTTTATCGATTCACTACTCAAAACCCCCAAAACTAACTTTTTTCAAGCCTAAGTGACAAAATAGTCATTTTTTCGCTTTTTTTGTAAACCGTGTATCCGTTATTAATTCCGTTAGTTCCCGCAAGTTTATTTAGGCATGTTCGAGGTGCGTGTAAGGTTTCGTGTCGTTTGGTTAAGCGGTTTATCGATTCACTACTCAAAACCCCCAAAACTAACTTTTTTTCAAGCCTAAGTGACTAAATAGTCATTTTTTTTGCATTTTTTGTAAACCGTGTATCCTTTATGCATTCCGTTAGTTCCCGCAAGTTTATTGAGGCATGTTCGAGGTGCGTGTAAGGTTTCGTGTCGTTTGGTTAAGCGGTTTATCGATTAACTACTCAAAACCCCCAAAACTAACTTTTTTCAAGCCTAAGTGACTAAATAGTCATTTTTTCGCATTTTTTGTCAACCGTGTATCCTTTATGCATTCCGTTAGTTCCCGCAAGTTTATTGAGGCATGTTCGAGGTGCGTGTAAGGTTTCGTGTCGTTTGGTTAAGTGGTTTATCGATTCACTACTCAAAACCCCCAAAACTAACTTTTTTCAAGCCTAAGTGACAAAATAGTCATTTTTTTCGCTTTTTTTGTAAACCGTGTATCCTTTATGCATTCCGTTAGTTCCCGCAAGTTTATTGAGGCATGTTCGAGGTGCGTGTAAGGTTTCGTGTCGTTTGGTTAAGCGGTTTATCGATTTACTACTCAAAACCCCCAAACAAGCCTAAGTGACTAAATAGTCATTTTTTCGCATTTTTTGTAAACCGTGTATCCTTTATGCATTCCGTTAGTTCCCGCAAGTTTATTGAGGCATGTTCGAGGTGCGTGTAAGGTTTCGTGTCGTTTGGTTAAGCGGTTTATCGATTCACTACTCAAAACCCCCAAAACTAACTTTTTTCAAGCCTAAGTGACTAAATAGTCATTTTTTCGCATTTTTTGTAAACCGTGTATCCTTTATGCATTCCGTTAGTTCCCGCAAGTTTATTGAGGCATGTTCGAGGTGCGTGTAAGGTTTCGTGTCGTTTGGTTAAGCGGTTTATCGATTCACTACTCAAAACCCCCAAAACTAACTTTTTTTCAAGCCTAAGTGACTAAATAGTCATTTTTTTCGCATTTTTTGTAAACCGTGTATCCTTTATGCATTCCGTTAGTTCCCGCAAGTTTATTGAGGCATGTTCGAGGTGCGTGTAAGGTTTCGTGTCGTTTGGTTAAGCGGTTTATCGATTTACTACTCAAAACCCCCAAAACTAACTTTTTTTCAAGCCTAAGTGACTAAATAGTCATTTTTTCGCATTTTTTGTAAACCGTGTATCCTTTATGCATTCCGTTAGTTCCCGCAAGTTTATTGAGGCATGTTCGAGGTGCGTGTAAGGTTTCGTGTCGTTTGGTTAAGCGGTTTATCGATTTACTACTCAAAACCCCCAAAACTAACTTTTTTTCAAGCCTAAGTGACTAAATAGTCATTTTTTCGCATTTTTTGTAAACCGTGTATCCTTTATGCATTCCGTTAGTTCCCGCAAGTTTATTGAGGCATGTTCGAGGTGCGTGTAAGGTTTCGTGTCGTTTGGTTAAGTGGTTTATCGATTCACTACTCAAAACCCCCAAAACTAACTTTTTTCAAGCCTAAGTGACTAAATAGTCATTTTTTCGCATTTTTTGTAAACCGTGTATCCTTTATGCATTCTGTTAGTTCCCGCAAGTTTATTGAGGCATGTTCGAGGTGCGTGTAAGGTTTCGTGTCGTTTGGTTAAGCGGTTTATCGATTCACTACTCAAAACCCCCAAAACTAACTTTTTTTCAAGCCTAAGTGACTAAATAGTCATTTTTTCGCATTTTTTGTAAACCGTGTATCCTTTATGCATTCCGTTAGTTCCCGCAAGTTTATTGAGGCATGTTCGAGGTGCGTGTAAGGTTTCGTGTCGTTTGGTTAAGCGGTTTATCGATTCACTACTCAAAACCCCCAAAACTAACTTTTTTCAAGCCTAAGTGACTAAATAGTCATTTTTTGCATTTTTTGTAAACCGTGTATCCTTTATGCATTCCGTTAGTTCCCGCAAGTTTATTGAGGCATGTTCCAGGTGGGTGTAAGGTTTCGTGTCGTTTGGTTAAGTGGTTTATCGATTCACTACTCAAAACCCCCAAAACTAACTTTTTTCAAGCCTAAGTGACTAAATAGTCATTTTTTTCGCATTTTTTGTAAACCGTGTATCCTTTATGCATTCCGTTAGTTCCCGCAAGTTTATTGAGGCATGTTCGAGGTGCGTGTAAGGTTTCTTGTCGTTTGGTTAAGCGGTTTATCGATTCACTACTCAAAACCCCCAAAACTAACTTTTTTTCAAGCCTAAGTGACTAAATAGTCATTTTTTCGCATTTTTTTGTAAACCGTGTATCCTTTATGCATTCCGTTAGTTCCCGCAAGTTTATTGAGGCATGTTCGAGGTGCGTGTAAGGTTTCGTGTCGTTTGGTTAAGCGGTTTATCGATTTACTACTCAAAACCCCCAAAACTAACTTTTTTTCAAGCCTAAGTGACGAAATAGTCATTTTTTCGCATTTTTTGTAAACCGTGTATCCTTTATGCATTCCGTTAGTTCCCGCAAGTTTATTGAGGCATGTTCGAGGTGCGTGTAAGGTTTCGTGTCGTTTGGTTAAGCGGTTTATCGATTCACTACTCAAAACCCCCAAAACTAACTTTTTTCAAGCCTAAGTGACTAAATAGTCATTTTTTCGCATTTTTTGTAAACCGTGTATCCTTTATGCATTCCGTTAGTTCCCGCAAGTTTATTGAGGCATGTTCGAGGTGCGTGTAAGGTTTCGTGTCGTTTGGTTAAGTGGTTTATCGATTCACTACTCAAAACCCCCAAAACTAACTTTTTTCAAGCCTAAGTGACAAAATAGTCATTTTTTCGCATTTTTTGTAAACCGTGTATCCTTTATGCATTCCGTTAGTTCCCGCAAGTTTATTGAGGCATGTTCGAGGTGCGTGTAAGGTTTCGTGTCGTTTGGTTAAGCGGTTTATCGATTCACTACTCAAAACCCCCAAAACTAACTTTTTTTCAAGCCTAAGTGACTAAATAGTCATTTTTTCGCATTTTTTGTAAACCGTGTATCCTTTATGCATTCCGTTAGTTCCCGCAAGTTTAATGAGGCATGTTCGAGGTGCGTGTAAGGTTTCGTGTCGTTTGGTTAAGCGGTTTATCGATTCACTACTCAAAACCCCCAAAACTAACTTTTTTCAAGCCTAAGTGACTAAATAGTCATTTTTCGCATTTTTTGTAAACCGTGTATCCTTTATGCATTCCGTTAGTTCCCGCAAGTTTATTGAGGCATGTTCGAGGTGCGTGTAAGGTTTCGTGTCGTTTGGTTAAGTGGTTTATCGATTCACTACTCAAAACCCCCAAAACTAACTTTTTTCAAGCCTAAGTGACTAAATAGTCATTTTTTCGCATTTTTTGTAAACCGTGTATCCTTTATGCATTCCGTTAGTTCCCGCAAGTTTATTGAGGCATGTTCGAGGTGCGTGTAAGGTTTCTTGTCGTTTGGTTAAGCGGTTTATCGATTCACTGCTCAAAACCCCCAAAACTAACTTTTTTTCAAGCCTAAGTGACTAAATAGTCATTTTTTCGCATTTTTTGTAAACCGTGTATCCTTTATGCATTCCGTTAGTTCCCGCAAGTTTATTGAGGCATGTTCGAGGTGCGTGTAAGGTTTCGTGTCGTTTGGTTAAGCGGTTTATCGATTTACTACTCAAAACCCCCAAAACTAACTTTTTTTCAAGCCTAAGTGACGAAATAGTCATTTTTTCGCATTTTTTGTAAACCGTGTATCCTTTATGCATTCCGTTAGTTCCCGCAAGTTTATTGAGGCATGTTCGAGGTGCGTGTAAGGTTTCGTGTCGTTTGGTTAAGCGGTTTATCGATTCACTACTCAAAACCCCCAAAACTAACTTTTTTCAAGCCTAAGTGACTAAATAGTCATTTTTTCGCATTTTTTGTAAACCGTGTATCCTTTATGCATTCCGTTAGTTCCCGCAAGTTTATTGAGGCATGTTCGAGGTGCGTGTAAGGTTTCGTGTCGTTTGGTTAAGTGGTTTATCGATTCACTACTCAAAACCCCCAAAACTAACTTTTTTCAAGCCTAAGTGACAAAATAGTCATTTTTTCGCATTTTTTGTAAACCGTGTATCCTTTATGCATTCCGTTAGTTCCCGCAAGTTTATTGAGGCATGTTCGAGGTGCGTGTAAGGTTTCGTGTCGTTTGGTTAAGCGGTTTATCGATTCACTACTCAAAACCCCCAAAACTAACTTTTTTTCAAGCCTAAGTGACTAAATAGTCATTTTTTCGCATTTTTTGTAAACCGTGTATCCTTTATGCATTCCGTTAGTTCCCGCAAGTTTAATGAGGCATGTTCGAGGGTGCGTGTAAGGTTTCGTGTCGTTTGGTTAAGCGGTTTATCGATTCACTACTCAAAACCCCCAAAACTAACTTTTTTCAAGCCTAAGTGACTAAATAGTCATTTTTCGCATTTTTTGTAAACCGTGTATCCTTTATGCATTCCGTTAGTTCCCGCAAGTTTATTGAGGCATGTTCGAGGTGCGTGTAAGGTTTCGTGTCGTTTGGTTAAGTGGTTTATCGATTCACTACTCAAAACCCCCAAAACTAACTTTTTTCAAGCCTAAGTGACTAAATAGTCATTTTTTCGCATTTTTTGTAAACCGTGTATCCTTTATGCATTCCGTTAGTTCCCGCAAGTTTATTGAGGCATGTTCGAGGTGCGTGTAAGGTTTCTTGTCGTTTGGTTAAGCGGTTTATCGATTCACTGCTCAAAACCCCCAAAACTAACTTTTTTTCAAGCCTAAGTGACTAAATAGTCATTTTTTCGCATTTTTTGTAAACCGTGTATCCTTTATGCATTCCGTTAGTTCCCGCAAGTTTATTGAGGCATGTTCGAGGTGCGTGTAAGGTTTCGTGTCGTTTGGTTAAGCGGTTTATCGATTTACTACTCAAAACCCCCAAAACTAACTTTTTTTCAAGCCTAAGTGACTAAATAGTCATTTTTTCGCATTTTTTTGTAAACCGTGTATCCTTTATGCATTCCGTTAGTTCCCGCAAGTTTATTGAGGCATGTTCGAGGTGCGTGTAAGGTTTCGTGTCGTTTGGTTAAGCGGTTTATCGATTCACTACTCAAAACCCCCAAAACTAACTTTTTTCAAGCCTAAGTGACTAAATAGTCATTTTTTTCGCATTTTTTGTAAACCGTGTATCCTTTATGCATTCCGTTAGTTCCCGCAAGTTTATTGAGGCATGTTCGAGGTGCGTGTAAGGTTTCGTGTCGTTTGGTTAAGTGGTTTATCGATTCACTACTCAAAACCCCCAAAACTAACTTTTTTCAAGCCTAAGTGACAAAATAGTCATTTTTTCGCATTTATTGTAAACCGTGTATCCTTTATGGATTCCGTTAGTTCCCGCAAGTTTATTGAGGCATGTTCGAGGTGCGTGTAAGGTTTCGTGTCATTTGGTTAAGCGGTTTATCGATTCACTACTCAAAACCCCCAAAACTAACTTTTTTTCAAGCCTAAGTGACTAAATAGTCATTTTTTCGCATTTTTTGTAAACCGTGTATCCTTTATGCATTCCGTTAGTTCCCGCAAGTTTATTGAGGCATGTTCGAGGGTGCGTGTAAGGTTTCGTGTCGTTTGGTTAAGCGGTTTATCGATTCACTACTCAAAACCCCCAAAACTAACTTTTTTCAAGCCTAAGTGACTAAATAGTCATTTTTTCGCATTTTTTGTAAACCGTGTATCCTTTATGCATTCCGTTAGTTCCCGCAAGTTTATTGAGGCATGTTCGAGGTGCGTGTAAGGTTTCGTGTCGTTTGGTTAAGTGGTTTATCGATTCACTACTCAAAACCCCCAAAACTAACTTTTTTCAAGCCTAAGTGACTAAATAGTCATTTTTTCGCATTTTTTGTAAACCGTGTATCCTTTATGCATTCCGTTAGTTCCCGCAAGTTTATTGAGGCATGTTCGAGGTGCGTGTAAGGTTTCGTGTCGTTTGGTTAAGCGGTTTATCGATTCACTACTCAAAACCCCCAAAACTAACTTTTTTTCAAGCCTAAGTGACTAAATAGTCATTTTTTCGCATTTTTTGTAAACCGTGTATCCTTTATGCATTCCGTTAGTTCCCGCAAGTTTATTGAGGCATGTTCGAGGTGCGTGTAAGGTTTCGTGTCGTTTGGTTAAGCGGTTTATCGATTCACTACTCAAAACCCCCAAAACTAACTTTTTTCAAGCCTAAGTGACTAAATAGTCATTTTTTCGCATTTTTTGTAAACCGTGTATCCTTTATGCATTCCGTTAGTTCCCGCAAGTTTATTGAGGCATGTTCGAGGTGCGTGTAAGGTTTCGTGTCGTTTGGTTAAGTGGTTTATCGATTCACTACTCAAAACCCCCAAAACTAACTTTTTTCAAGCCTAAGTGACTAAATAGTCATTTTTTCGCATTTTTTGTAAACCGTGTATCCTTTATGCATTCCGTTAGTTCCCGCAAGTTTATTGAGGCATGTTCGAGGTGCGTGTAAGGTTTCGTGTCGTTTGGTTAAGCGGTTTATCGATTCACTACTCAAAACCCCCAAAACTAACTTTTTTTCAAGCCTAAGTGACTAAATAGTCATTTTTTCGCATTTTTTGTAAACCGTGTATCCTTTATGCATTCCGTTAGTTCCCGCAAGTTTATTGAGGCATGTTCGAGGTGCGTGTAAGGTTTCGTGTCGTTTGGTTAAGCGGTTTATCGATTCACTACTCAAAACCCCCAAAACTAACTTTTTTCAAGCCTAAGTGACTAAATAGTCATTTTTTCGCATTTTTTGTAAACCGTGTATCCTTTATGCATTCCGTTAGTTCCCGCAAGTTTATTGAGGCATGTTCGAGGTGCGTGTAAGGTTTCGTGTCGTTTGGTTAAGCGGTTTATCGATTTACTACTCAAAACCCCCAAAACTAACTTTTTTTCAAGCCTAAGTGACTAAATAGTCATTTTTTCGCATGTTTTGTAAACCGTGTATCCTTTATGCATTCCGTTAGTTCCCGCAAGTTTATTGAGGCATGTTCGAGGTGCGTGTAAGGTTTCGTGTCGTTTGGTTAAGCGGTTTATCGATTCACTACTCAAAACCCCCAAAACTAACCTTTTTCAAGCCTAAGTGACTAAATAGTCATTTCTTCGCATTTTTTGTAAACCGTGTATCCTTTATGCATTCCGTTAGTTCCCGCAAGTTTATTGAGGCATGTTCGAGGTGCGTGTAAGGTTTCGTGTCGTTTGGTTAAGTGGTTTATCGATTCACTACTCAAAACCCCCAAAACTAACTTTTTTCAAGCCTAAGTGACAAAATAGTCATTTTTTCGCATTTATTGTAAACCGTGTATCCTTTATGCATTCCGTTAGTTCCCGCAAGTTTATTGAGGCATGTTCGAGGTGCGTGTAAGGTTTCGTGTCATTTGGTTAAGCGGTTTATCGATTCACTACTCAAAACCCCCAAAACTAACTTTTTTTCAAGCCTAAGTGACTAAATAGTCATTTTTTCGCATTTTTTGTAAACCGTGTATCCTTTATGCATTCCGTTAGTTCCCGCAAGTTTATTGAGGCATGTTCGAGGTGCGTGTAAGGTTTTGTGTCGTTTGGTTAAGCGGTTTATCGATTCACTACTCAAAACCCCCAAAACTAACTTTTTTCAAGCCTAAGTGACTAAATAGTCATTTTTTCGCATTTTTTGTAAACCGTGTATCCTTTATGCATTCCGTTAGTTCCCGCAAGTTTATTGAGGCATGTTCGAGGTGCGTGTAAGGTTTCGTGTCGTTTGGTTAAGTGGTTTATCGATTCACTACTCAAAACCCCCAAAACTAACTTTTTTCAAGCCTAAGTGACTAAATAGTCATTTTTTTCGCATTTTTTGTAAACCGTGTATCCTTTATGCATTCCGTTAGTTCCCGCAAGTTTATTGAGGCATGTTCGAGGTGCGTGTAAGGTTTCGTGTCGTTTGGTTAAGCGGTTTATCGATTCACTACTCAAAACCCCCAAAACTAACTTTTTTTCAAGCCTAAGTGACTAAATAGTCATTTTTTTCGCATTTTTTGTAAACCGTGTATCCTTTATGCATTCCGTTAGTTCCCGCAAGTTTATTGAGGCATGTTCGAGGTGCGTGTAAGGTTTCGTGTCGTTTGGTTAAGCGGTTTATCGATTCACTACTCAAAACCCCCAAAACTAACTTTTTTCAAGCCTAAGTGACTAAATAGTCATTTTTTCGCATTTTTTGTAAACCGTGTATCCTTTATGCATTCCGTTAGTTCCCGCAAGTTTATTGAGGCATGTTCGAGGTGCGTGTAAGGTTTCGTGTCGTTTGGTTAAGTGGTTTATCGATTCACTACTCAAAACCCCCAAAACTAACTTTTTTTCAAGCCTAAGTGACTAAATAGTCATTTTTTTGCATTTTTTGTAAACCGTGTATCCTTTATGCATTACGTTAGTTCCCGCAAGTTTATTGAGGCATGTTCGAGGTGTGTGTAAGGTTTTGTGTCGTTTGGTTAAGCGGTTTATCGATTCACTACTCAAAACCCCCAAAACTAACTTTTTTTCAAGCCTAAGTGACTAAATAGTCATTTTTTCGCATTTTTTGTAAACCGTGTATCCTTTATGCATTACGTTAGTTCCCGCAAGTTTATTGAGGCATGTTCGAGGTGCGTGTAAGGCTTCGTGTCATTTGGTTAAGCGGTTTATCGATTCACTACTCAAAACCCCCAAAACTAACTTTTTTTCAAGCCTAAGTGACTAAATAGTCATTTTTTCGCATTTTTTGTAAACCGTGTATCCTTTATGCATTCCGTTAGTTCCCGCAAGTTTATTTAGGCATGTTCGAGGTGCGTGCAAGGTTTCGTGTCGTTTGGTTAATCGGTTTATCGATTCACTACTCAAAACCCCCAAAACTAACTTTTTTCAAGCCTAAGTGACAAAATAGTCATTTTTTCGCTTTTTTTGTAAACCGTGTATCCGTTATTAATTCCGTTAGTTCCCGCAAGTTTATTTAGGCATGTTCGAGGTGCGTGTAAGGTTTTGTGTCATTTGGTTAAGCGGTTTATCGATTCACTACTCAAAACCCCCAAAACTAACTTTTTTCAAGCCTAAGTGACAAAATAGTCATTTTTTCACTTTTTTTGTAAACCGTGTATCCGTTATGCATTCCGTTAGTTCCCGCAAGTTTATTTAGGTATGTTCGAGGTGCGTGTAAGGTTTCATGGCGTTTGGTTAAGCGGTTTACCGATTCGCTACTCAAAACCCCCAAAACTAACTTTTTTTCAAGCCTAAGTGACTAAATAGTCATTTTTTCGCATTTTTTGTAAACCGTGTATCCGTTATGCATTCTGTTAGTTCCCGCAAGTTTATTTAGGCATGTTCGAGGTGCGTGTAAGGTTT
Source organism: Hydrangea macrophylla (assembly GCA_033977485.1). Classification (NCBI taxonomy): domain Eukaryota; kingdom Viridiplantae; phylum Streptophyta; class Magnoliopsida; order Cornales; family Hydrangeaceae; genus Hydrangea; species Hydrangea macrophylla. The sequence goes on along the minus strand of CM066982.1, from coordinate 7,324,572 downwards.
CGTGTCGTTTGGTTAAGCGGTTTATCGATTCACTACTCAAAACCCCCAAAACTAACTTTTTTAAAGCCTAAGTGACAAAATAGTCATTTTTTCGCTTTTTTTGTAAACCGTGTATCCGTTATGCATTCCGTTAGTTCCCGCAAGTTTATTTAGGTATGTTCGAGGTGCGTGTAAGGTTTCATGGCGTTTGGTTAAGCGGTTTACCGATTCGCTACTCAAAACCCCCAAAACTAACTTTTTTTCAAGCCTAAGTGACTAAATAGTCATTTTTTCGCATTTTTTGTAAACCGTGTATCCTTTATGCATTACGTTAGTTCCCGCAAGTTTATTGAGGCATGTTCGAGGTGCGTGTAAGGCTTCGTGTCATTTGGTTAAGCGGTTTATCGATTCACTACTCAAAACCCCCAAAACTAACTTTTTTCAAGCCTAAGTGACTAAATAGTCATTTTTTCGCATTTTTTGTAAACCGTGTATCCTTTATGCATTCCGTTAGTTCCCGCAAGTTTATTGAGGCATGTTCGAGGTGCGTGTAAGGTTTCGTGTCGTTTGGTTAAGTGGTTTATCGATTCACTACTCAAAACCCCCAAAACTAACTTTTTTTCAAGCCTAAGTGACTAAATAGTCATTTTTTTGCATTTTTTGTAAACCGTGTATCCTTTATGCATTACGTTAGTTCCCGCAAGTTTATTGAGGCATGTTCGAGGTGCGTGTAAGGCTTCGTGTCATTTGGTTAAGCGGTTTATCGATTCACTACTCAAAACCCCCAAAACTAACTTTTTTTCAAGCCTAAGTGACTAAATAGTCATTTTTTCGCATTTTTTGTAAACCGTGTATCCTTTATGCATTCCGTTAGTTCCCGCAAGTTTATTTAGGCATGTTCGAGGTGCGTGCAAGGTTTCGTGTCGTTTGGTTAATCGGTTTATCGATTCACTACTCAAAACCCCCAAAACTAACTTTTTTCAAGCCTAAGTGACTAAATAGTCATTTTTTCGCATTTTTTGTAAACCGTGTATCCTTTATGCATTCCGTTAGTTCCCGCAAGTTTATTGAGGCATGTTCGAGGTGCGTGTAAGGTTTCGTGTCGTTTGGTTAAGTGGTTTATCGATTCACTACTCAAAACCCCCAAAACTAACTTTTTTTCAAGCCTAAGTGACTAAATAGTCATTTTTTTGCATTTTTTGTAAACCGTGTATCCTTTATGCATTACGTTAGTTCCCGCAAGTTTATTGAGGCATGTTCGAGGTGTGTGTAAGGTTTTGTGTCGTTTGGTTAAGCGGTTTATCGATTCACTACTCAAAACCCCCAAAACTAACTTTTTTTCAAGCCTAAGTGACTAAATAGTCATTTTTTCGCATTTTTTGTAAACCGTGTATCCTTTATGCATTACGTTAGTTCCCGCAAGTTTATTGAGGCATGTTCGAGGTGCGTGTAAGGCTTCGTGTCATTTGGTTAAGCGGTTTATCGATTCACTACTCAAAACCCCCAAAACTAACTTTTTTTCAAGCCTAAGTGACTAAATAGTCATTTTTTCGCATTTTTTGTAAACCGTGTATCCTTTATGCATTCCGTTAGTTCCCGCAAGTTTATTTAGGCATGTTCGAGGTGCGTGCAAGGTTTCGTGTCGTTTGGTTAATCGGTTTATCGATTCACTACTCAAAACCCCCAAAACTAACTTTTTTCAAGCCTAAGTGACAAAATAGTCATTTTTTCGCTTTTTTTGTAAACCGTGTATCCGTTATTAATTCCGTTAGTTCCCGCAAGTTTATTTAGGCATGTTCGAGGTGCGTGTAAGGTTTTGTGTCATTTGGTTAAGCGGTTTATCGATTCACTACTCAAAACCCCCAAAACTAACTTTTTTCAAGCCTAAGTGACAAAATAGTCATTTTTTCACTTTTTTTGTAAACCGTGTATCCGTTATGCATTCCGTTAGTTCCCGCAAGTTTATTTAGGTATGTTCGAGGTGCGTGTAAGGTTTCATGGCGTTTGGTTAAGCGGTTTACCGATTCGCTACTCAAAACCCCCAAAACTAACTTTTTTTCAAGCCTAAGTGACTAAATAGTCATTTTTTCGCATTTTTTGTAAACCGTGTATCCGTTATGCATTCTGTTAGTTCCCGCAAGTTTATTTAGGCATGTTCGAGGTGCGTGTAAGGTTTCGTGTCGTTTGGTTAAGCGGTTTATCGATTCACTACTCAAAACCCCCAAAACTAACTTTTTTAAAGCCTAAGTGACAAAATAGTCATTTTTTCGCTTTTTTTGTAAACCGTGTATCCGTTATGCATTCCGTTAGTTCCCGCAAGTTTATTTAGGTATGTTCGAGGTGCGTGTAAGGTTTCATGGCGTTTGGTTAAGCGGTTTACCGATTCGCTACTCAAAACCCCCAAAACTAACTTTTTTTCAAGCCTAAGTGACTAAATAGTCATTTTTTCGCATTTTTTGTAAACCGTGTATCCTTTATGCATTACGTTAGTTCCCGCAAGTTTATTGAGGCATGTTCGAGGTGCGTGTAAGGCTTCGTGTCATTTGGTTAAGCGGTTTATCGATTCACTACTCAAAACCCCCAAAACTAACTTTTTTCAAGCCTAAGTGACTAAATAGTCATTTTTTCGCATTTTTTGTAAACCGTGTATCCTTTATGCATTCCGTTAGTTCCCGCAAGTTTATTGAGGCATGTTCGAGGTGCGTGTAAGGTTTCGTGTCGTTTGGTTAAGCGGTTTATCGATTCACTACTCAAAACCCCCAAAACTAACTTTTTTAAAGCCTAAGTGACAAAATAGTCATTTTTTTCGCTTTTTTTGTAAACCGTGTATCCGTTATGCATTCCGTTAGTTCCCGCAAGTTTATTTAGGTATGTTCGAGGTGCGTGTAAGGTTTCATGGCGTTTGGTTAAGCGGTTTACCGATTCGCTACTCAAAACCCCCAAAACTAACTTTTTTTCAAGCCTAAGTGACTAAATAGTCATTTTTTCGCATTTTTTGTAAACCGTGTATCCTTTATGCATTACGTTAGTTCCCGCAAGTTTATTGAGGCATGTTCGAGGTGCGTGTAAGGCTTCGTGTCATTTGGTTAAGCGGTTTATCGATTCACTACTCAAAACCCCCAAAACTAACTTTTTTTCAAGCCTAAGTGACTAAATAGTCATTTTTTCGCATTTTTTGTAAACCGTGTATCCTTTATGCATTCCGTTAGTTCCCGCAAGTTTATTTAGGCATGTTCGAGGTGCGTGCAAGGTTTCGTGTCGTTTGGTTAATCGGTTTATCGATTCACTACTCAAAACCCCCAAAACTAACTTTTTTCAAGCCTAAGTGACAAAATAGTCATTTTTTCGCTTTTTTTGTAAACCGTGTATCCGTTATTAATTCCGTTAGTTCCCGCAAGTTTATTTAGGCATGTTCGAGGTGCGTGTAAGGTTTTGTGTCATTTGGTTAAGCGGTTTATCGATTCACTACTCAAAACCCCCAAAACTAACTTTTTTCAAGCCTAAGTGACAAAATAGTCATTTTTTCACTTTTTTTGTAAACCGTGTATCCGTTATGCATTCCGTTAGTTCCCGCAAGTTTATTTAGGTATGTTCGAGGTGCGTGTAAGGTTTCATGGCGTTTGGTTAAGCGGTTTACCGATTCGCTACTCAAAACCCCCAAAACTAACTTTTTTTCAAGCCTAAGTGACTAAATAGTCATTTTTTCGCATTTTTTGTAAACCGTGTATCCGTTATGCATTCTGTTAGTTCCCGCAAGTTTATTTAGGCATGTTCGAGGTGCGTGTAAGGTTTCGTGTCGTTTGGTTAAGCGGTTTATCGATTCACTACTCAAAACCCCCAAAACTAACTTTTTTAAAGCCTAAGTGACAAAATAGTCATTTTTTCGCTTTTTTTGTAAACCGTGTATCCGTTATGCATTCCGTTAGTTCCCGCAAGTTTATTTAGGTATGTTCGAGGTGCGTGTAAGGTTTCATGGCGTTTGGTTAAGCGGTTTACCGATTCGCTACTCAAAACCCCCAAAACTAACTTTTTTTCAAGCCTAAGTGACTAAATAGTCATTTTTTCGCATTTTTTGTAAACCGTGTATCCTTTATGCATTACGTTAGTTCCCGCAAGTTTATTGAGGCATGTTCGAGGTGCGTGTAAGGCTTCGTGTCATTTGGTTAAGCGGTTTATCGATTCACTACTCAAAACCCCCAAAACTAACTTTTTTTCAAGCCTAAGTGACTAAATAGTCATTTTTTCGCATTTTTTGTAAACCGTGTATCCTTTATGCATTCCGTTAGTTCCCGCAAGTTTATTTAGGCATGTTCGAGGTGCGTGCAAGGTTTCGTGTCGTTTGGTTAATCGGTTTATCGATTCACTACTCAAAACCCCCAAAACTAACTTTTTTCAAGCCTAAGTGACAAAATAGTCATTTTTTCGCTTTTTTTTGTAAACCGTGTATCCGTTATTAATTCCGTTAGTTCCCGCAAGTTTATTTAGGCATGTTCGAGGTGCGTGTAAGGTTTTGTGTCATTTGGTTAAGCGGTTTATCGATTCACTACTCAAAACCCCCAAAACTAACTTTTTTCAAGCCTAAGTGACAAAATAGTCATTTTTTCACTTTTTTTGTAAACCGTGTATCCGTTATGCATTCCGTTAGTTCCCGCAAGTTTATTTAGGTATGTTCGAGGTGCGTGTAAGGTTTCATGGCGTTTGGTTAAGCGGTTTACCGATTCGCTACTCAAAACCCCCAAAACTAACTTTTTTTCAAGCCTAAGTGACTAAATAGTCATTTTTTCGCATTTTTTGTAAACCGTGTATCCGTTATGCATTCTGTTAGTTCCCGCAAGTTTATTTAGGCATGTTCGAGGTGCGTGTAAGGTTTCGTGTCGTTTGGTTAAGCGGTTTATCGATTCACTACTCAAAACCCCCAAAACTAACTTTTTTAAAGCCTAAGTGACAAAATAGTCATTTTTTCGCTTTTTTTGTAAACCGTGTATCCGTTATGCATTCCGTTAGTTCCCGCAAGTTTATTTAGGTATGTTCGAGGTGCGTGTAAGGTTTCATGGCGTTTGGTTAAGCGGTTTACCGATTCGCTACTCAAAACCCCCAAAACTAACTTTTTTTCAAGCCTAAGTGACTAAATAGTCATTTTTTCGCATTTTTTGTAAACCGTGTATCCTTTATGCATTACGTTAGTTCCCGCAAGTTTATTGAGGCATGTTCGAGGTGCGTGTAAGGCTTCGTGTCATTTGGTTAAGCGGTTTATCGATTCACTACTCAAAACCCCCAAAACTAACTTTTTTTCAAGCCTAAGTGACTAAATAGTCATTTTTTCGCATTTTTTGTAAACCGTGTATCCTTTATGCATTCCGTTAGTTCCCGCAAGTTTATTTAGGCATGTTCGAGGTGCGTGCAAGGTTTCGTGTCGTTGGTTAATCGGTTTATCGATTCACTACTCAAAACCCCCAAAACTAACTTTTTTCAAGCCTAAGTGACAAAATAGTCATTTTTTCGCTTTTTTTGTAAACCGTTGTATCCGTTATTAATTCCGTTAGTTCCCGCAAGTTTATTTAGGCATGTTCGAGGTGCGTGTAAGGTTTTGTGTCATTTGGTTAAGCGGTTTATCGATTCACTACTCAAAACCCCCAAAACTAACTTTTTTCAAGCCTAAGTGACAAAATAGTCATTTTTTCACATTTTTTGTAAACCGTGTATCCGTTATGCATTCCGTTAGTTCCCGCAAGTTTATTTAGGTATGTTCGAGGTGCGTGTAAGGTTTCATGGCGTTTGGTTAAGCGGTTTACCGATTCGCTACTCAAAACCCCCAAAACTAACTTTTTTTCAAGCCTAAGTGACTAAATAGTCATTTTTTCGCATTTTTTGTAAACCGTGTATCCGTTATGCATTCTGTTAGTTCCCGCAAGTTTATTTAGGCATGTTCGAGGTGCGTGTAAGGTTTCGTGTCGTTTGGTTAAGCGGTTTATCGATTCACTACTCAAAACCCCCAAAACTAACTTTTTTAAAGCCTAAGTGACAAAATAGTCATTTTTTCGCTTTTTTTGTAAACCGTGTATCCGTTATGCATTCCGTTAGTTCCCGCAAGTTTATTTAGGCATGTTCGAGGTGCGTGTAAGGTTTCGTGTCGTTTGGTTAAGCGGTTTATCGATTCACTACTCAAAACCCCCAAAACAAACTTTTTTTCAAGCCTAAGTGACTAAATAGTCATTTTTTCGCTTTTTTTGTAAACCATGTATCCTTTATGCATTCCGTTAGTTCCCGCAAGTTTATTGAGGCATGTTCAAGGTGCGTGTAAGGCTTCGTGTCATTTGGTTAAGCGGTTTATCGATTCACTACTCAAAACCCCCAAAACTAACTTTTTTTCAAGCCTAAGTGACTAAATAGTCATTTTTTCGCATTTTTTGTAAACCGTGTATCCTTTATGCATTCCGTTAGTTCCCGCAAGTTTATTTAGGCATGTTCGAGGTGCGTGCAAGGTTTCGTGTCGTTTGGTTAATCGGTTTATCGATTCACTACTCAAAACCCCCAAAACTAACTTTTTTTCAAGCCTAAGTGACAAAATAGTCATTTTTTCGCTTTTTTTGTAAACCGTGTATCCGTTATTAATTCCGTTAGTTCCCGCAAGTTTATTTAGGCATGTTCGAGGTGCGTGTAAGGTTTTGTGTCATTTGGTTAAGCGGTTTATCGATTCACTACTCAAAACCCCCAAAACTAACTTTTTTCAAGCCTAAGTGACAAAATAGTCATTTTTTCACATTTTTTGTAAACCGTGTATCCGTTATGCATTCCGTTAGTTCCCGCAAGTTTATTTAGGTATGTTCGAGGTGCGTGTAAGGTTTCATGGCGTTTGGTTTAAGCGGTTTACCGATTCGCTACTCAAAACCCCCAAAACTAACTTTTTTCAAGCCTAAGTGACTAAATAGTCATTTTTTCGCTTTTTTTTGTAAACCGTGTATCCGTTATGCATTCCGTTAGTTCCCGCAAGTTTATTTAGGCATGTTCGAGGTGCGTGTAAGGTTTTGTGTCATTTGGTTAAGCGGTTTATCGATTCGCTACTCAAAACCCCCAAAACTAACTTTTTTCAAGCCTAAGTGACAAAATAGTCATTTTTTCACATTTTTTGTAAACCGTGTATCCGTTATGCATTCCGTTAGTTCCCGCAAGTTTATTTAGGCATGTTCGAGGTGCGTGTAAGGTTTCGTGTCTTTTGGTTAAGCGGTTTATCGATTCACTACTCAAAACCCCCAAAACTAACTTTTTTTCAAGCCTAAGTGACTAAATAGTCATTTTTTCGCATTTTTTGTAAACCGTGTATCCTTTATGCATTCCGTTAGTTCCCGCAAGTTTATTGAGGCATGTTCGAGGTGCGTGTAAGGTTTCGTGTCGTTTGGTTAAGCGGTTTATCGATTCACTACTCAAAACCCCCAAAACTAACTTTTTTCAAGCCTAAGTGACTAAATAGTCATTTTTTCGCATTTTTTGTAAACCGTGTATCCTTTATGCATTCCGTTAGTTCCCGCAAGTTTATTGAGGGCATGTTCGAGGTGCGTGTAAGGTTTCGTGTCGTTTGGTTAAGTGGTTTATCGATTCACTACTCAAAACCCCCAAAACTAACTTTTTTTCAAGCCTAAGTGACTAAATAGTCATTTTTTCGCATTTTTTGTAAACCGTGTATCCTTTATGCATTCCGTTAGTTCCCGCAAGTTTATTGAGGCATGTTCGAGGTGCGTGTAAGGTTTCGTGTCGTTTGGTTAAGCGGTTTATCGATTCACTACTCAAAACCCCCAAAACTAACTTTTTTCAAGCCTAAGTGACTAAATAGTCATTTTTCGCATTTTTTGTAAACCGTGTATCCTTTATGCATTCCGTTAGTTCCCGCAAGTTTATTGAGGCATGTTCCAGGTGCGTGTAAGGTTTCGTGTCGTTTGGTTAAGTGGTTTATCGATTCACTACTCAAAACCCCCAAAACTAACTTTTTTCAAGCCTAAGTGACTAATAGTCATTTTTTTCGCATTTTTTTGTAAACCGTGTATCCTTTATGCATTCCGTTAGTTCCCGCAAGTTTATTGAGGCATGTTCGAGGTGCGTGTAAGGTTTCTTGTCGTTTGGTTAAGCGGTTTATCGATTCACTACTCAAAACCCCCAAAACTAACTTTTTATCAAGCCTAAGTGACTAAATAGTCATTTTTTCGCATTTTTTGTAAACCGTGTATCCTTTATGCATTCCGTTAGTTCCCGCAAGTTTATTGAGGCATGTTCGAGGTGCGTGTAAGGTTTCGTGTCGTTTGGTTAAGCGGTTTATCGATTTACTACTCAAAACCCCCAAAACTAACTTTTTTTCAAGCCTAAGTGACTAAATAGTCATTTTTTCGCATTTTTTGTAAACCGTGTATCCTTTATGCATTCCGTTAGTTCCCGCAAGTTTATTGAGGCATGTTCGAGGTGCGTGTAAGGTTTCGTGTCGTTTGGTTAAGCGGTTTATCGATTCACTACTCAAAACCCCCAAAACTAACTTTTTTCAAGCCTAAGTGACTAAATAGTCATTTTTTCGCATTTTTTGTGAACCGTGTATCCTTTATGCATTCCGTTAGTTCCCGCAAGTTTATTGAGGCATGTTCGAGGTGCGTGTAAGGTTTCGTGTCGTTTGGTTAAGTGGTTTATCGATTCACTACTCAAAACCCCCAAAACTAACTTTTTTCAAGCCTAAGTGACAAAATAGTCATTTTTTCGCATTTTTTGTAAACCGTGTATCCTTTATGCATTCCGTTAGTTCCCGCAAGTTTATTGAGGCATGTTCGAGGTGCGTGTAAGGTTTCGTGTCGTTTGGTTAAGCGGTTTATCGATTCACTACTCAAAACCCCCAAAACTAACTTTTTTTCAAGCCTAAGTGACTAAATAGTCATTTTTTCGCATTTTTTGTAAACCGTGTATCCTTTATGCATTCCGTTAGTTCCCGCAAGTTTATTGAGGCATGTTCGAGGTGCGTGTAAGGTTTCGTGTCGTTTGGTTAAGTGGTTTATCGATTCACTACTCAAAACCCCCAAAACTAACTTTTTTCAAGCCTAAGTGACTAAATAGTCATTTTTTCGCATTTTTTGTAAACCGTGTATCCTTTATGCATTCCGTTAGTTCCCGCAAGTTTATTGAGGCATGTTCGAGGTGCGTGTAAGGTTTCGTGTCGTTTGGTTAAGTGGTTTATCGATTCACTACTCAAAACCCCCAAAACTAACTTTTTTCAAGCCTAAGTGACTAAATAGTCATTTTTTCGCATTTTTTGTAAACCGTGTATCCTTTATGCATTCCGTTAGTTCCCGCAAGTTTATTGAGGCATGTTCGAGGTGCGTGTAAGGTTTCGTGTCGTTTGGTTAAGCGGTTTATCGATTCACTACTCAAAACCCCCAAAACTAACTTTTTTTCAAGCCTAAGTGACTAAATAGTCATTTTTTCGCATTTTTTGTAAACCGTGTATCCTTTATGCATTCCGTTAGTTCCCGCAAGTTTATTGAGGCATGTTCGAGGTGCGTGTAAGGTTTCGTGTCGTTTGGTTAAGCGGTTTATCGATTTACTACTCAAAACCCCCAAAACTAACTTTTTTTCAAGCCTAAGTGACTAAATAGTCATTTTTTCGCATTTTTTGTAAACCGTGTATCCTTTATGCATTCCGTTAGTTCCCGCAAGTTTATTGAGGCATGTTCGAGGTGCGTGTAAGGTTTCGTGTCGTTTGGTTAAGCGGTTTATCGATTCACTACTCAAAACCCCCAAAACTAACTTTTTTCAAGCCTAAGTGACTAAATAGTCATTTTTTCGCATTTTTTGTAAACCGTGTATCCTTTTTTGCATTCCGTTAGTTCCCGCAAGTTTATTGAGGCATGTTCGAGGTGCGTGTAAGGTTTCGTGTCGTTTGGTTAAGTGGTTTATCGATTCACTACTCAAAACCCCCAAAACTAACTTTTTTCAAGCCTAAGTGACAAAATAGTCATTTTTTTCGCATTTATTGTAAACCGTGTATCCTTTATGCATTCCGTTAGTTCCCGCAAGTTTATTGAGGCATGTTCGAGGTGCGTGTAAGGTTTCGTGTCGTTTGGTTAAGCGGTTTATCGATTCACTACTCAAAACCCCCAAAACTAACTTTTTTTCAAGCCTAAGTGACTAAATAGTCATTTTTTCGCATTTTTTGTAAACCGTGTATCCTTTATGCATTCCGTTAGTTCCCGCAAGTTTATTGAGGCATGTTCGAGGTGCGTGTAAGGTTTCGTGTCGTTTGGTTAAGCGGTTTATCGATTCACTACTCAAAACCCCCAAAACTAACTTTTTTCAAGCCTAAGTGACTAAATAGTCATTTTTCGCATTTTTTGTAAACCGTGTATCCTTTATGCATTCCGTTAGTTCCCGCAAGTTTATTGAGGCATGTTCGAGGTGCGTGTAAGGTTTCGTGTCGTTTGGTTAAGTGGTTTATCGATTCACTACTCAAAACCCCCAAAACTAACTTTTTTCAAGCCTAAGTGACTAAATAGTCATTTTTTCGCATTTTTTGTAAACCGTGTATCCTTTATGCATTCCGTTAGTTCCCGCAAGTTTATTGAGGCATGTTCGAGGTGCGTGTAAGGTTTCTTGTCGTTTGGTTAAGCGGTTTATCGATTCACTACTCAAAACCCCCAAAACTAACTTTTTTTCAAGCCTAAGTGACTAAATAGTCATTTTTTCGCATTTTTTGTAAACCGTGTATCCTTTATGCATTCCGTTAGTTCCCGCAAGTTTATTGAGGCATGTTCGAGGTGCGTGTAAGGTTTCGTGTCGTTTGGTTAAGCGGTTTATCGATTCACTACTCAAAACCCCCAAAACTAACTTTTTTCAAGCCTAAGTGACTAAATAGTCATTTTTCGCATTTTTTGTAAACCGTGTATCCTTTATGCATTCCGTTAGTTCCCGCAAGTTTATTGAGGCATGTTCCAGGTGCGTGTAAGGTTTCGTGTCGTTTGGTTAAGTGGTTTATCGATTCACTACTCAAAACCCCCAAAACTAACTTTTTTCAAGCCTAAGTGACTAAATAGTCATTTTTTCGCATTTTTTGTAAACCGTGTATCCTTTATGCATTCCGTTAGTTCCCGCAAGTTTATTGAGGCATGTTCGAGGTGCGTGTAAGGTTTCTTGTCGTTTGGTTAAGCGGTTTATCGATTCACTACTCAAAACCCCCAAAACTAACTTTTTATCAAGCCTAAGTGACTAAATAGTCATTTTTTCGCATTTTTTGTAAACCGTGTATCCCATATGCATTCCGTTAGTTCCCGCAAGTTTATTGAGGCATGTTCGAGGTGCGTGTAAGGTTTCGTGTCGTTTGGTTAAGCGGTTTATCGATTTACTACTCAAAACCCCCAAAACTAACTTTTTTTCAAGCCTAAGTGACTAAATAGTCATTTTTTCGCATTTTTTGTAAACCGTGTATCCTTTATGCATTCCGTTAGTTCCCGCAAGTTTATTGAGGCATGTTCGAGGTGCGTGTAAGGTTTCGTGTCGTTTGGTTAAGCGGTTTATCGATTCACTACTCAAAACCCCCAAAACTAACTTTTTTCAAGCCTAAGTGACTAAATAGTCATTTTTTTCGCATTTTTTGTAAACCGTGTATCCTTTATGCATTCCGTTAGTTCCCGCAAGTTTATTGAGGCATGTTCGAGGTGCGTGTAAGGTTTCGTGTCGTTTGGTTAAGTGGTTTATCGATTCACTACTCAAAACCCCCAAAACTAACTTTTTTCAAGCCTAAGTGACTAAATAGTCATTTTTTCGCATTTTTTGTAAACCGTGTATCCTTTATGCATTCCGTTAGTTCCCGCAAGTTTATTGAGGCATGTTCGAGGTGCGTGTAAGGTTTCGTGTCGTTTGGTTAAGCGGTTTATCGATTCACTACTCAAAACCCCCAAAACTAACTTTTTTTCAAGCCTAAGTGACAAAATAGTCATTTTTTCGCATTTTTTGTAAACCGTGTATCCTTTATGCATTCCGTTAGTTCCCGCAAGTTTATTGAGGCATGTTCGAGGTGCGTGTAAGGTTTCGTGTCGTTTGGTTAAGCGGTTTATCGATTCACTACTCAAAACCCCCAAAACTAACTTTTTTCAAGCCTAAGTGACTAAATAGTCATTTTTCGCATTTTTTGTAAACCGTGTATCCTTTATGCATTCCGTTAGTTCCCGCAAGTTTATTGAGGCATGTTCGAGGTGCGTGTAAGGTTTCGTGTCGTTTGGTTAAGTGGTTTATCGATTCACTACTCAAAACCCCCAAAACTAACTTTTTTCAAGCCTAAGTGACTAAATAGTCATTTTTTCGCATTTTTTGTAAACCGTGTATCCTTTATGCATTCCGTTAGTTCCCGCAAGTTTATTGAGGCATGTTCGAGGTGCGTGTAAGGTTTCTTGTCGTTTGGTTAAGCGGTTTATCGATTCACTACTCAAAACCCCCAAAACTAACTTTTTTTCAAGCCTAAGTGACTAAATAGTCATTTTTTCGCATTTTTTGTAAACCGTGTATCCTTTATGCATTCCGTTAGTTCCCGCAAGTTTATTGAGGCATGTTCGAGGTGCGTGTAAGGTTTCGTGTCGTTTGGTTAAGCGGTTTATCGATTCACTACTCAAAACCCCCAAAACTAACTTTTTTTCAAGCCTAAGTGACTAAATAGTCATTTTTTCGCATTTTTTGTAAACCGTGTATCCTTTATGCATTCCGTTAGTTCCCGCAAGTTTATTGAGGCATGTTCGAGGTGCGTGTAAGGTTTCGTGTCGTTTGGTTAAGCGGTTTATCGATTCACTACTCAAAACCCCCAAAACTAACTTTTTTCAAGCCTAAGTGACTAAATAGTCATTTTTCGCATTTTTTGTAAACCGTGTATCCTTTATGCATTCCGTTAGTTCCCGCAAGTTTATTGAGGCATGTTCCAGGTGCGTGTAAGGTTTCGTGTCGTTTGGTTAAGTGGTTTATCGATTCACTACTCAAAACCCCCAAAACTAACTTTTTTCAAGCCTAAGTGACTAAATAGTCATTTTTTCGCATTTTTTGTAAACCGTGTATCCTTTATGCATTCCGTTAGTTCCCGCAAGTTTATTGAGGCATGTTCGAGGTGCGTGTAAGGTTTCTTGTCGTTTGGTTAAGCGGTTTATCGATTCACTACTCAAAACCCCCAAAACTAACTTTTTATCAAGCCTAAGTGACTAAATAGTCATTTTTTCGCATTTTTTGTAAACCGTGTATCCTTTATGCATTCCGTTAGTTCCCGCAAGTTTATTGAGGCATGTTCGAGGTGCGTGTAAGGTTTCGTGTCGTTTGGTTAAGCGGTTTATCGATTTACTACTCAAAACCCCCAAAACTAACTTTTTTTCAAGCCTAAGTGACAAAATAGTCATTTTTTCGCATTTTTTGTAAACCGTGTATCCTTTATGCATTCCGTTAGTTCCCGCAAGTTTATTGAGGCATGTTCGAGGTGCGTGTAAGGTTTCGTGTCGTTTGGTTAAGCGGTTTATCGATTCACTACTCAAAACCCCCAAAACTAACTTTTTTCAAGCCTAAGTGACTAAATAGTCATTTTTTCGCATTTTTTGTAAACCGTGTATCCTTTATGCATTCCGTTAGTTCCCGCAAGTTTATTGAGGCATGTTCGAGGTGCGTGTAAGGTTTCGTGTCGTTTGGTTAAGTGGTTTATCGATTCACTACTCAAAACCCCCAAAACTAACTTTTTTCAAGCCTAAGTGACAAAATAGTCATTTTTTCGCATTTTTTGTAAACCGTGTATCCTTTATGCATTCCGTTAGTTCCCGCAAGTTTATTGAGGCATGTTCGAGGTGCGTGTAAGGTTTCGTGTCGTTTGGTTAAGCGGTTTATCGATTCACTACTCAAAACCCCCAAAACTAACTTTTTTTCAAGCCTAAGTGACTAAATAGTCATTTTTTCGCATTTTTTGTAAACCGTGTATCCTTTATGCATTCCGTTAGTTCCCGCAAGTTTATTGAGGCATGTTCGAGGTGCGTGTAAGGTTTCGTGTCGTTTGGTTAAGCGGTTTATCGATTCACTACTCAAAACCCCCAAAACTAACTTTTTATCAAGCCTAAGTGACTAAATAGTCATTTTTTCGCATTTTTTGTAAACCGTGTATCCTTTATGCATTCCGTTAGTTCCCGCAAGTTTATTGAGGCATGTTCGAGGTGCGTGTAAGGTTTCGTGTCGTTTGGTTAAGCGGTTTATCGATTCACTACTCAAAACCCCCAAAACTAACTTTTTTTCAAGCCTAAGTGACAAAATAGTCATTTTTTCGCATTTTTTGTAAACCGTGTATCCTTTATGCATTCCGTTAGTTCCCGCAAGTTTATTGAGGCATGTTCGAGGTGCGTGTAAGGTTTCGTGTCGTTTGGTTAAGCGGTTTATCGATTCACTACTCAAAACCCCCAAAACTAACTTTTTTCAAGCCTAAGTGACTAAATAGTCATTTTTCGCATTTTTTGTAAACCGTGTATCCTTTATGCATTCCGTTAGTTCCCGCAAGTTTATTGAGGCATGTTCGAGGTGCGTGTAAGGTTTCGTGTCGTTTGGTTAAGTGGTTTATCGATTCACTACTCAAAACCCCCAAAACTAACTTTTTTCAAGCCTAAGTGACTAAATAGTCATTTTTTCGCATTTTTTGTAAACCGTGTATCCTTTATGCATTCCGTTAGTTCCCGCAAGTTTATTGAGGCATGTTCGAGGTGCGTGTAAGGTTTCTTGTCGTTTGGTTAAGCGGTTTATCGATTCACTACTCAAAACCCCCAAAACTAACTTTTTTTCAAGCCTAAGTGACTAAATAGTCATTTTTTCGCATTTTTTGTAAACCGTGTATCCTTTATGCATTCCGTTAGTTCCCGCAAGTTTATTGAGGCATGTTCGAGGTGCGTGTAAGGTTTCGTGTCGTTTGGTTAAGCGGTTTATCGATTCACTACTCAAAACCCCCAAAACTAACTTTTTTTCAAGCCTAAGTGACTAAATAGTCATTTTTTCGCATTTTTTGTAAACCGTGTATCCTTTATGCATTCCGTTAGTTCCCGCAAGTTTATTGAGGCATGTTCGAGGTGCGTGTAAGGTTTCGTGTCGTTTGGTTAAGCGGTTTATCGATTCACTACTCAAAACCCCCAAAACTAACTTTTTTCAAGCCTAAGTGACTAAATAGTCATTTTTCGCATTTTTTGTAAACCGTGTATCCTTTATGCATTCCGTTAGTTCCCGCAAGTTTATTGAGGCATGTTCCAGGTGCGTGTAAGGTTTCGTGTCGTTTGGTTAAGTGGTTTATCGATTCACTACTCAAAACCCCCAAAACTAACTTTTTTCAAGCCTAAGTGACTAAATAGTCATTTTTTCGCATTTTTTGTAAACCGTGTATCCTTTATGCATTCCGTTAGTTCCCGCAAGTTTATTGAGGCATGTTCGAGGTGCGTGTAAGGTTTCTTGTCGTTTGGTTAAGCGGTTTATCGATTCACTACTCAAAACCCCCAAAACTAACTTTTTATCAAGCCTAAGTGACTAAATAGTCATTTTTTCGCATTTTTTGTAAACCGTGTATCCTTTATGCATTCCGTTAGTTCCCGCAAGTTTATTGAGGCATGTTCGAGGTGCGTGTAAGGTTTCGTGTCGTTTGGTTAAGCGGTTTATCGATTTACTACTCAAAACCCCCAAAACTAACTTTTTTTCAAGCCTAAGTGACAAAATAGTCATTTTTTCGCATTTTTTGTAAACCGTGTATCCTTTATGCATTCCGTTAGTTCCCGCAAGTTTATTGAGGCATGTTCGAGGTGCGTGTAAGGTTTCGTGTCGTTTGGTTAAGCGGTTTATCGATTCACTACTCAAAACCCCCAAAACTAACTTTTTTCAAGCCTAAGTGACTAAATAGTCATTTTTTCGCATTTTTTGTAAACCGTGTATCCTTTATGCATTCCGTTAGTTCCCGCAAGTTTATTGAGGCATGTTCGAGGTGCGTGTAAGGTTTCGTGTCGTTTGGTTAAGTGGTTTATCGATTCACTACTCAAAACCCCCAAAACTAACTTTTTTCAAGCCTAAGTGACAAAATAGTCATTTTTTCGCATTTTTTGTAAACCGTGTATCCTTTATGCATTCCGTTAGTTCCCGCAAGTTTATTGAGGCATGTTCGAGGTGCGTGTAAGGTTTCGTGTCGTTTGGTTAAGCGGTTTATCGATTCACTACTCAAAACCCCCAAAACTAACTTTTTTTCAAGCCTAAGTGACTAAATAGTCATTTTTTCGCATTTTTTGTAAACCGTGTATCCTTTATGCATTCCGTTAGTTCCCGCAAGTTTATTGAGGCATGTTCGAGGTGCGTGTAAGGTTTCGTGTCGTTTGGTTAAGCGGTTTATCGATTCACTACTCAAAACCCCCAAAACTAACTTTTTTCAAGCCTAAGTGACTAAATAGTCATTTTTCGCATTTTTTGTAAACCGTGTATCCTTTATGCATTCCGTTAGTTCCCGCAAGTTTATTGAGGCATGTTCGAGGTGCGTGTAAGGTTTCGTGTCGTTTGGTTAAGTGGTTTATCGATTCACTACTCAAAACCCCCAAAACTAACTTTTTTCAAGCCTAAGTGACTAAATAGTCATTTTTTCGCATTTTTTGTAAACCGTGTATCCTTTATGCATTCCGTTAGTTCCCGCAAGTTTATTGAGGCATGTTCGAGGTGCGTGTAAGGTTTCGTGTCGTTTGGTTAAGCGGTTTATCGATTCACTACTCAAAACCCCCAAAACTAACTTTTTTTCAAGCCTAAGTGACTAAATAGTCATTTTTTCGCATTTTTTGTAAACCGTGTATCCTTTATGCATTCCGTTAGTTCCCGCAAGTTTATTGAGGCATGTTCGAGGTGCGTGTAAGGTTTCGTGTCGTTTGGTTAAGCGGTTTATCGATTTACTACTCAAAACCCCCAAAACTAACTTTTTTTCAAGCCTAAGTGACTAAATAGTCATTTTTTCGCATTTTTTGTAAACCGTGTATCCTTTATGCATTCCGTTAGTTCCCGCAAGTTTATTGAGGCATGTTCGAGGTGCGTGTAAGGTTTCGTGTCGTTTGGTTAAGCGGTTTATCGATTCACTACTCAAAACCCCCAAAACTAACTTTTTTCAAGCCTAAGTGACTAAATAGTCATTTTTTCGCATTTTTTGTAAACCGTGTATCCTTTATGCATTCCGTTAGTTCCCGCAAGTTTATTGAGGCATGTTCGAGGTGCGTGTAAGGTTTCGTGTCGTTTGGTTAAGTGGTTTATCGATTCACTACTCAAAACCCCCAAAACTAACTTTTTTCAAGCCTAAGTGACAAAATAGTCATTTTTTCGCATTTATTGTAAACCGTGTATCCTTTATGCATTCCGTTAGTTCCCGCAAGTTTATTGAGGCATGTTCGAGGTGCGTGTAAGGTTTCGTGTCATTTGGTTAAGCGGTTTATCGATTCACTACTCAAAACCCCCAAAACTAACTTTTTTTCAAGCCTAAGTGACTAAATAGTCATTTTTTGGCATTTTTTGTAAACCGTGTATCCTTTATGCATTCCGTTAGTTCCCGCAAGTTTATTGAGGCATGTTCGAGGTGCGTGTAAGGTTTCGTGTCGTTTGGTTAAGCGGTTTATCGATTCACTACTCAAAACCCCCAAAACTAACTTTTTTCAAGCCTAAGTGACTAAATAGTCATTTTTTCGCATTTTTTGTAAACCGTGTATCCTTTATGCATTCCGTTAGTTCCCGCAAGTTTATTGAGGCATGTTCGAGGTGCGTGTAAGGTTTCGTGTCGTTTGGTTAAGTGGTTTATCGATTCACTACTCAAAACCCCCAAAACTAACTTTTTTCAAGCCTAAGTGACTAAATAGTCATTTTTTCGCATTTTTTGTAAACCGTGTATCCTTTATGCATTCCGTTAGTTCCCGCAAGTTTATTGAGGCATGTTCGAGGTGCGTGTAAGGTTTCGTGTCGTTTGGTTAACTGGTTTATCGATTCACTACTCAAAACCCCCAAAACTAACTTTTTTTCAAGCCTAAGTGACTAAATAGTCATTTTTTTCGCATTTTTTGTAAACCGTGTATCCTTTATGCATTCCGTTAGTTCCCGCAAGTTTATTGAGGCATGTTCGAGGTGCGTGTAAGGTTTCGTGTCGTTTGGTTAAGTGGTTTATCGATTCACTACTCAAAACCCCCAAAACTAACTTTTTTTCAAGCCTAAGTGACTAAATAGTCATTTTTTCGCATTTTTTGTAAACCGTGTATCCTTTATGCATTCCGTTAGTTCCCGCAAGTTTATTGAGGCATGTTCGAGGTGCGTGTAAGGTTTCTTGTCGTTTGGTTAAGCGGTTTATCGATTCACTACTCAAAACCCCCAAAACTAACTTTTTATCAAGCCTAAGTGACAAAATAGTCATTTTTTCGCATTTTTTGTAAACCGTGTATCCTTTATGCATTCCGTTAGTTCCCGCAAGTTTATTGAGGCATGTTCGAGGTGCGTGTAAGGTTTCGTGTCGTTTGGTTAAGCGGTTTATCGATTCACTACTCAAAACCCCCAAAACTAACTTTTTTTCAAGCCTAAGTGACTAAATAGTCATTTTTTCGCATTTTTTGTAAACCGTGTATCCTTTATGCATTCCGTTAGTTCCCGCAAGTTTATTGAGGCATGTTCGAGGTGCGTGTAAGGTTTCGTGTCGTTTGGTTAAGCGGTTTATCGATTCACTACTCAAAACCCCCAAAACTAACTTTTTTCAAGCCTAAGTGACTAAATAGTCATTTTTCGCATTTTTTGTAAACCGTGTATCCTTTATGCATTCCGTTAGTTCCCGCAAGTTTATTGAGGCATGTTCGAGGTGCGTGTAAGGTTTCGTGTCGTTTGGTTAAGTGGTTTATCGATTCACTACTCAAAACCCCCAAAACTAACTTTTTTCAAGCCTAAGTGACTAAATAGTCATTTTTTCGCATTTTTTGTAAACCGTGTATCCTTTATGCATTCCGTTAGTTCCCGCAAGTTTATTGAGGCATGTTCGAGGTGCGTGTAAGGTTTCGTGTCGTTTGGTTAAGCGGTTTATCGATTCACTACTCAAAACCCCCAAAACTAACTTTTTTTCAAGCCTAAGTGACTAAATAGTCATTTTTTCGCATTTTTTGTAAACCGTGTATCCTTTATGCATTCCGTTAGTTCCCGCAAGTTTATTGAGGCATGTTCGAGGTGCGTGTAAGGTTTCGTGTCGTTTGGTTAAGCGGTTTATCGATTTACTACTCAAAACCCCCAAAACTAACTTTTTTTCAAGCCTAAGAGACTAAATAGTCATTTTTTCGCATTTTTTGTAAACCGTGTATCCTTTATGCATTCCGTTAGTTCCCGCAAGTTTATTGAGGCATGTTCGAGGTGCGTGTAAGGTTTCGTGTCGTTTGGTTAAGCGGTTTATCGATTCACTACTCAAAACCCCCAAAACTAACTTTTTTCAAGCCTAAGTGACTAAATAGTCATTTTTTCGCATTTTTTGTAAACCGTGTATCCTTTATGCATTCCGTTAGTTCCCGCAAGTTTATTGAGGCATGTTCGAGGTGCGTGTAAGGTTTCGTGTCGTTTGGTTAAGTGGTTTATCGATTCACTACTCAAAACCCCCAAAACTAACTTTTTTCAAGCCTAAGTGACAAAATAGTCATTTTTTCGCATTTATTGTAAACCGTGTATCCTTTATGCATTCCGTTAGTTCCCGCAAGTTTATTGAGGCATGTTCGAGGTGCGTGTAAGGTTTCGTGTCATTTGGTTAAGCGGTTTATCGATTCACTACTCAAAACCCCCAAAACTAACTTTTTTTCAAGCCTAAGTGACTAAATAGTCATTTTTTCGCATTTTTTGTAAACCGTGTATCCTTTATGCATTCCGTTAGTTCCCGCAAGTTTATTGAGGCATGTTCGAGGTGCGTGTAAGGTTTCGTGTCGTTTGGTTAAGCGGTTTATCGATTCACTACTCAAAACCCCCAAAACTAACTTTTTTCAAGCCTAAGTGACTAAATAGTCATTTTTTCGCATTTTTTGTAAACCGTGTATCCTTTATGCATTCCGTTAGTTCCCGCAAGTTTATTGAGGCATGTTCGAGGTGCGTGTAAGGTTTCGTGTCGTTTGGTTAAGTGGTTTATCGATTCACTACTCAAAACCCCCAAAACTAACTTTTTTCAAGCCTAAGTGACTAAATAGTCATTTTTTCGCATTTTTTGTAAACCGTGTATCCTTTATGCATTCCGTTAGTTCCCGCAAGTTTATTGAGGCATGTTCGAGGTGCGTGTAAGGTTTCGTGTCGTTTGGTTAACTGGTTTATCGATTCACTACTCAAAACCCCCAAAACTAACTTTTTTTCAAGCCTAAGTGACTAAATAGTCATTTTTTCGCATTTTTTGTAAACCGTGTATCCTTTATGCATTCCGTTAGTTCCCGCAAGTTTATTGAGGCATGTTCGAGGTGCGTGTAAGGTTTCGTGTCGTTTGGTTAAGTGGTTTATCGATTCACTACTCAAAACCCCCAAAACTAACTTTTTTTCAAGCCTAAGTGACTAAATAGTCATTTTTTCGCATTTTTTGTAAACCGTGTATCCTTTATGCATTCCGTTAGTTCCCGCAAGTTTATTGAGGCATGTTCGAGGTGCGTGTAAGGTTTCTTGTCGTTTGGTTAAGCGGTTTATCGATTCACTACTCAAAACCCCCAAAACTAACTTTTTATCAAGCCTAAGTGACAAAATAGTCATTTTTTCGCATTTTTTGTAAACCGTGTATCCTTTATGCATTCCGTTAGTTCCCGCAAGTTTATTGAGGCATGTTCGAGGTGCGTGTAAGGTTTCGTGTCGTTTGGTTAAGCGGTTTATCGATTCACTACTCAAAACCCCCAAAACTAACTTTTTTTCAAGCCTAAGTGACTAAATAGTCATTTTTTCGCATTTTTTGTAAACCGTGTATCCTTTATGCATTCCGTTAGTTCCCGCAAGTTTATTGAGGCATGTTCGAGGTGCGTGTAAGGTTTCGTGTCGTTTGGTTAAGCGGTTTATCGATTCACTACTCAAAACCCCCAAAACTAACTTTTTTCAAGCCTAAGTGACTAAATAGTCATTTTTCGCATTTTTTGTAAACCGTGTATCCTTTATGCATTCCGTTAGTTCCCGCAAGTTTATTGAGGCATGTTCGAGGTGCGTGTAAGGTTTCGTGTCGTTTGGTTAAGTGGTTTATCGATTCACTACTCAAAACCCCCAAAACTAACTTTTTTTCAAGCCTAAGTGACTAAATAGTCATTTTTTCGCATTTTTTGTAAACCGTGTATCCTTTATGCATTCCGTTAGTTCCCGCAAGTTTATTGAGGCATGTTCGAGGTGCGTGTAAGGTTTCGTGTCGTTTGGTTAAGCGGTTTATCGATTCACTACTCAAAACCCCCAAAACTAACTTTTTATCAAGCCTAAGTGACTAAATAGTCATTTTTTCGCATTTTTTGTAAACCGTGTATCCTTTATGCATTCCGTTAGTTCCCGCAAGTTTATTGAGGCATGTTCGAGGTGCGTGTAAGGTTTCGTGTCGTTTGGTTAAGCGGTTTATCGATTCACTACTCAAAACCCCCAAAACTAACTTTTTTTCAAGCCTAAGTGACAAAATAGTCATTTTTTCGCATTTTTTGTAAACCGTGTATCCTTTATGCATTCCGTTAGTTCCCGCAAGTTTATTGAGGCATGTTCGAGGTGCGTGTAAGGTTTCGTGTCGTTTGGTTAAGCGGTTTATCGATTCACTACTCAAAACCCCCAAAACTAACTTTTTTCAAGCCTAAGTGACTAAATAGTCATTTTTCGCATTTTTTGTAAACCGTGTATCCTTTATGCATTCCGTTAGTTCCCGCAAGTTTATTGAGGCATGTTCGAGGTGCGTGTAAGGTTTCGTGTCGTTTGGTTAAGTGGTTTATCGATTCACTACTCAAAACCCCCAAAACTAACTTTTTTCAAGCCTAAGTGACTAAATAGTCATTTTTTCGCATTTTTTGTAAACCGTGTATCCTTTATGCATTCCGTTAGTTCCCGCAAGTTTATTGAGGCATGTTCGAGGTGCGTGTAAGGTTTCTTGTCGTTTGGTTAAGCGGTTTATCGATTCACTACTCAAAACCCCCAAAACTAACTTTTTTTCAAGCCTAAGTGACTAAATAGTCATTTTTTCGCATTTTTTGTAAACCGTGTATCCTTTATGCATTCCGTTAGTTCCCGCAAGTTTATTGAGGCATGTTCGAGGTGCGTGTAAGGTTTCGTGTCGTTTGGTTAAGCGGTTTATCGATTCACTACTCAAAACCCCCAAAACTAACTTTTTTTCAAGCCTAAGTGACTAAATAGTCATTTTTTTCGCATTTTTTGTAAACCGTGTATCCTTTATGCATTCCGTTAGTTCCCGCAAGTTTATTGAGGCATGTTCGAGGTGCGTGTAAGGTTTCGTGTCGTTTGGTTAAGCGGTTTATCGATTCACTACTCAAAACCCCCAAAACTAACTTTTTTCAAGCCTAAGTGACTAAATAGTCATTTTTCGCATTTTTTGTAAACCGTGTATCCTTTATGCATTCCGTTAGTTCCCGCAAGTTTATTGAGGCATGTTCGAGGTGCGTGTAAGGTTTCGTGTCGTTTGGTTAACTGGTTTATCGATTCACTACTCAAAACCCCCAAAACTAACTTTTTTTCAAGCCTAAGTGACTAAATAGTCATTTTTTCGCATTTTTTTGTAAACCGTGTATCCTTTATGCATTCCGTTAGTTCCCGCAAGTTTATTGAGGCATGTTCGAGGTGCGTGTAAGGTTTCGTGTCGTTTGGTTAAGTGGTTTATCGATTCACTACTCAAAACCCCCAAAACTAACTTTTTTTCAAGCCTAAGTGACTAAATAGTCATTTTTTCGCATTTTTTGTAAACCGTGTATCCTTTATGCATTCCGTTAGTTCCCGCAAGTTTATTGAGGCATGTTCGAGGTGCGTGTAAGGTTTCTTGTCGTTTGGTTAAGCGGTTTATCGATTCACTACTCAAAACCCCCAAAACTAACTTTTTATCAAGCCTAAGTGACAAAATAGTCATTTTTTCGCATTTTTTGTAAACCGTGTATCCTTTATGCATTCCGTTAGTTCCCGCAAGTTTATTGAG
Source organism: Hydrangea macrophylla (assembly GCA_033977485.1). Taxonomy (NCBI): domain Eukaryota; kingdom Viridiplantae; phylum Streptophyta; class Magnoliopsida; order Cornales; family Hydrangeaceae; genus Hydrangea; species Hydrangea macrophylla. Next base: position 7,301,441 of record CM066982.1, on the reverse strand, counting down.
GCATGTTCGAGGTGCGTGTAAGGTTTCGTGTCGTTTGGTTAAGCGGTTTATCGATTCACTACTCAAAACCCCCAAAACTAACTTTTTTTCAAGCCTAAGTGACTAAATAGTCATTTTTTCGCATTTTTTGTAAACCGTGTATCCTTTATGCATTCCGTTAGTTCCCGCAAGTTTATTGAGGCATGTTCGAGGTGCGTGTAAGGTTTCGTGTCGTTTGGTTAAGCGGTTTATCGATTCACTACTCAAAACCCCCAAAACTAACTTTTTTCAAGCCTAAGTGACTAAATAGTCATTTTTCGCATTTTTTGTAAACCGTGTATCCTTTATGCATTCCGTTAGTTCCCGCAAGTTTATTGAGGCATGTTCGAGGTGCGTGTAAGGTTTCGTGTCGTTTGGTTAAGTGGTTTATCGATTCACTACTCAAAACCCCCAAAACTAACTTTTTTCAAGCCTAAGTGACTAAATAGTCATTTTTTCGCATTTTTTGTAAACCGTGTATCCTTTATGCATTCCGTTAGTTCCCGCAAGTTTATTGAGGCATGTTCGAGGTGCGTGTAAGGTTTCGTGTCGTTTGGTTAAGCGGTTTATCGATTCACTACTCAAAACCCCCAAAACTAACTTTTTTTCAAGCCTAAGTGACTAAATAGTCATTTTTTCGCATTTTTTGTAAACCGTGTATCCTTTATGCATTCCGTTAGTTCCCGCAAGTTTATTGAGGCATGTTCGAGGTGCGTGTAAGGTTTCGTGTCGTTTGGTTAAGCGGTTTATCGATTTACTACTCAAAACCCCCAAAACTAACTTTTTTTCAAGCCTAAGTGACTAAATAGTCATTTTTTCGCATTTTTTGTAAACCGTGTATCCTTTATGCATTCCGTTAGTTCCCGCAAGTTTATTGAGGCATGTTCGAGGTGCGTGTAAGGTTTCGTGTCGTTTGGTTAAGCGGTTTATCGATTCACTACTCAAAACCCCCAAAACTAACTTTTTTCAAGCCTAAGTGACTAAATAGTCATTTTTTCGCATTTTTTGTAAACCGTGTATCCTTTATGCATTCCGTTAGTTCCCGCAAGTTTATTGAGGCATGTTCGAGGTGCGTGTAAGGTTTCGTGTCGTTTGGTTAAGTGGTTTATCGATTCACTACTCAAAACCCCCAAAACTAACTTTTTTCAAGCCTAAGTGACAAAATAGTCATTTTTTCGCATTTATTGTAAACCGTGTATCCTTTATGCATTCCGTTAGTTCCCGCAAGTTTATTGAGGCATGTTCGAGGTGCGTGTAAGGTTTCGTGTCATTTGGTTAAGCGGTTTATCGATTCACTACTCAAAACCCCCAAAACTAACTTTTTTTCAAGCCTAAGTGACTAAATAGTCATTTTTTCGCATTTTTTGTAAACCGTGTATCCTTTATGCATTCCGTTAGTTCCCGCAAGTTTATTGAGGCATGTTCGAGGTGCGTGTAAGGTTTCGTGTCGTTTGGTTAAGCGGTTTATCGATTCACTACTCAAAACCCCCAAAACTAACTTTTTTCAAGCCTAAGTGACTAAATAGTCATTTTTTCGCATTTTTTGTAAACCGTGTATCCTTTATGCATTCCGTTAGTTCCCGCAAGTTTATTGAGGCATGTTCGAGGTGCGTGTAAGGTTTCGTGTCGTTTGGTTAAGTGGTTTATCGATTCACTACTCAAAACCCCCAAAACTAACTTTTTTCAAGCCTAAGTGACTAAATAGTCATTTTTTCGCATTTTTTGTAAACCGTGTATCCTTTATGCATTCCGTTAGTTCCCGCAAGTTTATTGAGGCATGTTCGAGGTGCGTGTAAGGTTTCGTGTCGTTTGGTTAACTGGTTTATCGATTCACTACTCAAAACCCCCAAAACTAACTTTTTTTCAAGCCTAAGTGACTAAATAGTCATTTTTTCGCATTTTTTGTAAACCGTGTATCCTTTATGCATTCCGTTAGTTCCCGCAAGTTTATTGAGGCATGTTCGAGGTGCGTGTAAGGTTTCGTGTCGTTTGGTTAAGTGGTTTATCGATTCACTACTCAAAACCCCCAAAACTAACTTTTTTTCAAGCCTAAGTGACTAAATAGTCATTTTTTCGCATTTTTTGTAAACCGTGTATCCTTTATGCATTCCGTTAGTTCCCGCAAGTTTATTGAGGCATGTTCGAGGTGCGTGTAAGGTTTCTTGTCGTTTGGTTAAGCGGTTTATCGATTCACTACTCAAACCCCCCAAAACTAACTTTTTATCAAGCCTAAGTGACAAAATAGTCATTTTTTCGCATTTTTTGTAAACCGTGTATCCTTTATGCATTCCGTTAGTTCCCGCAAGTTTATTGAGGCATGTTCGAGGTGCGTGTAAGGTTTCGTGTCGTTTGGTTAAGCGGTTTATCGATTCACTACTCAAAACCCCCAAAACTAACTTTTTTTCAAGCCTAAGTGACTAAATAGTCATTTTTTCGCATTTTTTGTAAACCGTGTATCCTTTATGCATTCCGTTAGTTCCCGCAAGTTTATTGAGGCATGTTCGAGGTGCGTGTAAGGTTTCGTGTCGTTTGGTTAAGCGGTTTATCGATTCACTACTCAAAACCCCCAAAACTAACTTTTTTCAAGCCTAAGTGACTAAATAGTCATTTTTCGCATTTTTTGTAAACCGTGTATCCTTTATGCATTCCGTTAGTTCCCGCAAGTTTATTGAGGCATGTTCGAGGTGCGTGTAAGGTTTCGTGTCGTTTGGTTAAGTGGTTTATCGATTCACTACTCAAAACCCCCAAAACTAACTTTTTTTCAAGCCTAAGTGACTAAATAGTCATTTTTTCGCATTTTTTGTAAACCGTGTATCCTTTATGCATTCCGTTAGTTCCCGCAAGTTTATTGAGGCATGTTCGAGGTGCGTGTAAGGTTTCGTGTCGTTTGGTTAAGCGGTTTATCGATTCACTACTCAAAACCCCCAAAACTAACTTTTTATCAAGCCTAAGTGACTAAATAGTCATTTTTTCGCATTTTTTGTAAACCGTGTATCCTTTATGCATTCCGTTAGTTCCCGCAAGTTTATTGAGGCATGTTCGAGGTGCGTGTAAGGTTTCGTGTCGTTTGGTTAAGCGGTTTATCGATTCACTACTCAAAACCCCCAAAACTAACTTTTTTTCAAGCCTAAGTGACAAAATAGTCATTTTTTCGCATTTTTTGTAAACCGTGTATCCTTTATGCATTCCGTTAGTTCCCGCAAGTTTATTGAGGCATGTTCGAGGTGCGTGTAAGGTTTCGTGTCGTTTGGTTAAGCGGTTTATCGATTCACTACTCAAAACCCCCAAAACTAACTTTTTTCAAGCCTAAGTGACTAAAAAGTCATTTTTCGCATTTTTTGTAAACCGTGTATCCTTTATGCATTCCGTTAGTTCCCGCAAGTTTATTGAGGCATGTTCGAGGTGCGTGTAAGGTTTCGTGTCGTTTGGTTAAGTGGTTTATCGATTCACTACTCAAAACCCCCAAAACTAACTTTTTTCAAGCCTAAGTGACTAAATAGTCATTTTTTCGCATTTTTTGTAAACCGTGTATCCTTTATGCATTCCGTTAGTTCCCGCAAGTTTATTGAGGCATGTTCGAGGTGCGTGTAAGGTTTCTTGTCGTTTGGTTAAGCGGTTTATCGATTCACTACTCAAAACCCCCAAAACTAACTTTTTATCAAGCCTAAGTGACAAAATAGTCATTTTTTCGCATTTTTTGTAAACCGTATATCCTTTATGCATTCCGTTAGTTCCCGCAAGTTTATTGAGGCATGTTCGAGGTGCGTGTAAGGTTTCGTGTCGTTTGGTTAAGCGGTTTATCGATTCACTACTCAAAACCCCCAAAACTAACTTTTTTTCAAGCCTAAGTGACTAAATAGTCATTTTTTCGCATTTTTTGTAAACCGTGTATCCTTTATGCATTCCGTTAGTTCCCGCAAGTTTATTGAGGCATGTTCGAGGTGCGTGTAAGGTTTCGTGTCGTTTGGTTAAGCGGTTTATCGATTCACTACTCAAAACCCCCAAAACTAACTTTTTTCAAGCCTAAGTGACTAAATAGTCATTTTTCGCATTTTTTGTAAACCGTGTATCCTTTATGCATTCCGTTAGTTCCCGCAAGTTTATTGAGGCATGTTCGAGGTGCGTGTAAGGTTTCGTGTCGTTTGGTTAAGTGGTTTATCGATTCACTACTCAAAACCCCCAAAACTAACTTTTTTCAAGCCTAAGTGACTAAATAGTCATTTTTTCGCATTTTTTGTAAACCGTGTATCCTTTATGCATTCCGTTAGTTCCCGCAAGTTTATTGAGGCATGTTCGAGGTGCGTGTAAGGTTTCGTGTCGTTTGGTTAAGCGGTTTATCGATTCACTACTCAAAACCCCCAAAACTAACTTTTTTTCAAGCCTAAGTGACTAAATAGTCATTTTTTCGCATTTTTTGTAAACCGTGTATCCTTTATGCATTCCGTTAGTTCCCGCAAGTTTATTGAGGCATGTTCGAGGTGCGTGTAAGGTTTCGTGTCGTTTGGTTAAGCGGTTTATCGATTTACTACTCAAAACCCCCAAAACTAACTTTTTTTCAAGCCTAAGTGACTAAATAGTCATTTTTTCGCATTTTTTGTAAACCGTGTATCCTTTATGCATTCCGTTAGTTCCCGCAAGTTTATTGAGGCATGTTCGAGGTGCGTGTAAGGTTTCGTGTCGTTTGGTTAAGCGGTTTATCGATTCACTACTCAAAACCCCCAAAACTAACTTTTTTCAAGCCTAAGTGACTAAATAGTCATTTTTTCGCATTTTTTGTAAACCGTGTATCCTTTATGCATTCCGTTAGTTCCCGCAAGTTTATTGAGGCATGTTCGAGGTGCGTGTAAGGTTTCGTGTCGTTTGGTTAAGTGGTTTATCGATTCACTACTCAAAACCCCCAAAACTAACTTTTTTCAAGCCTAAGTGACAAAATAGTCATTTTTTCGCATTTATTGTAAACCGTGTATCCTTTATGCATTCCGTTAGTTCCCGCAAGTTTATTGAGGCATGTTCGAGGTGCGTGTAAGGTTTCGTGTCATTTGGTTAAGCGGTTTATCGATTCACTACTCAAAACCCCCAAAACTAACTTTTTTTCAAGCCTAAGTGACTAAATAGTCATTTTTTCGCATTTTTTGTAAACCGTGTATCCTTTATGCATTCCGTTAGTTCCCGCAAGTTTATTGAGGCATGTTCGAGGTGCGTGTAAGGTTTCGTGTCGTTTGGTTAAGCGGTTTATCGATTCACTACTCAAAACCCCCAAAACTAACTTTTTTCAAGCCTAAGTGACTAAATAGTCATTTTTTCGCATTTTTTGTAAACCGTGTATCCTTTATGCATTCCGTTAGTTCCCGCAAGTTTATTGAGGCATGTTCGAGGTGCGTGTAAGGTTTCGTGTCGTTTGGTTAAGTGGTTTATCGATTCACTACTCAAAACCCCCAAAACTAACTTTTTTCAAGCCTAAGTGACTAAATAGTCATTTTTTCGCATTTTTTGTAAACCGTGTATCCTTTATGCATTCCGTTAGTTCCCGCAAGTTTATTGAGGCATGTTCGAGGTGCGTGTAAGGTTTCGTGTCGTTTGGTTAACTGGTTTATCGATTCACTACTCAAAACCCCCAAAACTAACTTTTTTTCAAGCCTAAGTGACTAAATAGTCATTTTTTCGCATTTTTTGTAAACCGTGTATCCTTTATGCATTCCGTTAGTTCCCGCAAGTTTATTGAGGCATGTTCGAGGTGCGTGTAAGGTTTCGTGTCGTTTGGTTAAGTGGTTTATCGATTCACTACTCAAAACCCCCAAAACTAACTTTTTTTCAAGCCTAAGTGACTAAATAGTCATTTTTTCGCATTTTTTGTAAACCGTGTATCCTTTATGCATTCCGTTAGTTCCCGCAAGTTTATTGAGGCATGTTCGAGGTGCGTGTAAGGTTTCTTGTCGTTTGGTTAAGCGGTTTATCGATTCACTACTCAAACCCCCCAAAACTAACTTTTTATCAAGCCTAAGTGACAAAATAGTCATTTTTTCGCATTTTTTGTAAACCGTGTATCCTTTATGCATTCCGTTAGTTCCCGCAAGTTTATTGAGGCATGTTCGAGGTGCGTGTAAGGTTTCGTGTCGTTTGGTTAAGCGGTTTATCGATTCACTACTCAAAACCCCCAAAACTAACTTTTTTTCAAGCCTAAGTGACTAAATAGTCATTTTTTCGCATTTTTTGTAAACCGTGTATCCTTTATGCATTCCGTTAGTTCCCGCAAGTTTATTGAGGCATGTTCGAGGTGCGTGTAAGGTTTCGTGTCGTTTGGTTAAGCGGTTTATCGATTCACTACTCAAAACCCCCAAAACTAACTTTTTTCAAGCCTAAGTGACTAAATAGTCATTTTTCGCATTTTTTGTAAACCGTGTATCCTTTATGCATTCCGTTAGTTCCCGCAAGTTTATTGAGGCATGTTCGAGGTGCGTGTAAGGTTTCGTGTCGTTTGGTTAAGTGGTTTATCGATTCACTACTCAAAACCCCCAAAACTAACTTTTTTTCAAGCCTAAGTGACTAAATAGTCATTTTTTCGCATTTTTTGTAAACCGTGTATCCTTTATGCATTCCGTTAGTTCCCGCAAGTTTATTGAGGCATGTTCGAGGTGCGTGTAAGGTTTCGTGTCGTTTGGTTAAGCGGTTTATCGATTCACTACTCAAAACCCCCAAAACTAACTTTTTATCAAGCCTAAGTGACTAAATAGTCATTTTTTCGCATTTTTTGTAAACCGTGTATCCTTTATGCATTCCGTTAGTTCCCGCAAGTTTATTGAGGCATGTTCGAGGTGCGTGTAAGGTTTCGTGTCGTTTGGTTAAGCGGTTTATCGATTCACTACTCAAAACCCCCAAAACTAACTTTTTTTCAAGCCTAAGTGACAAAATAGTCATTTTTTCGCATTTTTTGTAAACCGTGTATCCTTTATGCATTCCGTTAGTTCCCGCAAGTTTATTGAGGCATGTTCGAGGTGCGTGTAAGGTTTCGTGTCGTTTGGTTAAGCGGTTTATCGATTCACTACTCAAAACCCCCAAAACTAACTTTTTTCAAGCCTAAGTGACTAAATAGTCATTTTTCGCATTTTTTGTAAACCGTGTATCCTTTATGCATTCCGTTAGTTCCCGCAAGTTTATTGAGGCATGTTCGAGGTGCGTGTAAGGTTTCGTGTCGTTTGGTTAAGTGGTTTATCGATTCACTACTCAAAACCCCCAAAACTAACTTTTTTCAAGCCTAAGTGACTAAATAGTCATTTTTTCGCATTTTTTGTAAACCGTGTATCCTTTATGCATTCCGTTAGTTCCCGCAAGTTTATTGAGGCATGTTCGAGGTGCGTGTAAGGTTTCTTGTCGTTTGGTTAAGCGGTTTATCGATTCACTACTCAAAACCCCCAAAACTAACTTTTTTTCAAGCCTAAGTGACTAAATAGTCATTTTTTTGCATTTTTTGTAAACCGTGTATCCTTTATGCATTCCGTTAGTTCCCGCAAGTTTATTGAGGCATGTTCGAGGTGCGTGTAAGGTTTCGTGTCGTTTGGTTAAGCGGTTTATCGATTCACTACTCAAAACCCCCAAAACTAACTTTTTTTCAAGCCTAAGTGACTAAATAGTCATTTTTTCGCATTTTTTGTAAACCGTGTATCCTTTATGCATTCCGTTAGTTCCCGCAAGTTTATTGAGGCATGTTCGAGGTGCGTGTAAGGTTTCGTGTCGTTTGGTTAAGCGGTTTATCGATTCACTACTCAAAACCCCCAAAACTAACTTTTTTCAAGCCTAAGTGACTAAATAGTCATTTTTCGCATTTTTTGTAAACCGTGTATCCTTTATGCATTCCGTTAGTTCCCGCAAGTTTATTGAGGCATGTTCCAGGTGCGTGTAAGGTTTCGTGTCGTTTGGTTAAGTGGTTTATCGATTCACTACTCAAAACCCCCAAAACTAACTTTTTTCAAGCCTAAGTGACTAAATAGTCATTTTTTCGCATTTTTTGTAAACCGTGTATCCTTTATGCATTCCGTTAGTTCCCGCAAGTTTATTGAGGCATGTTCGAGGTGCGTGTAAGGTTTCTTGTCGTTTGGTTAAGCGGTTTATCGATTCACTACTCAAAACCCCCAAAACTAACTTTTTATCAAGCCTAAGTGACTAAATAGTCATTTTTTCGCATTTTTTGTAAACCGTGTATCCTTTATGCATTCCGTTAGTTCCCGCAAGTTTATTGAGGCATGTTCGAGGTGCGTGTAAGGTTTCGTGTCGTTTGGTTAAGCGGTTTATCGATTTACTACTCAAAACCCCCAAAACTAACTTTTTTTCAAGCCTAAGTGACAAAATAGTCATTTTTTCGCATTTTTTGTAAACCGTGTATCCTTTATGCATTCCGTTAGTTCCCGCAAGTTTATTGAGGCATGTTCGAGGTGCGTGTAAGGTTTCGTGTCGTTTGGTTAAGCGGTTTATCGATTCACTACTCAAAACCCCCAAAACTAACTTTTTTCAAGCCTAAGTGACTAAATAGTCATTTTTTCGCATTTTTTGTAAACCGTGTATCCTTTATGCATTCCGTTAGTTCCCGCAAGTTTATTGAGGCATGTTCGAGGTGCGTGTAAGGTTTCGTGTCGTTTGGTTAAGTGGTTTATCGATTCACTACTCAAAACCCCCAAAACTAACTTTTTTCAAGCCTAAGTGACAAAATAGTCATTTTTTCGCATTTTTTGTAAACCGTGTATCCTTTATGCATTCCGTTAGTTCCCGCAAGTTTATTGAGGCATGTTCGAGGTGCGTGTAAGGTTTCGTGTCGTTTGGTTAAGCGGTTTATCGATTCACTACTCAAAACCCCCAAAACTAACTTTTTTCAAGCCTAAGTGACTAAATAGTCATTTTTTCGCATTTTTTGTAAACCGTGTATCCTTTATGCATTCCGTTAGTTCCCGCAAGTTTATTGAGGCATGTTCGAGGTGCGTGTAAGGTTTCTTGTCGTTTGGTTAAGCGGTTTATCGATTCACTACTCAAAACCCCCAAAACTAACTTTTTATCAAGCCTAAGTGACTAAATAGTCATTTTTTCGCATTTTTTGTAAACCGTGTATCCTTTATGCATTCCGTTAGTTCCCGCAAGTTTATTGAGGCATGTTCGAGGTGCGTGTAAGGTTTCGTGTCGTTTGGTTAAGCGGTTTATCGATTTACTACTCAAAACCCCCAAAACTAACTTTTTTTCAAGCCTAAGTGACAAAATAGTCATTTTTTCGCATTTTTTGTAAACCGTGTATCCTTTATGCATTCCGTTAGTTCCCGCAAGTTTATTGAGGCATGTTCGAGGTGCGTGTAAGGTTTCGTGTCGTTTGGTTAAGCGGTTTATCGATTCACTACTCAAAACCCCCAAAACTAACTTTTTTCAAGCCTAAGTGACTAAATAGTCATTTTTTCGCATTTTTTGTAAACCGTGTATCCTTTATGCATTCCGTTAGTTCCCGCAAGTTTATTGAGGCATGTTCGAGGTGCGTGTAAGGTTTCGTGTCGTTTGGTTAAGTGGTTTATCGATTCACTACTCAAAACCCCCAAAACTAACTTTTTTCAAGCCTAAGTGACAAAATAGTCATTTTTTCGCATTTTTTGTAAACCGTGTATCCTTTATGCATTCCGTTAGTTCCCGCAAGTTTATTGAGGCATGTTCGAGGTGCGTGTAAGGTTTCGTGTCGTTTGGTTAAGCGGTTTATCGATTCACTACTCAAAACCCCCAAAACTAACTTTTTTCAAGCCTAAGTGACTAAATAGTCATTTTTCGCATTTTTTGTAAACCGTGTATCCTTTATGCATTCCGTTAGTTCCCGCAAGTTTATTGAGGCATGTTCCAGGTGCGTGTAAGGTTTCGTGTCGTTTGGTTAAGTGGTTTATCGATTCACTACTCAAAACCCCCAAAACTAACTTTTTTCAAGCCTAAGTGACTAAATAGTCATTTTTTCGCATTTTTTGTAAACCGTGTATCCTTTATGCATTCCGTTAGTTCCCGCAAGTTTATTGAGGCATGTTCGAGGTGCGTGTAAGGTTTCTTGTCGTTTGGTTAAGCGGTTTATCGATTCACTACTCAAAACCCCCAAAACTAACTTTTTATCAAGCCTAAGTGACTAAATAGTCATTTTTTCGCATTTTTTGTAAACCGTGTATCCTTTATGCATTCCGTTAGTTCCCGCAAGTTTATTGAGGCATGTTCGAGGTGCGTGTAAGGTTTCGTGTCGTTTGGTTAAGCGGTTTATCGATTTACTACTCAAAACCCCCAAAACTAACTTTTTTTCAAGCCTAAGTGACAAAATAGTCATTTTTTCGCATTTTTTGTAAACCGTGTATCCTTTATGCATTCCGTTAGTTCCCGCAAGTTTATTGAGGCATGTTCGAGGTGCGTGTAAGGTTTCGTGTCGTTTGGTTAAGCGGTTTATCGATTCACTACTCAAAACCCCCAAAACTAACTTTTTTCAAGCCTAAGTGACTAAATAGTCATTTTTTCGCATTTTTTGTAAACCGTGTATCCTTTATGCATTCCGTTAGTTCCCGCAAGTTTATTGAGGCATGTTCGAGGTGCGTGTAAGGTTTCGTGTCGTTTGGTTAAGTGGTTTATCGATTCACTACTCAAAACCCCCAAAACTAACTTTTTTCAAGCCTAAGTGACAAAATAGTCATTTTTTCGCATTTTTTGTAAACCGTGTATCCTTTATGCATTCCGTTAGTTCCCGCAAGTTTATTGAGGCATGTTCGAGGTGCGTGTAAGGTTTCGTGTCGTTTGGTTAAGCGGTTTATCGATTCACTACTCAAAACCCCCAAAACTAACTTTTTTTCAAGCCTAAGTGACTAAATAGTCATTTTTTCGCATTTTTTGTAAACCGTGTATCCTTTATGCATTCCGTTAGTTCCCGCAAGTTTATTGAGGCATGTTCGAGGTGCGTGTAAGGTTTCGTGTCGTTTGGTTAAGCGGTTTATCGATTCACTACTCAAAACCCCCAAAACTAACTTTTTTCAAGCCTAAGTGACTAAATAGTCATTTTTCGCATTTTTTGTAAACCGTGTATCCTTTATGCATTCCGTTAGTTCCCGCAAGTTTATTGAGGCATGTTCGAGGTGCGTGTAAGGTTTCGTGTCGTTTGGTTAAGTGGTTTATCGATTCACTACTCAAAACCCCCAAAACTAACTTTTTTCAAGCCTAAGTGACTAAATAGTCATTTTTTCGCATTTTTTGTAAACCGTGTATCCTTTATGCATTCCGTTAGTTCCCGCAAGTTTATTGAGGCATGTTCGAGGTGCGTGTAAGGTTTCGTGTCGTTTGGTTAAGCGGTTTATCGATTCACTACTCAAAACCCCCAAAACTAACTTTTTTTCAAGCCTAAGTGACTAAATAGTCATTTTTTCGCATTTTTTGTAAACCGTGTATCCTTTATGCATTCCGTTAGTTCCCGCAAGTTTATTGAGGCATGTTCGAGGTGCGTGTAAGGTTTCGTGTCGTTTGGTTAAGCGGTTTATCGATTTACTACTCAAAACCCCCAAAACTAACTTTTTTTCAAGCCTAAGTGACTAAATAGTCATTTTTTCGCATTTTTTGTAAACCGTGTATCCTTTATGCATTCCGTTAGTTCCCGCAAGTTTATTGAGGCATGTTCGAGGTGCGTGTAAGGTTTCGTGTCGTTTGGTTAAGCGGTTTATCGATTCACTACTCAAAACCCCCAAAACTAACTTTTTTCAAGCCTAAGTGACTAAATAGTCATTTTTTCGCATTTTTTGTAAACCGTGTATCCTTTATGCATTCCGTTAGTTCCCGCAAGTTTATTGAGGCATGTTCGAGGTGCGTGTAAGGTTTCGTGTCGTTTGGTTAAGTGGTTTATCGATTCACTACTCAAAACCCCCAAAACTAACTTTTTTCAAGCCTAAGTGACAAAATAGTCATTTTTTCGCATTTATTGTAAACCGTGTATCCTTTATGCATTCCGTTAGTTCCCGCAAGTTTATTGAGGCATGTTCGAGGTGCGTGTAAGGTTTCGTGTCATTTGGTTAAGCGGTTTATCGATTCACTACTCAAAACCCCCAAAACTAACTTTTTTTCAAGCCTAAGTGACTAAATAGTCATTTTTTCGCATTTTTTGTAAACCGTGTATCCTTTATGCATTCCGTTAGTTCCCGCAAGTTTATTGAGGCATGTTCGAGGTGCGTGTAAGGTTTCGTGTCGTTTGGTTAAGCGGTTTATCGATTCACTACTCAAAACCCCCAAAACTAACTTTTTTCAAGCCTAAGTGACTAAATAGTCATTTTTTCGCATTTTTTGTAAACCGTGTATCCTTTATGCATTCCGTTAGTTCCCGCAAGTTTATTGAGGCATGTTCGAGGTGCGTGTAAGGTTTCGTGTCGTTTGGTTAAGTGGTTTATCGATTCACTACTCAAAACCCCCAAAACTAACTTTTTTCAAGCCTAAGTGACTAAATAGTCATTTTTTCGCATTTTTTGTAAACCGTGTATCCTTTATGCATTCCGTTAGTTCCCGCAAGTTTATTGAGGCATGTTCGAGGTGCGTGTAAGGTTTCGTGTCGTTTGGTTAACTGGTTTATCGATTCACTACTCAAAACCCCCAAAACTAACTTTTTTTCAAGCCTAAGTGACTAAATAGTCATTTTTTCGCATTTTTTGTAAACCGTGTATCCTTTATGCATTCCGTTAGTTCCCGCAAGTTTATTGAGGCATGTTCGAGGTGCGTGTAAGGTTTCGTGTCGTTTGGTTAAGTGGTTTATCGATTCACTACTCAAAACCCCCAAAACTAACTTTTTTTCAAGCCTAAGTGACTAAATAGTCATTTTTTCGCATTTTTTGTAAACCGTGTATCCTTTATGCATTCCGTTAGTTCCCGCAAGTTTATTGAGGCATGTTCGAGGTGCGTGTAAGGTTTCTTGTCGTTTGGTTAAGCGGTTTATCGATTCACTACTCAAAACCCCCAAAACTAACTTTTTATCAAGCCTAAGTGACAAAATAGTCATTTTTTCGCATTTTTTGTAAACCGTGTATCCTTTATGCATTCCGTTAGTTCCCGCAAGTTTATTGAGGCATGTTCGAGGTGCGTGTAAGGTTTCGTGTCGTTTGGTTAAGCGGTTTATCGATTCACTACTCAAAACCCCCAAAACTAACTTTTTTTCAAGCCTAAGTGACTAAATAGTCATTTTTTCGCATTTTTTGTAAACCGTGTATCATTTATGCATTCCGTTAGTTCCCGCAAGTTTATTGAGGCATGTTCGAGGTGCGTGTAAGGTTTCGTGTCGTTTGGTTAAGCGGTTTATCGATTCACTACTCAAAACCCCCAAAACTAACTTTTTTCAAGCCTAAGTGACTAAATAGTCATTTTTCGCATTTTTTGTAAACCGTGTATCCTTTATGCATTCCGTTAGTTCCCGCAAGTTTATTGAGGCATGTTCGAGGTGCGTGTAAGGTTTCGTGTCGTTTGGTTAAGTGGTTTTTCGATTCACTACTCAAAACCCCCAAAACTAACTTTTTTCAAGCCTAAGTGACTAAATAGTCATTTTTTCGCATTTTTTGTAAACCGTGTATCCTTTATGCATTCCGTTAGTTCCCGCAAGTTTATTGAGGCATGTTCGAGGTGCGTGTAAGGTTTCGTGTCGTTTGGTTAAGCGGTTTATCGATTCACTACTCAAAACCCCCAAAACTAACTTTTTTTCAAGCCTAAGTGACTAAATAGTCATTTTTTCGCATTTTTTGTAAACCGTGTATCCTTTATGCATTCCGTTAGTTCCCGCAAGTTTATTGAGGCATGTTCGAGGTGCGTGTAAGGTTTCGTGTCGTTTGGTTAAGCGGTTTATCGATTTACTACTCAAAACCCCCAAAACTAACTTTTTTTCAAGCCTAAGTGACTAAATAGTCATTTTTTCGCATTTTTTGTAAACCGTGTATCCTTTATGCATTCCGTTAGTTCCCGCAAGTTTATTGAGGCATGTTCGAGGTGCGTGTAAGGTTTCGTGTCGTTTGGTTAAGCGGTTTATCGATTCACTACTCAAAACCCCCAAAACTAACTTTTTTCAAGCCTAAGTGACTAAATAGTCATTTTTTCGCATTTTTTGTAAACCGTGTATCCTTTATGCATTCCGTTAGTTCCCGCAAGTTTATTGAGGCATGTTCGAGGTGCGTGTAAGGTTTCGTGTCGTTTGGTTAAGTGGTTTATCGATTCACTACTCAAAACCCCCAAAACTAACTTTTTTCAAGCCTAAGTGACAAAATAGTCATTTTTTCGCATTTATTGTAAACCGTGTATCCTTTATGCATTCCGTTAGTTCCCGCAAGTTTATTGAGGCATGTTCGAGGTGCGTGTAAGGTTTCGTGTCATTTGGTTAAGCGGTTTATCGATTCACTACTCAAAACCCCCAAAACTAACTTTTTTTCAAGCCTAAGTGACTAAATAGTCATTTTTTCGCATTTTTTGTAAACCGTGTATCCTTTATGCATTCCGTTAGTTCCCGCAAGTTTATTGAGGCATGTTCGAGGTGCGTGTAAGGTTTCGTGTCGTTTGGTTAAGCGGTTTATCGATTCACTACTCAAAACCCCCAAAACTAACTTTTTTCAAGCCTAAGTGACTAAATAGTCATTTTTTCGCATTTTTTGTAAACCGTGTATCCTTTATGCATTCCGTTAGTTCCCGCAAGTTTATTGAGGCATGTTCGAGGTGCGTGTAAGGTTTCGTGTCGTTTGGTTAAGTGGTTTATCGATTCACTACTCAAAACCCCCAAAACTAACTTTTTTCAAGCCTAAGTGACTAAATAGTCATTTTTTCGCATTTTTTGTAAACCGTGTATCCTTTATGAATTCCGTTAGTTCCCGCAAGTTTATTGAGGCATGTTCGAGGTGTGTGTAAGGTTTCGTGTCGTTTGGTTAACTGGTTTATCGATTCACTACTCAAAACCCCCAAAACTAACTTTTTTTCAAGCCTAAGTGACTAAATAGTCATTTTTTCGCATTTTTTGTAAACCGTGTATCCTTTATGCATTCCGTTAGTTCCCGCAAGTTTATTGAGGCATGTTCGAGGTGCGTGTAAGGTTTCGTGTCGTTTGGTTAAGTGGTTTATCGATTCACTACTCAAAACCCCCAAAACTAACTTTTTTTCAAGCCTAAGTGACTAAATAGTCATTTTTTCGCATTTTTTGTAAACCGTGTATCCTTTATGCATTCCGTTAGTTCCCGCAAGTTTATTGAGGCATGTTCGAGGTGCGTGTAAGGTTTCTTGTCGTTTGGTTAAGCGGTTTATCGATTCACTACTCAAAACCCCCAAAACTAACTTTTTATCAAGCCTAAGTGACAAAATAGTCATTTTTTCGCATTTTTTGTAAACCGTGTATCCTTTATGCATTCCGTTAGTTCCCGCAAGTTTATTGAGGCATGTTCGAGGTGCGTGTAAGGTTTCGTGTCGTTTGGTTAAGCGGTTTATCGATTCACTACTCAAAACCCCCAAAACTAACTTTTTTTCAAGCCTAAGTGACTAAATAGTCATTTTTTCGCATTTTTTGTAAACCGTGTATCCTTTATGCATTCCGTTAGTTCCCGCAAGTTTATTGAGGCATGTTCGAGGTGCGTGTAAGGTTTCGTGTCGTTTGGTTAAGCGGTTTATCGATTCACTACTCAAAACCCCCAAAACTAACTTTTTTCAAGCCTAAGTGACTAAATAGTCATTTTTCGCATTTTTTGTAAACCGTGTATCCTTTATGCATTCCGTTAGTTCCCGCAAGTTTATTGAGGCATGTTCGAGGTGCGTGTAAGGTTTCGTGTCGTTTGGTTAAGTGGTTTATCGATTCACTACTCAAAACCCCCAAAACTAACTTTTTTCAAGCCTAAGTGACTAAATAGTCATTTTTTCGCATTTTTTGTAAACCGTGTATCCTTTATGCATTCCGTTAGTTCCCGCAAGTTTATTGAGGCATGTTCGAGGTGCGTGTAAGGTTTCGTGTCGTTTGGTTAAGCGGTTTATCGATTCACTACTCAAAACCCCCAAAACTAACTTTTTTTCAAGCCTAAGTGACTAAATAGTCATTTTTTCGCATTTTTTGTAAACCGTGTATCCTTTATGCATTCCGTTAGTTCCCGCAAGTTTATTGAGGCATGTTCGAGGTGCGTGTAAGGTTTCGTGTCGTTTGGTTAAGCGGTTTATCGATTTACTACTCAAAACCCCCAAAACTAACTTTTTTTCAAGCCTAAGTGACTAAATAGTCATTTTTTCGCATTTTTTGTAAACCGTGTATCCTTTATGCATTCCGTTAGTTCCCGCAAGTTTATTGAGGCATGTTCGAGGTGCGTGTAAGGTTTCGTGTCGTTTGGTTAAGCGGTTTATCGATTCACTACTCAAAACCCCCAAAACTAACTTTTTTCAAGCCTAAGTGACTAAATAGTCATTTTTTCGCATTTTTTGTAAACCGTGTATCCTTTATGCATTCCGTTAGTTCCCGCAAGTTTATTGAGGCATGTTCGAGGTGCGTGTAAGGTTTCGTGTCGTTTGGTTAAGTGGTTTATCGATTCACTACTCAAAACCCCCAAAACTAACTTTTTTCAAGCCTAAGTGACAAAATAGTCATTTTTTCGCATTTATTGTAAACCGTGTATCCTTTATGCATTCCGTTAGTTCCCGCAAGTTTATTGAGGCATGTTCGAGGTGCGTGTAAGGTTTCGTGTCATTTGGTTAAGCGGTTTATCGATTCACTACTCAAAACCCCCAAAACTAACTTTTTTTCAAGCCTAAGTGACTAAATAGTCATTTTTTCGCATTTTTTGTAAACCGTGTATCCTTTATGCATTCCGTTAGTTCCCGCAAGTTTATTGAGGCATGTTCGAGGTGCGTGTAAGGTTTCGTGTCGTTTGGTTAAGCGGTTTATCGATTCACTACTCAAAACCCCCAAAACTAACTTTTTTCAAGCCTAAGTGACTAAATAGTCATTTTTTCGCATTTTTTGTAAACCGTGTATCCTTTATGCATTCCGTTAGTTCCCGCAAGTTTATTGAGGCATGTTCGAGGTGCGTGTAAGGTTTCGTGTCGTTTGGTTAAGTGGTTTATCGATTCACTACTCAAAACCCCCAAAACTAACTTTTTTCAAGCCTAAGTGACAAAATAGTCATTTTTTCGCATTTATTGTAAACCGTGTATCCTTTATGCATTCCGTTAGTTCCCGCAAGTTTATTGAGGCATGTTCGAGGTGCGTGTAAGGTTTCGTGTTATTTGGTTAAGCGGTTTATCGATTCACTACTCAAAACCCCCAAAACTAACTTTTTTTCAAGCCTAAGTGACTAAATAGTCATTTTTTCGCATTTTTTGTAAACCGTGTATCCTTTATGCATTCCGTTAGTTCCCGCAAGTTTATTGAGGCATGTTCGAGGTGCGTGTAAGGTTTCGTGTCGTTTGGTTAAGCGGTTTATCGATTCACTACTCAAAACCCCCAAAACTAACTTTTTTCAAGCCTAAGTGACTAAATAGTCATTTTTTCGCATTTTTTGTAAACCGTGTATCCTTTATGCATTCCGTTAGTTCCCGCAAGTTTATTGAGGCATGTTCGAGGTGCGTGTAAGGTTTCGTGTCGTTTGGTTAAGTGGTTTATCGATTCACTACTCAAAACCCCCAAAACTAACTTTTTTCAAGCCTAAGTGACTAAATAGTCATTTTTTCGCATTTTTTGTAAACCGTGTATCCTTTATGCATTCCGTTAGTTCCCGCAAGTTTATTGAGGCATGTTCGAGGTGCGTGTAAGGTTTCTTGTCGTTTGGTTAAGCGGTTTATCGATTCACTACTCAAAACCCCCAAAACTAACTTTTTTTCAAGCCTAAGTGACTAAATAGTCATTTTTTCGCATTTTTTGTAAACCGTGTATCCTTTATGCATTCCGTTAGTTCCCGCAAGTTTATTGAGGCATGTTCGAGGTGCGTGTAAGGTTTCGTGTCGTTTGGTTAAGCGGTTTATCGATTCACTACTCAAAACCCCCAAAACTAACTTTTTTCAAGCCTAAGTGACTAAATAGTCATTTTTTCGCATTTTTTGTAAACCGTGTATCCTTTATGCATTCCGTTAGTTCCCGCAAGTTTATTGAGGCATGTTCGAGGTGCGTGTAAGGTTTCGTGTCGTTTGGTTAAGTGGTTTATCGATTCACTACTCAAAACCCCCAAAACTAACTTTTTTTCAAGCCTAAGTGACTAAATAGTCATTTTTTCGCATTTTTTGTAAACCGTGTATCCTTTATGCATTACGTTAGTTCCCGCAAGTTTATTGAGGCATGTTCGAGGTGTGTGTAAGGTTTTGTGTCGTTTGGTTAAGCGGTTTATCGATTCACTACTCAAAACCCCCAAAACTAACTTTTTTCAAGCCTAAGTGACAAAATAGTCATTTTTTCGCTTTTTTTGTAAACCGTGTATCCATTATGCATTCCGTTAGTTCCCGCAAGTTTATTTAGGCATGTTCGAGGTGCGTGTAAGGTTTCGTGGCGTTTGGTTAAGCGGTTTACCGATTCGCTACTCAAAACCCCAAAAACTAATTTTTTTTTCGAGCCTAAGTGACTAAATAGTAATTTTTTTGCATTTTTTGTGAACCGTGAATCCATTATTCGTTCCGTTAGTTCCCGCAAGTTTATTGAGGCATGTTCGAGGTGCGTGTAAGGTATCGTTGCGTTTGGTTAAGCAGTTTACCGATTCGCTACTCAAAACCCCAAAAACTAACTTTTTTTCAAGCCTAAGAGCAACTCCAACGGGAGTTGTATATGGGTATCCATTTTACTGAAAAATTTCTCATAGTTTAGTGAAACATTTCTCATGTAAATGAGAAAATTCTCATATTTACTGAGAAATTCTCAATATTTACTGAGAAATCCTCAATGTTTACTGAGAAATTTCTCATAGTTTAGTGAAACATTTCTCATATAAATGAGAAAATTCTCATATTTACTGAGAAATTCTCAATGTTTACTGAGAAATCCTCAATGTTTACTGAAAAATTTCTCATAGTTTAGTGAAACATTTCTCATATAAATGAGAAAATTCTCATATTTACTGAGAAATTCTCAATGTTTACTGAGAAATCCTCAATGTTTACTGAGAAATTTCTCATAGTTTAGTGAAACATTTCTCATATAAATGAGAAAATTCTCATATTTACTGAGAAATTCTCAATGTTTACTGAGAAATCCTCAATGTTTACTGAAAAATTTCTCATAGTTTAGTGAAACATTTCTCATATAAATAAGAAAATTCTCATATTTACTGAGAAATTCTCAATGTTTACTGAGAAATCCTCAATGTTTACTGAAAAATTTCTCATAGTTCCCGCAATTTTATTTAGACATGTTCGAGGTGCGTGTAAGGTTTCGTGGCGTTTGGTTAAGCGGTTTATCGATTCACTACTCAAAACCCCCAAAACTAACTTTTGGTTAACGTAGCGTTCCTCTATTAAATTAAACATATGAGAATACTATGCTCAAGGTCAAGAACTAACCACTTGAAATCTCACTAGAAAATTGCAATAACTATTCACAACTAAAACACTCCAAACTTGCAATAGCAAAGCGGGCTTCGAAAAAATAAATAATAGAAAAAGCAATTTTGGACATATGAAGATGCATGTTTATTGTGATATAAGCAAGTTAATTACCTATGCTTTGGTTCGGGTATATGTTCCACAACGAAATCTATGAACTCAGTCCGCATTTCGTTGATATCTTCAAGTGTGTAAGTTTTTTTATCACACAACCTTTTCATCTAAACAATTCAAAACAAAAGTTAATTAATGATCATCAAAAAACAAAAAAGATGCGAAAAGTTAATTAATGATCAAAACTCAATAAAAAAAACAAAAACCTTTTTCTCAAGGGAAAGAGAAGGATCCCCAATCAAGTCTCTCATGAACATCATCAAAAAGTATCCGCATTCAACACCCCCTTCTTGTTGTGGACACTATATTAAGTCTCATAGAGAAAACTTTAGTAGTTAATATTAAAGAACTAAACGAATCATTTTAATTCTTATTTACTTGCCTTTGGGATTTTCCAAATAGGCTTTGGCATTCTCATTCCATCAATATGCAGTGATACGAGCGCACTTCAAGGCAAAGAGTTTTGAATTAATTGCAAACATGTTATAGACAATGAGGGAAAATTCAATAAATAAGTCTTTACTCACGTATTGATATGTAGCTTCACTTGTTCACTCGGTTTAGTCATACTTTTTGGATCGAACCAATAACACTCCATGATAGAGAGATCGATGACAAGTAAGACCCAATGAAACCTGTGTAAGTTAACATAAAACTTAACATTTTCATATTGAAGATTATTATGCATTAAGAAGAAAAATGAAATAACTTACGCCGTTTGAATGTTGTATGGAATAAAGCACACTTGGTTCCTCTTTGCATTTTGCAATCTTTCCTTAACCAGTTTTCTTTTTGCTTGATGTGAGGCAGTATTGAATGATTCAGAATTGAAAAATATAACAGTTCTCTGAGACTTTTCAAGTTTCACATACAAAAGCCTAAACCATAAAATAAATAATTAGTTTATCAAAGACAATCAAATAAGACAGTAGAAATTAATTTCATCTCTTACCTCATGTACGCCTTAATACACGTGACATCTAAGGGCTTCATCTCACAAAAATCGACCAAGTCTTGCTTGAAAATATAGCATTCGGTAGTATCATCTCCAAACATCTCCTTCTCTATTGGAATTCTTATTTGATTAATCTCCGTGGTTGTTAACAATTGGTTGAATGTATGAATAACTTCACATCCACTTCCATCTTTCTTCTCACTTTCTTTCAGGACACCAGCATCATCTTTCGTCTTACTTTTTTTCTGGACACCAGCATCATCATTTTTTTCTTCCTTTTTTTCATAGTTAAGAAAAAGATCAGTTAAATAATGCGTTTTAATTTACTATCTTTTTATATCACTTAATTAGTAAATATTTTACCTCAACACCAATGAGCACAAGCTCTTTAGGCCAAGCAACAATTGACCCAATAGCATCTTTAATTTGTGTCATCTCATCACCAACCGGTATAGGGAGTGCAACATTTGAGAAAATAGCTTCCGTTACTTTACTAATAGAGACACGTACATTTTGTTCTCCCAAACTAACATTATGAATTTTCTCATGAGGTCCACTCTTCTCAAAGACCATCCCCACTGCAACAATGTTGTTTGTGGTGCCAATTGCCAACCTGCATCTCTTTTTCTATAATAAATACGACCATGCCAAATTTCAAAATCCAACAATAAAATTGCAAGGATAACACTCATTTAAAAAAAAATACATGCCTTTCCAATACTTGATACGTGAGGTGATGCATGTTCATGAGCCTTTGCTGTCCCATCAATTTTTAACTATGCATAAAAGAAAAAAAAAATTAGATTCATCGCAAAAAAACCCTAAAATAAGACATGATATAGAATTGTACAATGATTTCCATTACCCTTTTTGAACCTGATTCACTCTTGCTACCACTTGTACCCCACATTATCCTTTTCGAAGAGAACTCACAATTTCTGTTATCACTTTTTTGAGTATTGGAAGCAACCTTCTCAGATGAGTGTCCCTTAAGCAATTGGTGTTGCAATTGACTAAACTTTTGTTCTGCCTCTATTCTCCTTTGTTGTTCCTCCTTCAATTTGAACTCCAACTCATTTATATATTTTCTTGATGCACGTCTAGGTAGATTAAAGTAGTTGGAGGGGGTGACTCCAAATCCTAGACCTCTCACATGACCGGAGGGCTCGAAAGTGCCCAATGCCATACTAAGGATGTCAGAACTTCCTTCTATTACTACACTCCCATCCTCAACTTGTTTTTTCATTGTAACCTAGAAGGTTGATAAGTGTCAAGTATAAATATAGACAAAGCATATTTAAAAAAATGGAGAGAGAGAGAGAGAGAGAGAGAGAGAGAGAGAGAGAGAGAGAGCACAATGCTGATATTGATTGCAAAGTACTTACCACTTTGTCAACCACTTCCTTGGTAGCATCGTCTCCAAATCCGCCACCTTTTTTTTCTCGGCCTTTTGTCCATAAGAAACTTCGATCATCTTCATATTTGGGTCCAAACTCCTCTTTCTATCATCACAATAAAGTGCAAAAAATATAATCAATACCTTTGCATTGATAGTATCATATAAAAGATTCTCAAAATTAAACCTACCAACTCTTCGGCCAAACCAGCATAGCCTTTCTTGCTCATACGATGATTATATATATTCTTTGCTCGCCTTTCACGTTGCTCCTTGCTTAGAACCTTATAATTACAAAACATAAGGATGGGAATAAAATTAGTATTAACGTTATAAAACCCAACTCTACTTTGCATACATTCAATAATTCTTTTGAATTATACCTTAAAATTTTCGGAGAGCCTAACTTTGACAAATTCATCCCATGTCGGTTGATCAATATACTTTTTATACTTCTGTGGCGGGTCTTTAAGAAGCTCGGGCTTGTCTTTAAACTTATTTATCCACTCTCTAGTGAGGTTTGTTTTGAATGCCCTCCACTTAGTAGCCATGGATGATAAGCTCGACTTTTTGGTGTTTGGGTCTACATCAAATTTAACCTTCAGATGTAGAAAGACAAGAATCAGTTAAACATAGAGAGATAATCCATCTTCTACGAAGTACAAAGAACAAATTCTATCACCTGTAGAGCTGCCCACAAGCTTCTTTTTAAGCTCTCTGGCACCTTGTGCCACGTTAAGTAAGTTATTGGCACAAAATACTTCACCAATAGACCCATGTAACCTGCTAGCTTTTTTTTATGTGAACCAATGGGCTGTCCTTTGGAATTATAAATGATTTTCAACCTTTCTTCACTGTTGGTTATTTGCATCACATCCTTTAGCTTTGCTGGTCCTCGACCTTTATTACCAAAGGACATTTCTTCTGAATTTTTGTCATTTTCCACCTCCATGATAAGATGAACACTTCACTGAGGCTGTAAAATTCAGAGATTGTAACACCAACTAAATGAAATAATTGGACTATACAACATGAATAAACTACAAATCCAATAATAAATGAAGAAATAAAACGATTCAACTGAAGAAATGAAACAATTCAAATGACACAATTCAATTCAAAAGGGGCATGTTAGGCAACATTATTAAACTACAAATCCAACTGAAGAAGTTGACAGAAACAAAAAGTTACATTATAGAACGGTCATAATGTAATAAGTTTTGTTGCTTTACAAGTGATCCAAAGGGTAAAAATGTAACTAAGATTTTGAATGGTCGATCCAAGTCCCCTCATCACAATCATCACGTGCATAAGTTGATGATGACTCATCAATCACATCGAAGATTTCAGCATTTGGGAGTACGTTAACGGAAATTTCATCTCCGATAAGGTCATCATCATTGTCTTCGTCATAATATTTTCTTTGAGGAGATGATAGAACAATTGACCATTTAGGATCCAATTGGTCAGGGGCATAAAAGACTTGTTTCGCTTGAGATGCCAAAATAAAAGAGTCTGATTTATGGCCCACTCTAGAAAGATCAACTGACGTGAAACCAAGTTCATCCACCTTGATTCCATTTTTACTATCAACCCAATCACACTTGAATACTGGAATCTTGAAAGAGATATAATCAAGCATCCATATCTCTTTAATCACGCCATAAAAAATCATTTCTGTAGTCACAGGTCTGGTATCCTTTGCGCTAGCAACCTGCAACGTCTTTGCCACTATGCACACTCCACTATTTTGGTTGACCCGTACATCATCACGGTCCTTCGTTTGATAACGAAAACCGTTAATGACATAGCCAGGGAATTTTACAACATCTGGGCGAGGTCCAAGGGCTATCCATTTTAAGGTGTCTGAGACTTGTTGCTCTGTTTCGACCTGATTTTTAAGAAGTTAATTTAGTCACAATTATCAAATAGGAGATATAATATAACTATATTATATGAATCATACCCTTGTACGTAACCAATCAATAAATGTACGGTTGTGCTCATCTTCCAAGAATTTTTTATTTTTCCCTTTACGAGGGTAGGCTTCTTTCAAGTACTCCTCATGTGCCCTATTAAGTTATTAATAATACATCATAAACCATTTTTAAAAAGTAACATAGGAATAAACATTCATACTAAGGAGAAATTGAAAAGTCTTTACTCTATATAAGGTTGAACATCATTTGTGTTATGTAACACATAAAGATGTGCCTGGTTCAAGGACACACGGTCAACTTCAATGACATTAGCTCCTCCGAAAGGTTTTTCTTCATTTCTAGCAAACGGAACTCCGATTGGATCTAGATCATTTAAGAACTCGGAACAAAACTCAATCGCCTCTTCTATGATATAACATTGGGCAATGCACCCTTCTGGTCGATTTTTGTTTCTCACATAACCCTTCAACACTCTCATGTACCTATAATATAAATCATGATAAAGTTAAAATTACCATGATGAGTACTTGCTAATGGTAGTAAATAATTAAATCAAATGTTTTAATACGCTGACCTCTCGGGTGAGTACATCCATCTAAAGAAAACCGGACCACCAAGTTCAACCTCTCTAACAAGATGCACCATCAAATGCACCATTATGTCGAAGAATGATGGTGGAAAGTATTTTTCCAGCAAGCATAGTGTGACCACGAGTTCCTTTTGGATTTCTTGTAGCTTCTGCACATCCACAACTTTGGCACAAATAGCATTGAAGAAGAAGCACACTCTGATAATAGCATATCTCACATGCTTTGGCAACACACCTCGTATTACAATAGGAATAAGTTGTTGCATTAAGACATGGCAATCATGGGACTTAAGTCCATACAATTTCAAATCTTCCATTGACACACGACTTCTAAAATTTGAAGAATATCCGTCTGGGACCTTAAGCTCAAGCAACGATTTGCACACCATTATTTTTTCTGCTCTAGTTAACGAATAACATGCTGGTGGAAGGTACGTCCTTGTCCCCTTAACTTGCGGTGCCAATTCTTTCCTTAAACCCATTTCTACAAGGTCCTTTCGACAATTAACTCCATCTTTTGTTTTCCCTGGAATGTTGAGTAGGGTCCCAATGATATTATCACAAACATTCTTTTCAATGTGCATGACATCCAAGTTATGTCGAATAGGCAGATGTTTCCAGTACTCGAGCTCAAAAAAAATAGACTTCTTCTTCCAACTTGTAACGTCAACATTGTGTGCATTTTCTTTCTTATTTCCTTTCTTCCTCTTCTTTGATGTTGATTTCTTATTTTTGAAATTTTTCTTTCCCCATGAAACCTTGATCCCCCCCACCTTTAATAATATCTGTTCACCACTCAATGGCTCGGGATGTGACCCAAACTCTTGATCACCATTAAAAGCCTTCTTTTGATTTCGAAACGGATGATTCCGTGGAAGATATCTTCTATGCCCTGTATAAATACACTTACTACAATGTGTCAGTCTACGAGAATATGTTTTCTCATTGCATATTGGACAAGCAAAATATCCTTTAACGGTACAACCAGACAAATTTCCATATGCAGGAAAATCGTTAATTGTCCATAATAACACGGCCTTTAAGGTGAAAGATTGTTTTTGATAGGCGTCATAAGCCTCAACTCCATCCTCCCATAATGTTTTCAAATCCTCAATCAGAGGTGCTAAATAAACATCTATATCATTGCCAGGTTGTTTTGGACCTGAAATCAACATTGTCAACATCGTAAAATTTCTCTTCATGCACAACCACGGTGGAAGGTTGTATGTGTTCAACATAACAGGCCAACAACTGTACCTAGTACTAAGGGTACCGTACGGATTAATTCCATCCGCTGAAAGTGACAGCCGTAGGTTTCTCGGTTCTGCTGCGAACTCGGGCCACTTAGCATCAATTATTTTCCACGTTGGCGAGTCTGCTGGGTGACGCAATTGACCATCAACTTCTCTTCCTTTCGCATGCCATGTTAAATCATTTGCCGTCTGGGCAGATTGAAACCACCTTCTAAATCTTGGAATGGGTGGAAAGTACCATAATACTTTGGCAGGTACACCCTTGTTTTGTTTATCCTTACTTTCTGTGGGCATATTTTTCTTCACCTTATACCTTGACACTCCACACTTTGGACATGTAGTTGAATCTTCATACTCATTTCTATAGAGTATGCAATCATTGGGGCATGCATGTATTTTCCTGTATTCCATTCCAAATGTCGACAAGATACGCTTAGCCTCAATGGTTGACAAGGGCAATTCATTATCTTCCGGAAGCATGTCGGAGAACAATGCCAAGACATCCGAAAAGCTTTTATCACTCCACCCACTCTTGGCCTTAATATTGAAGAGCTTCACTGTTGCAGATAACTTAGTGTGCTTCGTACACCCTTTATACAAAGGTTTCTTTGCATCTTCAAGCAATTTTTGGAATCCTTCATTATCACCTAAGGCACTTGCATTTACAGACTGAACCATTTCTATTGTTCTTGCAACATCATTAAAGGTCTCCTCTTCATCATCTTTGGAGATAGGCTCGTCTACATTGAAATTTGGCGGTATTTCATTCTGATCATCTTCCCCATGCCACTTCCATATGGTG
This sequence comes from Hydrangea macrophylla, assembly GCA_033977485.1. Classification (NCBI taxonomy): domain Eukaryota; kingdom Viridiplantae; phylum Streptophyta; class Magnoliopsida; order Cornales; family Hydrangeaceae; genus Hydrangea; species Hydrangea macrophylla. The sequence continues at coordinate 7,274,838 of CM066982.1, read as the reverse complement.
TAGCTGGGATCAATACCGTATCTAGTGAGATGAAATTGGATCTCTTTCAGTTCTAACTTATAAAAATTCTGACATTGAGTGCATGGACACCGAATTGAGTTCAGATCCTTCGCACCATCTTCAACAACATTAAGAAAATGTTGAACCCCTTCCCTGTATTCATTCGACAATAGCCCTTTCTTCATCCAAGACCTATCCATATCCTAGAACAAAGAACGTAGCAACCTTTAATTTGCATGTTTTGTATATATAATCCTACTCCAACCAACATAAAAGAACAATGAATTCAATAAAAAAGGATGGGCCTTAAACTAATTATTGCTACACCATCTATGATGGTTAGAGAAATCCATCATAGAGCATAGAGTTCTACTGGGCTCATGAATTTAGAGACAGAAAAGAAAAAAAATCATAGAGCATATATAAATATATAGGGAATCGTCATGAGCACATATGCAAGTCAGTGCACATTTTTCACGTGAACGTACACAAGAAGTATACAAAACAGTGTGCTAAACATGTGCACAAACTATGAAAACTGGAGCATAGACATTTTAATGCAGTTTAAGTCATATGCCCAGAAAAAAGCACACGCCAACGTTCTAAAAATTAGTGTGCACGGAGAGGGTCTCATATGCGCGTGCTGCCCAAGCGCGGCTACGTGCCACAGAACGTGCCGGGGATGTTTTGGGAGCTACGGCCTGTGCTTTTAATGCATAGTTAGGCATAAGACTATATTTTAACACATTTGCACTGAAAAAAGCACGTAAAAGGGGTCTAAAAAATCAGTGTGCACGGGAGAGGTCTCACTCACTGTGCTGCTCGCATGCTGACACTGGGCTACTGTGTGCGCAAGGAAACAAAGGCCACGAAAAGAAATGCAAAAATACAACATAAGGATCTAAGATGAGTTATAAGAGAGGAAAGAGGGAGAGAGAGAGAGAGAGAGAGAGAGAGAGAGAGAGAGAGAGAGAGAGAGAGAAATATGTATACACAATTTGTTAAAGATATGATTATTGACAATTCAAAGTATGGTGATCGGTTAGTAAAGAATGGTTATCTACAAGAGTCCAAACAAGGCTAATGAGTAGCATTTCTACAAATCTTATCCTCAATTCTTATCTATCCAAGATTGTTATTGTAAAGACCCATATATACGTGTGTATTGTATGTATATATATATATATATTGATGTGTGTATTTATGTGGCAAGTCGAGAGACTTGACTTGTGGACCCCACTCCCACTCTTTCCCACCACACAATTCCCCCCTCCCTTTTGTATCTCACGTTACTCTCTCTCTCTCTCTCTCTCTCTCTCTCTCTCTCTCTCGCTCTCTCTGTCTCTTTTACTTTTCTTTCTTTTCTTTATTTCTTTCTCTTCCTTATCTCTTCTCTAACTCTCTGTCTTTGTCTCCCCAACCGAGAGTTCTCTCTCTCTCTCCCTCCCACCCATGTTAATGTGCCCTTATATTGCAAGGAAATTAGATTTCTATGTTTAAAGTGTTGGGAATGAATTTGTGTGTGTTATTAGTGAACTATTGACATACTTTTGTGTTGGATTTTGCACAAAATGTGAAGTTATGTGTTTACCCTACCATGGTTGATGTTAAACAGAAATACTAATTGGTAGTAGTAAGTTGAAAATTGGAAGTGTTATTATTTTGTTATGTTCCTATAAAGCTTAAAAAGGGGCTTCTACAAACTAGGACTTTGAGGAGATAGATACAATGTTAGTATCTCTATTTGACATGCTTAGGTAAACTAAGATGCAATGTTTGGTACAAATATAGAGAGTACTTATGAAGGAATAGAGCGGTTGGTGGATTTTGCCTCGGATATTATATTATCTTTGTCTAATGTTGTCAAGGACTAATGTATCATTTAGACATTTGGAGTTTAAAGAAATATTGAGGATAAAGGGATGCTGATTTATTATTTCTAAAGCTTGGTGTATTTGTCGTTAAGAGTTGGAGACGTTCACTAACTTATATAATTGGAAGACTTTAGGCCGTCTATGCTTTATGTATCCTTGAGTAAAGGTGTCTTTGAACTTAGGAGTTATTTATGAGTTAGCATGTGGTAATATACCTACTCTACGTGAACTTAGGAAGTTGACAAATTAGGAACCCTAAGGATAATGCCTAGAACATGTTTGAATCCTATTAGCTATTAATTTTGAGACGATATCATATTGTTGCAAATTATCATGTAAGTCCTATACTTAGAATTGGTGCATATGCTCCATTGTGATTGTACCTCGTAAGGAAAGTTAGCTTGGGTGATTTGTTCTAAACATAAGTTTGAGAATTTTGACAAGCAATAGTTGAATGGTTTATATCGTTGAGAGATATTGAGATTGGAAGGTTTAGTTTCAATTATTAATGGATTTGCGAACTTCATTTTATATGTTTTTACTTGCAGTTTTCTTAGTTTTTTATGCCTTTCTAATTTTTCTCCTCTTTTTCTGTTTAATTCAGACAAGATTTTGGTAGATGAAGTTCCTGTTGTCACATATAGAATACTAGGTTACCTTTTTCTAGGTGTTGTAAGGATATACTCGAAGAAAGTTGAGTATCTGTTCCACGATTGCCGTGATGTGGTTATTAAAATCAATGATTGTACGGTTAGAAAAAGACGTAAAAATGTGCATTAATTTGGATACTATGATCACACCTTAAAGCTCAATCACTCTACCATAAAGGTTTGAACATGATGCTTTTGATCTCGAGATCGTGGAAAATGTAAGCAGGTGAGTGATACGCTGGTCATCAAATCAAGTTTCCCACGATCTCCTTAGAGCATCTCCAATGCAAAAAGTAATTTTTTTCATCTCAAAGCTATAATTTGACACTGCTACAGTACCAAAAAGCTATATTTTGACAATACTGCTCCAATGGTAAATTTCATCCAAACTGCCAAATTTTGGGTCAACTACCATTCTCCTAGTCAACTTTCAACTACCATTCCCAACTACCATTCTCAATTACCATTCTTCTTCTATCAACCATTTCTCATATAATATGAGAAAATTCTCATATTTACTGAGAAATTCTCAATGTTTACTGAGAAATCCTCAATGTTTACTGAGAAATTTCTCATAGTTTAGTGAAACATTTCTCATATAATATGAGAAAATTCTCATATTTACTGAGAAATTCTCAATGTTTACTGAGAAATCCTCAATGTTTACTGAGAAATTTCTCATAGTTTAGTGAAACATTTCTCATATAATATGAGAAAATTCTCATATTTACTGAGAAATCCTCAATGTTTACTGAGAAATTTCTCATAGTTTAGTGAAACATTTCTCATATAATATGAGAAAATTCTCATATTTACTGAGAAATTCTCAATGTTTACTGAGAAATTCTCAATGTTTCCATTTTTTCTTCTAAAAAATTGTAAGGAAAAAACAAAAACAATACAATTAGACAAGAGAGCACAATATAAAAATTGAGTTCAAGTTTATATTTATAGACATTTGGAATGGTATAAAAGTAAAAGCACAAAAAAAAAATAGCCGTTGAAGGAGGAATAGAGGATACAAAATTGTGAACCAAAATGTTGAAGCAGCCAAAAAACAAACTGCCGTTGAAAGTTGAGGAAAAAAAAAATAGCCGTTGAACTAACACGTGGCAAGGGCCCACGTTGGATCCTGGGGAAAGTATTCAAAATGTAGCCGTTGTGGCTTTTGTCTGGTGTGTCACCGGCTGGGCCCCTCATTTGACAATAGTCATTTGAGATATCAAATATGACAATACAAATAGCTTTTTCATTTTTTGGTAGACCCTTTAGTTATGCGTTGGAGTGGGTGGAATTTTAAGAGCTTTCATTTTATGACTTTAGTAGGGTATTTGGTAGGTGGGTTGGAGTTGCTCTTAGGCTGTATTACCTAAATGATACTGAAATTCTTTGCATTAGTTTAGACCAAAGTGGAGTATTTATTGGCCAAAAATTTCAGCCTTTTCAACAAGTGTATCCGGGTATTGCCTTGTCTAATCAACAACTATTTATCTTATGACAACTAAAAAGCATTTGTCTAAGAGCATTCGATTAAAAGATGAAAATTACTTTTGGATAAATCACCAATCACTATCTATAAAAGAGGTGGCTTCCATGTAAGGACCGCACAAGTGATTTATAAATTAAAAATGCTCCCTTTCAAACATACAGAAATCACTTTTGTCTTTCATTTTGGATGAGTTTCTAACAGACTATAACCAAAGTCCACAGATATTTGGTATTGTGTTGTGAAAGAAAAGGTTTCAAGAAATGTAGATCCTAAAAGCCAAGTAATTAAAGATAACTTAGGTGTGTTTTTAGAAGCAAAACTTGAGGGCACAACGAATTTTAACAGCTCTCATCAACCTCTAAATTAATTATGAAATGTCTAAGGTCAGAGTAACTTCATGAGAATACTAAGATTTCACTCTATAACACAAACATCTTACAGCGGCCAAAAGACTACCTTTATATGTTTATGACAAAGCAACCTCTTCATTACCCATTTTCTGTCGTTTTCTTTCTTGCTTGCTAATCACCCATCTCAGCATTCTCACTTTTACACAATTATTGACATTTGAAGTCATTATTCCTTAACATGACCTCTAAATCACCTCTCTCAAGACTAATTATTAATCAAAAGAAAAATAATTGTAGCTATTAATCCATCCCACATTGATACACACACGTGGGCAAAATATTTCATAATTAGATTAGAATCCTAGGTATAGGTACATAATTTCTATACAGGAAATGCTATGTTGGAGTACCTAAGGGGCTCCAATTAGATTACAAAACCTATAAATAAAACCATAGAGATGAAGAGGAGCAAAAATATTGAAAATCATTAAGAAAAATAATAATTAGGAATCTTGAATAATCCATAATGACGGGAATTTAGTACTCTATCTAATTGACCAGCCTGTGGTTTCGAAATACAAAACCAAAGGAAGCATATCCATGTTATACATACTCTATATGTTAAGAAAAATTTTCGTGGGCTATTTCTTTATCAGTTTCAGAGCTAATTTTTAATTTCCAAACTCTTCCCCAAATAGATGCATTTATCTTGAAAAAGGCATATTCGTGTAAATCCACATTAATTAGTACTCAAATTAATAAGAGATGACAAACAAATGGCCAATCAAAATCTACAAGAAGCAAAACAAATGTCCCAAATCTCATTCATACAAAGACAAAGCCTTTTCTCATGTTAATGCCCCGTACATATATAAATGTGTGTGTGTGTGTGTGTGTGAGAGAGAGAGAGAGAGAGAGAGAGACCTGGAGATCAAGGGGAAGCTAGGCAGAGCAACGGCGTCGCAGAGAAGCAGCGGCGGCGCAGAGAATGGAGGCGGCGGCGGAGGCGGCGGCGGTGGCGGCGGCGGCGCAGAGAATGGAGGCGGCGACGGCGGCGGCGGCGGTAGAATGGAGGCGACGGCGGTTGAGTGGTTTGGGTTTGGGAATGGATATGGAGATAGGGTTTGGGTTTGGGTTTGGGAATGGAGATGGAGAGAGGCTAGGGTTTGGGTTAATTATATTTGGGTTTGGGAATGGAGATGGAGAGAGGATTTAGGAATGGAGATGGAGAGAGGGATTGGGAATGGAGATAGAGAGATCAATGGTTTGGGTTTGTGTTTTCTCATTCTGAACATTTATCAATTCCCCCGCCCTTTCCCGCGCGCAAGATGACTTTTATGTCACTTTTTGTAAAATTTTTGTATATTTATGTCACTTTTTTGAAAAACTGACATAAAAAAATTTGCAATATTTACAAAATTGCCACCGCGTTTTTATTTATGTCACTTTTTAAAAGGTGACATAAAAGTATTATTATTTATGTCACTTTTTCAAAAAGTGACATAAATAAGAAATTTGTATTATTTACATGTTTGCCACCGCGTTTTTATATATGTCACTTTTTAAAAAAGTGACATAAATACGTTATCATTTATGTCACTTTTTTAAACAAATGACATAAATAATCCAGTATTTATGTCACTTTTTTAAAAACTGACATAAATACTAAAAAAGTGACATAAAAAGACCCAGCTAGAAATATTTATGTCACTCAAAATAAAAGTGACATAAATACAAGTTTTAAAGTGACATAAAAAGCCATTTTTCTTGTAGTGAAAGTTGGTTTATGAATTCATAGCACCAATGTTAAGTTCACTATCTATTTGTTAAATCTATCAACCAAGCCATAGATATTAGCTTATCCTAAGTCTAATTCTCCTCCCCATTGATGGTCATTGGTGATTGAAGACTCATCCTTATAGATTTCAATGAAGTATGGGAGAATTCATGAAATCTCAAACTAACGAACCTAAATCATGAAAATGAATGTAGGCTCATCAACCATGTACAAGGATAATTGATATCAACCTTAATCCTCATGTAAACCATAAATTTACAGAAAATTAAGGGATCCAAATTAAAAGACTCAAGTGAGATATTGAAGATCTCATGAATCCCAAATGAAAAGCATAAACAAAACGAGTTAAAGAACCAAACTTTAATGATAGTCCAAGTTAAGTTTCTTTTAGGAGACTTATTTTGTATCAAATCTATGGTTGTTTAGATCCAAACCAATAAACATAAAATGAAAGTCCAATCACAATTCTAGTGGTGTGTGATGAAATGAGGTTAAAATAGACTTTTAGAAAATGTGTAAAAGATCCCAAGGAGCTCTATGAATTGTGATTGGATTTAAAATAAGCACAAACTAAGATTAGAAGTTACCTCCAATTATCCTCAACTTCTTTGTGTTTTGAAGGTCTTTAAAGGATCTCCAAGCTCTTCTTATAACCCTTACATTGATTTTCTTAATTCTCTCTAAGATTTGCTAAATGATAATCTCCTAAATATCTCCAAAATTGTTCAAAAAAAGACCCCTTGTAATGGGGGATATTCATCCCCTTATATGGACCAACTTCTGAGGGGTATTTTAGTAAATTCAAGATACAAACCCTAATCTCAAAGGTACTTTTGATGGTACAATGCGTACTATTTTAAAAGCAAGCTGTTAAAAAATGTGGTACTTAATTGAGTCATCTATGGCACTCAATAAAGGCCGCAACGACACTCACTAATCGTCGTAATGGCACTCAATGAGTGCTGCAACGGCACTCAAGGAGTGCCGCAGACAACTCGCGGATTGCAGTCTTTTTTGTGCTCCTCATTTTGTTTTGTTTTTGGTTTCTTTTTCTTTTTTCTTATTCTTTTCTTTCCTTTTTGCTGTCAAAAATCCTATTTTTTGCAACGTTTGGCAAGTTGTCTGCGGTGCTCAGTGATCACTGGTACGACTATCAGTGGATGTCAGAACGGCACCCAATGAGTGTCGTAGTGGCACCTCGTGACTGCCACAAGCTCCGCTACGTGCTGTTTTCTTTCCTTTCTCATGTTCTTTCTTTTTCCTTCCTTCCTTTTTCTTTCTTTCTTAATTAATTTTCCTTTTAAAATTTATAATTAAAGAGCCTTTCGGAGAGCTTGAGTCACCTTTGAAATCCAAAAAATCATCGAACGCGGTTATCACCGATTTTAGAGGTAAATCCCCTGAATTCGACAGTTGGTCAAAATCGGGGTGTCTATAGTTTGTCCCTCTTTGACAGAGCTTGTGGAACAACGCGTGTCACAAGTGAATGTCGAAGCCTAAGTGAAGACAAGCCTTTGACCGATTTAGGTAAAAACAAAATGCGTTGCAAAAATAGTCGCGTGAACGGTCCATGCTGGTCGTGCTAGATGGTGAGCTGCCTACGTATCCCTATGGGAATCAGACCAGGACATAGTTTGTGCAAGGGACAAACACATAAGCACAAATAGTCATACGGATGAATGCACCTATCCTATTGTGATGCATATGCTCATGCCATGATGGCTGTGAATGCAATTTCATGTTCCGTAAAAGTGATGATTTGAGATCACGCCACTTCGATGTTCCTAGATACACTCCATGTCCTATGCTACTTAATACTCGTGGTCATTCCAATTTACTGGGCGAGCTATCTTCAGATTTCGGAGTTTCTTTGACTAATGAGTTCGTCCTCTTCTGGACTTGTAGCCATTTCGGCCAATCGGATGAACGCTGAATGCAATCAATTGGGTAGCGCTTTGCGACTTAGGCCCCAGTGTCAACGCGAGTTAGCTCTAAATATTCGCAGCCCTTCGGCCCCGCCGGATATGTTTGCTCTAAATATCCACAGCCCTTCAGCCCTGTCAGATATGTTTGCTCTAAATATCTGCAGCCCTTCGGCCCCGTCGAATATGTTTGCTCATCTTAAACTTTAAAAGCAGGAGTCAGTCAGACTTGATTTTTACTTAACTTCAAACTCGGGAGTCAATTGGACTCAATTCAGTTCGATTTTCAAAAATCAATTCGTTTCCAAGATTAGGAGTCCATCAGACTCAAAAGAATTTTAATTTCATCAACTCCAAAGTCAATCAGACTCTATTCAAATTCAAATTTCAGAATCAGAGTTGACTTAACCTAAATCAAATTTATTTCTAAAATCAGGAGTCAACTGGACTAAATTCAACTTTCAAACAAGCTTAAATGTTTGAAATCCGGAGTCAGTCACGCTCTGTTCGATTCATATTTTCACAAAATTTGGAGTTAATCGGGTTCAAAAAAATTTTAAATTAGTCAAACAAACTCAAATCAATTTACCTTTTCCAAAATCGGGAGTCACACAGACTCAAATCAATTTTCCTTTTCTGAAATCAGGAGCCAATAAGACTCAAATCCGCTTAATTTCCAAAATCAAAATTTTAAATCCATCTTTCAACATTTGAAGCCATTTTCTGGGGACCAGAGTGTAAAAAGGCGGGCAAACATTGGGGGTTTGAATTCAAAATTTGGGACTCTTTTTGAAATTTGGGGGAAAAACCATCGACCCTTCAGCTGCTTGCTTCGCGGCACGCGGAAATCTGTGATTGCCATTGCGACACTCATGGAATGTCGCGGCGGCACTCAGCGAGTGCTGCGCGGCTGTCAGAGACTATTGGAGGTAAGAGGAGATGAACAATTATGAACAAGCAAGTAAATAGCAATGAATAGATGATATTTATGATTATCTTGGACTTGTAGCTTGATGATTCACTCATATATGGTGACTTTGGACATGGAATTAACTTTCTCTCTCTCAAATACCCACTAGAATGGTAGTTGGATGTATTGAATGTGAAGTAAATAGAAGTAAAATTGAAGTAATGAAGTAAAAACAAAGTTTTAGAACTCACTTTCTTGTTTGAAAATCAAAGAATGAAGCTTCTTTTATCTCTATTCTAACCTTATCTCTACAACTTTCTCTCTAAAATTTCTCAAAGCTTGTATTTGGCACCCCCTAAATGAGTAGTCAAAGGGGGTTAAGGCCAATGTGGGGTGGTTTTGGGATTTAGAAAGTACTCCCATTGGTCCTAAACACATGTTAACATAGAACTATGTCGTTTTAGTTTCTAATTAATCAAATTGAACCCCCAAAAGAAATTGTAAAAATAGACTATTCTGGAGGAGAGTGTTGCAGCGGCACTGGGCCTGTGCCACGGTGGCACTGCTCCTCATTCGTCCAGATAATTCTTTTTAGGCCCCCAGAGGTTCCAGTATTCGCGAAAAGGCCCTACTTCGTCCGAAATTCACAGAAAATGCATACAAACTCCAAACTGAGGTTGTGATATACCGTTGGAAAGGTAATGGAGTCTACTTTACATAAAATATAGTTCAGAGATGGGTCACTTTGAAAAGTTTTGCGGTATTCGCAATAAAAGCTGATTTGATCGCCTTTTTTGCCTTCGAAAATTTAAAATAAATTCGTTTTAGATCCAGAAATTATGTACTAGATACCGTTGGAAAGCTATTTACCTCTAGTATTTATGAAAAAAGTTTGAAAATTATTGCGGTGCTCTGGTTTTAAAGTCAACTTTTGGTCAAACTGGTCAAACCTGAGATTCCCGGGAAATCCTGGGAACCTCCGGGAGCTCCACATGATCTAGAATGATCTTGGAACTTTTTAGCGAATTTGGATGATTTTAGTCAAACCTTGGTCAAGCCTAGTCAAACTTGGTCAATCCTTGGTCAAACTGGTCAACGGGGACTTTCTGAGAACTTCCAGAACTTTCAGGGGTCTTTGGGAGCTGACGATTTCATCTGGTTTCGCTTAAAAACTCATTTTATGACTTTATTTACGACATAGCATGTCTCCAGAACTTTTTGGTCCAAATTTGGGAGTTTTTGGGCTTTCGGGGGCGTTTTGGTCATTCTGAGCATTTTGAGAGATAGAACTAACTTCCAAGTGTCCATTCTGAGTCTTTTCGATCATTGTGAACCACCAAGCTATGGGTCTCTTAAATCTGATAGCTGAAAAAATAGGGTGTCCACAGTGTGTGTTGAATTTCGAGGTCTAAACAAAGCTAGCCTTAAAGATGATTTCCCCCACCTCACATTGATGTACTAGTTGACAATACGGTGGGGCATGAGTTGTTATCTTTCATGGATGGATTCTCGGGGTATAATGAAATCCTTATGGCTCTAAAGGATAGGGAGAAAACCACATTTATCACTCCTTGGGGGACATATTGTTATAGGGTGATGCCGTTTGGCTCAAAAATACAGGGGCAATGTATCAACAGGTAGCCACCACATTATTGTACAATATGATTCATAAGGAGGTGGAGGTATATGTAGATGACATGATAGTGAAGTCTAAAAGGAGGGAAGGACACTTAGAAGCATTGAGAAAATTCTTCGTGAGGATGAGAAAATTCAGAATGAGGTTGAACCCACAAAAGTGCACTTTTGGAGTTACTGCTGGGAAGTTGTTAGGATTTCTTATCTCCCAAAGAGGGATAGAAGTGGACCCGACCAAAATTAAAGCCATAGTTGAGGTGCAGCCGGCAAAAAATGAGAAGGAGTTGAGGGGATTCTTGGGCAGGATACAATACATTAGCCGATTCATTTCAAAGATCACCTTAACCTATGACCCGCTCTTTAAATTGTTTAATAAAGGGAAAAAGTTTGAATGGGATAGCCTATGCCAACAAGCCTTCGATAAAATCAAAACCTATCCCCAAAACCCACCTGTCCTATCACCACCCGTACTCGGAAGACCCTTGTTGCTATACCTTTCTGTGTCCAAAGATTTAATGGGGAGTATGTTGGTCAAAGAAGGAGAAGAAGGGCATATAGAGAAGGCCATTTATTACTTCAGTAAGATGATGAATGGATATGAGTTGAAATATTCACCTTTAGAGAAAGCATGTTGGGCCTTAGTCTGGTGTACCCGTTGCCTTAGGCACTGCATGTTAGCCTTTCCCGTAACCTTAATATCCCGAATGGTCCCACTCAATTACCTGTTTGAAAAGCCCACCTTCACCAGTATGATTTCTCGGTGGATCATGATGTTGGCCGAATTTGATATTAAGTATGTCACTGCCAAATTCGTAAAAGGAAAAGCTGCCGCTGAGTACCTGGCCAATCTTGTAATAGAATCTGAGGAGAAAGGAGAGTTTCGATTCCCAGATGAAGGAGTGGTGGAGATAGGGGAAGATTTGTGGAAGATGCATTTCAATGGAGCTTCTAACCAATTGGGTTATGGGGTCGGAATTATCCTTATAGCACCCAATGGAACCCCTACCCCGTTAACCGTTAAGCTTAAGTACAACTCAACTAATAATACGGCGGAATACGAGGCATGCATAATTGGGATAAAAGCAGACTAAGCCTTAAAAGTTGAAAGGATTGATGTTTTGGAGATTCTAACTTGATCATATCCCAAGTAAGAGGCAATTAGAGAGTAGAGCCTGAAAAGTTGAGACCTTACCACAAATATCCGGAGAGTTTGAAGGTGCAATTTTAGCAGATTTTGTTCTATTATCTACCCCGTGAGGAGAACCAATTAGCCAATTCCTTAGCAACCCTAGCCTCAATGATCCAGATTCCTGTAGGAGTCACCATGATCCCATTATCCATAGAGTGAAGAAACCAGCCTTCATTTGAGATGATCGTAGCCATCGAAGAAGGAGAAGATGGTGAAATACCATGGTACGTTGACATTTGGAATTTTATTGAGAAAGGAGAATACCCCTAGGGAACTTCAGAGAAGGATAAAAAGGCAATTCAGAGATTTTCCACTCAATTTGTGATCTATGCAAATAAGCTATAGAAGAAGTCTAACACCGGATATAATCTAGAATGTTTTTATGGGGGAGAAGCTAAGAAAATGATGGAAGAAATACACAGAATTTGTGGACCCCACATGAATGGACACATGCTCGCAAAGAAGATAATTTGGCAAGGGTACTATTGGACAACCTTGGATAAGGATTGTTGTGAATATGTTAGGAGATGTCATAAGTGTCAAACCACGTGAATCTGATGCACACCCCGCCTTCCTAACTTTATAGCATGACCACCCCTTAGCCTTTCTCTATTTAGGGAATCTATATGATCAGATAAATAGTTCCAAAAGCCTCCAATGGGCACCGGTACATAATTGTGGAAATTGACTATTTTACTAAATGGGTAGAAGCGGCGTCATATGCGACTTTGAAAGCCAAAGATGTGGTTAGCTTCATTGAGAAAAATATAATTTGCAGATACGGGGTCCGAATGCGTTCATTTTTTATCATGGCAGTCATTTCCAAGGAGAGGTCATTTCGCTCTTAGAGAAGTATAAGATCACCCGCCATCAGTCTTCTCCATATAGACCCCAAACGAATGGAGCGGTTAAAGCAGCAAATAAGAATATCAAAGCAATCCTAGGGAAAATGACGGATACATATAAGGATTGGCACGAGAAGCTACCGTTTGCATTATGGGGATACCGAACCTCTGTGAGAACCTCTACAGGAGCTACGCCGTATTCCCTGGTTTATGGGATGGAAGCTGTCCTTCCAGTCGAGGTAGAAATACCCTCCCTTAGGGTTTTAGCAAAGTGTGAAGTGACCGAGCTTGAATGGATAAGGGGAAGGCATGAGGAGTTGATGTTGCTTAATTAAAAAAGGTTGGCCGCAATAAACCATACTCAGGGATATCAGAAAAGGATGGCACGTGCTTTCAACAAAAAGGTTCGCCCAAGGAAGCTTGTTGAGGGTGACCTAGTCCTCAAAGAGCTTAAAGCGCCCGTTTATGACCCCAGAGGAAAGTTCAAACCTAATTGGGTTGGACCATACATCATTAAGACTCTTCTTTCTGGAGGGGCCGCCTATCTTATGGACCTGGATGGGGTTAAATTTAGTCAGCCGATCAACCTTGATCGCCTTAAAAAACAATTTGCTTGAGACCTTTCTTTTCAAAACCTCCTACATCGATGAACTACGCTTGACCTGATTCCCACTAGAGAATACATAGGCAACCTGCTTGGTTCGGTCATTAAATAATTGCCTAAATGGCACCTTTCTTCAAGCCTTAAACGGAACTATTTCGGACTTGATACCCACTTGGGGATAAGTGGGCGGGCTCTAAAAAGCCTTCGGTCCATGAAAACCCTAAAAAAATCCATGTGCTAAACTAGGGGCAAACTTACACTTGCCCAGAACCATGTCAAGGCCCTGTAACCAAGGGCAAACTTTGTTTGCTATTCGAAGAACCCAGATATTTACCCAACCCCATCTTTGGATCTCCTAGCTATCGAAAGGAGCACTATGAAGAAACAAATGAGGATTCATGGTATATGATGATTAAAGCTCCAATCAATTTTCAAAGTAATAGTAATAAAAGCTAAGAAGAAACATTAAAGGGAAGATTTTCAAGACTCAAAGATAAATTGAAAAAGTGATCACTTTGATTAAACATGCTAGAAAGTTTTCTAAAAGAGCACAAAAGAGTAAACAAGGTTTGTCAGAAGTTTTGTAAAAATAAGTTTTTCCCTGTGTTTATTTCACTTTTATCTCTATTTGTCTATGGAGTCTGCCTCTCAACCAGGGCCTGGATCTCCAAAAGGTACTCAGTAGTAGGCACAATTAAAGCAGGGATCCTCTGGAAGGGAGCAGCCACCCTGTCATGCTAAGCCTCAAAGAAAGCCTTTATGGTGGAAGGATGCATGGTAGAACTCCTCGTAAAGTCTACGGTAACATCCTCGGGAACATCCTGAAGAAATCCATACTAACAGACTACTCAGCCAGGAATATAAAAAGTGGTAGCATGCAAACCAGGAAACCAGATGCCAGGTCATCCAGGAAGTCGCACTACAATAGAGCAATAAATCCACTACGGGCAAATCCAACAGATATCATCAGAGGAGAGACCTTAAAGCCAACCAAGCCAAGTGTCAACAGAGTGGAATAGGTGGTGGACCTCTAGACGATCATAGAGAAGTGATCAACGTGAGTGAAGAGGGTGGATAAAGAGGTCCAAACGCTCCATGAGCCAAACCTATAAGACAAATGAAGCCCCAGAGGATAACATGACCCCGGTAATGTGGGCATGATCTAAACCCATCAAAGTCTCACCAAGGACCAGCATGACGGCACTCTTCATTTCCCGCAAACCGCAAGCAATGGGTATGAGAACGTCAGAAGATGATGAAAAGAGGAAATAAGAAAGCATAGCGATAGATAATGCACTGCGTTGTATAATCTAATACCCATCATCATAGGGGTCCGCTATGGGAGCATAGACTGAAGAAAGATGCTCAAAGTCAATCTGCCTGTCATGAACAAAGGAACCTGCGACATTATGGGATGTATGGAGAAAGGCAGCCAAATCCTGAATATAGCCGGCTTGCATAGAGTGAACCATCATATCAGCAAATGGATTGGTATGGAGAATAGCACTAAACTCCTTAACTAAGGGACAAATATCCTGATGACCAAAGCGGAAGACATGAAGAGTAGGGTCCCAATATCGAATAGCAGCTTGAAGTAAACCATCATCCTGGGCCATCCACCAAAAAGAGAAGAGGTTGTTCAGCCTAAAACATTCGAAGTTGAGCCTGTTAACGCCTGAGAGAGTATCCATCTATGGGAAGAGGATTTGGGGGCTAATGGGAGCCATTTGAGAAGAAAATGGAAGATGGAGAAGAGTATTTTGTGGAGTTCTAGAGAAGAAGAGAGTATAAAAAGAGAAATAGATTCTACCTAGACTGTCGAACGGCACTCAAAGAACTCAGCGGCACTCTCGTGAGTGCCTTGCGGCAGTCAGTGACTGCCCCGTCACTCGCTGACTGCCGCTGAGATGCCACCGAATGCCGCAAAGAGCCTATTTTTGCCAAAACCTATTTTGGAATGTTTTCAGCCCAACCTGTAAAAGAAAAACAAGAAAAATACAATAAAACGTGTGCATCAGTTCATATCACATACAATAATCAGAAACAAAAGATCAAGCCATGATCATATTCACCAAAATGTAGCATTCACGAGCAATAAATAAGCATGACCAAGCTATGGTCGCAATCACAATAAAATCATACGTGTAAATAAAAGACCAAGCCATAGTCACGACAAAAGCATGCAACGAAATAAAAGGCACCGATTATGTCAGTAGTAAGGTGAGTGTGTGCCTATCCTATCCAAAAGAGAATCCTAGCCATCCAAGAGCGGTCATCAAAATAAGTATGCATATACAGTCATCCAGTGTGTGTCCTCTCCAACACTCAAAAAATAAGAAAACAAGAAAGACTTAGAGTCAACCCCAGCCTCGACCTCGGTTCTGGCATATAACGCGTCTGAGGGGCTCCTACTTTGACGCTGTATCACTCTCGACACCCTAACTTCTGCCTCTACCCTGATTGGCGTCTTCGTGAGCTCCACTAGGGCCTGCTCTGAACTGTAGCTCTAGCTCTCTCAGGATGAGGAGGTCAGTACCCTGACCTTCTCATCCTGAAAATCGGAAGGTAACTTAAATGTGGTTGGGAAAAAGTTTAAAATCAAATGATGAATGAGCGAAGTAATAAGAACCTACCCTGGCTCGCAACTGAGCCTCAGCAGCTACCTAGACACCATGGGCCTGAATAATCAAAGATCAAAGATAAGTTAACTCAAGTTGAAGGTGAGAAAATAAAAAAGAGCAGGGTTCCTAAAAAGCTACCCTCCACTATCGCCCGTGGATCTAGTGGCACACGCTATGAACATAGAGTAGTCCCTCCTCTGCATAATCCCGAGGGACATCATCATACTGAAGGGGCATAGTGGGAGCGCCTTGACAAGACCAGGGAATCATGGTCGTGGTCTGCTCACCATGGTAAACTGTCGGGATAATCCCACTATGGAAGAGCAGGGGGTCCAGTTGTGGCATGAACATGCTACAAAAGAAAAGGAGAGAATTCAATAAGAAACAGAATGGATCGAAAGAAAGGATAAAAGAGCAGTAAATGGTACTTACTCGGGTCACTTCCATTAGTGGGAAGTTTTTCATCAACTTGGCCGAGCGAAAGGCAGCGTATCCAGAAGGTGGTCTATGAAGTCCTGAATAGAGAGACCGTTCAGGGCAGCCGTAAAAGCACTTCCATGAAGAGTCTCAATGGCTCTCATGGAACCAGGAGGAGGATGCGGCATGTAGAACGCAAGAGCCATTAGCGACTGCCTGGTCACTCTCTCTCCCAAATACCACTCTCGAGCATCGGGACCATATCCCATCGGGTCATAACTGCCCGACCTCTGCCACTCTAGACTAAGAGTAGCAAGCACGAAAACCTAAGGCTGCCACTGGATATGGGGCGCTCATAAGTTCATCAGGAAGTTCCTGATTGCAATAAAGTCGTGGGCCCTGGTCTTCCGCCCAACCCGCTCCTTTTGCCACTTCAGCCCCTGGAGCATTACGAGAGCATTTGTCGATCGTGTCAGTGGTGGCATCATATGGAGATACTCGTAGGACCATATCAGAAAAAGGAGAGAAGAGGTCAGTCCTCAGGATTTTCAGAATAATTGAAAGATAACAAAAGGATAAAAAGTAAAAGCGAGAGGGGAACGTACCTCCCAAGCGCTCCAAAAGCCGCCCATGGAGGCTGGGCGATCCCGAGAAAGCTCTCCCATGTGTTTATAGAGGATGGCCAGTCCAGCACCGGCCCACTCGTACTTATAAATCCTATCCAGCTCCTCCAGATACCCCAGCAACGAGACTGCGACCCGATCACCCTTGGTGCTCAACAAAGAGCACCCTAACAGATACATAATGAACCCCCAGGATATCTGCTCGTTTAAAAAGCCCTCCTAGCCCTTGAATGTATCGAGGAACCACTTAGTTGTGACCAAAGCCTCATCTAGAAGCACCCCCAGTAGTACAGGCACTCGGTTCCACTCCGTCACCACATCGAGCATCCGTAGGCACTCACCCCCAAAGGGGAGCCCAGTGATCATGCTAAAATCGAGAGGGGTCATCATCATCTCCCCGAACTGGAAGTGAAATGTGTTGGTGGTGTCCCACCACTGCTCTGCGAGATCGTGAATTTGACTAAGGTCATTGGAGCTCTTAGTCAAGTGCTTGACAAAGCCCCCGAAGCCATCCACGTCTATATTACCTCGTACGGTCTCATTCAGAGACTCGTACCACTCGAAGCCATGGGTGAGGCTACTGTGACCCTTCATCAAGTCGGGCTGAAGCTGCGAGAGGCAATAAAGAATTTTATATCAATATGCGATAAGAAAATAAAAGAAAAGAGAGAGTAAATGATGAGACAAACAATGACATGATAAATGAAAGTGTTTGAAAATCTTCAGGAGTATGTGCATTCTAATGTCTTGAGACAAATGAGTAGATAATGAGAGAACTGAAGAAAGGACAACATAGGAGATGTACCTATCATTAGAACGCCCGAGCAGACAAATGCTCATCGGGGTCCCAGAGTAGAAAAGAAAGGCCGGCATAAGGAGTGGGCTTATACATCTTTTTCTTCCTGCCCGAACCACTCGCCATAACGATCAACCTGTCAAGAAACAGGAAAGGAGAAAGAAGTTTCAAGTTCGAAAAAATGGGGAAAGGAAAGAAAATCAAGCGAGTGACAAACAATGGGAAAGAAAATCGAGATTCTAATCGAGGGGAACTAACCTGTTGATCCTTCAAAACAATGCAATTGATTGAAGAAAAATCTCCAGAGAGATCCGAGTGGAGGAGGTGTTGAGGAATGAATGAAAATGAAAGGAAAACTAGAACATAAGCAGTCTACTCACCCCGAGTGGCACTCGAGAATCGTGCGCGACAGTCGCTGAAGTGTCGCGCAGCACTTACTGAATGTCAGAATGGCATTTCGTGAGTGCCACCACAGTAATCACGGACTGCCGCCTTCCTACGTGTGTGCCACAAATCAGGCAGTTGAATGGTCCTTTTTGTTTCCCTCCCAAAAATTCAAATAAGGCCCCAAATTTTGAATTATAACCCCCAAAGTTTGCCACTGTTGCACTTTGGCCCCCAAAAAATAAATTTTCAAGCCCGTGCGATCATAGATCTTTATAAGAACAAATTTTGAAAACGGATTCGCAAATTCAAGTCAAGGTTTTGCATGTCCATCTGACTCCCAGTATTTGTGAAACTTGTGAAATAGCAATTCTTTAAAGCCCGATTTTTGTGAATTTGAGATTCTTTGGGTCCGATCGACTCCCAGTTTTGTAAAGTAGAAGTTCTTTACGCCAAATTTTTGAGAATTTGAAATTCTTTGGGTCCAATTTGACCCCTGATTTTAGAATATGAATTGAGTCCAACTAACTCATGATCTAGGAATTGAATACAAATTGAGTCATAATTGATCCCGGAATTCAAAATTTTTATTCGTTTAAGTCTGATTGACTCCCGATTTCAGGAAAATCAATCTTTTCGAGTCTGTTTTGACTCCGAAAATTTGATATTTGAATTTATTTTGAGCTTGTTTGACTTCGGATTTTGTTAAAAATTAAATTCAGTCCAATCAACTCCAGACTTTTGAAAGTGTGAGCTAAATTGGAATTGACCGATTATGAATTTTGGAAATTGAATTGATTTGAGCCAGATTTGACTCCCGATTTTGAAAAAATGAATCGGACTGGATCCGATTAACCCCCAATTTTGGTAAAATTGAATTGATTTGAGTCTGATTTGAATCCGAATTTTAGAATTTGAATTTAATTAAGTCGGATGGACTCTGGATTTTTGAAAATGGTTTGATTTGAGTCTGATTGTCATGCCCCAGAACAGCATAAATAGAGAAAAATAAATTTCCTTTATGGGTCCATAGGGAATGATGGGTAAAAGTCACTTAAACTATCCACACCACACAGTACTAGTCCAACCAGGAACAACAATAATATCAACTGAAATATATGACAGCTCTAACTATTACAAATCATCAGAGTGTGGTCCACAAGATGACAACAGGCCTGTAGACAACATGTGCCCAAGTACCCGTTAACTAAACAAGTTCAACAGTAAAATAAAGCTTAAACATAAACTAGATAACTATCTTCAGATCTTCAACTGGAGTAAGGGTAGTCGTCAGCATAGTAGCCTTCTTTGGCATAACCGGCATTAGTGGGGCCATCCTCTGCGTATTCCTCTTTAGGATAGTAACCATCATTGTAAGCTCCATTCTCTACATTAAAAGGGATAGGGTATCAATGACATAACGCATAATAACGGTCGTCAGCTTACTGAGAGCTAAGTGAATAGAAACTCACAGGGTATCAATGACATAACGCATAATAAGTTATTGAAGCCATAAGATATAGTTCTACTAAATAATATCTTCTCTGTATTCCAATGTCGCAACTCAACCCTTATCGTCTTGTTATCCTGAGATCGAAAATCAGCATACTCTTTGTAGAAAGGAGAGACTCAAATGTTTCACATATGTAGATACACCATCATTCTGTCCACTACTCGTTAAGGATATATACCATCCACCGCAATCATGGACACCACGTTAGTCCATCCCCTGCTCATTAAGGATATAAACCATCCACCGCATGTTAGGGATACAATGCTTTGAACAATAGCATATCAAATCTATTGCCACAACTCTATGCCATATACCAGTGATCCCCATCCATCGCTCGTTAAGGATATAACATCGATTATCTGGCTAAACATGGTCCTGCCCACTGCTCGTTAAGGATATAAACCATCCACCGCATGTGAAAACATATCATGACCAGGCGTCTGCCCACGTACCATTTCCCGAACTTATCAAACCTAATTAAACTCAATACTACTATCGATTCATTATAACTCCTATGTGGCCTGACTACTCTGATTAAAAAGAACAGATACCGAACTCTTACATGAACTGCATAGTATCTATTGTTGTTACGTTAATCCTTTATTCTTAATCGTACTTATCTATGTCGTCACATTATCCCTGATCCACCCCAAAATTTTATAACGGAAGTCCGAAATGAGAATCGAACAATCGAACCCTTAACAAAATAAATAGGTAAGGGAATCCATGTTCTACCAATGCCAATCGATTGGGATAAGGTCCAATAAATTGGGACAAAAATTACAACAATCGATTGAGAAAAATAGACAATCGATTGGGTCTAAAACAGTGTCAATCAATTGCTATCATTGGCAATCGATTGGGATGTCAATCGATTTGAATCCTATCCAATCGATGGGGATAAAACTGATGGCAATCGATTAGGAACCA
The DNA here is from genome assembly GCA_033977485.1 of Hydrangea macrophylla. Classification (NCBI taxonomy): domain Eukaryota; kingdom Viridiplantae; phylum Streptophyta; class Magnoliopsida; order Cornales; family Hydrangeaceae; genus Hydrangea; species Hydrangea macrophylla. The sequence goes on along the minus strand of CM066982.1, from coordinate 7,254,288 downwards.
TGCCAATTGGTACTACGTCTTCTCCAGCAGATTATCAAAATAGCATAATTAAATGTCGTAAGGACGTGTTTAACACATCTAAGCTCTATAAAAATTTGTACAAACATTATATACATGAGACCAAGTGAGTAAAAACTCACTAAGGGTGTGTTTGGGTGTGTGTGAGCTTAAAAATCCTCAAGTTCTCTCTATTTTCCTTCTCTGTCTAGCTCTCTCTCTCTCTCTTCTCTGTATCTTCTCCTTTCTTCTTCTTATTCTTCTCTTCTTCCTCTTCTTGTCGCCAAAGCAGTGTGTGTGTATATGCTTGTGTATATATATATATGAATGTATGTATAGATATATATCTCATAATATGTGTGTGTCTCTCTCTCTCTCTCAAGGCTGTCAAAACTGGCCCAAGGCCATAAATATTCTCATATATATATATAGAGAGGAAAGGGTGCCACACGTCCAAAGCTCAAGCAAAGAAGAAAAGTTGTCTCAGCTTATGCCAATTGATTGGTAAAGATGGCAATCGATTGGTTATAGATATTTGAAGGCAATCGATTGGAAATTATGGCAATCGATTGGTATGTTGCCACGTAATGAATTTAGGTCGGTAAAATGGAAATCGATTGGGAACATGCCAATCGATTGGTATCTGAAAAGTGGCAATCGATTGGGAAACAAGGCAATCGATTGGTAACCAAATTTTACCAAATGAAAGGAAAGATTATATAAGTATATAAGAATGAATATCAGGTCTTATTATATATCAAAATACATGGTATTACATTATCCACCACTCATTAAGGATTTCATCCTCAAAATCGGATATAAGTGAGGTCTCGCATCTCTGACTCTTGCTCCCATGAAGCTTCTCCTTCAACATAGTGCTTCCATTGAACCTTCACCAATGGAATCTCCTTGTTTATGAGTTTTTTAATCCCTCGATCCAGAATTCGCACTGGTCCTTCGTTGAATGTAACATTGTCATTGACTTCAATATCTTTGAAGTTGATCTCGTGCGCTAGGTTGTGGGCACACTTCCTCAGCATACTGATGTAGAAAATATTGTGTACTCCTGACATCTTCGGTGGCAATACAAGGTGATAAGTAAATTTCCCAACACGTTCTAGAATCACGAATGGTCCAGCGTATTGCGGCGATAACTTGCCTCTCTTCTGACCAAATCTAACGATGCCTCAAACAGGCAAAACCTTGCGTAGTACATGATCTCTAACTGCAAACTCTAAATCTTTGCTTCGCTTGTCAGCATAACTCTTGTGTCATGTCTGAGCTATCTTCATCTTTTCACGTATAATCTGAATCTTCTCACTAGTTTCTCGTACCATTTCTGGCCCAAGAAGTTAAGTATCTCCGACTTCGGTCCAACAAAGCGGCGATCGGCAAGGTCTTCTGTACTAAGCTTCGAACGGTGTCATTCCTATGCTCGAATGATAACTATTGTTGTAGGCAAACTCAATTAAAGGTAAGTGCGTCTCCCAAGAATTCTAAAAATTAATGACACAAGCACGTAACATGTCCCCCATTACTTGATTAACTTGTTCAGTCTGTCCATCGGTCTGCGGATGAAAAGCTGAACTCAAGTTTAGTGTTGTTCCCATTGCTGTCTGGAGACTCTTCCAAAACTCTATAGTAAAACGTGAATCTCAATCTGACATGATTGAAATAGGTACTCTGTGTAACCGTACAATGTGCTGTAGATACATTCGGCTCAAACGTTCTACTGGATATATCATACTGTAGGCGATAAAATGTGTCGTCTTTGTAAATTGATCCACGATTACCCAAATAGCATCGTGGTTCTACTGTGACTTCGGCAATCCTACCACGAAATCCATAGTGATGTGTTCCCATTTCCATTAAGGAATTGGTAACGGTTACAGTAATCCGGGTGGTTTCTAATGTTCTACCTTTACTTGTTTACAAGTAAGACATTGAGATACATACTCAACTATTTCCCTCTTCATTCCTTCCCACCAGAAATTCCTCTTCAAATCCTTGTACATCTTCGTACCTCTTGGATGAATCATCATCCATGACTTATGTGGTTCATCCAATATTCCTTTTCAGAGATTTTCTTCATCAGGTACACAGAGTCTACCTTTACATCACAAGGCTCCGTCTGTACTAATACTCTAGATTTCTGGCTCCTTGGCTGACATCTTTGCGAACCATAACTTTAAATCCTCCATCGTCTGTTGGGCTACTATGATACGGCTAATTAATCAAAGTTGTATGTACCATCAAACATCCAAAATGTTGTCTTTCCATTGGTTCCATTGTCTGAAGCTCGAATTCAGCTAACACTTCTAATGCTCTCCATTCTCGAATTAGTAATGCAGCGATCACTAGTCAAGGTTTACGGTTCAAAGCATCTACTATGACATTAGCTTTATCGGGATGGTATTGCAATGAAAAGTCATAATCCTTGACTAACTCCATCCATCTTCATTATCGCATGTTCAACTCCTTCTGAGAGAACAAGTACTTCAAACTCTTATGATCGGAGAACATATCAAACTTTTCTCCATAGAGATAGTGTCTCTAAATCTTCAATGCAAACACTATTGCTTCTACTTCCAGATCATGCGTCGAATATTTCTTCTCATGTACCTTCAACTATCTTGATCCATAAGCAATCACATTCCCGTCTTGCATAAGCACACAACCAAGTCCTTGGTGTGATGCATCATTGTAGATTACATACCTTTCTCCACTCTTAGGTATTGTGAGTACGGGTGCTGAAGTCAATCTTTCATTTAACTCCTGAAATGCACCCTCATGCTTGTCTGTCCATTCGTACTTCATCTCCTTTCTCGTCAAATTCGTAAAAGGTTCTGCTGTCTTGGCAAATCCTTCTACAAATCTTCTATAATATCCTGCTAAACCAAGAAAACTTCTGACCTCGGTCGCATTTGTCGGTCTGCTCCAACTTAAGACTGCATCAATCTTAGATGAGTCCATAGAGATACCGTCTTGAGATATAACATGTCCCAAGAATTTAACCTCTTGTAGCCAAAATTCAAGTGACAATCTGCAAGTGGTCTTTGTGATCTTCTTCCGTCTTTGAGTAGATTAAGATGTCATCGATGAATACTATAATGAATTTATCCAAGTATGGCCTAAATACTCTATTCATTAAATCCATGAATACTGTTGGAGCATTCGTCAATCCAAAAGGCATAACTAGAAACTCGTAATGCCCATACCTCATCCTAAACACAGTCTTTGACACATCCTCCGGTCGAACTAACAGTTGATGATATCCCGATCGTAGATCGATCTTGGAAAAGTTCCTAGATCCTTGTAACTGATCGAATAGATCATCTATCTGAGGCAATGGATATCTATTCTTAATCGTGACCTTGTTCAACTCCCTGTAATCCATACAAAGTCAAAGTGTCCCTTCATTCTTCTTCACAAATAGCACTGGTGCTCCCCAAGGTGACGTGCTTGGACAAATAAATCCTAGATCTTCAAGTTCCTGGACTTGCTTCTTTAGTTCCAACTTTTCAGTTGGTGCCATTCTATACGGAGTCTTGGAAATAGGCAATGTTCCAGGCACTAGTTCCACACAAAAGTCTATTTCTCTTTTTGGTAGAAGTCCCCTAGTATCCTGGAATACATCCTGAAAGTCCTGTACAGTAAGAATCTGATCCATTTTGAGTTCCGTCCTTGTGCTCCCGATTATAGCCAAACTATTCGTAAGAAACATGTCGCTTACCGGCTGACACCTAATCGTCGGACACCCTGGTATTGGAAACACGATAGTCCTAGTAGGGCAGTCCAATTAGCATTGTACTTAGTCAACCAATCCATCCCTAGGGTAATGATCGACAGAATTACCAAGTCTGCTGGAAGATTTCTATCTCCCAAGGTCAGTTGACAACCCTTACATACTTTACCCAGCTTAACAGTCACTCCCAAAGGTGACACAGCATTTAGTGCTGGCTCGAGTGTCTGGGGTTCTAAACCCAACTGACGCACAATCTTAACAGCGATAAAAGAACGTGTAGCTCTAGTATCAAATAAAGCTTTAACTGGACTAAAAAAGTACAAACGTACCTTCCAAATGTTACTATTCATCGACATTAAAACCTACTTCTCCCAGGATGATAGCATTTATCCCTATCTGATATGGAGGTCCTTGAATCCCTTGAACTGGTGCCCCATAGTATCCTCCTTGTGGTGCATAGCAATCCCTGCTCAAGTGTGCTAGTTTGTTGCAATTTTGACAGTTAGCACCCATCTGGTGGTTAATCCTGGGGACAGTGTAGAATTTGGCTATGTGCCCTAGTTTTCCACAATTAAAACATCCACCACTATTGCTTAGCAGCGCTTGAGGTTGTGATCCTGCTGTTGATATTATTGGGGTCGAGGATAGCTCGACTAAGGCTTCCTGGTTCCATCCTAGGTTCTCATGTTTCCTTGGAAATTTTTCTGAGGTCTCCACCCTTAGGTATTCCTTGGCGGCTGTGTCTGAAAGCTTCTCTATTGGAAGTTCCTTGATGGCTATGGTCGACTCGTATGAGGTCACTGTATTGGATATACATCCTTCTCTAGACTTATAGCAAGTCTGACCAGTCCTTCAAAACTATGGTTTAAGTGACCGATCATTATATGATGAAGATAGGGATTCAGTCCCTGGTGAAATCTTTTCACCTTCTTCTGCGGTGTATCAATCATATGTTGGGCAAATCGAGACAGTCGCTCAAACTGCGTGGTATATTCTCTTACCATCCAATTTCCTTGAACTAAGCTCATGAAATTCTTCTCCTGTTGATCGTTTTCGTCTTCTGGAAAGTATTTCTCCAAAAATCTACCTTTGAATGTTTCCCAAGGCATCGCTCTTACAGCATTTATTCCAATAGTGGCTCGCTCAGCTTCCCACCAATCTGCGGCAGCATAGGTGAGTTGGAACGTAGCAAGATGACGGTTCTCTTGCTCGCTGTATTCCAACGCTTCAAAGATCAATTCCATTTCCCTTATCCACTGCTCGGCTTTCCAGGGTTCCATTAATCCATCAAACTTCTTAAGACAGAGTCCACAAAAATTCGCTAGTAACTTGTCTCCCATTTGCCTCTGCTGAAATGGTACAACTGGGGGTTGGACAGGTCGTTGATTGGTAGCATGATTGTAGGTATCCTCTACATGCTCCATTCTCTGCATGAATGCTTCAAAAACTCCAGACGGGTCCATTCCCTCTGGAATAGGTGCTCCAATATGCGCTTGGTGATTTCTCAAGGGTCCTACCATAATGATAACGAGTGTTGCCTCTAAGAGACACATCGATTAGCTGAAAGTCTTCTCGCGGAAACGAAATCAAGGTAGAGCGAGAAACAACAAGAACTAACAGTTCTATAAATCAGCATGCAATAAACAAACATACTCTCAATATCCAAAAGTACAGCCCATATATATATAACCAAAAGATGTACCATGGAGTACACAGTAACCGTACCATGTACCACGTGGGACATAAACAAAATAGCACTAAAGTCAGCTATACCATACTACTACAATTGCTAATATCTATACAAAGATATGGTCAAATAGCTATATCTCAAGCTCCCAAAAATATGTGGACAACATGTCCTGATATAAAACTACCAAAAGTCTAAACCTTACAGATCCTGACTCAAGAGTCGTCAGCATCCGCTCCTACTAGTAGGGCCCCATCCTCTGAATCAATCTCCATCTACTCGAGTGGATCATTCTCAACTGGCATGGCAAGATCTCTGTCTACTACCACCTATATCCCAATCCTCTATCAGCTCTGCATCATCATCCTCCATCACGTCTGTTATCGCCTGGTTGGTGACATCAACTGCTACTATGGCAAAACCATCGGCTATATCAAGAGCTCCTACTATCGCAGCCTCTCCAATAACAAAACCTGCAGGCTAAGCGACCATCTCAGCTATCCATCCTACTGCCATATCAGCCATGGCTTCCATATGCATAATAGGTCCGACTGGTAAGTGAAGCATAATAGGGGCCTCTGGCACAACTATCTCCTCATTGGGTGCATCCCCCTCTACTACTATATCTACCTCCACGGCCTCTAGGTCCTGTGCTAGATCCTCTGGCTCAAACTTTGGCTCCTCCGGGTCATCCTCTGGCTCCTCATCATCCGCATCATCTATAGGCTCATCCTCTGCTGAGTCCTCATCGTCTATCGGCTCCTCCTCTCCATCCCTGTCAATATCCTTGTCAGGATGCTCATCCTCTAACTCTAGGTCCTCCTCACCCTCAATCGACTCAGGCTCTGGGACTGGTGCATCAAGTACCAGTGATGGTGGGGCTCCTAGTGCTAGTATACCTACAGGCTCTGGTGGACCGGCTAAAGTGGCTCTTAACTCAATCTCATCCATCTCTGGCTTACCTTGAACTAACCGTAATATCTCCTGACAAATGTCCCTACCAATCCTCGCAGAATGGTAAGCATCCATACTCATCTGTGTCTGGTGAGTCCTCCCGATCTCATAAAGCGCCCTCCACATGTCCTCCTCCAAATGTCGACTAGCTATCTGACACACTCGTTTATGATAAAACTCTGGGTCAACGGGCTCCACGCTATCCCCATGGATCACGTCGGTCACAAACTGGTGAAACTCTGGATCCATGCTAACTTGTAAGGAAAACTATCTATCGTCAGAAGAATGATCTTATCTCAAACTCATATCTCATCTCAGGGATCTTAAAATGCTAAGACCAAATGGTGTGGAAACGTTTAGTGAACAAAAGTATCCCAACCTAGGGCTCTGATACCAAAAATCCTGTCATGCCCTAGAATAGCATAAATAGAGAAAAATAAATTTCCTTTACGGATTCATAGGGAATGACGGGTAAAAGTCACTTAAACTATCCACACCACACAGTACTAGTCCAACTAGGAACATTAATAATATCAACTGAAATATAAGACAACTCTAACTATTATAAATCATCAGAGTGTGGTCCACAGGATCACAACAGGTTTGGAGACAACATATGCCCAAGTACCCGTTAACTAAACAAGTTCAATAGTAAAATAAAGCTTAAACATTATATAGATAAACTATCTTCAGATCTTCAACTGGCATAAGGGTAGTCGTCAGCATAGTAGCCTTCTTTGGTATAACCGTCATCAGTGAGATAATCCTCTGCGTATTCTTTTTCAGGATAGTAACCATCATTATAAGCTCCATTCTCTACATTAAAAGGGATAGGGTAGTCTGGATAGGGAATGTCCGGGTAACAACAGCCGTCAGCTTACTAAGAGCTGAGTGAATACAAACTCACAGGGTATCAATGACATAACGCATAACAAGTTATTAAAGCCATAAGATATAGTTCTACTAAATAATATCTTCTTTGTATTCCAACGTCGCAACTCAACGCTTATCGTCTTGTTGTCCTGAGATCGAAAATCAGCATACTCTTTCTAGAAAGGGCAGACTCAATCATTTCACATATGTAGATACACCATCATTATGTCCACTGCTTGTTAAGGATATATACCATCCACTGTAATCATGGACACCACGTCAATCCATCCCCCGCTCATTAAGGATATAAACCATCCACCGCATGTCATGGATACAACGCTTTGAACAATAGCATATCAAATCTATTGCCTTAACTTTACTCCATATACCAGTGATCCCCATCCACCGCTCGTTAAGGATATAAACCATCCACCGCTCATTAAGGATATAATATGGATCATCGGGCTATCTTAGGACTACATGGTCCCGCCCACTGCTCGTTAAGGATATAAACCATCCACCGCATGTGAAAACAAATCATGACCAGGCAACCGCCCACGTACCATTTCCCGAACTTATCAAACCTACTTAAACTCAATACTACTATTGATACATGATAAATCCCATGTGGCCTAACTACTATGATTAAAAAGAACGGATACCAAACTCTTACATGAACTGCATAGTATCTATTGTAGTTATGTTAATCCTTTATTCTTAATCATACTTATTTGTGTCGTCACATTATCCCTGATCTAGCCCAAAATTTTATAACAGAAGTCCAAAACAAGAATCGAACAATCGAACCCTTAACAAAATAAATAGGCAAAGGAATCCATGTTCTGCTAATGCACAATCGATTGGGTCTAAGTGTCAATCAATTGCTAACATTGTCAATCGATTGGGAACCGTGCCAATCAATTGGTACTACATCTTCTCCAGCAGATTATCAAAATAGCAAAATTAAACGTCGTAAGGATGTGTTTAACACATCTAAGCTCTATAAAAATTTATATAAACATTATATACATAAAACCAAGTGAGTAAAAACTCACCAAGGGTGTGTTTGGGTATGTGTGAGCTTGAAAATCCTCAAGTTCTCTCTCTCTCTTCCTTCTCTGTCTAGCTCTCTCTCTCTCTCTCTTCTCTGTCTTTTCTCCTTTCTTTTTCTTGTTCTTCTCTTCTTCCTCTTCTTGCTGCCAAAGCAGTGTGTGTATATATATAAATGTATATATAGATTTATATATATCTCACAAGATATGTTTCTCTCTCTCTCTCTCTCAAGGCTATCAAAACTGGCCCAAGGTCATAAACATTCTCATATATATAGAGAGGAAAGGGTGCCACACGTCCAAAGCTCAAGCAAAGAAAAAAACTTGTCTCAGCTTATGCCAATCGATTGGTAAAGATGGCAATCGATTAGAAATTATGGCAATCAATTGGTATGTTGCCACATAATGAATTTAGGTCGGTAAAATGGAAATCGATTGGGAACATGCTAATCGATTGGTATCTGAAAAGTGGTAATCGATTGGGAAACAAGGCAATCGATTGGTAACCAAATTTCACCAAATGAAAGAAAAGATTATATCGACTATCGTATAAAAACGAAGAAACAAGCACGTCAAAAAATATGAACTTCCTCTTTTTCCCTTCACTACACCATAATTACTCATATATCTATCTATACCTCGTAAGGATATATTGCTTTGTGTGAGGGTAAATCTATCATTTTGGACAAATAATTACATTCAAGTCAGCTTTTACAATTTTATTTAATATAATAATGAGATTTTAATCAACAATCTTGTGTCTAATTACATTTGGGTCAACAATTTTTTGGATATTTATTATTGACTTCAAAAAAAGTCAACAAAAGTGGCTATTTTGGTGGCTATTTAAGAATTGGTCACTAATATTTACAATTTGGTTAACTTCTTCTCTCAAATAAGGTTTCAATCAACAATTTGTGTCTAATTACATTTGGGTCAATAATTTTTTGGGATATTTATTATTCACTTCATAAAAAGTAAAAAAAAAGTGGCTATTTTAGTGGTTATATTTAGGAATTGGTCACTAATATTTACAATTTGCTCAACTTCTTCTCTCGAAGTTAGGATTCATATATTGTAATATGTGTAATTGCATTAGGTCAACAAGTTTTGGGATATTTATTATTCACTTTAAACAAATTTTAAAAAGTGGCTATTTTAGTGACTATTTAGGAATTGGTCACTAATTTCACATTTTGGTCAACTTCTTCTCTCAAATTTAAGCTCTGGTATATTTAAATTGTCAATTTAAGCGGCTATTTTAGTAGCTATTATTAATTGGTCACTAATATTTACATTTTGGTCAACTTCTTCCCTCAAATTCAGGATTTATAGATTGTATTTGAATATCAATTACGGCCTACAAACACATTCATGCCCTTTTTTAGAGGAAATACCCTACTTGTGTCATATATTTTTAGTAGCGCTTTATTAGGTACCTTTACTACTCATTTATAAAATAGTCAGAATTATCAACTTCTTCTGTAAGAAGAGTTTTAGATTAAATAGTTACATTTACAATTTCCTGTTTAACTATTTTAACATCTTATGTTGATTTTTAAAAGTGGACCTTATTTTGAAATATCGAAAAAAAAAAAAAAAAAAAAACGGAAACGTGATACTTATTTTAAAAATATCAAAAAAAATGACACATTGGCACTTATTTTAGAACGGAATGAGTAATTTTACCTCTCCAAAGACCTCTAATGTCAAGATTAATACACAATATATCTTGGAATACAACTATCCGACACGCACCCTCACTAGTATGTATATAAGAACGAATACCAAGTCTTATTATATATCAAAATACAGGGTATTACACTGATGGACTCCCAATTTTAGAAATTGAACAAGATTTGAGTCTGATTGACTTTTTAGAAATTGAACTAAATCGAGTCTGATAGACTCGATTTTAAAGAGGGAGCAAACCCTCATTGACACTAGGGCCTAAGTCGCAAAGCGCCGCCATTCGATTGCGTCGAGAGAACAAACCCGAGTTGACACCGGGGCCTAAGGCGCGAAGCATCGCCCAGTTGATTGCGTTGAGAAAGCAAACCCGTGTTGACACTCGGGCCTAAGTCGTGAAGCACCGCCCAGTCAATTCCGCAGAGAGAGAAAATCCACATTGACATCGGGGCCTAAGTCGCGAAGCACTGCCCAGTCGATTGTGTCGAGAGATCAAACCAGTGTTGACACCGGGTCCTAAGACATGAAGCACCGCCCTATAAATTGCACAGAGAGACCAAACCCACATTCACACTGGGGCCTAAGTCACGAAGCACTGACCAGTCAATTGCGCTCATCTGTTGATCGAAACGGCCACAAATCATGAAGAAGACCAACCTATTAGTCAAAAGAAAATTCGAGCTCCGAGGATAGCTCACCCAGCAAGTTGAAGTGACCGCAAGCATTTAGAACGTAGAGCATGGAATGCAAGACAATATGGCTTCAAATCATTACATTTTGTTTGCATAGCATGAAGCATACCATCATTGCATGAGTACGTGCATCACGATAAGATAGGCGCATTCATCCGTATTACTATTTCTGCTTGTATGTTTGTCCCTTGCCCGAACTACGTCCTGGTCTGATTCCCGTAGGGATACGTAGGCAGCTCACTATTAAGCACGACCAGCATGGACCATCTGCGTGACTTTTTTTTGCAACGCGTTTTGGTTTTACCAGAATTCGACAATTTGGTCAAAGGCTTGTATTCACACAGGCTTCGACATTCACTTGTGATACGCGTTGCTCCACAAATCTACTGAAGAGGGGCAAACTGTAGGCTCCCCAATTTTGACCAACCGTCGAATTTAGGGGATTGTTACCTCCAATACCGATGATGACAGTGTCCGACAAAGTTAGGACTTCCAAGGCGATCCAAGCTCTTTGAAAGGTTCATCTAATTTTGAAAGAATAATGAATTAAGAAAGAAAGGAAAGGAAAAGAAAGAACATGATAAGAATAAGAAAATGGCACACAGAAAGGTCTGTGGCAGTCACGTGTTGTCGTTGCGGCATTCACCGACTGTCGTGCCAACAATCAGTAAGTGCAGCACCGGCAATAACTGAATGCCGTGAAAACTTGTCAAATGCCATGAAAAATAAAGGTACAAAATGACAACATTTGGTAGAGTTATCTACGGCACTCAATGAGTGCCGTTGCGACAATCAAAGAGTACAGCGCCGGCAAATAGTGAGTGCTGTTCTGGCAATCACCAAATGGCGCAGACAACTCCACCAAGTGTCGCATTTTCTAACAGTCTACTTTGAAGTACGTATAGTACCATCAAAAGTACCTTTGGGATTTGGGTTTTACCCCTGAATTTACCAAAATAACCCATCAAATTTTGCCTATATAAAGGGGTGAATATCCCTATTACAAAGGGGGTTCTTAAGGTAGTTAAGAAGAGATTCTTGAAAAACATTCTTCAAAAAATTAAGAAATCTTGGTGGGAATTAAGAGAATCTTAGGGAGAATTAAGAAAAGAAGAGCTTGGAGATTCTTTGGAGGTCCTTCAAAACACAAAGAAGTTGAGGATAATTGGAGGGAACTACTAATCCTAATTAGTTCTTAGTTAGAGTCCAATCACAATTCATAGAACTCCTTAGGATCTTTTACACATTTTCCAAAAGTCTCTTCTAACCTCATTTCATCACACACCACTTGAATTGTGGTTGGACTTTCATTTTATGTTTGTTGGTTTGGATCTAAACAACCATAGATTTGAGGCAAAATAAGTCTTCTAAGAGAAATTTAACTTTGATTATCATTTAAGCTTAGCTTTCATCTTTTTTTGGGATTCATAAGATCTTTAATATCTTACTTGAGTCCCTTGTCTTGGATCATTTAATCTTCTTGTAAACTTATGATTTATCTGAGGATTAAGGTTTGATGATGCCAAATTTGGATAAGATAAACTAGAGCAGTTTAAGGAGAGAGAGACAATGAGAGACCGGTTTGTTGTATGTGGTTCAGCCCTATTAATGAAGGAACCTATGTCCATGTGTGTGTCTGAGCATGTTCACTATACTGTAAAAAGCCGGTGACCTGTGGTGAACCAACAGTAGTCTGGAGCTATCGTAGGTCGGCAGGGTACGATGAGGATTGCTATAGAGGTACTATGCAGACTAAAAGTTGCTCTTCCTTTGGAGGAGGTAATGCAAGAGACCTACTCGTATAAGGAAACTACATGGATAAGGAAATATAATCCAATTAGGATTGATTGGCATTAATTGTGGGGGTTTCCTAATTGGATTAGGAAATAATTTGCACTTTCCATTAGTCTTCTAACTTGTGTAGGAAACTATCTGGAACATTCTGGACCAAGCCTTGGGGCCTGGGTGAGCTATCCTTGTGGCAAGCCGTGCCTGCGTGGCCTTCCTGACCTGTTGGTTAGGCCTCATGCGCTTACTGCCCGATTATAGAGTGGAACCGCCCGATTATGCAGTAGAGCCAATTTTGGGCATATCAGTTGCCCCCCATTTCCAAGGTTGGCCGAATGCTATATCAGGGCAAGTTTGGAAATCTATTTGATTCTGCTTGTAATTGTCCGAGTGCTTGGGAATTGGCTAAGAGTTAAGACTCATCCTAATTCAGAGTCTTTCGTTTAAGTTAGCTCCCAGGATGATTGTCTTCTTGCCAGTTAGCTTTCATCAAGACTAATGGGTAAAAAAAATTTGACCATGTTGAAAAAGCCGACCTAAAGTGTATTGCTTTAGGGTCCTTTTATGTTAACTCCTCAGGATGGTTATCTTCCGCCCAGCCAGCCTTCGTCAAGACTGTTGGGAGAAGAGCTTGACCATGTTGGTAGAGCTGACTGACACGAAATTTATTTGTGTGCTCTTGTGTGCAATACCCAAGTATAGGTAGACGTCCAAGTGGTACTGAATAAGACCAGGTCAATCCCACAGAGAAGGTTTAAACTAGTTACTTAGATTAAACTCAAAAAGAAAAAAAAAATTTAATCTTTAAGCAAGGTGTAGAACAGGAAGTTCCACAATTAACGACTACTAAATATAAAGTAACTAAATTAAACTAGTGATTAACTAATTAACTAAAGCGATATTTTAAACTGATTTTTCTTTATAAAAGGGAAGCGTTGGGATCACACGATTCCACAGTGACCTTGACAAGCGGGTATATTTGTAAAATACAACCGCGCTAAAAGAAGAAAATACATTAATTTAGTTCACAATTTTCCCATATATCTGCAGTTTGGATTACAATGCCAATTTCTACACATTATGATTAATCTATGATAAGTTGTGTGTTTTAGCTGTGATTTTTGCAGATTACTGTCGCTGTGTGGATAATTAAAGGAGAATGATGAAAAGGAAATGCTTGGCTCTAATGAGGACAATTCAAAGTTGAAAACTGAAGATCGATCGATCGAGGTTCTCTCAAGCGATCGAGGTTTCGATCGATCTAACTTTTCTCAAGCAATCGAATAATCCAGAAGTTCAATCGATCGAGAGCTGTCGATCGATCGAACATGCCTTTTAGCAGAATACGCGCACGCAGCAAAAGACGGGATTTTTAACCCTAGCATTAGGTTTCTACTATTTAAACTCATTTTGTAAGCGTTCAAGACGACGCCCCACTTGTTTTTTATCAGTTTTCATAGAGAGAGAGGAGAGTGTTTTTCTTGTTTTGTAGGTTGTTACTCAAAGTTTTGACATTGATAGCGTGGATTCTCTTTGGTTTAATACGAGTTATTTGTTCCAGGTTACTTAGTGATTGTTTTATTTACATACTGCACTTAGTTCATCGTGGTTTAGTGCTCATCTTATTGTTTTTTATGCTAGATATATTAAAATCTCAAGTTTTCATAAGTTTTAATGAAAAACTCACAACCAAACAACACCTTAATGAATCTTTACGTTAAGAACGCATCTGGGACACTCCAGACCATGTCTGAGTAGTCCGAGGTTGGGACATAGCGATGAAACTGTGATTTCAGGCCTCTGCCATGCATCAGGATAATACCTGTGTTCGATCGATCGGTGCAGAGATATAGTCGATCGATCGAAGACATTTCGATCGATTGAGAGATGACGATTGTCGATCGATCGAAAGCGCATCGATCGATCGAACTCTCAGATTCTTGAGACATCTAATATAGTATTCCAAGACTTTCTATTTTAAGGAGTTGTTATCAAACTGTCCCCAAATGCTCAGTTTGTCAAAGCAGTCTTTGAACTTAAGGCCTTAAGGCATTTTCTTTCAATACATTTTGCAAACCACCCTCAATGCTAACACCATTGTAGGTGCAAGTCTTAACTATTGAATTAAACCGCTTTCATGTATTTCAAACTTAATTGAGATGATATAGTCTCGGTCATGAAAGGGCTATTGATTCTAGATCTTTAGAGAAGTACGGAATATTGTAGAAGATGTACTCCATTGAGCTTAATTGCAATTGCATGGTAGGTGGCTAGGTCACAGTGGATTCGCGTGATCCCAACACTTTCTTTTATTAAGTAAAACCGTTTTTAAAATCTTGCTTTAGTCTAATAGTTAATCTTTAGTTAATTTAATTTAGTTGCTTTTAATTTTAGTAGTTATCGATTGTAGAACTTTGTGTTCTACACTTCTATTAAAACATTGAATTTTTTTTTCTTTTCGAGTCTAATTTAAGTAACTTAATTCTCAACCTTCCCTGTGGGATCGACCTGGACTTAATCCAGTTTACTACTTGTACGATTACCTACACCTGGTTATAGCACACAAGCGCACACAGAAAAATATTCGTGTCAAGTTTTTGGCGCCGTTGCCGGGGAAGGCGACGAGTTAATACTTAGGTTACCTCAATCTCTCTTCATCTCTTTCTGTTTTTCTTTTCTTTTTAGAGTCTTTAGGTAAACAATCACCTTAGGAACTCTCCTAGTTCATGTCCAACACTTCCATTGAAGGAATTTTTGGAAATCCATTCTACCTTTCTGACTTTGATAGTTCCATTAATCCCGTAGTCACTCCAACTGCATCAATGGATGATAATCAGAGTGAACATGGTGACAACGTGGTGGTACCAATTAATGAGGCGTTACGTCCTCTGTGCGATCTCATGCAACCAGAACACCCACCTACGCCCTCTTGCATTCAAATCCCACCACATACTGGCGAATTTCAATTTCGCAATGGGATGATCCAACTACTTCCCACCTTTCATGGGATGGAAAGTGAGAAGGCATACTTACATGTCACGGACTTCGAGGATGTTTGCAAAACATTCTCACAAAGTTGTCCTAGGGAGGTGACGCATCTAATGTTATTTCCTTTCACCTTGAAGGATAAAGCAAAGGCGTGGCTGCACTCTCTCAAACCTAATTCAATCTTCACCTGGCATGCGATGAGCACTGCATTTTTAAAGAAATTCTATCCAACTCGCATGACCACAGACCTTCAACGTCAAATCAATTCCTATAAACAAAAGAGCAATGAAACCTTCACTCAAACATGGGAGCGTTTCAAAGATTTGCTTCTTTTGTGCCCACACCATGGGTTTGAGAAATGGCGAACTATCAGCTTCTTTTATCAAGGATTGAATGGTGAAACGAAGAAGTTGGTAGAAACTATGAGTTCAGGACCATTTCTCCGTAAAAACACCGAAGAGGCTGAAGCCCACTTCGAATGGTTAGCCGAATACGCGCATGAATGGTCAAATTCCGACAATGTCTCACGCTCACAGATATCCTGTGTAGAAGAGAAAAGCCTATACCAACTAAACAGTGAAGATCACCTCATGACTAAATATGAAGAACTAGCAAAGAAAGTAGAAGAGTTAGGCATGAGAGGAGGTAGTTCAAGGCAGCAAATGCCAGAAGAACCATGCGGTACATGTAATATGTTGGGACATACTACTCAGTATTGTCCTAATGTGCCGTATTTTCAAGAACAACCCCCCATGGAAATGAATGCCATGCAAGGGTATAGGGGGGCAGGGAATTCCTATAATAACAATAATTCACAAAACAATAACAATCGATGGAATCACCCTGGTTTTGATTGGAAAAATGATGCTGGGACCCAAAATCAACATCAACAACAACAGCCCTATAACAATAACCAATATCAAGGGCAATACAATAGGCAGTCCCAGCCGTACAATCAAAATAGATTTAATAATTACAACCAAGTGCAACCCTCTAATAATCAACATTCTAATGTGTACGTGCCACCGCACAAAAAGGTGCAAGAGGAAGATCCTCTCTCTAATGTCAACCTAACTCAACAATTAATTCAAATGATGAGTAAAATGTCTGAGACGTTAGATAGAATGGATGCACGTCAAGAGGGATCGGGCGGAACATTTCTTGCCCAACCACTTCAAAACCCTAAGGGATACAATAATGGTCCCCCAAATCACGAACAAGCAAAAGACGTGACAACTTTGAGAAGCGGCAAGATAATAGGGCAAAACATGCCTCTCTCTACTTCCGAAGAGTACGAGGAGGACGAAGTGGTCAATACACATAAACCTTCCACTCAAGAAGAGGAGCCCACTATTAGTAAAGAACCATTAGAAACGAATATTGAAGCTCCTAAAGAAGTGGAAGAAGTTGAGAGAAGGCTTGGAAAGGAACCCATTAATGATGAAGTACCAAAATGCCCTTTCCCCGCGCCTTATCCTCAAAGGTTAAAGAAACCTAAAAATGAGGCAAAGAATCAGGAGTTCTTAGAATTGTTCAAACAAGTTAAAATCAATCTCCCACTCCTTGATGCTATAAAACAAGTGTCGGCCTATGCTAAGTATCTTAAAGACTTATGTACGGTCAAAAGGAGGCAAAGTGTGAAGAAACACGCTTACGTCGCTTGCCAAGCAAGTGCAATTATCCAAAATGAATTGCCTCCTAAACTCAAAGACCCGGCACTCCCATTGTCTCATGTCAAATTGGTAATCAAAAGATAGACAACGCACTCCTCGACCTAGGAGCTAGCATAAACCTTCTGCCATACTCGGTTTATAAACAACTAGGGTTAGGTGAATACAAACCCACCCGAGTTGCATTGCAATTGGCAGATAGGTCTGTTAAATACCCAAGAGGAGTTCTGGAAGACGTCCTTGTTCAAATAGACTCATTTGCCTTCCCGATTGATTTTGTCATCTTAGACACCGAACCTGTGTTCAACCCAGGCTCACAAATCCCGGTCATTTTTGGACGTCCTTTCCTCAACACAATCGATGCCACAATAAAAGTGAGAAGTGGTATAATGACCATCGTATTCAGGAATATGACGTTAAATGTAAAAATTTTCTCAAATCCCCGACCTGAAGAATACGATGATGAGGAGGAAGTGAATTACATCGACATGGTCATAGAAGATGAGGCCGATTTCGTTGATTACAAAGATCCTATGGTGGTAGTGGTGTCACAATTTGATGCTATCTATCAACCTAAAGAGTCTACTCTATTGGATGCTGCTTTAAATCACACTTGCCTCATGTTGGATACACTAGAGGAGGATAGAGCTGGATGCATGTGGGTAACACCATATGAACCACTGCCTCCTAAAACAAAGCTAGTCATGCCCTCGAACATGCAGTTTCCCGAATTGGAATTAAAGGAGCTTCCAAAAGAGCTCAAATACACTTTCCTAGGGACTGAGAAGACTTATCCTGTCATAATCTCATCTACTTTAAATTCTGAACAAGAGGATAGGTTAATCGAGGTGTTAAAACAACATAAGGGAGCACTAGGATGGACTATTGCCGACCTCAAAGGCATAAGCCCATCCGTGTGCACCCATAAGATATATTTGGAGGAAGACGCTAAACCTTCGCGACAAATGCAAAGGCGTCTGAATCCCAACATGCAAGAAGTAGTCAAAAAGGAAGTGCTAAAACTACTTGATGTTGGGATCATATATCCAATATCTGACAGCCCTTGGGTTAGTCCAACCCAAGTATTGCCAAAGAAAGCAGGCATAATGGTCATACCGAATAAAGATGGTGAATTAGTATGAACACGCATTCCCACTGGATGGCGAATGTGTATTGATTACCAAAAACTGAACACTGTGACCCGAAAAGACCACTTTCCATTACCATTCATGGATCAAATGTTAGAACGGGTGGCGGGTCATAAGTACTACTACTTCTTGGATGGATACAGTGGGTATAACCAAATTGAAATCGCTCCTGAAGATCAGGAGAAGACTACGTTCACGTGTCCATTCGGTACTTTCGCTTACCGTCATATGCCTTTCGGCTTATGCAATGCACCTGCGACCTTTCAGCGGTGCATGTTAAGCATATTCAGTGACATGGTCGAACAAATACTCGAAGTTTTTATGGACGACTTTTCTGTGTTTGGCCATAGTTTCAAAAATTGCTTAAACAATCTTGAACATGTGCTAGCATGATGCGAGGACAAACACCTAGTACTAAATTGGGAAAAGTGTCACTTCATGGTGACCAAGGGAATTATCCTCGGCCACATCATTTCTAATAAAGGTATCCAGGTTGATAAAGCTAAAATTGATATAATCTCGAATTTACCTGTCCCTCGTATAGTCAAAGACATTCGATCTTTTCTGGGGTATGCGGGATTTTATCGTCGCTTTATCCAAAACTTTAGTGCGATCTCCCGACCACTATGTTAACTGTTAGTCAAAGACACACCATTCGAATGGTCAGAAAACTGCCAAACATCTTTTGACGCACTTAAAGATTACCTTACCTCCGCACCGATAATCCAGGCACCCGACTGGAGTTTGCCTTTTGAACTAATGTGCGACGCTAGTGATTACGCCATTGGTGCAGTCCTAGGACAGAGGAAGGATAACAAGCCTTACGTAATTTACTATGCCAGTCGAACACTTAACGAGGCTTAAATGAACTATACAACTACTGAAAAAGAGCTCCTGGCAATAGTATTCGCTTTGGACAAGTTCAGGTCATATCTGATAGGATCTCCAATCGTCTGTTTTACAGACCATTCGGCCCTCAAGTACCTGCTATCTAAAAAAGATGCGAAACAAAGGCTTATCCATTGGATACTCCTACTCCAAGAATTCAATATAACGATCAAAGATAAAAAGGGAGTAGAGAATGTGGTTGTTGACCACTTATCTAGGCTAACATTTACTGATAATACTGAGCCTGTACCAATCAAAGATGAATTCCCAGACGAGCAACTTATGGCAGTCTCGGGACTACCTTGGTATGCAGATATAGTGAATTACTTAGCCGCGGGAGAGACTCCTAGACATTGGTCCAATCAAGACAGGAAGCGATTCCTCTCGTTTGCACGCCATTTCTTTTTCGATGACCCTTATTTATTCAAGTATTGTGCCGATCAGGTCATCAGGCGTTGTGTACCTAACAAGGATATAACTATCATTTTAGCATCATGCCATTCTGAGGCATGCAGTGGCCATTTCGTATCACAAAAGACCGCGCAAAAAGTTCTACATAGCGGTTTCTACTGGCCCACCTTGTTCAAAGATGCCTACACTTTCTGCAAAACGTGCCAACGCTATCAACAGCTCGGTACAATTTCAAAAAGGAACTCCATGCCCTTAACCCCCATTATCACGATTGAAATATTCGATTGTTGGGGCATAGACTTCATGGGTCCGTTCCCTAAATCAAATAACTGTGAATACATACTCCTAGCTGTGGAGTATGTGTCAAAATGGGTGGAAGCGATATCAACAAGACGTAATGACCATAAAACAGTCATATCTTTCCTTAAGGAACATATCCTATCACGTTTTGGAACCCCGAAAGCCCTAACAAGTGACCAAGGCAAGCATTTCTGCAATAAGCCTTTGGAGTCACTCCTCAAGAAATATGGGGTCAATCACAGAATCGTTCTCGCCTACCATCCACAAACAAACGGGCAAGCAGAGTTAGCTAACCGGGAAATTAAGCATATTATCAAAAAGACGGTTAGTTTTAACAGAAAGGATTGGGCATATAAACTGACCGATGCACTATGGGCATACCGTACTGCATACAAAATGAATCTAGGGATGTCCCCATTCAGGCTAGTATACGGGAAAGCATGTCACCTCCCTGTAGAAATTGAACACAAAGCTTATTGGGCAACACGTTCATTGAACTTTGATATTAAAGAGGGAGGGCATCTTCGAAAACTCCAATTGGCTGAATTGGAAGAAATACGTCGAGATGCATACGAATATGCTCGATTACATAAGGAAAGGTTGAAGGCTCGCCACGATAGAACAATTTGTCGTAAATCATTCGAGTCGGGGCAGAGAGTCTTGTTGTACGACTCTCGCCTCCACCTCTTCCCAGGCAAACTCCGATCTCGGTGGACAGGACCATTCATAATCAAATCTGTCTTTCCACATGGGGCGGTCGAGCTAATAAACCCCAAGAACGATGCAATTTTCAAGGTCAATGGCCAAAGGCTAAAACCGTTCTTGGAGAATTTCCAAACAGAGGCTGAGTTCATCCAACTGGATGAACCCAACTACTCTTGATCTCAAACGTTAAGCATTTCTTCACGTTGTTGTTGTATATCTTTACTTTTGATGTTTTTTTTTTCAATTTTTAACTCTTTCTATCTTTCTCTACAAGTGATTTCAATTCTAATCTGCTATTTCATACTATCTCTCCTATGCAGGCTTTTCAATATGAGAGATGATGATATCCATTCTATAGGGTCATGGGCTGATTCTGAATATCCGAATCCCCCTTGGACTGCTGATGAGATAGCGTTCTTCTTATCTCCCTATAAAGGTCCGGGGGCGGATGATGTGGTGGACCTGACCTATGGATACATCCCTTATGATCCTGCTCTCTTCCAAATTAACCCTTTCGAGCATATGAACCTTTCTGGTGAGGAAGGAGAGCCTGAAGGGTACGCTATTGGAGAATTGGATGACGCACTATTGGAGCAATGGGAAAATGATTCCATGTGGGAACCATGGGAAGAAGAGGACCTCCAAGATGTGGTGCCCGAACGCCACAACGTTGTTTTCACCTTTGTTGATGACTTCCTTGTCATCGTAGTGGTTCATTACATTTATGTGCACCTGATCTATTTGCTGTTTTGGCTTCAGTGCCCACTTCCTGCTAGTGCACATGGGTATCTCATGCCAATAGTGAGGTTAATTCATTGTCACTTATCTTTCTCTTGTTTTCTTTATTTTGTTATTTCTTTCTGTTGTCGTTTCTTTTAGTTCTTATTTAATTCATTTTCTTTTTGTTGTTTTCATTTGGTTTCTCCTTTGTCAGGATTGTCACTATGTATCCACCGGTACCACCGTTCTTCCTGCCACATCAACTTTTTCATGGCTTTGGACCATACATAAGGTCCCCAGACACTCCGCCGCAAGAAGAAAGTCTGTTGCACAGTTCCACTCTGTTATCCTTGTCTCCAACAGGATCACCTCTTGCATGGGCTTTTAATTCCTTAGAGAGTTCAGACTTGCTCGATGATGTCCTGGCTGCTTTCCGACTGTTTTGGGAAAGGGAATCATCCTGTTTGGACTCCACTTGCGAAGATTTAGTGGGGAATGAAGCAATGGTGGAAGAAGGAATCTTCGTGCTATGATTAGTGTCCCACTTCAATTGTGTTTTGTCTTTTCATCAGTATTTTAGCAATTGAAGTGTAATCCTAGACAAAAATATTATTAGTTCCAGTTTTATTTTCGTTTTCTTTAGTTAAATAAGGCCTTAAACACCAGTGGGGGCAATAATTTTGCAATATGGATGCTATTATAAAGATTTATTTAAATAAAAATTGCAATTTTCTATTATGAGGATGAGTTTTTGGCTTACATGTCCTGCCAATACATTGTTTTATCATTTCCCTGTATGTCCAGAATAATGTTGGCTAGTTGGGGGTGCATAGTTTTATTCATTCTGTGATATCTTTTAATTTTCGAATTCGATCGATCGACCATTACTCGATCGATCGATGATGTCACATCCTCGAGCGCTTGAAAGGGTCTCAATCGATCGAACGTTCGATCGATCGAACCACCTCGATCGATTGAGACTTGTATTTAAACGAGGCGTCCAGCGTACACTTCATCAGTTCTCTTCGTCTCCCTCACTCTTAAGCGCTCGGCGACAGAGAAGAGCACTCGGGGGCGATTCTTATTCCTCCTTCCTTCCTCCTACCACACACGCAGAGGCGAGGAGCCCGTCATCCCCGAATCATCATCTTCATCACCATCACCCCCCGGCACACACATCCCGAGGTAAGGCCACGAGCCACCCCCCTCTTTCCATTTTCGTTCAAATTTCATGGGGGTGCCCCTCATTGGTCCTTTGACCATTTATTCTTTTAGTTTCTTTTATTGTTTCTTTGTTTTCCTTTCTTTTTTCGATCTCGTTCTCATTGCTGCCGCATCCCTGTGCTCGATCGATCGAGCATATTCGAGCAATCGACGATTCGAGTTGTTCGATCGATCGAGAGAATTCGAGCGATCGACGATTTGCGTTGTTCGATCGATCGATAAAAGTTCGATCGCTCGAACTATGGCAGTGGCAGTTTTCTTTTTAGTTTTCTGTTTTCATTTATCATTTCTTTTCCTTTTCCATTTCAATATCTTCGCAATGAACCCTATTACAGGGTATCACAAGGAGAAGCCCTTTGACCTCACCATTCCTGACCCGGTCCCACATCACGGCTTCCGGCACACCCTCGACCGCCAGTGGTTCACGCGCTATTTCTAGGCCAGAAAGGTCATGCTTGAGCAACCACTTGAGACGGCATGGCTCACTGCTCCTTGGTATCTCACCCGCCTCTGAGCCATGCCACAGTGGTACGATTTTCTCTCTCAGGCAAAGAGAGTGAATCTTTTGTGGATCCGCGCAGCTTGTGCGACGATGATTAGAGATCCAGATGCCGCATTCACTTTATGATCATTCTTCTGCGGTTGGGAGATAGTGTTCAGTCTAGCTACCGTCTCAGCTGCTCTAAGAGTCCTGGAGGTGCCTGACTGTGTATGCCCGCACCGTGCCGGCACGCTAGTGCTCCCATCGACTGCTGTCATTCGAGAGCTCACCGGGGGTGCATTACCGAGCTCGGATGGTAAATCCCTTATTGCTGACATTTATCTGACTGATAATTATCACATGCTCAACCTTGCCCTAAGCAACTGGTTATTGGTGACATCCTACCGGGAGAAGATTGCACCCTGGTATGCACACGTGTTATATGCCATAGGGATGGGGTTACCAGTCTGTTTGCCTCGCCTATACATTGACTTCATGAGGCACCCCACTCGATACATTGCTGCCAAGAAGCACCTGAAAGGTGCTTGGGCCATTCACAGGGTGATCGAGCAGGCTGGCCTCGTTCCCTTACTTGATGATGCATCCTCTCAGGCTCGTAGTCGTTTTAGCGAGACAGCTTCTCGCCGATCTGATGCTCAGAAGAGGAAGAGGAAGGGTAAAGGGAAGGCGAAAGTTGGAGAGAAGAGGAGGAGAGCTAATGGCACCGATACTGAGGGTGCAGCTTCAGGGACGCCGACAGAGGCTGAGGAGCTTGATTCTGATGATGAGGTTGATCCTCTGGTGGAGGTTGCACAGTTTGAGCTGAGACAGCGATCTCAGGCTCAAACTCAGGCCCAGGGAGAGTCTTCGTCATCCGTACCTCTCCCGACTGTTCATGAGTTATTACTGGAAGAGAGGGAGGCTCGGATCAGACTCGAGGGCCGAGTGGACCACATGACGACATTGCTAGAGGCTATTCTGATTCAGTTGGGGGTTGACCAGTCATTACGTACTCCCCCACCTACCACTACTCCCCCTACTGCACATCCTACTGCCGATCCATCCACATCTGATCCACCACCGCAACCTGCTGATCCTGTTGCACCATCATCCTCCGCGGCACCACCTTCTGCGGAGCCCCCACTTCCACCACCTCCATTCATGACTGAGAGTGACCCGGCGACGGCCCGTACTGTTGCTGAGGGTGGAGTTGAGGATACCCCCACTGCGCCGATAGAGATATTATCAGATGTCGCGGGTGATGTTTAGGTCTTGATTTTGGGAGTGTTTGGAGAGTTTTGTTATATTTTCTTTTTCTTATTTCTATCTCTCTACTCTACTCTTATGTCTTTTGGATTTGAGTTCTGTGGTACTCTGTGTGGATATTTGGTTTTGTGGTTATTTTGGTTTGGTTACATTTTATTATCACTGCTCTGTCATTTTCATTGTCTTATCTTTCCAGTGATGTTTTTTGTTATTATTTATAGATCCTATGCTTGTTTTATCCATTTCCTATCTTTTTTATCTTTGCTGCTTGGAGTGCGTATGCCTTCTGTACAGGTTGTTACTGTTACGATTCTTATGATGCTATTGCAGGTGCTATCTCTCTATCTATTTTTGAAAATCACTTACTGAGGTCATTGCAATTTTCAGTTGGGGTGGGATATAGATAGATAATCACCTGTGCATATTTTTCCACTTAGCAATCTGGATCGCTCTTTCTGTTGCAAACATCGCAAACATCATACAATCTCCATTGTTATTCAAATAAAAAAAAAAAAGAAATTTTTTTTCAAAAGTTTCAAATTAGTAACAAAATTTTGACTTAAATTGGTAGAATAATTTTGAATGTTCAGTTCTATTTAAATGTTATCAAGCGATGATACATTCATGTTAATCTCATCCTTTTATGAATTACATTCACGCGTTTTTCTAGCGTCACTTAGACGAATGCATATGTTGACCATTCTAGTATCCAACATCCATTTGCACGCGTTAATAGCTATGCTGAAAACTTAAATAAGAGTTAATACGACTGTTATGCTTTAAGGAATAAGTAGTGGAAACTAATAACCCTTAGTGAGCTTTTGAGCCCAAACTTCAATTCTGAGGGACTTATCACAATAAATTCGCATTATCTCCTTGAATAATTTTTTTTTAAATTCGTTGAATAGTCTCTAATTCTTCATGTAGGCTGTTTATTAGAGGAGAACGTTCAGGATCTACCAACTAAACTCAATGAACACTGAAGTGCTAAAACTAAGAAGTTAAGAAAAATGATTTAAGCCATCGTTATTCATTCCTTACCTTTTTCATATATCTGTATCAACATCCAAGAATCTCTTAACCCCACACCGATTAAATATTGCCAATATGAAAGCCTAAAACTCTGCATCTGATACTTTTAACCTCTATAAACTCGATTGCACATCTAATGTGATCAAAATTATTGAAGTATGTGACGAGAAGGGAGTAGTTGTAGGAAGGACGTTATAAAAAGAAAAAAATATGCAAGGAGACGTTGGATATGTGAATAATAAATAAAAAAAAAAGAAGGAAGGAAGAGTAAAAAGAAATAAATACATATGAGAATAGAGGATGGTTGGAATAAAGAAGAAATAAACTAGTCACTATCACATGTTAAGGATGTGCAATTCTCGCCCTCTTATCTCTATCCTACTAAATGAAAACCGAAAAGTCAAAGTCTTAATGATTTTTAACAACTTAGTTTGAATATGAGCGTGTAATTTGAGTATCCACGGTATTTCGCTCCTCTAGTAAGTAGTATTCCTTTTATGAGACTATACACTCTAAATGTTCGTCCTTTATCGAGTTAGGTGTGAAACACTAGTAGCCAGAACATCACTCTTATTAAAGCTTTCACACCATGAGCGATCATTATTAAACCAGTTTCTGTGAGATGTTCATTTTAGAGCGTAACCCATGTGAGAATTGAGTTGAAGCTATGAGTTCTAAGAGTATGATAGTCTAACCAATTCTAAATAAAGTGGGATGTATAGCTGTTATCATCACACACACGGATACATGAATGGACTGCATATGTATATTTATCTTAGTGATATGAGGAACATGTGAATTTCTTCATGGTTTGTATGAGGATGATATGTTTTGTAGAGCTAAACTGATAACCCAATAGGAAGAAATGTTTATAAGTTTTTCTATATCTTTGTGATCTTAAAAATTGAGAATTTTGTGGGTATATTCACTGCAAACCCTCACGAGACAACACTCGTCCACTAGGGGACCCTAGGGGTTTAACGGCTTGTTGCAATTGCTAAATGCAACCGCGATTCCTGCGAAAGTGAGTTAGATAGTGTCTCTTTCTAATTAGATTAGTTTGCTTTAGTTTTATTCCTGTTTATCTTAGTCGTTGTAGTAGTAGTTAGCTCGTTTTATTTTCGCTGTATTGCTAGGGACTAGCAACTCGCTAGTTGGGGGTTGTGACAAGCGGGGATATTTGTAAAATACAACCGCGCTAAAAGGAGAAAATACATTAATGTAGTTCACAATTTCCCCATATCTGCAGTTTGGATTACAATGCCAGTTTCTACACATTATGATTAATCTATGATAAGTTGTGTGTTTTAGTTGTGATTTTTGCAGATTACTGTCGCTGTGTGGATAATTAAAGGAGCATGATGAAAAGGAAATGCTTGGCTCCAATGAGGATAATTCAAAGTTGAAAACTGAAGATCGATCGATCGAGGTTCTCTCAAGCGATCGAGGTTTTGATCGATCTAACTTTTCTCAAGCGATCGAATAATCCAGAAGTTCAATCGATCGAGAGTTGTCGATCGATCGAACATGCCTATTAGCAGAATACGTGCACGCAGCAAAAGACGGGATTTTTAACCCTAGCATTAGGTTTCTACTATTTAAACTCATTTTGTAAGCGTTCAAGACGACGCCCCACTTGTTTTTTTATCAGTTTTCATAGAGAGAGGAGAGAGTTTTTCTTGTTTTGTAGGTTGTTACTCAAAGTTTTGACATTGATAGCGTGGATTCTCTTTGGTTTAATACGAGTTCTTTGTTCCAGGTTACTTAGTGATTGTTTTATTTACATACTGCACTTAGTTCATCGTGGTTTAGTGTTCATCTTATTGTTTTTTATGCTAGATATATTAAAATCTCAAGTTTTCATAAGTTTTAATGAAAAACTCACAACCAAACAACACCTTAATGAATCTTTACGTTAAGAACGCATCTGGGACACTCCAGACCATGTCTGAGTAGTCCGAGGTTGGGAAATCGCGATGAAACTGTGATTTCAGGCCTCTGCCATGCATCAGGATAATACCTGTGTTCGATCGATCGGAGTTATTTCGATCAATCGATGCAGAGATATAGTCGATTGATCGAAGACATTTCGATCGATTGAGAGATGACGATTGTCGATCGATCGAAAGCGCATCGATCGATCGAACTCTCAGATTCTTGAGACATCTAATATAGTATTCCAAGACTTTCTGTTTTAAGGAGTTGTTATCAAACTGTCCCCAAATGCTCAGTTTGTCAAAGCAGTCTTTGAACTTAAGGCCTTAAGGCATTTTCTTTCAATACATTTTGCAAACCACCCTCAATACTAACACCATTGTAGGTGCAAGTCTTAACTATTGAATTAAACCGCTTTCATGTATTTCAAACTTAATTGAGATAACATAGTCTCGGTCATGAAAGGGCTATTGATTCTAGATCTTTAGAGAAGTGCGGAATATTGTAGAAGATGTACTTCATTGAGCTTAATTGCAATTGCATGGTAGGTGGCTAGGTCACAGTGGATTCGCGTGATCCCAACACTTCCTTTTATTAAGTAAAACCGTTTTTAAAATCTTGCTTTAGTCAAATAGTTAATTGTTAGTTAATTTAATTTAGTTGCTTTTAATTTTAGTAGTTGTCAATTATAGAACTTTGTGTTCTACACTTCTATTAAAACATTGAATTTTCTTTTCTTTTCGAGTCTAATTTAAGTAACTAAATTCTCAACCTTCCCTGTGGGATCGACCTGGACTTAATCTAGTTTACTACTTGCACGATTACCTACACTTGGGTATAGCACCAAGCGCACACAGAAAAATATTCGTGTCAGACCTAACCATCTACCATGCAGTTACATTAAAGCTCTATGGAGTACGTCTCTCTACAGTATTCCGTATTTCTCTAAAAATAAAGAATCAATAGCCCTTTCATAACTAGGACTATATCATCACAGCTGATTCAAAAATACATGAAGGCGGTTTAAAACAATAGTCAAGTCTCGCACTATGAATGGTCTAAGCATTCAAAATGGTTTGCAAAAGTTATTGAAGAAAATTGCCTTAAGGCTTAAAGTTAAGAAACTGTTTTGACAAACTGAGCATATAGGGACAGTTTGATAACAAATCTTAAAAACAGAAGGTCTAGGAATACTGCAAAGGACCCTCTCAAGAATCTGAGTGTTCGATCAATCGACGCCCCTTCGATCGATCGAACATCATCATCTCTCAATCGATCGATCGAAATGTCTTCGATCGCTTGACTGTATCTCAGGTCCGATCGATCAAACTAACTTCGATTGATCGAACATAGGTTTTATTCTGCTGTATGGCAGAGGCTGGAGATCACTGTTTCATCATGATCTCCCAACTCTGGAACTACTCAGACATGGTCTGGAGTATAGCAGATTGGTTTTTAACGTAAAAATTCATTAAGACTGCATTTGATTGTGTTTTAATCATGCAAATCTTAAAAACTATGGTTTAATACTAAACTATCATAAAAGACTATAACAATGACAGATTATACTAAGAGATTCAAACAACAAACTGTAAATAATGATAATACGAAACCTGGAACGTTGAACTTCGATTAAACTCACTGAAAATCAATCACAAACCAATATCCAAGCTTTGAAACCTACAAAATAAAGCAAACTCTCTCTCTCTATGAAAACTGTTCAAAACTAAAGTTGGTAGTCCCCCAGGACGAGTTTATAACTGATATATATAGAGAAGTCCTAGCTAGGGTTAACAACAATCCTTTCTACTGCGTGCGCATAAATTCTGATAAAAGGCATGTTCGATCGATCGAACATCATTCGATCACTTGAACTTTTGAAATCCTCGAGCGCTTGAACTGGCTTCGATCGATCGATCCCTCGATCGCTTGATCTATCCTCGATTGCTCGAACTCCAGTTTTTAGCTTTGGATTGTCTTGCTTGTAATTTATCTTTACCCCTATCCTGTTACTCATTCCTG
The DNA here is from genome assembly GCA_033977485.1 of Hydrangea macrophylla. Classification (NCBI taxonomy): domain Eukaryota; kingdom Viridiplantae; phylum Streptophyta; class Magnoliopsida; order Cornales; family Hydrangeaceae; genus Hydrangea; species Hydrangea macrophylla. The sequence goes on along the minus strand of CM066982.1, from coordinate 7,225,021 downwards.
CACACAGCAAACAACAATCTGCACAAATGACAGCTAAAACAACACAACTTATCATAAATTCGTCACACTGTATATAAACTGGCATTGTAACACGAATTGCAGATAAAATAGGGAGTTGTAAACTAAATTAGTATATTTCCTTATTTTAGTGCAGTTGTATTTTACAAATACCCCCGCTTGTCACAACCCCCAACTAGCTTATTGCCAGTCCCTAGCGATAAAGCGATAATAAAAACAAGCTAAACTACTACTACAACGACTAAAAATTAACTAAAACAAACTAACCTAAGTAGAAAGAGATAATTCCTAACTCACTTTCGCAGGAATCACGGTTGCATTTAGCGAATGCAACCCCATTAAACCCCTAGGTTCCCCCTAGTGGACGAGTGTTGTCTCGTGAGAGTTTATAGAGAATATACCGACAAAATTCATAAATTTCAGTTAAAGGAGATAAAGAACAACTTTTAACACTCCCTCCTGTTCAACTACTAACTCATCTCTACAAAGACATATTAACCTCAATCAAACCATGAACGAAATCCATATGTTCCTCATGCCACCAAGATAGATATAACATATGTATCGCATCCATGCATCTGTGTGTGTGTGTGTGTGTGTGTGTGAAGTTGACAGCTATGCATCCAACCTTGTTTAAAGTTATTTCAGACTATCATACTTCTAGTACTTGTAATTTCAACTCAATTCTCACATGGGTTCATACTCATAAATGAACGTCTCACATAAACTTGCTTAATAATGATAGCACATAGTATGGAAGCTTTGATAAGAGTGAATTTTTGGATACTAATGCTTTCATTCGACTCCACAAAAAATGGACATTTAGAGTGTATAGTCTCGCGAATAGAGTACTACTTCTTAGAGGAGTGAAATACTATGGATAACTCAACTCACACGTTCATACTCAAACTAATTCGTTAAGAATCATTAAGACTTTGAATTTTTTTGGTTTTTTTTATATGGTAGCTGAAGGTGATGAGAGAGAGAATGCACATCTTAGTATGTGATGAAGTCTATCTTCTCATTTTAAGCTTTACACTTCTCCAACCAACTTCCATTCTCGCATATGTATAAACCCTTTTTTTGTATATCCCCTTTCATATTCAAGTAATTTTTTTAATACAAAACCTCCCACAACTACTCTCCTCTAATCACATACTTTGACAGTTTAATCATATTAGATGTGCAATAAGGTCCATTGGGGTCAAAGTATAAGGTTAGGAGTTTGTATTCTCATAATAGAATTGGAAATATTGAATCGGTGTGGGGTTAGAAACAACACAATTTCTTTGAATGTAGGTAAAGGGATATGTATAGATTAGGGAATGGGTAGAGATGGCTTAAATCATTTTCTTAAGTTCTTAGTTTTAGCACTTCGGTGTTTATTAAGTTTAGTTGGTAGATCCTGGACGTTCTCCTCTAATAAGCAGCCAAAAAATGAAGAATTAATTGAGACTATTCAACGAACTTAATAAGCATAATCAAGAAAAAACAATTTGAATTTATGTGACAATTCCCTCAGAAACAAAGATTGGATCAAAACCTCACTAAGGGTAATTAGTTTCCACTACTCGTTCTTTTAGCTTAATAGTCGTATTAACTCATCTTCAGGTTTTCTTCATAGCTATCAAATAGTGCATATGGATGTTGGATACATGAAAGGTCTACACATGCAATCATCCTAGTGATACTAGAGAAACGCATGAACGTAATTCATAAAAGGATGAGGCTAATACGATTGTGTCATTGCATAATAACGGTTAAGCAGGAGTGAATGTTCAAAGTTATTCTACCAATAAAGTTCCAAAAATTTCAAAAATTTTCAAATTATCGAATTTTAAGTGAGATTGTATGATATTTGCAGTGAAATTATCCAGAGTGCTATGTGTGAACATGTACAGGTGAATATCTATCTGCATCCCACCCCCAACTGAAAATAAAAATGTCCTCAAAAGTTGATTTTTAAATGAAAATACATGGGTATCACCTGATAGAAGCAAAGCAATAACATCAATCATAGCAACCTGTAATTAAAGCATACAATCTCCAAACAACCAAGATCAATATAAATAATTTAAAAGTCCAAACATGATCCATACATAATAATATAGCCAATCATTGGGAAAATAAAACAATAATAGTGCAGAACAACGATCAAAATGTACCAAACTATCAAAACAGTACCAAAATATCCAAACAAAACCAAGAGAGAGAAGATAAATGAACATAAATACTACCAAAATCCCAAAGACCAATATAAGCTAATCGATCGCTAACGGGTCATCATCGCCAGCATCAGAAGGAATCTCGATGAGGGCAGTAGGTGGCAGAGGTGGTGGAGCAGATGATGAAGGGTCGGATGGGGGTGGTGCAGCTGGGGTCTGGGAAGAGGTATGTAAGGACTGGGCGACCCCCAACTGCATCAGAAGTGAATCAATCTGGGAGGTCAGATGATCGACCTTGCCCTCGAGTCTGATCTGGGCCTCTCTCCCCTCTAAAAACAACGTGTGAATGGTCTGGAGAGACACGAAAGACGACTCTCCCTGGGCAGGAGCCTGGGATTGTTGTCTCTGCTCAAACTGTTGTGCTACAGCAATAGGGTCGTCCTCATTCTCAGAATCAAGCTCCTTAGCCTTGGTCGGTGTCCTAGAAGCAACTCCCTCTGTGTCAATCCCTCCAACTCGTCTCTTCTTTCCAACCTTTGATTTACCCTTTCCTTTTAACTTCCTCTTCTTTTGGGCATCAGAACGGCGTGCTGCTATCTCGCCGAATTGACTGGAAGCCTAGGTGACAACATTCGTGGCCAATGGGAGTAACCCAGCCTGCTCCATAACTCGATGAATGGGCCAAGCACCCTTCAGATGGTGCTTGGCAGCAATATACCATGTCGGTTGGATGAAAAAGTTGATGTAGAGACGAGGCAGACAGATGGGCTGACCCATCCCAATGGCATAGAAGACACGAGCGTACCATGTCGCCAACTTCTCATGGTATGAAATCATCAAAATACAGTTGCAAAGTGCCAGGTGGAGGAGATGGTACTCTACAGTAAGAAACTAATCCTCGATAAGAGATGTGTCGTTCCATATATGAACAGTTCCTCCCATAATCTCAAGTATGATAGTGGTGGGAGGAGTCTCTATGGCTCTTGGTAATCGAGGATAAAAGCAGTCGGGTACCTCAAGTACCCCCAGAGCAGCAGCTATAGTAGCGGGGTTGAAAATGATCTCATGCCCATGAAAAAATGATCAATAGGTAAATAGAGCAGTAGGATCCTTGATCATTGTTGCACACACATCCCGTAGCCAAGAAATGTTGATGCGCTTTGTCTGTGTCAGAATCTCAAACCACTATGGCATCTCTTTTAGCCAGGCCAGAAACCACGGAGCCGATAACCATGCAGACTTAAGCGGTCGCTCAAGCATCACCTTCCGCATCTAAAAATAGCGGTTGAACCAAACTTGGTCCTCATTGTTCTGAAACTTATGATCGGGTACCGGATCGGGCATGGTGAGGTCGAGTGGCTTGGACTTGTGGTATCCTGTGATAGGGTTCATCGTGAGGATCCTGAAATAGAAGAATTGAAGAAACAGATCAAAACAGAGAAGAAAAAATAAGGAATTTGCCTCTACAAGTGTTCGATCAATCGAAGATTTTTTGATCGATTGAACAAGGGCAAGGCTCGAGCGCTTGAGCCTAGCTCGATCGATCGAGCACAGAAGAAACGCAGAGACAGGAAACGACAAAAAATGAAAAAAAAAAAAAAAAAGATGAAATATAAGAGCAAGGCGTAAATAAATTGGTCTTAGGACCAATGGGGGGGCACCCCCTCATGTTTTCGAACAAAAATGAATAGGGAGGGTCTCGGGACCTTACCTCGATTACACGCAGTGGAGAGGAGATGAGGATGATGATTTGGATGATGTGGGAGTGATCAGGGACCACCAATTGGTGTGTGGTGTAGGGGTAACCAAAAATTGCCTAAGCTCTCTCTGTGTATAAGCGCTTAAGAGTGAGGGGGAGAAAGAGACTGAAGAAGAGTACGCTGGATGCCTTGTTTAAATACAAGGTTCGATTGATCGAGAACTTTCGATCGATCGAAAGGTCAATCGATTGAGACTCGTTCAAGCACTTGAGGGTTCAAAGACATCGATCGATCGAGAGGTTTTCGATCGATCGATCGAACACAAAAATTTCAAGAACCCCTTAGCAGAATACCTGTGTACCCCTACTAACAAAAAACTGTCCTGAACATACAAGAATAGTCTAAAAGCAGTGCAAACACAGAACATGTAAGCCAAAATTGATCATCAGAGTAATAGATAAACTGCAAATTTTATAAATATAAATTTTAATAGCATCTTTTTGCAAAATTATTTCCCCCAACTTGGTACTTAAGACCTTATTACAATGAAAAACTAGAATTAAAACTAAAGATAACAAAGTTGTGTCTAGGAGTATACTTCAATTGCTAAAAGATGGACAAATTAATAAAAACAACTAAAGTGAACCACTATTCTCCGAACATGAAAACTTCCTCGTCCACAATGGCTTCATCCTCCACCAAATCATCTAAAACGGAGTCCAAACTCGACAATTCACGATTTCAGAAGCATTTGAAAGTGTCGCGAGTATCATCGAATGTGTCTGAACCCTCCAAAGAATTAAAGCACAAGCAAGAGGTGATCTTTATGAGCCTGACGGCATCATAGATAAAGGAGTGTAACTCCTCAGCTGTTCTTTCTCTTGCAGTGGAGTACCAGGAGACCCTATAAGAGGTTCATGAAACAGTAAGTGCGGTAGGAACACTGGTAGAACATTGTGGTTTATAGTGATAATCCTAGACAAGGAAACAAAGACAAAAAACAAAAGATAGATAGCAAATCAGGATTACTAAAAAAACAAAATAGCAGAATGAAATAAAAAAGAAAGGATAGCAACAAAGAGAACTAAAATAAATGAGATATGACATGACTTTAACCTCACTATTGGCATGACAGAAACATGTGCACTAGCAGGTAGGGGCATTAAAGCCTGAATAGCAAAAAGCTTATGTGCACATAAATGTATGGAACCATTTCAATAATGATGAAGTCATCCACGAATGTGAAGATAACATTATGGTGCTCGGGGACAACATCTTGTAGATCATCCTCTACCCACGGTTCCCACATTAAGTCATTCTCCCACTATTACAGAAGCTCATCATCTACCTCACCGACAAAATACCCTTTTTCCTCACCTTCCACGTCAGTTGGGAAGTCCATATTTTTGAAAGGGTTGATATCAAAAAGAGCTGGTAGGTAAGGGATGTATCCATGAGATATGTCGATGAGAATATTCACATCCTGCCCTTCATATGGTGAAAGGCAAAATGTGACCTCTTTAGCTGTCCATAGGGGGTTTTGATATTCAGAATTAGCCCAAGAGCCTATATAATGGACATCATCATCTCTCATATTTAATAGCCTACAGGGGAGAGATAATATAGAATAGTTGATTAGAATCGAAGTCACATTCAAAAAGAAGAAATAAAGCAGAAACAGAAGGAAATAAGCAAAATGCAAGAAATGAAAAGTTTACAACAACTTGTCGTTACTCTTTTTGGTGTTTTAGGTGGAAAAGTAGTTGGGCTCATCCAGTTGGATGTGCTCAACTTTTGGTTAGAAATTTTCCAAGAACGGTTTTAACCTTTGGCCATTGACCTTGAAGCTTTCATCGTTCTTGCAATTTATTAGCTCAACGGCCCCATGTGGAAATACAGATTTAATGATAAATGGACCTGTCAACCGGGATCGGAGCTTCCCAGTAAAAAGGTGAAGGCGAGAGTCATACCATAAGACTTTCTGCCCCGACTCGAATGATTTACGAAAGATAGTTCTATCATGACGAGCCTTCAACCTCTCCTTATGCAACTTAGCAAAGTCATACGCATCTCTACGAATTTTCTCTAGCTCTGCAAGTTGGAGTTTTATTAGGTGACCTCCCTCTTTAATATCAAAGTTCAATGAGCGTGTTGCCTAATATACTTTATGCTCGATCTCGATAAGGAGGTGACATGCCTTTCAGTACACTAACCTGTACGGGGACATTCCCAAGTTTGTTTTGTAAGGGGTACGGTATGCCTGTAAAGTATCGGTTAGCTTGTATGCCCAGTCTTTCCTATTAGAGCTAACCATTTTTTCGAGGATGTGTTTTATTTCTCGGTTAGCCAACTCTACCTGCCCGTTAGTTTGTGGGTGGTAGGCTAGAGCGATCTTGTGATTGACCCCATATTTCTTGAGGAGTGACTCCAAGGGCCTATTGCAGAAATGCTTGCCTTGGTCGCTTATTAATGCCCTCGGGGTTCTGAAACATGACAGAATATGTTCTATTAGAAAGGACATTACCGTTTTGTGGTCATTGTATCTCATCGGTATTGCCTCTACCCATTTTGATACATATTCTACAGCTAGGAGTATGTATTCGTAGTTGTTCAATTTTATAAATGGGCCCATATTATCTATGCCCCAACAATCAAAGATTTCAATTATGATTATGGGAGCTAAGGGCATAGAGTTCCTTTTTGAAATTGTCCCAGGCTTTTGACAGCGTTGGCATGCTTTACAAATAGAATAGGCATCTTTAAATATGGTAGGCCAGTAGAAACTGTTGTGTAAGACTTTTTTGTGCGGTCTTTTGTGAAGCAAAATGGCCACCGCAGGCTTCAGAATGGCATAAGGCTAGTATTACAGTTATATCCTCATTCGGAATGCAACGTGTGATGACCTAATCAGCACAATATTTGAAAAGGTACAGGTCATCAAAGAAGAAGTGATGTGCGAATGAGAGGAATCGTTTCTTATCTTGATTTGACAAATGGCTAGGGGTTTCTCCAGTGACTAGGTAGTTTACAATATCCGCAGACCAGGGTAAACTAGAAATAGCTAGTAGCTGTTCGTCTGGAAATTCTTCTTTAATCGGTGTTGGTTCAGTCTTGTCAACAAACGTTAACCTAGATAGATGGTCAGCGACTACATTCTCTACCCCTTTCTTATCCTTAATGGTTAGGTCAAACTCTTGGAGTAGTAGTATCCATCTAATGAGTCTTTGTTTAGCATCCTTCTTGGACAAAAGGTATTTAAGTGTGAAATGGTCTGTGAAATAGACTATTGGTGATCCTATGAGGTACGATCGAAACTTATCCAAGGCAAAGACTATATCTAACAACTCCTTCTTGGTGGTAGTGTAGTTCATTTGAGCATCGTTCAGGGTTTTACTAGAGTAATATATAACATAAGGCTTGTTATCTTTCCTTTGGCCTAGGACTGCGCCGATGGCATAATTACTAGCATCCCATATTAATTCAAATGGGTGACTCCAATCGGGAGCTCAGATAATAAGTGCGGTTGTGAGGAGTTACTTTAGTGTATCGAAAGATGTTTGACAGGCATCCGACTGCTCGAAAGGTACGTCTTTTACAAGCAATTGATAGAGTGGTCGGGAAATGGCACTAAAGTTTTGGATAAACCTTCTATAAAAACCTGTATATCCCAGGAAAGAGCGGATATCTCTAACTGTTCAGGGAGAAGGAAGGCTTGAGATAATATCTATTTTTACCTTATCCACTTGGATACCTTTGTCAGAAATTATGTAGCCGAGGACTATCCCACTGGTTACCATGCAATGGCACTTTTCCCAGTTTAACACCAAGTGTTTGTCCTCGCATCGTGCTAGCACACATTCCAAATTTTCTAAACAATTGTCAAAACTACGGCCGAACACAGAGAAATTGTCCATAAACACTTCAAGTATCTACTCAACCATATCACTGAATATACTAAGCATGCACCGCTGAAAGTAGCAGGTGCATTACATAAGCCGAAAGGCATGCGCCGAAAGGCATGCGACGATAGGCAAAAGTACCGAACGAACACGTAAAAGTTGTTTTCTCCTCATCTTTAGGAGCAATTTCAATTTGGTTATACCCATTGTATCCATCCAAAAAGCAATACTACTTATGATCCGCTACTCGTTCAAGCATTTGATCTATGAACGGCAAAGGAAAGTGGTCTTTTCGGGTCATAGTGTTTAATTTTTGATAATCGATACACATCCACCATCCGGTGGGGATGCGTGTCAGTACTAATTTGCCATTTTTATTAGGAATAACAGTTATGCCCACTTTTTTTAGCACCACTTGGGTTAGACTAACCCAAGGGCTATCACAGATAGGATAAATGATCCCAACGTCATGTAGTTTTAACACTTCCTTTTAACTACTTCTTGCATGTTATGATTCAGACGCCTTTGCATTTGTCATAATGATTTGGCATCTTCTTCCAAATGAATTTTATGGGTGAAAATGGATGGACTTATGCCTTTGAGGTCGGCAATCTTCCATCCCAATGCTCCCTTATGTCGTTTCAGCAATCGAACTAGTTTACCCTCTTGTTCAGAATTTAAAATGGATGAAATTATAACCGGGTACATTTTCTCATTTCCTAGGAAAGCACATTTAAGCTCCTTAGGAAGCTTCTTTAATTCCATGTCAGGAAACTGAAAAACTCAAGGGCATGACTAATTTTGTTTTTGGAGGCAATGGTTCATATGGTGTAACCCATATGCATTCGGCTCTGTCCTCCTCTATTATTTCCATCATGAGGCATATTTGAATAAGGTTGGCATCCAATGGAGTAGAATCTTGAGGTTAATAGACAGCGTCAAATTATGACACAACTACTTCCAAAGGTCTTTGTAATCGACAACATCTACCTCATCTTCGATGACCGTCTCGATGTAATTTACTTCTTCCTCATCCTTGTATTCTTCAGGTCGGGGATTTGAAAAGATTTTAATATTTAAATTTATATTCCTAAATACGATGGTCATTATACCAATTTTTATTTTTATTGTGGCATCGATTGTGTTTAAGAATGGACGTCCGAATATCTTCGGGATTTGTGCACATAGATTGGACATAGGTTCAGTGTTTCATATTATAAAATCAACCGAGAAGACATAAGAGTCTATTTTCACAAGGACATACTCTAATACCCCTCTAGGGTATTTGACCAACCTATCTGCCAGTTATAGTGCAACTCAGGTAGTTTGAGTTCACCCAACCCTAGTTGTTTATAGATGGAGTATGGCAGCAGGTTTTTGCTTGCTCTTAGATCGAGGAGTGCGTTGTCTATTCTTTGATTCCCAATTTGACATGAGGCAGTGGGAGTACCGGGGTCTTTGAGTTTTGGAGGCAGTTCATTTTGGATGATTGTACTTTCTTGGCAAGCTATATATGCGTGTTTCTTCACACTCTACCACCTCTTGACTGTGCATAAATCTTTAAGATACATAGCATAGGCCGGTACTTATTTGATTGCATCAAGGAGTGGAAGGTTAATTTTAACTTGTTTAAACAGTTCCAAGAACTCCTGATTCTTTATCTCATATTTGGGTTTCTTTAGCCTTTGAGGGTAAGGCGCAGGGAAAGGGCATTTTGGCAATTCGTCATTAATGGGCTCGTTTCCAGGCCTTCTCTCAGCCTCCTCTACTTCTTTAGGTGCTTCATCATTTGATTCTAATGGTTCGTTATTAGTAGATGGCTCATCTTCCTGAGTAGATGGTTGCTCTCTATTCACCAATTCCTCCTCTTCATACTCTTCAGGTGTAGAATGAGGAATGTTGTGCCCTATAATCTTGCCGCATCTCAGAGTAGTCATGGCTTTAGCATGTTCTTGATTATTGGGAGCATTATTGTATCCCTTAGGGTTTTGAAGTGGTTGGACAGTAAAGTTCCACCCGATCCCTCTTGTCGTGCATCCATTCTCTCTAACGTTGCAGACATCTTGTTCATCATTTGAATTAACTGTTGTGTTAAATTCGCATCAGAGAGTGGATCTTCCTCATGCACCTTTTTATGTGGTGGCACGTACACATTCTACTGTTGATTAAAGGGTTGAGCTTGGTTATAGTTATTAGATCTATTTTGGTTAAATTATTGATTCTGATTAAATTATTGGGACTGTCTATTGTTTTGCCCTTGATATTGATTGTTATTGTAGGGCTGCTGTTGATATTGATTTGAGTCCTAGCGTCATTTTTTCAATCAAAATTGGGGTGATTCCATCAATTATTATTATTTTAAAAATTATTATTATTATTGTAGGAATTCCCCGCCCCTCTATATCCTTGCATGGCGTTCATCTCCATGCGGGTTTGTTCTTGAAAATACAGCACATTGGGACAGTATTGAGGGGTGTGTCCCAACATATTGCATGTGTCGCATGGTTCTTCAAGCAAAACCTGCCTAGAACTCTCTCCTTTCATCCCTAACTCCTCCACCTTCTTCACTAGCTCCTCGTATTTGGTCATTAGATGATCTGCACTTTTTAACTGATATATACTTTTCTCCTCTACACCTGATAGCTATGCGCATGAGACATCTTCAGAGTTAGACCATTCATGGGCATGTTCGGCCAACCGCTCGAAGTGGGCTTCAGCCTCTTCAGTGTTTTTGCTAAGAAATGCACTTGTGCTCATGGTTTCAACCAGTTTTTTCATTTTACCATTTAGTCCTTCATAAAAGTAGCTAATGGTTTTCCATTTCTCATACCCGTGATGTGGGCATGAGAGAAGCAAATCTTTGAAATGCTCCCAACTTTGAGTGAAGGTTTCATTGCTCTTTTGTTTGTAAGAATTTATTTGACGTTTAAGTTCGATGGTCATGCGAGGTGGAAAGAATTTCTTTAAAAACGCAGTGTTCATCGCATGTCAAGTGAAGATTGAGTTTGGTTTGAGGGTGAGCAGCCACGCTTTTTCTTTATCCTTCAGAGTGAAGGGAAATAACATTAGGTGTGTCACATCCACAAGACAGTTTTGGGAGAATGTCTTACAAACATCCTCAAAGTCCTTAACATGCAGATATGCCTTCTCGCTTTCCATCCCATGAAAGGTTGGAAGAAGTTGGATCATTCCATTGCGGGATCAGAATTCTCCCGCATGTGGTGGAATGAGAATGCAAGAAGGTGTAGGTACGTGTTTGGGTAGCATGAGATCGCGCAAGGGACGCAATGAATCATCAATAGGCACAACCCTATTCTCATCATTTTCGCTTTGGTTGTCACCCATTGATTCTGTAGGAGTGGCTACGAGATTGATAGATATGTTGGAATTAGATAAGTAGAATGGATTTCTGAAAATTCCTTCGATGGAATTATCGGACATGGAATAGACAAATCTAAGAAGATTTTTATCTGAAGAACTAAAAGAAAAAAGAAAATAGAAATAGATAAAGGATAAACTGAGGTAACCTAAGCGTTAGCTTGTCGCCTTCCCCGGCAACGGCGCCAAAAACTTGACACGAAATTTATTTGTGTGCTCTTGTGTGCAATACCCAAGTATAGGTAGACGTGCAAGTAGTACTGGATAAGACCAGGTCGATCCCACAGAGAAGGTTTTAAACTAGTTACTTAGATTAAACTCAAAAAGAAAATAAAAATTCAATATTTAAGCAAGGTGTAGAACACGAAGTTCCACAATTAACGACTACAAAATATAAAGCAACTAAATTAAACTAGTGATTAACTAATTAACTAAAGAGATATTTTAAATCATTTTTTCTTTATAAAAGGGAAGCGTTGGGATCACACGATTCCACAGTGACCTAACCATCTACCATGCAGTTACATTAAAGCTCTATGGAGTACGTTCTCTACAGTATTCCGTATTTCTCTAAAAATAAAGAGTTAATAGCCCTTTCATAACCGGAACTATATCATCACAGTTGATTCAAAAATACATGAAGTCTATTTAAAAGAATAGTCAAGTCTCGCACTATGAATGGTGTAAGCATTCAAAGTGGTTTGCAAAAGTTATTGAATAAAATTGCCTTAAGGCTTAAAGTTAAGAAACTGTTTTAACAAACTGAGCATATAGGGACAGTTTGATAACAAATCTCAAAAACAGAAAGTCTAGGAATACTGCAAAGGACCCTCTCAAGAATCTGAGTGTTCGTTCGATCGACGCGCCTTCGATAGATCAAACATCTTCATCTCTTAATCGATCGAAATGTCTTCGATCGCTTGACTGTATCTCTCGTCCGATCAATCGAACTAACTTCGATCGATCGAACACAAGTTTTATTCTGCTGAATGGCAGGGGCTAGAGATCACTGTTTCATTGTGATCTCCAAACTCTGGGACTACTTAGACATGGTCTGGAGTATACCAGATTGGCTTTTAACGTAAAAATTCATTAAGAGTGCGTTTGGTTGTGTTTTAATCATACAATTCTTAAAAACTATGGTTTAATACTAAACTATCGTAGAAGACTATAACAATGACAGATTATACTACGAGATTCAAATAGCAAACTGTAAATAATGATAATACAAAACCTGTAACATTGAACTTTGATTGAACTCACTGAAAATCAATCACAAACCAATATCCAAGCTTTCAAACCTACAAAATAAAGCAAACTCTCTATCTCTCTCTATGAAAAATGTTCAAAACTAAAGTTGGGCGTCCCCCAGGACAAGTTTATAACTGATATATATAGAGAAGTCCTAGCTAGGGTTAACAACAATCCTTTCTGCTGCGTGCGCATAAATTCTGATAAAAGGCACGCTTGATCGATCGAACATCATTCGATCGCTTGAACTTTTGAAATCCTTGAGCGCTTGAACTGGCTTCGATCAATCGATCCCTCGATAGCTTGATCTATCCTCGATTGCTCGAACTCCACTTTTTAGCTTTGGATTGTCTTGTTTGTAATTTAGCTTCACCCTTATCCTGTTACTCATTCCTGCACACAGCAAACAACAATCTGCACAAATAACTGCTAAAACAACACAACTTATCATAAATTCGTCACATTGTATATAAACTGGCATTGTAACACAAATTGCAGATAAAACAAAAAGTTGTAAACTAAATCAGTATATTTTCTTATTTTAGCGCGGTTGTATTTTACAAATACCCCTTCTTGTCACCAACCTAAAGCGTGTTGCTTTAGGGTTTTTTTTCCTCGATCTTGGGCCAACCTAAGAGGATCTAGTCACCTCTATCATCGATTTAGATCTAAGCTAAGACCCAAAATGTATGGAGTTTAGGGATTTCTTTCATTCCTCTATGGTGGGTCAACCTAAGAGGTTTTAGTTACCTCTGTCGTCAGTTTGGGCCTAAATGGAGTGTGCCTCTGAATATTGTAGGCTCCCAGGTTATCTAAGAGTCTCACTTAGTTAACCAAGGCCTGTAAATATTTGGTATGACTTCTTGTAGTCTTTATCCCCTCTTTCCTCCGAGCTCTATTAGGATGGGTACTATGAAAACAATTACTGTAGGTAGTTGACCTAGAACGTTGGTAGTTCTAGGGTTTTTATTGCCTCAGGTGTGAACTCGAGGTCTTTTGGTGCCTCAGATGTGACCCTGAGGACTTTTGGGTGCCTCAGGTGTGATCCTGAGGTCTTTACAGGAGCTCTCTGACAGTCTGTGGAGCCTCATACTATGACTGGTCAAGTACGACTATAGTTGGACTCGTCTAAACTGTTAGGAGATAGGAGGTCGGGTCGAGGCTCCTGATTACTCTGAGTTGGAGGCAAGGTCGGGATCACTGGATCCTGACTGCTGCAAACTGGAGGTCGGGTCGGGTCGGGTCGGGGCTACCGAACTAAGATCATTGTGAACTGGAGGAGATGCCAGTGCAACTGGGCTCCTTTACATTGTTCTTCCCGGGGTGTTCACGCTTCCGCTTACTTCTAGAAGGCTCATCGTTTACGTGCCCGGGACTTTTGGTCCTTAAAATTTTTTCAATGTCAATGTATTTTCCAACCCTCTCTGAGAGTTCAACCAAGGTTACTGGTCGATGTCTATGGAATGATGTGCCACACTTGGTGTGTTGAACTCCTGAGCAGAAGGCTGTAATGGCGACTGTTTCATCAAGATCATAGATCCCGAGCTTCTCCTGGTTGAACCGGTCGGTGAACTCCTTGAGGGACTCATTTTTCCTTTGCCTAATAGTCAGAAAATGTATATTAGGCTTTAGTCGTTCATGCATACCGATGAACTGGTTGGTGAACTGCTTGCTTAGTTACTTGAAATCTTTGACCGATCGGGGTTTCAGGGAGTAGAACCATTATGCAGTCGAGCCTTTCAAAGTGCTGGGGAAGCCTAGGCAGTACAGTTCATCGGAGTTGGTAGCCAGGGTCATCTGAGCCTTGTAGGTCCGAACGTGGTCGACCAGGCTTCCAAAGCTATTGTAAGAATCTAGACGAGGTTGTTTAAATTTACGCGGGAGGGAAAACCTTGTGATTCGTCTAGAGAATGGTGACTTTATCTCCGTATTGATATGGTCATGAGTAACATTCTAGCCCAACTTCTTAGCCATTTTGTCGATCAATTTCTTTAAATTTTGGATACGGGCCATTATACCTTCCCGACCAGTATCTGGGGGGTTGGTTGGGTTGGTAGAAGAGGCTTCTTTCTTATGGTAGAGTGTTGTCCTCTAGGATCAAGCTCGGCTATGACTCTGATTGATCGTGTGCCTAAGGCTACCACTGCTCTTGATTGAGTGACCATGGATCGATTCCTGGGCCATACGCTCTTGCCTCTCCTCTCGGGCAGCACTCCTACTATTGATGTCTCTGGCATCTTCAACGCAGGATGGGTTGGCTCAGGCACTTTGTCTGATCAAGATCGGTTCTCGACCATACACAACGTTCACAGGCTGTTCCCCAGCCACTGAAGGATTGCTTTGTTGGGCCAACAGGGCTTCGATCTACTACTGGGTTTAACGCTGGACCTTTAAGAACTGTGCGAGGGTCGCGGTGATCTGCTCCGATTATAGGACCACTACAGCTGGTGCTAGGGCCGGTGGAACATCCCTGTTAGCCTGCTGTGCAGCCTTCTTACCCTTCTTTAGAGGCATGATAATCAATTAAGTGATTTACTTCTGGAAAACAATCGTTTCCCACAGACAGCGCCAAGCTAATGATGCCAAAATTTGGATAAGATAAACTAGAGCAGTTTAAAGAGAGAGAGAGAGAGAGAGAGAGAGACAATGAGAGACTGATTTTTTATATGTGGTTTGGCCCTGTTAATGAAGGAACCAATGTCCAAGTGTGTGTCTGAGCATGTTCACTATGCTGTAAAAAGCCGGTGACCTGTGGTGAACCAACAATAGTCTGGAGCTACCATAGGTCGGCCGGGCACGATGAGGATTGCTATAGAGGTACTATGTAGACTAAAAGTTGTTCTCCCTTTGGAGGAGGCGAGTGGTCTCTTTTATAGATGCAAGAGACCTACTCGTACAAGGAAACTACATGGATAAGGAAATACAATCCAATTAGGATTGATTGGCATTAATTGTGGGGGTTTCCTAATTGGATTAGGAAACAATTTTCACTTTCCATTAGTCTTCTAACTTGTGTAGGAAACTATCTGGAACATTCTGGACTACGCCTTGGGGCCTGGGTGAGCTGTCCCTATGACGAGCCGTGCCTGCGTGGCCTTCCCGACCTGTTGGTCAGGCCTCGTGCATACTACCCGATTACAGGGTAGAACCGTCCAGTTATGTAGTAGAGGCAATTTCGGGAGTATCAAGGTTGATATTATTCACCCTTATATATGGTAAATGAGCCTTAAACCTATCTACATGGTTTAGATTCATTAATTTGAGATTTCATAAAGTTTTTCCATACTCCATTGAAATCTATAAGAGTGGTGTCTTAGTCTCCAATGACCATCAATTGGAATGAGAATTAGTTTTAGGATAAGCCAATCTCTATGGCTTGAGTGATAGATTTAACAAATAAAAGATGATCTTAACAATGGTGCAGTGAATCCATTAACCAACTATGATCAAGGATTTTTAATTAAATCATGATCCATGGAAATTGGATGAGACCAATTGGATTGTGTTCATAACACAAAGATCTACCACTGTGATTTTTGTTTTAATGAGATTGTATAGTAACATGGTTTAACTTTAGGATTTGTGTACTAGTCACTCTCTGTCCAAAATTTCATAATAGTAAGTCAATTTTGATTTGAGTAAATCAGAGCCTTAAACTCATGTTTTGAGCTTCAAATAATTTTTTCTATGAAGTTAAAGGTGTTAATAAGATCCCCTAAAAAGATTGGAGTCATTCTAATTCGATTACTATTTTTAGAAAATCATACAAATCCCTGGACAAAGAGTTGTTAAATTCTTAGTAGTGTCTGGTTATAGTCTAATTCCTAGAGATTGGACCATTTGATCTTTGATTTTCTTTTTGGGTTAGAAACTAAACTCACAGAGGCATCATGTGTCCAAAAATCATTAAGATCAAACCATGGGAACTATGATCTTTCTATTTTTGAAAGTCTAGTCTATTCTCTGTAATTCCATAATTCTGTGATAGATTTGTTAAACTTTGTAAATGATGATCCAAATGATTTCTCTATGACCTAGGACTTAAACTATGTTTTGAATAAAGATTAATTAAGCATAAATCCAGAGAATAAATGATCCAAATCAATGAATGACTCTTAGTTTGTTCATATTCATTCATTCATTATCATCATATGTATTGATTCTAGAAATTAGGACATTATTTTGCATTGCGTCAAGTTATAATTGGTTGGACCTAGTCATGGGTTCCTTGTAATCATGTTGCGATTGTATCATCTCTATATGGACATTACATTGGCACCTAGTTGAGACTTGTATATCTATAGAGGTGTTGTGATTTCAACTAATTAGAAGGAATTCATGATGTTGTCCAATTTCTCCATGTTTGTTAGATTTTAAGCTAGGAATTAGGTATAATGTTTGGGACTTGATATTATATCTTGTGCAAAGCATATGGACTAACCTTTGTTTTGTAGTGCTATGGAGGTACAATTTCTTATCTTTTTCTCTAGTTGTTTTATTTCTTGATTTTGTTATTTTTCGACTTCATGCGCGGTACCTTAGAATTAGGATTTGCCTTATGTGTATATGTGAATTAGAAACCTTTTTTAGGTTTTTTTTTATTATTTGTATGCATTGCACGTTTCCCATTCGCGGTTGGATCCCATGTAAGTTCTTTTGTTCCTTATTTTCATATCATTTTGCTTGCTATTTGCACTATGTGGTTTTGTATGCCATTTTATCATTAGCAATCTTGCACCTTTTGACATGCTTGTGCTATGTATATTTATATCTATGTATTAGTTGAGGGCATGCTTAAATTAATAATTCGATTAAAAAGGATTTTGAGTAGAGGCCTATCATGAGATAGGGTGAGAGGGGGTGTTTTAGTTCGCCGAGCTCCTTCCCCTCTCATTCCATAATCCCCGGACCTAGAAATCTCTGGTTTCCAAAAGATCAGTTTTCCTTTAAATAGTTTCTTAATTTTCTTTAAAAAAAATTAAGTGGCGACTCGTATTTGCATTCGAAAATGTTTTAAAAAGCATGGTTAACCTGCGATATCCATACTTTGTTAAATCTATTGTGCCAAGTTATGAGTATGTGTACCGTATGACAATGATTTATAAAAAATAAAAAATCACCAAAGAAATTGTAGAAGAGACTCCGTGTATGAACTCGCGCATTGAGGAAGCTCCTTGAAAATATTTACATTAGTTCATTATCAAATCGAAATGAAAGCCAAGAGCTATCACTCTATTCAAAGAACCGAAAATGTTTTTTGACTAAGCTCTAAAAGACACACTCAAAACTGATCCCATATTTCTTCAAGACCCATTCACTTTCTATTCGATACTTGTGTTCAATCCCATCTTTTGTTAAATAAGACTGAAATTTGTATCTCGTTAATGAGTATATTTTATTCAAAGCTATGGTAATCATGTGGTATAATGCCTTTGCCTAAGAACAAAATTCAAAAGAAAAAGAAGGAAAAGAAATGAAATTTTTTGGCCATGCGGGAAAACTTCTCAGACCTTGAAGCTATCAATACAATGAGGAAAAAATAAGCGTGTCAATACTTACTTTCCAAAACCTATTGACTCGGAGAAGGGAAAAATGTACCACAAATAGGGAGGGTAAGAAAAAGATAAAAAGAAAGTAAGAGAGAGAAAGAAAATGGAAAAAAAAATAAAAGAAGAAAAGAAAAGGAGCAAAGGAGAGGCCAAAAAGATATACAGAGAAAAAGAAGCAAAAAAGAGGGAGCGAAGAGAATAAGAAACTCATACGTTGATTATAGTGGGAAGTGAAAGTCAGAAATATGCCTTACTCATTTGAAAAGAATAAAAGAACTGTAGGTTGATATTGACCATTATGGAAAACTCAAAGTAAAAAAAAAAATGAAACTCTCACTTTGGAGATGAATATGATGAGATGACATAGATGTTGATGAATGGAGAGGTATAAAGAGTTGACTCGCATGGATAAAACAAAAAAAATGGAGCTCGCTGGGTTGAAAACTTGAAAGGGCACCTAGGCAAAAGTTAGAGCAAAAAAAAAAATAGAAAAAGCTCGCTAGGAAGAAAACCTAAAAGGCCGCCTAGGCAAAAGTTAGAGTAAAAAAAAAAAAGAAAAAGAAAAAAGGGTGAAAGCATTATACCATAATTGAACCTATGCTTGTTGAGATGAAGATAATCGTGAAATGCTTTAAGCACCAGTTTTGACCTTAGCATTGAATTTAAATCGAGTCAGCTCAAATCTTGTACTGTTAAACCTTTTTTTGAATCTAAATGTGATTGAGATTGAAATTCATCAGCTTGACCAAACATAAAATATCAAAAGTCTCATGCCATGATTGAACTACGTTTGACCTGATTCCCATTAGGGGATACGTAGGCAACCTCTCCAAAGGTTTAGTCTCACCCGTGTTTAAGACTCACTTCTTTGATCCCACTTTGGTCTTTCCTTTGTCCAAACCCACTTCTCAGTCCTGATGTTGTCCTAACCTCTCTCCCTTGTTTCGACTACGTTTGACCTGATTCCCACTAGGGGATACATAGGCAACCTCTCAAAAGGTTTGGTCTCAGCCATTGACCTAAGACCATTTTCCCTTCACACTAGGGACAAGCCCCCCCCTTTTGAATCTTGTGTGCTTGCTTCCCTTATACAAGGGGCAAACCCCCCATTATGGACTTTAGAGTCAGTTATGAGCCGAATAAATCGTTAGCCGATGGATATCCTTTGATTTCAAACAAGCCCGTGCACTTTGCCCTCCATACAAGGGGCAAGTCCTTACTCTGAAATTCATATCAATTGTATACAGGGGACAAGCCCTTCACTCCATGGGTTTAGTTTGATTACTGTAAGAACTCTTCACTCATTGATTTGCACACAATGGGCAAGGCCCTCTACCACCTGCTCTATCCGATCGAGTGTCATATACAAGGGGCAATCCCCCTCTACCATTTTGTTTAGCCGAGCCCAACCCCTTTGTCATACACAAGGGGCAAGCCATGTCCAAGTTCCTTGTCATAAATAAGGGGCAATGTTATTCTATGGTGATGTCTTCATGTGAGTTTAGACAGAGTCGTATTTTTTCTCTTTCATTATAAATGAAAGTTTGAAGTCGTAATGCGGAGAGAGTAAAGAATTGATTACGAACATGATTAAGGAAAATTTTTATCCTTGAATTAATGCATGAAGTCTTATCTCAAAGAATAGTAAAAGAATAATCTAGATCATACATCACTCGTAGTAAGGCACTATGTCAAAAGAAAATAGAAAAAGATGTATGATTTGTGTCTCTAGTTGAGTTTTAACTTTGAGTTTGAGTCATAGAGTCATAGAATTTGTGGGTGCGTCGTGAGCAATGGAATGAGAAATTGTGTCTAAAATTTAATAAAGAAAGGAGTCCATGAGCATCTACGTGATCATTTGAAATGAACCGTGTTCACAACATTATTGCATCATAAAGCATCGACGTCTAAACTAGGAGAAATGTTCACGTCTCTTGAATTTCATATATTTAATACCTATGATTTCAAGAATATCCATAACAATGATTGTGCAATGCATAAGTGGTTCACCTTTAGTGGCTCCACAATGTTTCCCCTATAAGAGTAGTTCGCCTTTACTGGCTCTACATGGTCTCTTTAGTTGAACGGGTGTCCCCCACATAGCATGATAATCTTATTACATTTTCATTTTCATTTCATGCACCACACTTGTTGTTAGCCTTAAATGGCTCGAAGTGTGCTTTCTAAAGAGTAGTTGGCCGTTAGAGGCCTGATCGGGAGAGAACAACTCCTAATTATACGCCTTAACTCACATTTGTTAGTCGTTTTTATCCTCTTTTTGTGTAATTTTACTTTATTTTCTATTTTCTAGCAGGTTTTAGAAGAAAACAAGGAGATCGGGTTAAAATAGGTGAAAAAGCAGGAAGAAAGAAGCAGAAAAAGAAACCTCGCGCGCGCGGTCCGCGGGCGCGAAAATCAGAGAATCGCTCGCGCGATCCGCTCGCGCGAAACCCCAATAAATCGCTCGCGCTATCCGCGCGCGCGAGATGCCAAATGTCGCGCTCGCGCGACCCGCGCGCGCGATATGTGTAAAAACCAAAGTTGCGTATTTCAGTATTCTAAGGAGTCCTGTGCAGACGAAATTACTTGAAGACGTCCAGATTGGAAATAACTGCTGTTTCAGTGCAATACGAATGGAGAGAGGCTTCTAAAAACCCTTGTAAACTATATATATCTAGTTTTTATGAGTTTTAGGGGTTACACACCTTGAGAGCAATTCACCAATACATTCATTCAGCACTTTTTGAAGGCAAGAGGAA
Source organism: Hydrangea macrophylla (assembly GCA_033977485.1). Lineage (NCBI taxonomy): Eukaryota > Viridiplantae > Streptophyta > Magnoliopsida > Cornales > Hydrangeaceae > Hydrangea > Hydrangea macrophylla. The sequence goes on along the minus strand of CM066982.1, from coordinate 7,204,302 downwards.
GGTTTCTAATGGCTTACATCAACTCCATCTTCATGCTTTCACCTATCATGAGCAACTAAACTCCTCATCTAGGGTTTCAATGAAACCCTAGCTATGTAAAGGGGGATTCTACGCTTCTTTATTCTAAGATTTTATGTTTATGGATAGTGATTGTATGTTGGCGGATTTTATATAATCAGTTTTTAATGTTAATAATCAAGAGTACTTTGGATCTATTCTTGTCTTAGATTTTTCCTTATACTTATTGAACTCAATAGTCCTTGATATCTGTGATTGATAGGAGTATTTACATACAATGGTACTTATGTGATTGTGATGTTTACTTCTTTTATAATCCATGCTTAGGAAAGATGAGTTATGCTACACCCTAGTTATAGGTAGATGATTCATGTGAACCGTAGATGGATTATGTTTAGATTAAACTAACGATATCTTCTTGACGATACTATTGGGCTTGTAGCTACAATAGATCACAACTATCCAAGCATAGAACTTAGAATAAGAAGTATAGACCCTCAATGCATAGTTAGTGGTGGATTTGTAATCCTAGATCCCATCTCCATATGTTTATATCAATTTCCAATTTCGCATATAAGTTTACTTAGATTTCATTCTAGATCTTATTTCTATAAATTCATAGTTTAATTCATAGTTTAAAGTAGTAGTGATAATAAAAACCTAAATCAATTCAACTTCCGATTTTCTTATAACTAGATAGATTAGATTTTAGTAATTAAAGGATTAAAAGTTAACAATCTCTGTGGGTTCGACCTCTACTTTCCACACTACAATCTTTTGAAAGTAGAGCATAAATAAGCATACTTTTATATCTTGATTCCGACAAGATCAATTTTTGGCGCCGTTGTCGGGGATTGAAATAATTTTAGCCATTAATTATTAGAATCATAATTTACTTAGTTAGTAAATATTAGTGTCCATTTTATTTTCTTTGTTTTTCGTTTTACTTTTGAGTCGCTAAATTTATCTTTGTCCTGCAGTTCACAAGTCATCAAGATCTAGTACGTTCGAGTGGAGCAGTTGTGCACGTCAACGGAGCTTACGCGAACCTGCAAAGAAAATTTAAATAAAAATCAAAAACAAGTAAATTTGCTAAGTTTTTAAATTTCGCATCAACCACTGTAAGTCAGGGCGCTGAGACACATTACTTGCATTAGGGTAGGTGTGGAGTGAGCACTGCATTAGCTAGGAAACCCGGGGCGCTGGGCTTGACGCGGTCATTGCATTACAGGATAAATTCATGCATCATATTAGGCTTGTGTGCTTGCATGCTTGGTTATTAGCGTAGCTATTTTTTGTTTTCTTTTATTGAGTCAACCCTTAGTGTATGTTTGGCACTCGTTCAACTAATCCTAAATTAAACCCGCTTGATCTCGAACTTGAACGTACACTTAGAGGCTTTAAGTCATCAACCCAAGCTGCGAGAGCTCGGTTGATGTTGGACGATGAGTCCACACCTGAACCGTCATCTTCATTTGAATTAGAAATCCGGAGTACGCGTAATCGTTTAAGAAAAACTAAAACAATAAAAATCGAACCTATTCCGATGGCCGATTTTGGAAATAACCAGAATAATGGGAATAATCGGAATGAGGGGGATAATCTGAACATACCCCCACCACCACCATTAAAGGACTATTTCACTCCTACGGCCTACACGCCACCGTCGTGTATTGCATTGCCGGAAGTGACGGCAGCTCATTTTGAAATCAAATCCTCAACTATTGCGCTCCTGCCGTCATTTCACGGGTGTGTTAAGGAAGACCCTTATAACCATCTAGGCGAATTTCAGGGTATCTGTGCGACTTTAAAAATTCAGAACTTAACAGATGATGAGTTAAAAATGCGCCTATTCCCGTTTTCACTTAAAGATAAGGCGAAGTACTGGCTCCAATCGTTGGAGCCAAATTCAATCAGAACATGGGATGAGTTGCAAACTGTGTTCCTACAAAAATTCTTCCCCATAACTAGAACGAATCAGATTAGAAAGTCAATAACTAATTTTACAATGCAAGATGGGGAGACACTTTACGATACATGGGAACAATTTAAAGAACTTCTCCGTTCTAGCCCTCATCACCAGATACCCAAATGGCAGCTGGTGCAAGTCTTTTATGAAGGATTAATTCCTACCGTTCGAAATACCGTCGATGCTATTTGTGCGGGGACGTTCCTCCACAAGAGTGCCGATGAGGCATGGAAGATATTTGAAACATTAAGTGAAAACTCTATGCATCAAGCGGTATCCGTACGACCTGAAGGACACCTTCTACCTAATCCAAAGAGAGAGGCGAAAGTTGAGTCTAATCATTTGTATGAAATTCAAGAACTAAATAGAAAACTGGACCAACTTATGATGATGGGCCGCATGCAAGGCCCACCTCCTTCTGCTGAAGTATGCCAGTTATGCTCAGATTCGTCACATTCAACATTAGCATGTCCGTCCGTATCCCAGTTCCCGGAATTTGTGGAACAACATATAAATGCGGTTCAACAGTTCCAACGACCGAATTATAACCCCACGGGTTATAAACCAAATACGACCTGGGGACCGCATCCGAACCTGTCATGGAACTCCAATAGTGAAAAGCCGTATTCGAAACCCGATACGACTAATTTTCCTAATGCGTACAAACCACAATCTAATCAGTATCAGCCGGCTCCAAACCAACAAAGTCAATACCAACAGCCTCCCTTCCGTGCTAATCCTCCTAGGGATAAAACCTTCGAAGAGAGCGTGTTGGCATCATTAAAAACTTTAGAGGCCCAATCACAATCGCAGTCTCAACTTGTAAATTCCCATACGCAATCTATAGCGAAACTAGAGTCCTAAATGGGACAATTAGCTAATACATTGAATCGACGTAATGAGGGAAAACTACCAAGTCAACCTGTGCAAAATCCTAAGGGTCAGTACGAGGTGAGCTCGGCGAGTGATCAGGTTAACGCTGTCTCAACTAGGACAACTGAATGTCCCGAGGAGGTCGTACCTCCTCCTGAGGCTAGGAAAGATAAAGATAAAGAAAAGGAAAAGGGTGAAAAGGAAGAGAATTCTACTCCAGTTTCAAAAGACGCTAACCCTTTGATATCAAATAAAACATCTAAAGCGGTAAACCCTTCCGATTATGTGCCTAGGATGCCCTTTCCACCGAGCGGGGAAGCCCCGGCGCACTTCACTAGAAAAAGCACGAAACCGGAAGATATTCTTGAAATATTTAAAGAAGTCAAAATCAATATTCCACTACTAGATGCGATTAAACAGATACCCCCGTATGCTAAGTTCTTAAAAGATCTATGCACTCAGAAGAGGAAGTCGAGAAACCATTTATCTAAGAAAGTGTTCCTAACAGAAAAGGTTAGCTCCCTGTTTAACACTAACACTCTCAAATATAAAGACCCGGGTACTCCAACCATCGCTTGTCACATAGGTGATAAATACATTCACCGGGCTCTTCTTGATTTAGGTGCGAGTGTGAATTTGATACCCTATTCAGTTTACGAACATTTGGGTTTAGGAGAACTGAAACCGACTGCGGCCACTTTACAATTAGCCGATAGGTCAATTAAAGTTCCACGGGGGGTAGTAGAGGATGTATTGGTCAAAGTTGATAGATGCTATTATCCGGTCGATTTCATCGTACTAGACACCGAACCCGTCCTAGATGCTAGTAAACAAGTTCCAGTCATTCTAGGACGCCCTTTCCTAGCTACGGCTAATTCAATTATTAATTGTAGGACGGGTGTGATGGATATAACTTTTGGTAACATGACCGTGCGTCTTAACGTCTTCAATGCATCTAACCAACCATATAGAGATGATGAAGAGGCAGATTGCTATGCCATAGACTTAATAGATGAATTAGTCGAAGAGGCAGCGCCTTTTATGTTGACTAAGGAAGCGTTGGAAGCGTGCTTATCACATTTTAATTTTAATGATTTCAACATTGACACAAATATTGAAGATGTAAATACTCTATTGGAATCAGTAAACACAACCAATGCACTTCCATGGAAGCCTAAAACAGAAGCTTTACCGCCTATTGCACATGAACCGGCCCTACCATCCATTGATTATCCTCCAACACTCGAACTTAAGCCGTTGCCGGATTCTTTAAAATATGCATTCCTAGGAACGAACGCAACCCTTCCTGTTATAATCGCGTCAAATTTAACTGAAAGTCAGGAAGTACAACTAATAAAGGTTCTAGGTAATCATAAAAAGGCGATTGGATGGACGGTCGCTGATCTAAAAGGAATTGACCCGTCAGTTTGCATGCATAGAATAAATTTAGAAGAAAATGCTAAACCATCTAGGGAAATGCAACGACGTCTCAACCCTAACATGAAAGAAGTGGCTATGAAGGAAGTGATTAAACTCTTAGATGCCGGTATTATATACCCGATCTCCGATAGTAATTGGGTCAGCCCAACTCAGGTTGTCCCAAAGAAGTCAGGTATCACGGTTGTACCCAACGAAAAGGGAGTCCTTATACCCACCCGTCAAACTACCGGTTGGCGGGTTTGCATTGACTATAGAAAACTTAACATGATGACTCGTAAGGATCATTTCCCTCTACCATTTATTGATCAAATCCTAGAACGTCTGTCCGGTCAGAGCTATTATTGTTTCTTAGATGGATACTCTGGTTACAACCAGGTGCCCGTTTACCCCGATGACCAAGAAAAGACAACGTTCACCTGCCCTTTTGGAACCATTGCTTACCGACGTATGCCGTTTGGCTTGTGCAATGCACCGGCAACCTTTCAACGGTGTATGATGGCAATTTTCTCGGACATGGTTGAGAAGTTTCTCGAGGTATTCATGGACGATTTCTCCATTTTCGGACCCACATTCGATGAATGCCTCCAAAATCTGACAAAAGTCCTCGCCCGGTGCGAGGAAGCAAATTTGGTATTAAGTTGGGAGAAGAGCCATTTCATGGTTCAAGAGGGAATAGTCTTGGGTCACGTTGTTTCCAAGAGAGGTATAGAGGTAGATAAGGCAAAAATTGAACTAATTGATAAACTTCCACCGCCGTCGTCCATTCGTCAAATCCGGTCCTTCCTCGGTCACGCTGGTTTTTACCGACGATTTATAAAAGATTTTAGTAAGATCTCACGACCGTTGTGCAATCTGCTCGCCAAGGATGTGCCTTTTGTATTTGATAATGAATGCCTCAAGGCATTTGAAACGTTGCGAACATTACTATCCACGGCTCCGGTAATCCAATCCCCTGATTGGTCATTACCGTTTAAATTGATGTGTGATGCTTCCGATTATGCCGTTGGAGCGGTATTAGGACAAAAAGTTAATAAAATCCCTCACGTAATTTATTATGCGAGTAAAACACTAAATGACGCGCAATTGAACTACACAACAACTGAAAAAGAATTACTTGCGGTTGTGTTTGCCCTTGACAAATTTCGTTCGTACTTATTAGGGTCAAAAGTTATAGTCTATACTGACCATGCGGCATTGCGTCATTTATTGAATAAGAAAGAAACGAAACCTAGGTTAATCCGATGGATTTTACTCCTGCAAGAGTTTAATTATGAAATACGGGATAAAAAGGGTTCTGAAAACGTTGTAGCTGACCACTTGTCACGAATTTATATAGAATCTAACGATATAACCCCTCTCCAGGATTCATTTCCGGACGAGCAATTATTTACATTATCTGCCGTAAATCGTCCATGGTTCAGCGACATCGTTAATTTCTTAGCTACGGGATATATCCCGCATACGTGGTCTCGTTTAGATAAAGATCGATTCTTTTCTCAAATTAAACACTATTACTGGGATGACCCATTGTTATTTAAACACTGTTCTGATCAAATTATACGACGTTGTGTTCCGGAGAGTGAGTTCAAATCCATATTAAATTTTTGTCATTCTCTAGAATGCGGAGGACACTTTGGTGGCCGTCGTACGGCCGCTAAAGTCCTCCAAAGTGGGTTATATTGGCCAACATTGTTTAAAGACGCACATGAATTCTGTCAGAACTGCGTACGTTGTCAACAAACAGGGAACATGTCACATCGTGATGCGATGCCCATGACCCCAATCCTTATTATAGAAATATTTGACGTTTGGGGCATCGACTTTATGGGTCCGTTTCCCTCGTCTTGTGGTTTTGAATATATTTTAGTCGCGGTCGACTATGTTTCTAAGTGGGTGGAGGCAGTGGCGACGAGAACCAACGACCATAAAGTTGTGGTTTCTTTTATTAAAGATAATATATTTTGTCGATTCGGTACGCCACGAGCGATTATAAGCGACGGGGGTAAACACTTCTGTAATCGTTACTTCGAAGCCCTAGTCCGCAAATATTCTGTCACCCACAAAGTAGGAACCGCATACCATCCACAAACCCAAGGCCAAGTTGAAGTGTCTAATATGGAAGTCAAAAGTATATTAGAAAAAACGGTACGTCCAGACCGTAAAGATTGGTCACAACGACTGACCGATGCGCTTTGGGCATATCGTACTGCGTTTAAAACTCCTATTGGGATGTCTCCTTACCGATTAGTGTTTGGAAAAGCGTGCCACCTACCGGTGGAACTCGAACATCGATCATATTGGGCCGTAAAAACGTTTAACCAAGATATAAAAGCGGCAGGTTGTCATCGTAAACTTCAATTGCAAGAGCTTGAAGAATTGAGAAACGAGGCGTATGAGAATTCAAGAATCTATAAAGAGCGATCTAAAGCTTTTCACGATAAAATGATTATAAGAAAGAATTTTGAGGTCAGACAACGCGTCTGGTTGTTTAATTCGAAATTAAGATTATTCCCGGGAAAGCTACGGTCCCGATGGGACGGTCCGTTTACTATAACGCAAGTGTTCCCACATGGAGCGATCGAAATCCAAGATATGAACGATGGAACACCGTTTAAAGTAAATGGTCAACGGCTTAAGCCGTATCGAACCGAGGAGACCGATGAAAGAGAAATCGAGTCTATAGATCTGATTGATCCGGTCTATCTAGACTGAGCACGTGCATCGGTCGAGCTAGCGACGTAAAACTTAGCGCTTCTTGGGAGGCAACCCAAGCATTAGTTAGAATTTTCTTCAATAATGTACACTATTTAGTAGCTTTTGGTCATTGTCTGAACATCTGAATGCCCAGTAGATGCAAAGTTTAAGTTTTATAACATATATACAAGAAAACAGAAAAGAAAATTGAGAAATTAGCATCTCGCGCGCGCGGCCCGCTCGCGCGAGACCTCGCTCGCGCGGTCCGCTCGCGCGAGATAACCCCTTAGCCAAAACTTTTGGAACGTCTTTAAAGGGACCCTCAGTGTTTTCTCGCGCCAGAAATCGCGCCCGCGAGGTACTTGCAGGAGCGGCCAGCTCACGCGAAATATCCCCTTGGAAAAAATTCCGTTAGCCTCTCAAAAGAAGCCTCAGCTTCTGTTCGCGCTTGAAATCGCGCGAGCGAGGCCCTCGCTGGCGCGGCCCGCTCGAGCGAATCTGAGACTTAGAAAAATTCTTAAAAACTATAAAAAGAAACCTCAGTTTTTCCTCGCGGAGAGATTCGCGCGATCCGCTCGCGCGAGGTACCCCTCCTTTTAAATACAGAGCTGTGCCCTAATTTTCTCGAAATTTCCTCTCTCTCTCTTTATCTGCGTCTCTCTCTCCCCTGCGAACTTCTCTGTCTCCTATCTCCACCATACACCACCACACTCACCACCACCGATCATCATTATCACCGGACTAACACCACGCCGCCGGAACATCATACTCACCGCCGCCGCCATATCTTATCCACTCGACATCGCGGCCACAAACCCCCAATCTTGAAATCTCCATTACCAGGTACTTATTTTTATATACTTACGTAGATTCATACATTTTTTTATACAGTTAAACATATATGTATATAGATAATCTAAAACTCTTGATTCATATATATGTATACGTATACGCCCAAACACAAACCCTAAATTTTGGAAACCCTAACCACTGATGTCAAACATATAGTTCGAATTCTTGGTTTTTGGAGTTTGATGGATCCATATACGTATATATATATACACACACCCACACCCGGATGCAGACCTAATCACAGGTTTAGGGTTTGAATATTTTAGGGATTTTTAGATTCATATATACACACACGCACAAACACTGATCCCTACAATCAGTATATATATACTTAGATATATTCTTACATATTTATACATACTGATGATCTAAAAATCTGGATTGATATATATACGTATACACAGAGACACACCCTAATCACAGTTAGGGTTTGAAGTTTGGGGATTCTAGAAAACCCTAAAAGTCAAACTCATGGACCCTACAGCTTTACGCCCATATTGACACAAACATATGCACTCTGGACCCTAAATTTCAAAACCATAACTCTTGTTCTTAATACTCAGTGGGAGTTTGCAATTTGGAGGCCAGAAGTTTGGATTTGTACATTTTAGGGATATCAAAGATACTTATTTCAATTTTTCATCTCTGTTAGCTTGTATTGACATATATTTCAAACATACGTCACGCCATGAAGTTGATTTCAAAATCTTTGATATTTTGAACATACACATGCAGATTTAATCTCTGTGGATTAAAAGTGAATCTTCATGAGAATCTACATAGTTCAATTCAGATTTAGCTTATAGCAATACGTCTATTCTCACTTCTCAATTCAGATTTTTGGCGTGTGGTTGGATTAAAACTTTGACATGTTATGGTTATCTGTTGAACTACGGACACACAAAACTTTACTAAACTCTAACATAGTCCTAGTAAGAGTGAATACACAGAACTCATGCATGATGACACAGACCTGTTACACGTTTAGACTAATTTCATTCGATGTATCCATAGTCATATTAAGTTACATCAATTTGAAAATAAATTGTTACATCCCTCATACTGTTCAACCTAAGGATCATCCACATGTCTAATGAATTTTGCCACGTATCGATGTTAGTTACTTACAATTGTATTCTTCAACCACACCATAGTACTTGGTGTACACCATAGTCCCAGGACACAATGAGGTTTGAAATTGGCTCATGTTAATCCATCTGGGGTGAGCACTTACGTTCACTATCATTGTAGCTTAAAACTAAATTCTAGCCGTTTTGGTACTTGGTCATAAGTGTTTCAGCATCACCTACCAATTCAATTATTGACGTTAATTAACAATTAAATAAGCAATTACACGTCTGAATCAAGTGCGACATGAATTCCAAGCGGAGATTAGCCGATTATTATTTCAAACTTTCATGTCATGGCTATATGTATACATTGACTTCAATTATTACGTGCTTTGAATATCACCCTTCTTTGTGCTTCTATGAAAACGAATCTAAAACTTAAATTATGTTAAAAACTTTGTTCTCCAGTTGGGAGTAATTTCAGCATTTAGATTATTGTCCAACATTCATGAACATTGCTTATTTAACACGCGGCAAGTACCCCGTGACTTGCCGCAAAGTGTGTGCCCTTGTCGGGACAGTGGGTGGGAAGGGATCGGCTCTTCTCACAGTTGCTGGGTGTTCCCCCGTGAACTCCATATTTCTTTTGAACTGTTGAATATATGTTGATTGTGTCCCTTGCCGGGATTGTTTTTCTTGCAGGTGACCCATTCCCCCTATCCCTTTATTTTTCTTTTTCTGGGCATAGACCAATTTTAAAGCCCACATTTTCAAATTTTTCTAAAAAAAATTCAAACCTTTCTTCTACACATATGACCAAAAGAACCGTCAGATCAACTTCTTCTTCCCAACCACCTCAGAAAAAAGCCAAAGGAAAGGAAAAACAGACTGACCCACCACCACCGCCCCCAGACGACCCTAACCCAAACGAATTAGGTCCCAAGTACGCCACCCGCGACCTCAATTACGAGGCCGCCATAGATGCTGAGTACTTTGCGTCTGATAAAGACACAAAGTGGGGCCATAGTAACCTAGCTGCCCGAAAGCTGGCCCCACAGCTCTATTTTAGAAACCCAGACCTAATTAGTTATCCCCGATTCGTCCGCCTCTTCTACCAAAACCTCTGCTATCATAAACAATCTCTAAGCCAGCACGCCTTCTTGTCCACCACCATAGATGGCCACGACATTACCCTCAACCCAGACAACATCGCTGAAATCCTTCAACTCCCCTCCCACTCATACCAAGTTCCCAAATTAACCGTCCTCAATAAAGCCCACTCCTTCATTCATATCATTCAGGACATGTGTGGCGGCCGCTCTGGTTCGGGGCAATCTATTCGACGATCGCATATGCCCCGCCAGATGTGGTTCGTCGACCATGTCTTTAAACGAAACCTGTACCCCCTTGGTCATGAGCAAGAACGGACCAAGGAGATTCACCATGCCCTCCACGCTATTTATCGCAGCGATTGGTTCCACCCTGGCTTGATTATTATGGAGGGCATGCGTCTTGCGGCTCATGCCATTGACCACTCCCTTGACTCTAAACTTCTTTTGCCCTATCCTCGCACTATCACCGCTATTCTCCGGGCTAAGGCCTTTCCTATTCCTGCCGATGAGCCTATTGACGCACATATTCCAGAGTTCGCTTCCGCTGATTGGAAGCTGAGTTTGGATCGACTAGACCTGGAGGTTAGGAGAGCCCGAGAGCAGGCCCAGGCTCGTCGTTAGCAGGCAGCCCAGCGTCCACCCCCTTCTGAGGATTCCCCGTACGCTTGGACGTATGTGGATGTGTGTGCTTTCCAAGGTGAGACACTGCGCTTGCAGTCCTACATGAGGTCCTTTTTCCAGCTTCATCATCCTGATCAGTTGGAGGACATTCTTGCTCAGGGAGAGGCAGCTTACCAGTCCGCGTTTCCGCGACAGGCGCAGCAGGTGGCTGAAGAGGGAGTTGAGGAGCAGGGGGAGGTACAGGGTGAGGAGGAGGCTGAGGATGCTGGTGATGACGATGGGAGTGACGGTGATGGGGATGGTGATGATACTACGGGGCAGGGGAGTACTGGGTTGGAGTTGATGTTGATTGAGGGTGGTGATGACTGAGTAGGTTTTGATTGGGGGGGGGGGATTGGACATTTATTTTCCCTTTTCTTGTATTTGTTGGGAGATTTAGACATTTTCAGACATTCGGGCCTGTATATTATTTTATTTTGTTGTTTTCCTGTTTATTTAGTCTTTTGGTTATTATTAGGATTCTACTGTACCCGGCTTCGACCGGTTTAGATTATTTCCTCTTATTTAATTTCGTTTGGGTCTGTAAATAATTTATTTTGCGCTTTTCTTTTGTTTTATGGTTTGCTATATGTCTGGAACATTATAAGTTACTTCACTGATCTTATTGTCATGTACTGCTTATGATGTTTTACTTCATTACTTACCACAACTTCACAAGCAGTCAGTCAGTAATTAGTAGTTATCAAACCTATTGCACGCTAACAGGAATTGCTTAGACTCAGGTTTGGGGGAAATTATGCTGCAATGTCCATTAACTATTCCGAATTTTTACTTAAAAGTGAATACGATTTAATTTTGATCAATATGATTCCACATTAACCTATTCACTACATTGACTCTCAGAGCATGTAACTGTTTAATGATTTAGGTTTATACATTCAAGAGTAGTTCAGTTTTGGTATCCATTATTATAATCCTGAATATCACCTATGTCTTTCATGGCTAATAACTTGCGCTAATTTACTTCAGTTGTGACGTGTTGTATGTTTATGTTTCAGGACATATCGCTACCACATATACATATAGTACCCAAATCCTTATTTCTCCTTCTCATCTTTTCACTATGGATCACCCGATGTCTCCTCCTACGTCATCTGATAGGTCTCCCAGTCAGTTGAGTTACTCTTCTGACTCTAGTTCATCTTCTGATACTTCTTTACTTAGTCCTAGGATAGCCATACCTGACGACCCGGTCGGTCGTCCCGGCTGGTGTCGTCGTCGTCCTCATAGGTCCATTCTTAGCTGTTCCGATTCTTCTGACGAGGATGACATGTTTGGCGATGACCCTACTTCTCTTGATGGTCCTTATGGCGCTCCTCCTACATCTTCTGAGTCGTCATCGTCTGAATCGGTCGAGTCCTCGACTGATGATGACGATGAGGGTGTTGTCTCAGGATTCGCTGCTATTTCTTTATCTGACCCTGTTGAGTCTAGTGTGCCTACACCGGAGGTTACCTATCCATATAGGAACCTACCTGATTATGTGCCGGACGTTGTTCGACAGCGTCCGGGTCACCCTGACTGGTCCCCTGAGGACATTGCCTCGATATTCGCGCCGTATTCCGGTCCGGGGGATGATTGGGTGGATTTGGGTCCGAGTGTCGTTGAGGGGATGGAGGATGGTCAGAGTCTGGATTTACATGATGATTTTGATGAGGTAGGACCACCGTTCGACCCTGCGGAGCATCCAGAGTGGGAGCTTGTGGATTGGTACTTTAGATCTGCCGTACAGCCTCCGTCAGATATTTTTCGAGGAGTAGACGTCCTGGTGATATTCTATGCAAACTGCATCCATGTCATTGTCATGTTCCCCTCTGCATAGGGACATGCAGTGATTTGGTTTGGGGGGGAGTATATGGATATTTCGTTTTAGTATTTTTGTTTAGTTTTATTAGTTTTATTCGTATAGTTTCTTGTTTTCGTACTTCAGAGTATTTTTGTTAGTTTTCTTTTAGTTGTTATTTCATTCATTTGTAGTTCTTTTAATTCATTGTAAAAAAAAAAAATAAAAATAATAATAATAATAATAATAATAAAATTGAAGTATAATAATAATGGAGAAACAAAAGTTTTAGTAGTTATGTAAATAAATAAATAAGTTTCTTAATATTGTCAACATTGCATTCCTTTTTATTATAATCAGATTTCATCGGAATTTTGAGAATTAAAAGAGTATATAATTAAATGTTTACCGAATCTATGAGAAGATGTTTTGAGAATTATATATTATCGGAATCATTGTTTTATATCTTATACTTGCATATCTTGTCGCACTGCACGTAGTCATATGGATGTATATTAACCTTGAACTGTAATATACCTTGGATTTCTAAATAGTAATATTGTGAAGACTAGAACCCGGTGAGCGTCAGAGCCTATCATCCTTTTGAGGGTTTTATTACGTTTATCGAATCTCTTTGACACATCGCACTATCTCGTTGATTGGTCTCATTATTCCTTCATTTTGATTGAAAGTCGAGTGAATATTAGAATTACCATGTTAAAAAAAAATATATTAAAAGTAGAGAAATTCTATTTCCTTTTATATCATAACATTGAAAAATCATGTAACCTTAGAAAATGACACTAGGCCGTTTGTTCTAATAAACCTTTTTGACCTTTGGCCTACCCATTATAAATATTTTTTATTATATCCCTTGTTAACCCATTTGAGCCGTTTTTAACTAAGCCATTCCTTTGTTCACCTATTATCTTACCCACTCCGATATGGAGCTTGCCAATATTAAATAGTACCTACCCTATGTCCGAAAGTAGATTAGAGAATAGTTTTCATAAAGAAATTGGGCTATTAAACGACTCGAAAAAATATGATGTATCGAGTAGTAAGAGAAAAGGATCTAAAAAAAATAATAGTTATTAAAAAAAAGAAAAAAGGAAAAAAAAAGGGGATATGATCTTCTTGGAAAAAGGAAAAAAAAGTGATATAACTAATTGTTGTAGTAAAGCCCTTGTGTTCCATGTTAAGGCGGCTATTTCTAGATACTACGGACATTTTGAATCCCTTTTACCTTTCTTTTCTAAGCCTTAACCCTTGACCAATATTACAACCCGTGTAAAGTCCTAGTTGATTCTATAAAAACATGATTTGATATGTGACCGATAAGGAAAAGGAAGTAAAAGCATGGTGGTGATGATATTTACTTGACGATCGATATCTATTCGTGAGACTATTTTATTTCTGTCGTGTCGTACGTTGTTGAGAGTCATATGCGAATTTATTTGTTTTGCACAATAATTCTTTCTCGCATATATATACACAGATGAGTGTTTACACCTGTTTCAGAATGATTTCATGTTAGAGTGTATTAACAACGTGAGATTTGTAGTCGAAGCATCACTAGATAGTTATCTGATTTATATTCCAAGTTCATAGTTGCAGTGTATCCACTTGACTACCATTTCACACACATGCGAGTCTTCGATATATGCTATTGATTCTGGTGATATATGTTTTTAGATTATTTTTCATAATGTAGGAGGGCATCTGATTGTTTTACTCTTGATAGTTTTAGAATTTCATTTGAGGTCGATTTTATCTAAAAAGGATGTGACATTGACATATTTAAATTTTGAATAAAATTTTTACAAGTTAATAAAGATGGTTGTGGGTGACTTGTTGACGAGAACCCTCACGAGACTTCACTCGTCCGACTAGGGACACCTAGAGGTTCAAAAGGCTTGTTGCACAGGCTAAGTGCAATCGTTATCCATACGAAAATGGATTAGGAATTTTATTATTAGTAGTTTATATTATTCTTTTTGCTCGAGGACTAGCAAAATGTAGGTTTGGGGGTGTGATCGGGAGAGAACAACTCCTAATTATACGCCTTAACTCACATTTGTTAGTCGTTTTTATCCTCTTTTTGTGTAATTTTACTTTATTTTCTATTTTCTAGCAGGTTTTAGAAGAAAACAAGGAGATCGGGTTAAAATAGGTGAAAAAGCAGGAAGAAAGAAGCAGAAAAAGACACCTCGCGCGCGCGGTCCGCGGGCGCGAAAATCAGAGAATCGCTCGTGCGATCTGCTCGCTCGAAACCCCAATAAATCGCTTGCGCGATTCGCGCGCGCGACATGCCAAATGTCGCGCTCGCGCGACCCGCGCGCGCGATATGTGTAAAAACCAAAGTTGCGTATTTCAGTATTCTAAGGAGTCCTGTGCAGACGAAATTACTTGAAGACGTCCAGATTGGAAATAACTGTTGTTTCAGTGCAATACGAATGGAGAGAGGCTTCTAAAAACCCTTGTAAACTATATATATCTAGTTTTTATGAGTTTTAGGGGTTACACACCTTGAGAGCAATTCACCAATACATTCATTCAGCACTTTTTGAAGGCAAGAGGAAGGTTTCTAATGGCTTACATCAACTCCATCTTCATGCTTTCACCTATCATGAGCAACTAAACTCCTCGTCTAGGGTTTCAATGAAACCCTAGCTATGTAAAGGGGGATTCTACGCTTCTTTATTCTAAGATTTTATGTTTATGGATAGTGATTGTATGTTGGCGGATTTTATATAATCAGTTTTTAATGTTAATAATCAAGAGTACTTTGGATCTATTCTTGTCTTAGATTTTTCCTTATACTTATTGAACTCAATAGTCCTTGATATCTGTGATTGATAGGAGTATTTACATACAATGGTGCTTATGTGATTGTGATGTTTACTTCTTTTATAATCCATGCTTAGGAAAGATGAGTTATGCTACACCCTAGTTATAGGTAGATGATTCATGTGAACCGTAGATGGATTATGTTTAGATTAAACTAACGATATCTTCTTGACGATACTATTGGGCTTGTAGCTACAATAGATCACAACTATCCAAGCATAGAACTTAGAATAAGAAGTATAGACCCTCAATGCATAGTTAGTGGTGGATTTGTAATCCTAGATCCCATCTCCATATATTTATATCGATTTCCAATTTCGCATATAAGTTTACTTAGATTTCATTCTAGATCTTATTTCTATAAATTCATAGTTTAAAGTAGTAGTGATAATAAAAACCTAAATCAATTCAACTTCTGATTTTCTTATAACTAGATAGATTAGATTTTAGTAATTAAAGGATTAAAAGTTAACAATCTCTGTGGGTTCGACCTCTACTTTCCACACTACAATCTTTTGAAAGTAGAGCATAAATAAGCATACTTTTATATCTTGATTCCGACAAGATCAAGGCCCTACATATTATTAATTGTTAACCTCATATTTGCATGATCATGTTCATTTGAATATATTTTGAGACATGCATCGCATTCATTGTATGCCTTAAATGGCTCTATGATTGCATATCTTTGAAAGTAGCTTGCCCTTTGGGTTTTACATTGCATTGGATCATTGAATGGGTACCCCTTGCATTTAGCACGTTGATTTCATTACACACATGTTTTGAGTTGCGCACTACACTTGTTGTTCGCCTTAAATGGCTCAACGGTGTATTTCCTTGAGAGTAGTTCGCCCTTGGGCTCCACATTGCATTAGATTGATGAGCGGGCAACCCCCGCATTTGCATATGGATCTCATTGAGCATCTCTTTTAATCATACATTGGATAGATCATTGCATTCCCTAAACAGAGTAATTCTCCTCTTTGGCTCTCCATTGCATTGGAAAGTAAAAAGTCCTGGCAATTTGCACGTTGATTTTATCAAATATCGCATGCATATAAATATGAATCCGCAGCAGAATAATTAGCCTTATGTTACAAAGAATATCCTATATCATTACACCAATCATAATAAATAAGCTTTGAATCTTGCACAGTTCTTATGGTTCATCTTGAATGGCTCCACGAGTGCCTTTTCCCCAGTAGAGTCACATCGTATTGCACTATAAGTTCATTCCTCAGTAGAGTGAGCACTTAGTATAGTAGTATGTCACTCAAGGCTCTACTATGCATTAGCACAAAATAGTAGTTTGCCTCTCGAGGCTCTACTATGCAAAGCACCTGAACAGTAGTTTGCCTTTCGATGCTCTACTAGGCATTAGCATGAAACAGTAGTTTGCCTTTCAAGGCTCTACTATGCAAAGCACCTGAACAGTATTTTGCCTCTCAAGGCTCTACTATGCATTAGCACGGAACAATAATTTACCTCTTGAGGCTCTACTATGCAAAGCACTTGAACATTAGTTTGCCTTTTGAGGCTTTACTATGCATTAGCACAGAACAGTAGTTTGCCTCTCAAGGCTCTACTATGCAAAGCACCTGAATATTAGTTTGCCTTTCGAGGCTCTACTATACATTAGCACGAAACAGTAGTTTGCCTTTCGAGGCTCTACTATGCAAAGCACCTAAACAGTAGTTTACATTTTGAGGCTCTACTATGCATTAACACAGAACAGTAGTTTGCCTTTCGAGGCTCTACTATGCAAAGCACCTGAACAGTATTTTGCCTCTTGAGGCTCTACTATGCATTAGCACGGAACAATAATTTGCCTCTTGAGGCTCTACTATGTAAAGCACCTGAACATTAGTTTGCCTTTTGAGGCTCTACTATGCATTAGCACAGAACAGTAATTTGCCTCTCAAGGATCTACTATGCCTTAGCACGGAACAATAGTTCACCTTTTGAGGCTCTACTATACACGGGACAGTAGTTTGCCTCTCGAGGCTCTACTATGCACGGAACAGTAGTTTGGCTTTCGAGGCTTTACTATGCACGGAATAGTAGTTTGCCTCTCGAGGCTCTACTATGCATAGCATGGAATAGTAGTTTGCCTTTCGAGGCTCTACTATGCATAGCACTTGCAAACGCTCATAATGTTCGCCATAACTGGCTCATCACTGCGTATTTCAGGCATAGTTCATCTTAAGTGGCTCTATGGACCCTTCTTGTCTCCACCTAGCTCGTGCGAAGAGCTACACACGGAGGCGTCACAAAGCCCTCAAGCTAAGGCACCCCGCACTGCACTTGCAAACACTCATGATGTTCACCGTAACTGGCTCATTACTGCGTATTTCGGGCATAGCTCGCCTTAAATGGCTCTATGGACCCTTCGTGTCTCCACCTAGCTTACATGAAGAGCTACATACGAAGATGTCGCAAAGCCCTCAAGCTGGGGCACATGCATAGCATCAAAATAGTAGTTTTCCTCTCGAGGCTCTACTATGCACATCATCGAAACAGTAGTTCGCCTCTTGAGGCTCTACTATGAAAAACCTTTATATAAAAACACCCCATCATTGCATCGTCTGCGCTAAGGACATCTTGTTACGAGATCCCGAGTATATTGTATGTTAGCACTAGTTTAAGTCTCATATCATTCATTGTATTTTACTTGAATTATTGCTTGCATGTAGTATGCTCATTTGAACTGCGAATGGTCTGATTTCCTGTGAAGGAATACGTAGGCAGCTCTTTCGAGCATAACTACTTGACTTTCGAGATTTTCTTTGTGTGCTTGCATGTTTCGATTTTCTTGATTTTCTTCCTAAAGTCTTTCGGACTCAGTAAATGGTTGTCATACTTTGACATTTCCTTATGACGCGCGTTGCTTACAAAGCTCTGTCAAAGAGGGGCAAATTATAGACACCCTATTTTGGTTCGTTCG
The DNA here is from genome assembly GCA_033977485.1 of Hydrangea macrophylla. NCBI lineage: Eukaryota > Viridiplantae > Streptophyta > Magnoliopsida > Cornales > Hydrangeaceae > Hydrangea > Hydrangea macrophylla. The sequence goes on along the minus strand of CM066982.1, from coordinate 7,186,016 downwards.
TTCGACAGAAGGAACCCGCCTCAAGAACAACCCTATGACTGGAATCAGGAGGTATTGATTGTATGAAGTAGAACTCTGTGAAGCACTATGGTCTCTTAGATACGTTAGAATAACCTCTAGGAAGATTTAGGTACGTTACAAACTCAATCTAGAGAACCCAAGATAGGATAGCTGTTTCACATGAAATGACAAAAATTGCCTTTACCGAGCAAAAGCATTGAAAACTAGACTTCCATACCTTTCCAACGGTATATCACAAGCCCAAAAACAAAAACTGAGGTAAGAGAACGAAGTCCGGGATGTTCAGGGTGAAAACACATCTTTTTGGGCTGAGTGCCATAGTGGCACTGGGCTGAGAGTTGCATGACTCTCGAGAAGCCCGCACCACTTTTCTTAAGTGCCACTATGGCACTTGACCCAGAACTCAATCTGAGCCGTCCATTTGGTCCCAATCAATGTGAACTAGCATAAATTTGACCAATAGGAGACAAGTACGTCCAAAATAACTTAGGTACACCTCAAATAGCCTAGATACAACCCTTTAAAGCTTGTACTTCTGACCCACATCATTTAAACATAGAAAACACAGCCCAGAATTGAAAATATAAATAGAGGCCTTCCCTTCTCCATCCAATGCATTAGAAAATCCTGATAACTAGAGAGGGCTCAAGGAAACCCCATTGGAGGATTCTGAAGCACTCATCAAAGTTCTTGGGAATAGTTTAATCTTTTAGTTTTAGGGTTATGATCTTAGAGATCGCGGTGTTAGCGGAGCTCTGCCGGAGGAAGATTCTATGGGGAGTTCTTGAGGTAAGCTTTCTTTTCTTCCTTTCTTTCTTGGTTTTTATTGTTTCCTTAGTTTTGATCTTTATATTTCATAGTTTAGATCCGTTTTCTTGGTTGTTCTTCATAGTTCTTCTTTTCTTATTAGTTTAGATCTTCTAGGCTTCTAGGTTAGCCTACTATCCCATTTGTGGATAGGTATCCCTAGTGGTCCCTATTCTAACCATGGGATAGCTACCACTAATTGTATTGGTAGCTAAGCCGTGGCTATTCCAATCTCACTAGGGACCATGAAACCCTAATAATATAATATTCACTCATTCCTAATTTAATCTAGTTTAGTCTTATCTGTGCTTATCCATACATCCATGCATACACATCACACTATCCACACATAGAGTAGTAGGATACCTCGATTAAGGGTTACACATGCACACATGCACATAGTGTTCATGTTTGGTTATTATGCTTGCATTATCCTAACCATGGCTAATTAGGATGCTATAAGGAATGTTGCACCATCCCGAGTAAGTCCCTACACTTTCCTATTTACTGCTTTCCTGGATCACCTAAAAGCATGATTATGTGGATAAAACTGGTTTAAATCCTTACACGGTTCTTGTGCTTAGATATCCTATTTTCTAGGGCTTGAGTGTGGTTTGCAAGTTTACTTTCCTTTATTTCCTTTTTGCATGCATAGGGGAGCGTACCAATACATTTAGTCCCCGATTTACTATTTTAGCATGTGCATTGTGTGATATTTGTATAGTTTCTTACACAATTTTCTTTCCTTAACTATTTATAATTTGAACTTAGGACTGCATTAGTGTAAATGAAACGATCTTCATAATGTTTAGTCAAACACATTGAAAGTTGAGTAGAGGCCCATCTCATGATGGGGCGAGAGGGGGTATTTGAGCATGATCTAGCTCCTTCCTCTCTCGTACTTTAACCCCCGAACCAAGTTATTTGGTGACGATGGGGCGCTGCTCTCTATCCATTGGACATGATAGATTTAGTTTTCTTGGTTTCCTTTATCAAACCAAGTGGCGACTCTATTAGTGAGGATCTCTCCAGATTTTGCCTTGTGGGATGTTATATGGATTACTCACTTGTGTAACCTTAGATATGGATCATGGGCATTTGTTGTTGCCTTGGGATGGATATAAAGCCCCATGGAATCCAAAATATGAGTAATCCAAATTGATCCGATCGGATAAAGGCTAATGAAGGGTGGTAAACCTCACTCGTGGTTGTTGACATGAGGAATGTAATGAGATCAATCAAGTGGGCTTAATCCTTTTAGGCCCTAAACTTGGTCGGGGTACCCACACTTGCTAGGTCAAAAATTCGAAAGGAAAACTAAGCAAAAATTAGAGCTAAATCCAAAGTGAGCAATAACAAAAGAAAGAAAAGAGCTCGCTAGGTCACTTCACTAGTGCCTAGGCAAAAGTTATCAGCATTTGAGAGATTAAAAGTCACAGTCCTTACCATAAGCCAGAAATCACCTTCCATACTAGGGGCAACTTCGGTTACCCGCCTCGTTTGTCTAAACTTTACTATCTTCCCTTCATACAAGGGGCAAACTTTAGTCACCTACCTCGTTTGTCCAAAACCTCCAATGAACCATCCTCCAAACTAGGGGCAAACTTCGGTCACCTATCTCGTTTACCTACCGATCCCACTTCACACCCTTCAAACTAGGGACAAACTTTATGTGCTACACAATCCCTTTACACCGATGGTAAACCTTCAAGTCACCAATTTTGTTTTAAACATATGGAAATGGAGTATCTTTTATTCTATAAGCTAAGGCAATAAGTTCATCCTGGGAGAAGCAAAATTTGATTAGATCAATAAGGAAGAATTTTCAAAAAATGAGATTTATCATCAAAGTGCTACCATGATAAGATAAGGAGTAAACGCACAAGAGAAATGGTACATCATTTATGACCAAAGCACATCAAGTTTTGGCAAGTCGATCTCATTTCATTTTGGCTCAAATGTGTCATACTCCTCTATCGATGTCTGTTAGTTTTCGAGTCTGTCGTAGTCTAAAATAAGTGAGTAGACAGTGACTAATAATGAATTTTCCAAATCAATTTGTAAAATTTTTTTGAGCATTCCAAGGACAGTACAAGCAAAAGTACCGAACACCATTACTACACCAGTAAAGGTGTCAACACGAGAAGTGTCCAAACTTGGGGCAGAATCGAATTTCATCCATTTCCAAACCACTGAGAGTTGACCATCATCCATGCAACATAAGTCCATGAGTGGCTGTTGATTATCTTCTTTCATCTATGCAACATAAGTCCATGAGTGGTTGTTGATTATCTTCCTTCATTCATGCAACATAAGACCATGATGGGCTGTTGATTATCTTCCTTCGTCCATGCAACATAAGTCCACAAGTGACTGTTGAAAATCTTCCTTCATCCATGCAATATAAGTCCAAGAGTGGTTGTTGCTCACCTCCCTCCGTGTAATATAAGTCCATGAGTGGCTATTGATCTTCATTTGTTAGTACACCATATGAATCCCATAGCAACTATCAAACTTCTTTCCAGCAATATAAGTCAATGAGTGGTTGTTGATCATCCTCTTCCATCAGTTTCAGACTCTTAGCCACCGCAGATCATCTCGGTGTCCTTTACCCCAAAAAGAGTGATTCCTCTACTCCCATCTAAGTTGGCATTTTTCCTTCATCCTCAACAGACTTATTCTATTCCCAGTGCAACCATTCCCTCCCTAGCAAAGTCCTTCCCCACAGAGTTAGTCCACTCCTAGCAGGATTGTCCTTAAAAGAGATGTTTTTCCTCCAACAAGTTTAGTTAATCTTTAGTAGAATCACTTACTCCATTGGCAGAATCGTTCCATCCCCAGTAGATTCAATTTATCCCTAGCAGGCTTATTGATTAGTACATCGTTAGTCCAATCCATGATAGCCACAATAGTTCACTATCGACTCATCATCTCGATTAGTACATCATTAGTCCTTCTGATCATGGCAATCTTTGATAATTCCTCAATGGCAATCCTCAACAACAAATCTCTCGTTGAAAGTCCCATAGATTGAGGCAAATCTCTCATTGAAAGCCCCCTAAATTGAGGCAAATCTCTCATTGAAAGCCCCCTAGATTAAGGCAGATCTCTCATTGAAAGCCTCATAGATTGAGGTAAATCTCTCTTTGAAAGCTCTACAGATTGAGGCAAACCTTTCGTTGAAAGCCCTAATGATTGAGGCAAATCTCTCTTTGAAAGCCCCCTAGATTAAGGCAAATCTCTCGTTGAAATCCCCCTTGATTAAGGTAAATCTTTCGTTGAAAGCCCCCTAGATTGAGGCAAATCTCTCGTTGAAAGCCCCCAAGATTGAGGTAAATACTTCGTTGAAAGTCCCCCTTGATTGAGGCAAATCTCTCATTGAAAGCCCCCTAGATTGGGGCAAATCTCTCATTGGGCCTCAATCTCTCATTGAAAGCCCCTAGATTAAGGAAAATCTCTCGTTGAAAGCACCTAGATTGAGGCAAATCTTTCGTTAAAAGTCCCCCTAGATTAAGGCAAATCTGTCATTGAAAGCCCCTTATATTGAGGCAAATCTCTCATTGAAAGCCCCCTATATTGAGGCAAACCTTTCGTTGAAAGCCTCCTAGATTGAGGCAAATCTCTCGTTGAAGGCCCCCTAGATTGAGGCAAATCTCTCGTTTAAAGCCCTATAGATTGAGGCAAACCTTTCATTGAAAGCCTTATAGATTGAGGCAAATCTCTCGTTGAAAGCCCCCTAGATTAAGGCAACTCTCTCATTGAAAGCCCCCTAGATTGAGGCAAATCTTTCGTTGATTGAGGCAAATCTTTTGTTGAAAGCCCCCTAGATTGAGGCAAATCCCTTATTAAAAGTCACCTAGATTGGGGCAAATCTCTCATTGAAATCCCCCTAGATTGAGGCAAACCTTTGTTGAAAGCCCCTTAGATCTAGATTAAGGTAAACCTTTCATTAAAAACCCCCTAGATTGAGGTAAATGTCTCTTTGAAAGCACCATAGATTGAGGCAAACCTCTCTTTGAAATCCTTTTAGATTGAGGCAAATCTCTCGTTAAAAGTCCTCTAGATTGAGGTAAATCTTTTGTTGAAAGTCCTCTAGATTGAGGCACAACTCTCCATCCTAGATTGGGCACCTAGCTAAATTGTCCTAGATTGGACACCTCTTATGGAAATCCTTGGTTCTAGATGGAATGACCCCAGGTTTGAAATAAATGATCTCCCGCAAGTTCGAGTAACTCCGAATTATTATATCGATAAGCAGTATAAAGCGTTAAACTCATCTGTGCCGATCATCTCAATATAGCTTCCCCTTCCATTGATTGATATTCAAGGCTTCCATGTCCATCAACTATCTTAAGGCTTCCATGTCCGTCAATTATCTTAAGGCTTCCATGTCCGTCATCTAATGTCTAGGGCTCGGTGTCCGTCGGTCATCTAGGGCTTCCATGTCCGTAGCTCAACATCTAGGACTTCCATGCCCATCGCTTGGGCTTCCATGTCCGTCGCTTAGGGCTTCTATGTCTGTCGCCTGATTTCCAGGGCTCCGCGTCCGTCGCTTATCTTTCAAACTTCATCTTCGATTATCATCCTCAGGGATCCCATATCCAATTATGTTCACTTATGAAGCACACTTCCCGAAATTCAAAAGTTTTCCCTGAGACCCAAAGTCTTCAACACCTTGGTGTCCTTATCCGAATCAACCATTGCACTAGAGTCAAAACACCGACACAGTATAAGTTCACTCGGAGTGGCACACCCACAACACCAAGTCATGATAGGATCACAATACTAGACATGGCTAGACATCCATGCATTGTATACCATTCTCATGGCATAGCATCCGCTTGTTCAGTTGTGCATTTGCATGTGTGGTTTTGCCCCTTGTTCACTCGAACTACGTCTTGGTCTGATTCCCCCGGGTAGGGGTGGCCATGGGTTAGGTGAGTCGGGTTTGACTCCCACCCGTTCATCCACCCGAATCCTATCAGGTTGAATATCTAGCACACGTCATCCATCTATTTAGTCGGGTGAAACCAACTCGTCGATTTTGGATGGAGTCGGGTCAGTTTCGAGTGAAACCCGGTAATGGAATTTGGTTACTCCAAACCAAAATCAAAAGCTTTCCGATCTGATGAAAAGCCCTAAAATCTTGCAAGTTTGTGGTATCATAACAATATATATCGACATATGGCGTGTAGAGGAAATCTGATTCATATGTAGAAGAAGAGGCAAACTAACATAACAATATGTATGATTCATATGTTTAGAATCTACTAGATCTACAAATCTGAAAAGAGGAGGAGAAGGGACAAATTGTAGAAGAAGAAGAAGAATAAGGGAAAAAAACCTGAGATCTCCATTGAAGACATCTCCGACGACAAAGGTGAGTGTGTGTTCACGGTTGTGTCATGAGGTGGTGATGATCAACAACACCGCAATGATGAACGAGGATACCAGCGGCGTTGAAGGTGAGGTCATACTGACGACAACTTGGAGAGTCTGGGACTCTGAGGCTTGAGTCGCTTGAGAATGAGAGTAAGAGATGAAATGAGAGTTTGATACCTGTTTATCTCTCTTAGTGGTGGTGGTATAAAACACAGGATTTAGGGCTTTTAAGGATTAGTCGGGTCAGGTCGGGTCTCGTGGATTTTGGGATGCACAACCCGAGAACCGAACCATATATGTCAGGTTTTGTAAAACAAAAACCATGACTCAACCGACAATCCACCCAACCCATCAAAAATGCTTCGGGTTGGGCTGGGTTGGTCGGGTTTTGGGTTTGTTTGGCGAGCCTTACCCCCGGGATACGTAGGCATCTCGTGCAGAGCACGACCAGCATCCGCATCATGTTTTATCCTTGCATCTTTGCAACGCATTTATCCTAAATCTTTAGCCTCCAAAAGACCTATCTCTTCAAGGCTTTAGCACTCGTTGCAACATGTATTGCCTCGCAAGTTCATGCCAAATGCTCGATTTGGAGTTCGTATGATTTTTTTGTGAAATTCAAAAGAAATAGGCTCGTTTTGTAAATTTTGGGAGTTTCGGGGGGCCAAAATGCAAATTATGGTCAACGGGGGTATTATCTGTCGCGATGGCTCTCCCCTGTGCCCCCAAAGGCACCCTCCCAGTGCTGCGACGGCACTTGTAGCCCGAACCCAAGTTTTATACATTTTTTGGAAATTTTTATGGAATTAGTTGGAGTAAAAATGACATAGTTTTGATTGTTCTGGAATTATGGGCCAATGAGAGACTTTTTCTAATCCCAATTACCTCTCCAACCCCTCTATAAATACCCCCCTTATCTCCACAACTTGGAGACACAAGAAAACCTCAAGATGGAGGAAGAGAGAAAATAGAGAGAAAAAGAGAGAAATACTAAGAAATCCTTGCAAAAAGTGAGTTCTATTCTTATTTTCTATCGGTTTTCATCAATATCCTTGAGTTCTTGAAGTTATAATGTCATCTATGCTTCCATATTTCAATATATGAGAGGTTATGCTTGTGGTTCATCCACCTCTTGATCTCTTGATCATACACTCTATTCCTCTTCTCTTTTCTATGATTCTAGATGATGGAACTTTGGGTTTGTGATCAAAAGAAGCCTCATGGATAGTACCTTGATCATCAAACACATGTTCTTTATAGATGATATTTAGGATGTATAGATTGTGTTAATGCTTTGAAATCTTGGATTCATTTTGATTATGGTTGATAGGAGGAGTTTCTAAGTGGTCTAAACTCAACTAAGTGTTCATCTATGAACATCTTTGGACTCTATTTCAAAACTATGAGTTCAAATGTCAAAGGGGTTTTCAAAGAATGAAAATTGAATTTCTGTCAAAGTAATCTTCAAACAGCAGATGACCTGAGTTCAAAGATTTGTTGTAAATTAAATACTTGAGGTATGGAGGCAAGACCACTTGTAAACTCTTCCTAATACATTGAAGTTTACCCCCATTTTACCTCATGAATTTAGGAGATGTACAAGTATGTTTTCTGTATTTTAGAAGTTCATATTCATAATCTGCCTCTGTTCTCACAGAATGTTTACCTGACTTCTTGCACTTATTCTGGACATTTTCGTCACTGTACATGCATCTTTTCTATTTTTTCTATGAAACTTCGGTATCTTAGAAAACTTTTGGTATATAAAGGGTCATCCAAAACTCTTTCTTTGATTTATGAAAAATAAAACAAAAAGGGTTGACAGTGAAGATTCTATTTCTGGGTCATGTGAACATTCTTGGTAATTTCTCTCAATCAGTGATAGCTTTTGAAGTTTGGATTTTGGGGATTTTAATAGACATATAACCGATGATTTGTGATTTTTCTCATTCATTTTAGAGTTAAGGAAGGCCATTTGGTGGATTTTACAAAAACGGATTTACTCTCTGTCCACTATTCATAGAACAGAATTTTTTGCAAAAATGCTTTGAAGAGACACTTTCTTGAGCCACCAAAGAACATTCCTTCCATGTTCATAGTTTTTGCCATTTTAGGAAGTGTTCTTCTTGTTCCCCATTTACCTTCATCCCCTTTTCATAAATAGCATGTTTCCAATGAACATTCATGAACACAAATGTACATTCTTTCCTTCATTTCAAGTTTCAATGTGCATATTGATATTGCACATTTACTCCTCATGATTAGGTGTTATAAATTTTGTTCACATCTCCATTATTAGTTCACCTTCAATCCATGACCTTAAGATTCATGTTTCTTAATCATTAGATCATTAATCTCATAAAATGTTGTCTCCTTTCATATTAATTCTTGCATTCATGACCCATGATTAGTCCTTAAATCATCTCTCATATACATAATCATACAATCTTGTTCATGCAATGATCCATTCATCTTTTGTAAATTACACTCACACACTAATGCACAATAATTTTCATTCATGATTACACTTTCTGATAGATCATATGTTCATCATCCTTACATTAATGCAAAATGTGGAGATTCTTCATGATTTTCATTCAAGAAGACTATGGGGAGTTTATTTGTTGAATTTGTTTTGTTTCATTCCCTTTGACCAAGATACCCTTCTCATCCATCCCGGGATTGAGAGGCCTCTCTCCACCAAAAATTCAAAATCTTTTTCATGCATCATTTAGTTGTGATTAGGGATTTTCTTCATGTTTAAGTGTTAATGTTGCAAATAACAATTCATGTCCCTTTTCCAGGAATAGAGAACTTACTTGCTACTTGATTAGACGATTTTCATAGGACTTTCAATGTGTGATCTTTCACTTTTGCATTGTGTGATATATGGCTTAGATCTTATGAATCGTATCTTATCTTTTAATCTTCCATTTCAAGATTCTTGTGTAATGCAATATACTTATAATAATATTAACTGTCGAACCAAATATAGTATAAGATGATTATTTGGATGCTAATTGAGGCACGTCGAGAGACGGGGCGAGTTGAGGGTGTTTTAGATGTTACAAAGGCTCCTTCCTCTCTCGTACCAAACCCCCGAGCCAAGTTCTTTGGTTATGAAGGGTCGGTGTCCTTTTATCCGTTTGGGTGAGTCAAAATTGGGTTTCTTGGTTCCCTAAAGACCAAGTGGAGACTTTGCATTTGTTTTCACAGGCTTTTCAAAGGAATTTTCAAAACCAAAATCCTTTCTAAAATGAAAGGGGTGGACCCTGAGGCCGCATGTCCACATTTCCAGAATAACCTCAATCCCCCTTTCTATCTTTCTAGAGTAACCCCACATTTATACCATTTCTATATACTCATCCAAATCAACTAAATAATGAAACCTTCATACATAGTACTCCCTCCATCCCATAAAAATAGTCTACTATTGAGAACTTAACTTTTTAAGGGACAAAAAGAATCTACACCTACTGATATGTACAAAAATATCGAGTTAAAGTCAAACTTTGCCACCTCAGTAAGGGGTGCTGAAACCATCCGGTAACAGGGCTCGCCATGCAATCATTCCGAGCTGTCAGTCGTGGACTGCCTAGGCAGGTTCCATGGGTTGGGTCACAATGCTGGGTCACCCTACGGTAGGCGTAACCCGGGCAACTCTCATGACTTGCTTCGCAAGGATCCAGACAGTGCCCTATCTTAACTATAAGACTAAGGAAAAGTGGAAGTTTTCTAATCTACTTAGGAAACCCCCATGATTTATGTTAATCATTTATGCTTAGATTGGGGTCCTAATCAAATTACCTACCTTGTATGGGTGGTCTTGTACACCTATAACAGGGACCACTCACCCCTATTGAAGGGGATCGCATTCTTACTCCATAGAATTGCTATTTCTGTACGGCACACGCATTCTGCCCAGCCGGTCTCTAGTACTCCAAGCATGTTGGTTCACCAGAAACCCCCGATGACATTCATATCATAGTGCAAGTGCTCCGACACACTGCGTGGATGTTGGTTCCTTTGTTAACAGGACCAAACCACATACAAACTTCTTTTGTCTAACTCTTCTTGTTCTTACCCAATTTTTGGCATCATCAGTTTGGCGCCGTCTGTGGGAATCGACAGATTTCTCAAAAAAAATCTCTTGACTGATCACCATGGCTCCTCGTAAAAACAAGAAGACTGCTCAGCCGACGAATCAGGAGGATGCACCGGCCGACCGGTCAGCAGTTTCCATGACTCCTGAGCAGGTCACTGCAGTACTGGCTCAACTTCTAGAGAGCCAGTGCCAAACTCAGTAGTAGATTGAAGCTTTGCTGGCCCGGCAGGATAAGCCTCAGCAAACCGAGGTACAGGATGGGAACGACGAACACGTTCGGGTGCCCAAGCTGACCCAATGAAGTGCCCGTACTGCATTGGCCTCTCAGGCGATTAGACAACCTGGGAACAATGAGCATGGCCGAGATCCTATACGGACCCGATAACATGCCCGGGTCAGCCTAAATCGCAAAGGGGAGGCCAGAAATATCATCAACAGTAGATGCACTGCCAGAGGGGATGGGCATGAGCGACAAACCCGGGAATCAGCCCAGGATCATCCGACCAGGAGCAGAAGTGATCTTAGGCACATGATTAACCAAAGTCCTAGCTGAGCTGTGTGCCTAAGGATGACGCACTTTGAAGAGGAGGCCTCTTCGTCTGACCTAACCTATCATAAGGATTCAGAGCAGAGGACCGATCGGGAGGACGTCAAGGCCCAAATTGAGGACCTGTAGAAACAAATCGAGAAATTGAGCCACAAGCCAGGTCATGACCACATCAATACTGAAACTGAGTCACCCTTCACCGTCCGGATCACGAGGTTTCCCATCCAGCAAAAATTCAAACAACCCTACCTTGATTCTTATGACAGCTCGGGGAGTCCGGTCGACCATGTCCAGCCTTACAAGGCTCAAATGGCGTTAGCTACTAGCGCTGATGAACTGTTGTGCCTGGCCTTTCCCATCACCCTCAAGGGGCCAGTCGCCTAGTGGTTCCACTCACTCGAACCCCGAATGGTCAACGATTTCAAGGCACTCAGCAAGCTCTTCGTCAGCCAATTCGTAGGGATGCTCAATCGATCACAACCAGACACCCAACTGCTGGCTGTCAAGCAGCGCAAGGGAGAGTCCCCAAAAGATTATGGTGACCGTTTCAATCAATAAAAGCTTCAGATCCATAACCTGAATGAAACAATCACAATTACAACCTTCTGCTCAGGGGTTCAGCACACCAAGGTTGCCACGTCTTTCCACCACGACCGGCCGGCCACCCTAGTTGAACTCTCAGAGAGGGTTGGGAATACATCGACACGAAAGAATTCTTGAAGGCTAAGTGCCCTAACTTAGCAGACGATGGGTCCCCAAAGGCTAAGCAGAAACGTGAAGGCTCTGAGAAAGGTTCGGGGAAAAAGCCGAAGCAAGATCAGCAACGAGGAGGTCGAGACTCGGTCCCAGCTACCTTCACACCACTTTCCCGACCTATCCAAGAAGTCATGGTCACCGCCAAGGCATAGAGGTTGCTCAAAAAACTGACAAAGCTCAAAAGCCTTCCTGAGAAGAGGAATCGGGAAAAGTATTATCGGTACCATAAGGACCACTGTCACGATACTAAGGACTGCTTCAAGCTAAAGAGTGCCATTGAAAAGCTGATTGAGCAGGGTCACCTCGCCAAGTTTGTCACCATAGATAGACAACCTTGGTAAGATGGATGAGCTCCCGAGCAACCATAACCCCTCTGTTAAAAAAGCTTGATCTCCGGAGGAACATCGGGGGGAGAGGACTCAGAGTCGGCCAGGAAGAGGCATACTCAGGCATCCCAAGTGGATGTCCTGTAATTCCAACCAGCCAGCTCCCCACCGACTGATGTGCTGAGATTCTCATCTGACGATGTGAAGACCTACATTGCCCCCATGACAATCCGCTGGTGGTGACGCTTTCCATAGCCAATTATGTGGTCAAAAGGGTGTTGGTGGACACGGGCAGCTCCTTTGATATTTTGCTCGTCTCGGCCTTCAATCAATTCGGGATATCAAGGGATCGGCTCCGACTAGTGGCCACTCCCCTGGTAGGGTTCAATGGATCCAGCACACAACTGCTCAGTATGATCGAGCTCCCAGTTCTTATAAGGACCTACCCCTAATAGATCTCCATACTCGCAAACTTTGTTGTGGTAGAAGCCCCATTCGCCTATAATGTCATCCTAGGAAGGCCGACACTCAACAAAGCCAAGGTGATTATGTCAACCTACAGCCTGATGATCAAGTTCCCAACCCCCTAAGGTCCGGGAAGCTTGAATGGAGATTAAGCAACCGCTCGGAGCTGTTATGTCAGCTCCCTATGTAAAGAGGTAGTCACAAAAATGTTGAACATTCAGGAGATAGACCCAAGGGACGTGAGGGATGGAGTAGGCCTAGAAGAGGAACTAGAAAAAGTAGTGCTGGACCCCCAGTTTCCCGACCGATTCGTCAGTATTGGCACTCTCCCAGAACCAGGTCTCAGAGAAAAGTTAATCTAGTTCCTGAGAGAGCCAGGATGTCTTCGTATGGTGCCATAAGGACATGCCTGGGATTGACCCTCGGGTCATGTACCACTTTCTCAACATTGACCTGAACTCCCGACCGATCAAGCAGAAGAGAAGAGGCATGGCTCCCGAAAGGCAGGAAGTAATACATGAGGAAATCGAGAAACTTCTCAAAGCAAAGTCTATTAGGAAAGTGCAGTATCCCGACTGGTTAGCCAACATGGTGCTGGTCAAAAAGAGCAGCGAAAAGTGGTGGATGTGTGTGGACTTCACTGACCTGAACAAACCTATCCCAAGGACTGCTATCCACTACCTAGGATAGACCTCCTTGTGGATTCCACAGCCGGTCACCCACTCCTCTCCTTCATAGATGCCTACTCGGGATACAATCAGATCAGCATGTATCCCGGGGATGAAAAGAAGACTTCTTTCATCACCGACCAGGGGACATCATGCTACAAGGCAATGCCCTTCGGCCTCAAAAATGTCAGGGTAACTTATCAACGCCTGGTCAATTACATGTTCAGAGACTTGATCAGGAAATTGATGGAGGTGTAAGTTGACGACCTCTTGGTCAAAAGCCAAGACGAATCTGACCATCTCGAGCACTTGGCTGGGGCCTTTAGCATCTTAAGAAAATACCGGATGAGGTTGAACCCAGATAAGTGCATATTTGGAGTCTCGTCTGGGAAGTCCCTGGGACATTTAGTCAGCAGGCAGGGAATCGAGATGAACCCCAAAAAAATTCAAGCTATCATCAACATGTGGTCGCCTAGGTCAATCAAAGAAGTTCAGAGTCTAGCCGGATGGGTAGCCACGCTGAACAGGTTTGTTTCCCGAGCTACCAACCAGTGCCTGTCGTTCTTCAAGATCCTCCGCAAAGCCTTTTAATGGTTGGAAGAGTATGAAGAGGCATTTCAGGATCTCAAGAGGTACCTGACATCGCCTCCTCTACTCTCAACGCCCATACCAACGGAGGAGGTGTTCTTGTACTTGGCGGTGTCACCCTCGGTGATAAGCTCAGCACTCTTCCGAGAGGAGCACGGGATACAGTTCCCGGTGTATTACACAAGCCATGTGCTCCAGGGCGCAGAATGCTGGTACTCTCGCATCGAGAAGCTCGCCTTCGCTCTTGTCACCTCTGCCTGGAGACTCTGCCCATACTTTTGGGCCCATGTCATTGTGGTCCTAAAAGATCAGTCACTACGCCAGATTCTTAGTCAGCCTGAACATCCGGGAGGTTCATCAAGTGGACACTAGAGTTGGAGGAATTTGAAGTGGTCTACAGATCCCAGACGGTAATCAAAGAACAGGTCATAGTAGAGTTTCTCTTACATTTTACATATCTAGAAGATCTGGTCGAGGAGCTCACCCCGCCCAAATTACCGCCTGGCCTGCAACCTGGTACCCCGACCTGGGTACTCTACATGGACGGGTCCTCCAATAAATAGGGAAGCAGGGAAAGGATCATCCTGACCACACCCGACGGGATCCAACTGGAGTACGCACTAAGGTTCAGGTTCCAGGCCTCCAATATCGAAGCCGAGTATGAAGCTTTGTTGGTCGGGCTGCAGTTAGCCAACTCGATGGGCGCGCAGTAAATATAGGGGTGACTCCCAGCTCATGGTCAATAAAGTTAACCAGGAGTCTGAAGCTCTAGAAGACAATATGGTAGCCTACCTAGCCCTCGTCTGCATAGTCTTAAAGAAGCTAAAGGGGTTCTCCATTGCACAGATCCCCAGGGAAGAGAATACGAGGGCCGATCGGTTAGCCTATCTTGCTTCATCCTCTGAGTCGGACCTACCCGGGATAAGTATAGTATACTTACCCGAGCCCAGTGTGGAAAACTCATAAGGCATGGAGGTTGACCCGGTCGCTTTAGGGCCCAGCTGGATGGATCCAATCATGATGTTTCTCATAACTGGTGGCTTATCGGACGGAAAAGATGAAGCCCGATGGGTAAAGTACAGGGCGGCCAGATATCATCTCATCGATGGTGTGCTCTATAAGAGAGGGTTCTCTATCCACTACCTCCGATGCGTCCACCCAGCCCAAGTTTAAGGAATCTTATTTGAAATCCATGAGGGGGTGTATGGAAGCTATGTTGGAGGTCGGGCACTCTCTCGCAAAGCTCTATTACAAGGGAACTACTGGCTGAGGATGGCCCAGGACTCTAGGGAGTATGTAAAAAGGTGCGACAAGTGTCAGAGGCATGCTAACATGATCAACCGCCTGGCGTAGCTCCAAACTCCAATCTCCAGCCCCTGGCCGTTTGCTCAATGGGGCATTGATATCGTTGATCCCCTTGCAATGGCAAAAGGACAAGTCAAATTTGCCATCATCACTGTGGAAAATTTTACTAAGTGGACCGAAGCCAAGCCCTTATCAACAATCATCGAGAAAAAGATGGAAAGTTTCGTCGAAAGAAACATTCTCAGCAGGTTCGGCATACCTTGGGTACTGGTCAATGACCACGGAAGACAATTTGACACATCAGTATTCAGGCAGTTCTATATGGGTTACGGGATATCAAATCACTACTATTCTCCTGAGCATCTTCAAGCCAATGGACAGGCCGAAGTGACAAACCGAATATTTCTGTAGTCCATTTAAACCAGTCTTGAAAATGCCAAAGGGCTCTGGGCAGATGAACTACCGACCCTTCTGTGGGCCTATCGCACCACCCCCCGAGCGATAATATAGGAGACTCCGTTCTCACTTACCTACGACTTTGAGGCAGTGGTCCCCACAGAACTCAGATTGCCAACATACTGGTGACCAACTTCAATGAGCAAGGCAGGCAACAAGGAAGCCCTCAGAGGAGAGCTCGACCTCATTGAAGAGAAAAGGGACCAGGTGTATCTGAAGGTAGCAGCCTATAAGTAGTGGGTTCCTCGATAATTTAATAGTAAAGTCAAGTACCACAGTTTCTAGGTGGGAGACCTAGTCCTTAAGGCAGTAAACCAGTCTACCAAGATCTTGAGTCACAGGAAGTTTGGGCCAAACTGGGAAGGACCCTACTGGGTGACTAGAGTCAACCGCCCGAGAACCTACTGGTTGCAAACTCAGAACGGGCAGGACCTGTCTCACCCTTAGAACGTGCAGCACCTCCGCAAATACTTTCAATGAAGCATGGCTCAGCGTTAAGAACTTTGTAGCTCTTTCCAAGCAGTTTTGTCTATATATTGAATAAAAATAAATTTTCTTTTTTTTTGCAAAATGATTCTCCATCCTGTGTTCCATCGAGCCAAAAAGACCTTGGGATTACACCCAAGGCACAAAAAGACCTCGGGAACACACCTGAGGCATCGGTTTTTCTTAGGCCCTGAACCTACGATGGGGGCAAATCCCCCTAGGTGGCTAATGATAGCAAGCTTAAAAAGACCCCGGAACTACCAAAGTTCTAGGTCGGTTCCCTACGGTCACTCCCTCCACCAACACCCACCTTAGCAAAAACTTGGGGGGCAGGGGGACACTGGACTAAAACAGGAAATCACACCGAGCACTAACAGGACTTGGAATTCCAAAACATCCCTAATTACCTACAGCGCCCAGAGAAACCGTCCGGGCAGTAACAGGACCAAATTCCTACAATGCCGGACGGGACCTTCAAACCCAAGTTTGTAAGTACAGGTCCCTTGAGGTCCAAACATTCCCACCGATCATAGATTCAAACCTTCTACTAAGGCAGGGTTTTAGTATGACTCACGACTGAGCGGACATGAGCAATTATAAACACAGGCATGCAAGTTCAAGAACGCAAATAGTTTTTATAAAAGGCGACCTCAGAGGGCCTTTTCATTACTTGTTAAAAAATATGTACAATGCCTGGGGGCAATTATAGTAGCCTCCCTACAAAAAATAAAACAAAACAAAACAAAAGAGAGAGAGAGAGAGAGAGAGAGAAAGAGATAATACAGGATCACGAACTATGGGTCATCTGCGATCACTATCTCACCAATCTCTCTATCCTCCCCGCCTGGCGCAGCTTCCTCGGTCGGTGTGCCCTCAGCAGCAGTGCCCTCATCAGTGGTGGGCTGCATGTCCCAGTAGTTAGAGTCCATCCCCTCGTAGGTTGAGATGTACCACTCGGGATGGTCTCAGGCCAACCTTCTTTTCAGGTCCTCATAGCCCTGAAAGAAATCGTTGTCCTCCTCGGCAAACCCCATAGCCACCGTCTCGGACAGAGCCTTTTCCCGAGCCTCTGCTGCCACCAGACTTGCCCGGGAGGCCTCCAATTTTGCCAAGGCGGTTGCCAACTCTGCATGCGCTGCTCCCAGGCCTAGAGCCAAGCCCTTGACCTTGTCCTTTTCCACTGCCAAGGCTGTTTCCTTGGCCTCTAGAGCGGCCCTCTCCTTTAATAGGGTAGCCTCAGTAGTTGTGGACCTCTCGGCCAAGGTGGGCAGGAAGTCCTCGGCTCCAGCAGCCATGCAGCCAACCTGTAAAAAATATGCATAAACCGGTCAGTTATTAGTATACAAAAGGTGAAAGAAAAAAATAGTTGGGCAGAATTACTTACAAAGTGGGGGAGGCAGTATAGCCACCCCTAAAAAACCTGGGGAGACATGTTGGCATACATCTCCACTTGGCATGGGACATCTAACCCTCTCCCGGATCTCTGCTGACTCCCCCAACAGTGTCCTGGACGGTAAATCTGCCCCGGGAGCAGTGTCCTATACTACCACCACTCGGGGAACTGACGGCTCCCCCAATTCCTGGTGAATTGTCGGTCCATGCCTTAGCTGTCTGAACGACCAATAGCCACCCGCGGACTCGGAGGCTGGTCTTTTTCCCCTCTTCGCCATCCATGGCGGCGACCGCAGCTTGTCGAGCCTTCAACGTTTCAGGGTCTCTCCTTAGGCCCATCTCTGTGAAGGAAAGAATTATACGATTAGTGACCAGAAAAGCAGTAAAAAATAACCAAGGCAAAGAAATTCACCCGAGCAGAGAAAGCTCACCAAAGATGATGGGAGGAAATACAGGTGCTTCTGCGGGCTGATCTGGCTCGTAGGTTACCTTTCGATCTCCCGATGGGGTCAGCACATTCCAGACGTTACTGGGCAGATCTGCCAAGCTCCTTATCTTGTTCTGGCACTGCTCGGGGATGCTCGGTGGATCAGTTGACCCCACTATAAAAAAGAACATGAAAAAGTTAGTTCCATGATTGAGGCAGAAGCAAAGAAGGAAAAGAGGAAGATGCGGAATAGGGGCTTAGTCCTCAAATTCCCCTCCCAGGAAGTCCTCAGTTGAATTCTTAGGGCCTCCTCATAGATCCTAAGGGTGGATACTTAGAAGAATTAGTTCTTCCACCCTGTTGTTGCTCGGCAGTTGATGATGATTTTACTCCCCTGCCAGGCTCCTAGAGAAAAGAATTTGACCTCCCCATGTACTGAAAATGGTCAGTGGGTCCACATGAACTCTTAAAGGGTGAGTTCATACCCAAAGACCTGGGGCCAGAGGGAGATAGACCCCATCAGGAACCTCCAACCATTCGAGGCCAACTGTCTGGGATCGATCCCAAGATAGATCAGAACGTCTCGGGCGACCGGATGGAGGGGGATGCGGAAACCAGCCATAAAGGCATCCTCGTAAACGGTCACGAACCCCGGCATGTATATCTAAGACCCTCCGGCTGGTGCGGTCAAGGAACACTAGTCGAAAATGCCGTATCTACCCTTGATTCGCTTCAAGTCACTGACATGCAAATTGGATGGAATGAACTCACTGGAAAACGCCACCTCAGAACTGATCGGGATCAATGCCTCATCACCCGAGCCTTGAGACATGAAGGCTACTGGGGTCTCCTGACCCACCTCATCATTCGACACCCAATAGGGATCCTACCCTCGCTATGTTGGTCAGACGGGGTCGAGGAAGGAGGGTCTAAGCTGGTGTCTAGGGTACCTGACCTTGATTGTTCGTCCTCTGACCGGGAAGATGAGTCAAAGCCTGAATGACACATCTCTAAAGCTCCTGTGACTGGGCGAGGGAGTAGTTGGCGACCTAAGTAGGGATCAGGGACTCTGAGCCTAAGATACAAGGGGGGCAAGGTTAGAAGCTTAAAAGGCAAAGTATTCAAGGTCTTCAGTGTCAGGTAACACTCGGTTAAGACCACCACTGGACACCCTGACCGGTTCACATGTTTTGTCACACCGCCTGATCTAATGAAAAAGCATAACCTAAGGAATAAGAAATCCCACTCCCTCACGAGCCCTAGTAGATTCTTATTCTCCAGCCTTACCCAGGAATGAAAATAAATAAAGGAGAGCAAACAAATTAGTGAATTATAATGCTGGAGGGGTGAAGACTTACAAGAGTTAAGCGCAGAAAAGAGCTCGGGAGGCTTGACCGGGTGCTTTCTCTCTTAAACCGCTCGGTAGTCTCTATCTCTGGATAGCAAGAACAACGGAAATGAATAAGTGACCCTTATATAGGAAGTATGGATGGCTCAGATGAAGTCAGATCCAATGGCCAGGAAACTTTCCCGCCTAAATCATCCGACCACTGTCACCTCGGGCACGTGAAGCGATGCCTCAAAAGGCGCGCACATTAAATGTATGATATGACGGTACAGTTACCATGTAACTGTTCGGTTACACTCACACCGACTTTGTTGGGTCCTGGCCAGACCAATCATTCCTTGGCATGTGGCAACTACCGACCCCAGGTTCCCGATGCCACCGTTCGGTCCAACCCTCGACTAACCAAGGCAGGGGGTCCGGCCCTGAGTAATATCTCATGTAGGTTCCCGAGCGGTCTACCGAATTGCATGGATTTCCAACCCTCACCTGATGGGACATCACATTAGCCTCTAAAATAGGGGGCAGCTGATATGTACAAAAATATCGAGTCAAAGCCAAACTTTGCCACCTCAGAAAGAGGTGCTGAAACCATTCAGTAATAGCGCTCACTACGCAATCATCATGAGCTGTCAGTCGAGGACCGCCCGGGCAGGTTCCACAGGTCGGGTCACGATCCTGGTTCACCCAACGGTAGGCGTAGCCCGGGCAACTCTCATGACTTGCTCCGGAAGGATCCAGACAGTGCCCTATCTCAACTATGAGACTAAGGGAAAGTGGAAGTTTCCTAATCTACTTAGAAAACCCCCATGATTAATGTTAATCAGTTGTGCTTAGATTGGGGTCCTAATCAAATTACTTACCTTGTACGAGTGGTCTCTTACACCTATAAAAGGGACCACTCACCCCCATTGAAGGGGATCGCATTGGTACTCCATAGAATTGCTATTCTGTATGACACACGCAATCTGCCCGACCGGTCTCTAGTAGCTCCAAGCCTGTTGGTTCATCAAAGACCCTCGGCGACATTCATATCATAGTGCAAGTGCTCCGACACACCGCCTGAACGTAGGTTCCTTCGTTAACAAGGCCGAACCACATACAAACTTCTTTTGTCTCACTCTTCGTGTTCTTACCCAATTTTTGGCATCATCACCTACTTTTCACAATTGCCCCAAATCATTACAACTACTTTTTTAGTTTTGTCTTGGCATACATTTCAAGGAAGGATAGTTTTGTAAAGTGAGTAAAAATTGTGTACCAATTTTGAAATGTGTACAATAATTTTGGGACGAATATAGGACTATTTTTAAGGGGCAGAGGGAGTACTAAATAACTTACCATGTTTACAAAATTCTTCATTAACCTTAACTTAAATATCGACCACCGTGCTAACTCCTTCCAAACAACAACAGATTTCAAGTCAAACCCTCTATGATTCCAAATCACTTACACTGTCGCACATTCACCTTTTACTGTTTAAAAAGATACTTCCAATCACCATTGTAAGCAATATAAGTTTCAGCTATTTACTTGTGTCAATAATAACACATTCCAGCTCAACCAGATAACCGCTACCAACCCTTCAATCACATATCGGATATTCTTTGTCGTCAGCTTTCAGAGACATAAACATTCCCCTTGTCATATCAAAACTCAAATTCTAATGCAAAGCTTTATTCCTTACACCCTTTTAATTTCTAATAGAATACTCAAAATCAATACCATCACAGACCGACTTCCTAGTTCCCAAAATCTCTTCATACTCCTAAATTTTGATAACTACAATCTCTTCTCACACTAACAACATTCTCAATATTACCATACAAAATAAATTTTGAACCAATCCCCCAATAATAACCGGTCAATTTCCAAATAATCAAAGACTTCTGCCCTATCTTCTTTTTGAACCTTAGTCAAAGAATCACAACCTCAAATGTACCAAAATTTAATATACTTAAAAATTATTTCCAATAATCATAAAATGTTTCTCAAAATTTTGGAAATAAAATAGATAACCAAGATTACGAAATTTCCAACCAAATCAATTTCTAAATAGTGCTTTAATTAACAATCCGTAGTTTTATAATTTAGTAAATAATAAAACAATGTAAAATAACTTTAGAAATGTTAAGAAAACCGCTTCTTCAAATCACCCCAATCTCTAATGTTTGTAGATCCACAAAAATTCCTTCAACACACAATACTGAGAGCACATACCTGTCAATTCAAACTTATACCTCATCAACCATCCTACACTACATTTTCCTCATTGTCTTTGCACCACCAATTTCAATCAATTTTCCTAAACCTCCAGAATAATCCAAAAGTGTGTTGTCAATATTGTGATTCACAGGACGTATATACCTCTTCGATACAGTAACCACCTCGTCTAATTCTATAGCAAATTATAGTAACCACATTAGGCTTCCACACGTAATCGGTTTATCGCCTTCTACTAATTTTAATTTTTTTCCTTAAGCTGCCTGAATATTTATCCACTTTGATGAATCTCTATATCCACTACAATTAATCAAATAATCATCCCACTTGCGACATCAGATACTCATTCTTACAGGTAACACCAAAACTTCTCACAACATATCTAGCTAAATACACCCCTTATCCCAAATAATCCTCATAATTTCATTTCTAATTCATTTAGCTCCATAAATATCATATAGTACTGTACCTGGAACACCAACTACATCTCTAATATTATCCAACAACAACTCAACATTTTCTTCTAGTCAAAACATTAGTAGAAATGCCAAAAATCACCATAAAATATTTTTTTTTAAGTACATTTTGTAATTCTGTCCTGATATCTTCTATATTAAATGCAATACAAAAAATTCCTAATAAACCTCTTCTTCGATATCCAATAACCCATATACTATCACATTATGATATAATCAACAATCTCGAGCCCATAGTTAGTTACAATTTAGCATACTCCACTCGCTCAGAAATAATAATAATAATAATAATAATAATAATAATAATAATAATAATAATAATAATAATAATAATAATAGTTATGCCCAATGGAATGGCAGCAAACAGATTCGATGTTAAGAGATTCCTCAATGAGCCACAAATGAACATATAAACCCAGAACATCTTATCACCCTACCAATCTTCACTATACTTCCAATTACCGTTATCCCTCTCTACCATGAACTCATAGACTCTTGAATTCTTATATTCACTACTTCCTTCCACAAAATTAAGAAATGTAACTTTTACCATTAAACTTGCTAACACACCTCCGAGACACACAATAATTCAATTTATGAGCAGAAACTTAAAGATAATACACAGTCATCCCTCAAGATAACCTTTTTCAATCCCCTCAGAGCACCGATGATATCCAAACATTCAATATTCCAAAACCACTTATATAAAATATACAATGCTATCAGACTGAAGAAATATTACTTCTATTGAAAATAGATCAATACCCCACCTAACTTACAATAGAAATATAATATCACTCACTTGATAGATAAACAAGAGAACATAAGAATAGATGACCCATATATAGAAAGAAGAGAAAGATAACAATAACAACTTACTCACTCATAATACCCATACTAATAATATCCAAAGAAGTCCAGAATACCCATAACCATAGATTTGACATTGAAAGTCAAATGAATAATAGAAGACCCGTCAAAAATAGAGAATTAAATATCCCAATTACCATCAAAAGATAATAGATGGTCTTCACCCATAATATACACGAGTCTATAAAATATAGTACTCGAAAGGAAAATTAGTACCCAATACCATACTCAATACCCAAAAATCCACCTTGAGCCAATCCCCCCATAACAATGCCATATAACTATTCCAATTTAACTAACCCAACCTTTGATTTAGAGTTCAAAATTTGCTCCTCTCTTCTTTGCCGTTACTAATAACATCCAATACCATTTTTTAACCTCATAGCTACCCTTCTCATTGTTACTTTACAGAAACTGGTAACGAAACCCTTTTGTCATTAACCGTCACGACTGACACTACACACAATAATAAAGTTATACCAACTCCTCGAAATAAAACTTCCCATTTTCCATACTAATCTAATACATTTCTCCTTGGTTCAATTCTGTCTATTGCAACTCATAATAAGCACATTTTCCATATCCTAGTCTCAACACATAATCCAATATTTCCTCATTACCATACATATCAAAAAGTATCTCACACCATGCATTGTTATACAAATGCTAGATGTCATTCTACATGCATCACAATGCTTATTCATGCATCGACATGCAATTATATGCCATGGCATTTATATCTCATCCATATATGTATTTCTATATGCAATCTCATAAAGTAACATGCACGTCGCTCTCAAGTTGTCATCTCTTGCACCCAAAAAAAATTAGCCTACTGTTTTGATACCACTAAATGTTATGCCCCATTGTAGACACCCCAATTTTGACCAAACTATCTAACCTAGGGAGAATTACCTTTGGATACGATAATGATACTGTCCGGTGCGCTTCGACGGTCTTCAAAGCACTCTTCATAAACTTTGAAAAAATTTCAATCAAATTTTATTTCAAAAAAATAGTGAACAGATCTTAAAGGGCAAGTTTCTATGATTTATTGGGTATAAAATACATGTGGAAGAGAAATTAGAGCATTCGGGATAGCAGAGATTCAAGTAAAGAGGTTTCGAAGCTTAAGATTTTTATTTCCCTTTTATTATTATTTCAAAAGAAGAAAAGAAAAAATTGGTGAAGAACCAAGAAAATCAGGCTTTCGAAATGAATTCTACTTGTTCTAGACCTTGAAACGATTTCAAGATTTTATTCATAATATTTGAAGTTAGAATAACTTAAATAAGGATTTCAAAAGCCAAAAAAAATAAGAAAAAAATAAGAAAAAGAAACACCTAAAAAGACAAGAGCCGGCAATCGGGGCGACAAGTCGGTACTCACTAAGTGCTACTGCAGCATTCACTGAGTGCCACAGAGGCCATTTTGAGTGCTGCGTTGGGCGCAGCTTTGAGAAATAAAATTTTTTCAAGAATTTTCTTTGGATCTCTAGAATATCCCAAACGACCTTGTTTCTTGAGGACATATTTTATACCCTTAAGTCATCTTTAACATGATAAGATCATCTTAAGAAAACAAGAATACCTTCACTCTGGGGATTTCTCTATAAATATAGGCTTCCTATAAAGGGAGAAGAGGTTGGAAAAAGTGAGAGAGAGAATAACTTTGAGAGAATTCAAAGAGAATTATCAAAATGAGAGATATAATCTGAGTTTTTCTAGAGAAGCTAAGCCTTTGAAAGATCAAAGGATCAATCAACTAAAAGTTTCTTTTGAAGATCAAGAGAAAGATAAGTGAAGAGAGAAGAAAAGTTTGAAGAAGAGAAGTGAAGAGAGCTTGGAGATTGATCCAATTCAATCAAAATCCTTGTGAATCTGAGCATTTCAATCGTAATTCTCTCATTTAGTGTAACATAGTTACATAATTCAATCACAATTCCTAGATTCAACTAGGTTTTGCACATTTTCAAAAAGTCTCTTCTTTATCCCCTTCTTCACACACCACTTGAATTGTGATTGAATTTACATTGAATTAAAATTGATTTGGATCTAGATGATCACTTAATATATATATATATAACATGTTCCCAATCAAAATTTATTCATGGATCATTCAAATTGGCATTGATTTCATCCTTTCTCTCTCATGCTCTTCTCTTGAGTTCTATAGAATTTTCTATATTCTATTGGAATTTAATCTTCTATATTCTATCAGATTTTCTTGAAATTAGGTCCTGTAATTCTCTATAATTCCATGTTTACATAAGGATTACAGATGATCTAGATCATATCTATGAATAATCTATGGATCTAAGTCCATTCTCATGACTTTGGTTCATTCTTTTGGGAGTCTATGAAATCTCCTATGTTTCCTTGGATTATATGAGAATTTGGGTTTCAATCCTCAAGGATCTTTAATTTGGGAGGGGAATTAGGTGTTGATTGTGGTTGTTTATATGGTTGATTGTTAGTTTTAAGAGAATTCAAATGAGTAGATTCATCTTCCTAAGGTTGAGTAAGACCTTAGAGCCTATCTCTAGATCCTCTCATGAGATCTATGTTAGAGCTTCTTGAAGGAAAAATCTATGGAATCCTGATGATAAGTGGTATCTATTGTGTTGATTATGGTTATGCTAAGCCTAAATTCTTCATAGAATTCTAGGTTTAGCTTAATTTTGGGTTTTGAACATCAATTCATCAGTGGTGCAGTGACTTCAATGATGATCTGTGATCAAGGATTTTTAATTAAATCATAATCCGTTGGATTTTAATGAGACCAATTGGAATTTGTTCATATTTCATAGATCCATTGCTGTCATTTTTATCCTGTCTCAATTACATGATCTTGATGAGTTGATCATGGATCTTGTGAACTAGTCACTCTTTGTCCAAAATTCCATAACAATGAGCCTATTTGAAAATGAGTGGATCAGAGTCTTAATTGAATTAATTTGGCCTCAGAATATTTTTCCAATGAACTTTTGTGAGCTACTGAGATTCGCCAAGTAATTGGAATGGTTTAAAGTTAATTAACTATTTTTTAAAAAACCATATAAGATTGCTGGATAGAGAGTTGGCAGAATCTAAGTGACCTCTGATCTTAGGTCAATTCCCAGAGATGGAACCATGTGATCTTGGATTTTGTTTTTGATTTAGAAACTAGACTCACGGAGTCATGTTATATGTGAAAAGAGTCCAAATCAAACAATGGGAACTATGGTTTTTCAATTTTAGAAGTTTGTGTTTCTGTTCTGTAAATTTTGAAAACCTGAGGCAGATTTGATGAACTTTGTAAATTTGAATCCAAATGACTTTCTAAGTTCTTAAGGCTTAAAACATGCATTGATTATAAATAATTGAACCTAAATCAAAAGATCAAATGATCCAAATCAAGCAATTCATGTCATGTCTATTATCATGCATCTTAGTTATCATGTTGTAGGAATGTTAGAGCATAAGTTGTGATAGTGATGAATCATGATTTGTTAACTTAGTCAAGGAATCTTTCTGATCATGTTGAGGTCATGTCACTCGTATGTTGACATTACATTGGCTCTAGGTTAAGGCCTCTTTTGGCCTTCCCGTTGAGACTTTTATATCCATAGGAACATTGTGATTTCCTTGATGGGAAAGGGTACAAGACTTTGTTAATTCCCCTCTTGTTAGAAAAATTAGGTGAAATCCTATCTTATTGTGTTCATCCATGTGGACTAACCTCTGTTTTGTAGCGCTCTCAAGGTACGATTCCTCATGTTCCCTTCTATTTTATTCGGCCTTAGTTGTTCTATTGATTTTGCGACTTCATGTACGACACCTTAGATTAGGTTGATGCCTTATATGTTTATATGATTTAGAGACCTTTTTCTTAGAGTTTTCTATTTATGCTTGCATTACACGTTTCCCTACCGCGGTTAGATCTCGATGAGCTTTCTTGTTCCTTGTTGCATCGCATATTGTGTGCTATTTGAACTTACATGGTTATGGATGCCATTTTTAGCAATCTTACACCCCTTTCGTCTTGCTTGTGCTATGTATAATATTTATGTATTGATTGGGATACACATAAACTTTTAAATTGAATAAAAGGATGATGACTAGAGGCCTATCTATGATAGGATGTGAGGGGGTGCTTTAGTCCCACTGGGCTCTTTCCCCTCTCATTCCATAATCCCCGAACCTAGAAATCTCTGGTTTCAAAGAAAAGTAGCTTTTAAATTGGATTCTTAATTTCTTTCCTTAAAATTAAGTGGTGACTCTTTCTTTCGTTTTAAATTGATTTGAGAAAGAAAAAAAAAAAAAAAAAAAAAAAAGGCCCCGTGGGCCGATATTCACTATTTGGCGACTTTACTGGGGATCGAACCTTGAATCTCTGGTTTCGCAAACCAGATTCTATTTTGGGTTCATTTGAAGACTAGACTTGAAAGCATCCTTTTATTCAATTTATTTGATTTATGTGTGTCCATTTACATATCACTTGCAAGTCCTACCTGTCGATTGCACAGAGCTACGGCCTTGGAAACTTGGGATAACCCGGTCAGTCAAGTAACCATAGAGCCATGTAATCACCCTTGATCTCATACCATGTATTGGTATATCAAAAGTCATCCACATGCCTTTCCAACCCCTTTGGAAGGTATAATGGATGCTCATCAAGGGACCCTGATTTGAGACTACACCCGGTCTTTTGCATGATAGTGTCCATAGAACCTTTCAAAATTAAGATTTTATTCTTGGTTAGGAACTATTTTATATAACACTTGGGTGCCCGAAAGGGATTGCTTGAGATGATGACGATGATTACTTGATAAAGGATATAAAACCCTTTAATCACTTTCTAGCAATCCCCCTTTACGTCATATGACATTTGGGAACATGCCGAATCTTGATTAAAAGATTGCATTTCTTATATCCTGTTAGCTAAGCATCGTTGACCTTGTATGTATCCGAATTCATGAAAAGTGCGATAATTATCCGATTATGTGGTCTTCTTATCTAGAAATTCATAATTCACCATTTGTGGTCAAACTGATTTTTTATTCTTAAAAAATGCTTTGAAATGAAAGAAAAAGTCACGCCTTCAGAAGGAATTGTTCAAAATCATCTTTATTTTGAAATTATTTTCACATCCTCATTTTCAAAAGAAAGATTTGAATTCTTGAAAATTGTTCCCATTTTAGAAAAGATCTTATCATCCAAGAAATATCTTCAAATGAATTTCAAAAAAAAATATTTGACCTTCGAAAGGGTAAGCGAGGATCACAATGAAAGGAGAAATCGGCACACTTAACATGGATAAGGATTCTAGGTGCTTATGTGCTATTTATTAGATTTAGGATTTTCTTTCTTTGGCATATAGAGTAGTTGCATCCACGTGCATTGTCATCTGCATGACATGTGTGTGATTTACGGCATCACATCTTTTTAAAAAAAATTCTTTCAAAATGAATCTCTCTGCAAAAGAAAAACGAGTCATCAAAGTTTTGAAAATAAAACATTGATGCAATAAAATTATGATTGTAGGCAAGATAGCATTGAACACTGGGACGGTTTGGGTTAGAGATTCAAGTGCAAGATTATTCAGAAGAGAACAGGAGACAGAAAGAGAAACGGATCAGGAATAGAATGCTGCAAAAATGGCACGAATTAATAAGAGAATGGACCAGATGATAACCATGTTGGAAACTTTGGCCCGCCAGAGGCCTGCAGTTGAACCACCGCTAGTTGATCCCCCTCTACCTATTGCTCGGGTTATGGAGAATGATTAGTACGAGGATCCGGAACTGCCTAGAGTTGATGTACCTAGGGCAGAGAGAGAAAAAACTGAGGAAGCTGAAAAAGAGCATATTGAGATGAAGGAAAAGGTAGAGAAGCTAGAGAAATTTGTCCGCAAGTCCAATGGGGTTGACAGTTACCTATTAGAGCTGGGGGGTTATTTGAGGGAGCTCAAAAGAAGTTGCCAATTGACTTTAAGATGCCTAAAATTGATAAGTTCGATGGTTCTGGCAATCCTAGGAATCATGTGAGGATGTGTATCGGAGCCTTTCAGCCGAGTGGTTTGAGTGCCGCCAAGATGGCCATACTATTTTAGCAAACCCTGACTGGGGCAACCTTGTCCTGGTATTTCACTTTGGAACCTAGCAAAACTTACATATAGGAAGAAGTCGTGAAAGCTTTCACCACACAGTATAAGTATAATCAAGAGTTGGACATAACCGTGAGGGTCTTAGAGATAACCAGGTAAGAATACAAGGAATTATTCGTCAAATTTCTAGCCCATTGGAGGGGAAAGGCAACAAAGATGACCCATCGACCGTCCGAGAAAGACCAAATCTGAAGCATGGTGAAATAACTATAGGGTGTTTATCAAGAGAAGCTCATGTATCAATGCATTCATACTTTTACAGAGTTATTTGATATAGGAACCAGAATCGAGGACGCTATCAGGGAAGGCAAGATCAAGAGGGAAGATTCACAACGGAACCAATCTCGAAGACCATTTTATAGGAAAAACACGGGGAACCAAGTAATAACCGATGTCAATGCATTAAGCTGGCCAAAGGAAGGGCAAGGTTCATCAAGAAGAGGAATCAGGCCAAGGCGCAAGTTAGAAGGAAGTCCCGTCACTTCACAGATTTGGGGATTTCATTGTCTGCCACCATTAAGCGACTGATGGAAAAGGGATATCTTAAGCCCTTGGACCCAAAGTCAATGCCTGATCCACTTCCACCAAACTTCAATGCTAACCTCTATTGTGAATTTCACCAAGCTCATGGCCATACGACTTATCAGAGTATGAGGTTAAGGCACGAAATACAAGATCTACTCGATAACAAGGTTATCTCTCCACCACCTGCAAAATAGGCCAAATGTGACCTGAAACCCGCTCCCCAATCATCATGCAGTACCACCACCATGAAACATCAATTCTTTGGGTATTGGGAAAGACTTCTTTGACCTGTCTATTTTGATTATGTCGATAGGACAAGCTATCAAACCATATGAGTTTCTAGAAGACCAGAGGGTATGCATTATAGGGGTTGAGGAGGAAGAATGGCTGTTAGGAGGAGAAGGGGAACAAGCATTTGAAGAAGACACTGATGATGAAATCATCTAAATCAACTGATGGGATCCAAATAACCCAACCGATGACTCTATTTGGAAAGAAGAATGAGAATATAGTGATACCGATAGTCTATGGTACGAGGAAGAAGAGAGTGGAGAGAAGGAAGGGGCCTTAGAACTAGTGAATCAGGATCAGATAGATGATCTATGGGAGACAAAGGAAGAAGTCGGCCACCTTACAAGATCAGGGAGGCATTTTAAGCCACATGAATTAAAGGGGGACCATCCAGGCAGTGATTTGGAAAATAGAAAAGGGAAAGTGCTGGAGGAAGATGAAGATGAAGATGAGGAAGAAGATTGGGTGTTGCAGCAGATGAAGAAAATTCAAGAAAACATCTCTGTTTAGGGACTGTTGATCTCATCAAAAATACACGGGTAGGTAGTGTTAGATGCACTTCACCAGTCAGAGATCCCTATTTAGACCACACCAGATGAATTAGTTTTTATCAACACTTAAGCACCAGCACCTATAATTGCATTCACCGATGATGATCTACCACCAAAAGGGTTGGCTCATAATAAGCCTACACATCACAGTCAGATGCTTGGGAAGCACTATACTGGTATGCCTTTTTGACAACGGGTCAGCCCTTAACATCTGTCCATTGAGAACTGCTAAGAGAATGGGTCTAGATCAATCAATGTTTCATACATCAACCGTCAACTCAAGTTGTGCGTGCATATAACAACTGTCAAAGAACTATTGTTGGGGTAGTGACTCTCAAGGTAATCATGGGTCCATTGGAGAGAGAGATGATATTTCAAGTTATCGATATCCCATCGTCGTTTAATTTGCTATTGGGAAGGCCTTGGATTCATAGTATAGATGGTGTGTCATCCACATTGCATCAGAAGGTCAAATACATCTTGAAGGAAGAAAATGGAAGGAAGAAGGTAGTCAAAGAAATACTGGGAGATTGCTAGATTAAGGAACTGGAAGTCCCAACCGACGCTCCTATACTGTAGTCCATTTCCCCGAAGAAGAGAATGATATCAAGGGTTTTGAGTTTGTTCAAATTAATGTGGTTGGAGAAAGTGTGTCGTACCACAATACTTTGATCAATACACCAATCCAATGGTGGCCGGGATCATTAAGAATATGGGGTTCTTTGCAGGCATGGGACTAGGTAAAAGAATTCAAGGATTACCAGAAATTCCAGATATAAAAAGTCAGAGAAATAGTTTTGGGTTGGGATATGTGCTGGCAGAGGAAGGCAAGAAGAAGAAACCTAAGGGTCCTGCAGAGAAAATGAAGCTGTATCAGAAGACCTTGAATGGGTATTTCGTTAAAGAAAGTCAGGATTTCCCTTTCTGCGGCTTTCCTAAGCCATGGTTGGATCGAGTGAGCATGTGTCTAAAGCCAAGATTTGAAATTTTCTTCAATCATGAGTTCACTAAATATGAAGATCCTTACCTATCGGATCCCCCGAAGCTAACTTCATTCAGTGATTAGATGACAACTCTGGACGAAGATGCAATGAAGAATTTGATGGGAAAAGAAGAGCCTGAGAACGGAAAAGGGAAGAAAAAGATGGAAAAAAACTGAGGGGTACGTTCTGGTCAAGAAGGAGAAGTGGTCAGATTTAATTTTTGGTTATATACGTCTAGTGATAGGGTTTCTCCCTCCCTGGAGTCTATAATGGCCAATATGGGCCAACTTTCAATTTCTCCTAATGAAAAGGTGACTGATTCTACTTACTCGACTGTGCTTAATGATTATAATGATTATGAAAAATGACATTTCATCTGAAAATGAACCCGTATGCAAAATCATTGAGGAAACCTTAACAATTAACTTAGTTAATTAAGAGAATCCTCAGAATGGTTTTAATGGCACTACACTCAATAAAGATGAAAAGCATAAGATTAATCTCACTGCTAAAAGAATTCAAGGATGTTTTTGCATGGTCTTATAATGATATTCCACGAATAGACCCAGAGATTTTCCAACACCATATCCCCCTCCTTTCAAATTTCAAGACCATTAAGCAAAAATTGAGGCAAATGAGACCAGAATGGACTCTCAAAATACAGGAGGAAGTCAAAAAGCAGTTAAAAGTAGGGTTCTTGATAGTCACAGAATATCCAGAATGGGTAGCTAACATAGTACCAGTTCCTAAGAAAGACAGACGCATATGAGTGAGTGTTAACTTTTGAGACTTGAACAAAGCCACTCTGAAGGATGACTTTCCCCTTCTGCACATAGACGTATTGGTGGACAACACAACGGGGCACGAACTCTTGCCTTTCATGGACAGGTTCTCGGGGTATAATCAGATACTAATGGCACCTGAGGATAGGGAAAAGACTACCTTCATCACACATTGGGGTACATATTTTTATAGAGTCATACCTTTCAGGCTTAAGAATACAAGGGCAACCTACCAAAGGGCAACGACCACATTACTGCATGACATAATCCATAAGGAGGTAGAAGTGTATGTGAATGATATGACCGTGAAATTGAAGAAGAGAAAAGGACATCTAGAGGCTTTAGGAAAATTCTTTGAGAGGCTGAAGAAGTATAGGGTGAGGTTGAACCGACAAAAATGTACTTCTGGGGTAACCACCAGGAAGATGTTAGGATTCTTAATCACTCAGAGGGGGATAGAAGTAGATCCTACCAAAATCAAAGCCATCGTGGAGATGCCACCACCAAAGAATGAGAAAGAAGTTAGAGGGTTCCTGGGTAGGGTCCAATTTATTAGCTGATTCATTTCAAAACTCACCATGACCTGTGACCCACTTTTTAGATTACTAAAACAATTAAAAAAATTCAAATGGGATGACCAATGCCAAGAAGCCTTCGATAAGATCAAAGCCTACCTCCAAAAGCCACCCATCCTTTCACCACCTAGCCCATATAAACCTTTACTCCTTTACTTGTCTGTCACCGAAAATTTGATGGGGTGCATGCTAGCCCAAGAAGGAGAGGAGAGACATTCTGAGAGAGCCATTTATTACCTTATTAAGAGGATGACAGGGTATGAGCTAAATTACTCACTGGTATAAAAGACTTATTGGGCCATAGTTTGGAGTACCCGTCGTCTTAGGCATTACATGCTAGCTTTTCCTGTCATGCTTATTTCCCGCATGGACCCTCTCAAATACCTATTCGAAAACCCCCCTTGACTAGTAGAATTTCCCTGTGGATGCTAATGCTAGAAGAATTCGACCTCAAGTATGTCACCGCCAAGTCTGTCAAAGGGAGAGTTATTGCTAAACATTTAGCTGACTTTTGCTATAGAAAGAGAGGAAGAAGGGGAATTCTAATTCCCCGATGAAGAGATAATGGAGGTGTGAGAAGGTATGTGGAAGATGTATTTCGATGGAGCTACCAACCAAAAGGGTTATGGGGTAGGAATCATTCTTGTTATGCCTAATGGAGCCCACACCCCCTTAGCAATCAAACTTAGGTACACCTCTACCAACAATACCGCTGAATATGAAGCTTGCATTTTAGGGTTAGAGGCAACCTTGAATCTGGGAGTTAAGAAGATAGATGTTTTTGGAGATTCAAATTTGATCATATCCCAAGTCCCTATTTTGAAATGATTGCAGCTGTAGAGGAGCTGGAGAATGAATTGCCATGGTACCTAGATGTGTGGAATTTTATTAAGAGGGGAGAATACCCTGAAGTGTCATCCAAAAAAGATAAAAGGGTAGTCAGGCGATTTGGGGCACAGTTCATCATTTACGCTGACAAATTGTGGAAGAAATCCTATACCGTTTATAATCTGGAATGCTTGTACGGGAAGGAAGCCTAAATAATGATGAAGAAAATACATAAAGGAGTATGTGGTCCTCACATGAATGGACACATACTGGAAAAGAAGATAATCAAACAGGGATATTATTGGACCACTCTCGAGAAGGACTGCTATGAGTATGTAAGGAGATGCCATAAATGTCTAATTCATGCTAATCTAATGCACACGCCACCGTCTCAGCTCTATAGTATGACCACCCTTGGCCATTCTCTATGTGCGGTATTGGTATTATCCGAGAAGTTGTCCCGAGAGCATCCAATGGACACCGTACATAATCGTGGCAATTGATTATTTCGCTAAGTGGGTGGAAATAGCGTCATATGCAACCTTAAAAGCCAAAGATGTGGTGAGCTTTACTCTGAAGAATATAATCTATAGATATGGGGTTCTGAGTGAGTTCATTTCTGATCACGGTAGTCACTTTCAAGGAAAAGTCATTCCTTTGTTGGAAAATACAAGATCGCACATCATCTGTCATCACCATATAGGCCACAGATAAATGGGGCGGTAGTAGCGGCCAATAAGAATATCAAGGCAATCTTGCGAAAAATTACAGATACTTACAAGGATTGGCACGAGAAATTTCCATTTGCGCTATAGGGATACCGGACGTCTGTAAGAACTTCTATCAGAGCTATACCATATTCATTGGTCTATGGAATGGAGGCTGTCTTACCAGTCGTGGTAGAGATGCCATCTTTACGTATATTTGTAGAATATGAAGTGTCGGAATTCGACTGGCTGCGTGAGAGGTATGAGGAGTTAGCAATCATGGATGAGAAATGAATGTCAGCCCTGAATCATATTCAAGGGTATCAGAGAAGGATAGCTCGTGATTTTAACAAGAAAGTTTGCCCAAGGAAGCTTGTTGAGGGTGATCTTGTTCTTAAGGAGTTGAAAGTGTCGGTATCTGATCCTAGAGGAAATTTCAAACCAAATTAGGTTGGGCCTTACATCATCAAAACACTCCTATCTGGAGGAGCTGCTTACCTCATGGACTTAGACGAAGTTGAGTTTAAGTAACCGGTCAACATTGATCACCTCAAGAAATATTTTTCTTAGAAAGCTTTCTTTTTAAAACCATCCCTTCAAGACTTCCAGAGTCGATAAACTACGTTTTGACCTGATTCCCACTCAAGGATACATAGGCAGCCTACACAGTTCGGTCACAAACACCCTCATTCCACATGATATTCTTCTTTCAGACTTTAGCTGAACTACTAATGGACCTGATGCCCATTCAGGGATAAGTAGGCGGGCCTCCTATGCCCTTCGATCCCGTAAGAAACCCAGCCAGTCTACGTCCTACCCTCTAAACTAGGGGCAAACTAACTTTTGCCCATGGACTACTTCATCACCATTCAACCAGGGGCAAACTTCGTTTACTCAACATTCAAAAGCCCCTTATCAAACTAGGGGCAACTGCCGTTTGCCAAAAGAAACCCAAACATACCTTTGGGTCTACTAGCTTTCCAAATGAGAACCAAGTTTGAACATCCTGAAAATTCATGAAGCTAAGAGTTGAAGTTCCAATGCATGAATCTAAAATTGAGTAATAAAGGCAGAAAAAAAAACATGAAAAAGAGAATTCTTCATTATCATAAAGTCATTTGTAAAAGGAAATACAATGTAAAGGTGTTGTGGGATGGTAATTTTCCTACCAAATCTTCCTAAATCATCAAGTAATCAGAAAAGCACAAGAAAAGAAAACACAATTGGTCATAACTGTAGACATCCAATATTGACCACACTGATAGGATTTAGGGTGGACAACGTCTTGGAGGATTCGATGATGAAAAGTACCCCATGGAAGGTACTAGATTCCACACAATCGAAAGATCGAACTTCGAAAAGTGACTTCAAGCTCAGAAAAGCCCTTTTCCATGCATAAATCACGATTTTGTCAGAATCATCTATCAGAATTCATATTCACTCAGGGTTATATGAACATGAAGTGTTATAAACACAGTATTCTAGTTATCCAGAGATTCAATTTTAAAGAAAAGTCCAAAATCGACGCACATTGAAAAGTAATTTTGAAAAAGAAGTCGTTTGATTTCAAAAAGACGACGAAAGTTCCAGAGGACTTCCGGGCTTCAATTTTCACTTCAAAACCTCCTGGAATATTTTTTATACTAAAATTCAACTCGACAGCTTTCCAATGGCATGTAAATGGATGTTTTCGGACACCAAAAAGAATTTTTACGAAAATCTGGAAAAGCAGTGAACGTAATATTTGAAATAGGGCTTATAGGCAACCAGAGGGTGGGAAAAAGCAGGTGGCGGGTCCCACTTAGGGGGTGGCGGGTCCCACCTAAGCCTCCACCTCACATATGTCCCCTTCATCAAGTTTTTTGAGTTCCAAACCCTCCTAGAAGCATCCTACTACGAGGAATTGCCTGAAAACTGCGTTTAGGCACCGAAATGGCCATTTTAACCATTTTTCTGCTCTCTGAAAATCTTGTCTTAGCCCTGTTACTTAGAAGTTAAGTTTTCAAAACTCTATATATAGATCCATATGAGATCATCTTTGAGATACAACAGGATAGATACACAAGGAAGTATACACAAGCACATACAAGTGAACATACTTGGAAGATATAAGAATATACTTAGAATTCAAGAGATATTTCTAGAGAGATGAAGTGAATTATGGTTAAAATTTCCTAAACTAATCTCAAGATAATTAGATTAGATGAATTGGACATCAATTGCTTCTCTCAACTTCTATGGATGAGTGCTTAAAGAGCTTGAACACTTGAAGTAGAAGATCCTTCAAATCAAATTTGATTGCATAATTGAGAATTCTCCAAAAGGTAAACATCCAATTCATCTCTAATTCCTACTTTTATATATAGATCTATAAGACTTGGATCTAGTTTAGTTTTGTTTTATTTTTTAGAACACTCATCTTCTTCCTCTCTTGTTCTGCACACACTCACAAAGCTAGATCCAAGTCTCTTTTGATTTTATTGGTAATTCTAAATTAGAGATTGATTTTCACTTTGATTTTCAACTTTGATTTCATTTCTATTTTAGTTTAGATCCATGCATACATGATTATATATATGTATGTATCTATTTTGAATTCTATGATGGTTTAGAAGTATGATCTATGAGAAGGATGATTCCTATGTTCATACCTATCTTGATTATTCCTATTACCTAGAATTCCTATTGAAATTCATCTCCAATAGGATATTTGTAAGTCCCTTTGATCCATGATCTAGAGTTCTTCATAGAACTTTAGGGCTAAATTGATTGGGAATCATGATAATCAAGTTGATCTATGAGTTTGATCTCCTTAATAAGCTTCAACCATCACCTAAGATGTTTTTCTCACACTTTAAAATGAACTAATCAAAATTCAACAAAATAGATTGGTATTGTCCATAAGATTTGGTCCATTAAAACCTATAGTTTGATGGATTTCAAATTTTTTGGGTAAACTTTGATGAATTAGCTTTCATTCGATCCATTTTGAGAACCCTTAGGATCCATATGCTATGTTTAGAAATTGTCGAGAAATCGGTTGATAGATTTTAACATCGTCTCTTTGTGCTTGAATTTCAGAAAATCTATAATAGTTATCGATGTTCTGCTTTTTGGGGATGATTCCTAACTCATGTATCTATATGCCGATGTAAAATCGTGAGCATACGATCAAGTTAAGATTGTTTTCTAAGCGTTTGAAGTTGATACAACTATTCTGGAATTTTCTAAGTTTAACTACAATCATGATTATGTATACAAAATGGTCATATATTGATCGCTCAACAATAATTGATGAATAAAACTTGGTTTAGAAATCATCTAGGATAAATGGATGAGAGATTAAAAGCCTAGATCAACTTGATTAACATGATTCATGAATTTCCATTATGTCTTGCATTCCTTTGTCAAATGATACCAAATTTCCAGAATAACATAGTCTGGTTAAAATAATTTTTTAGAGACATTATGTTCATCAAATTCCAAGGGATTATTTTATCATAAACTAAAATGAAATAGCTTTCTTTTAACACCAAGTAGAGCTTCGTATGATTTTTGTAGAATTA
Organism: Hydrangea macrophylla; assembly: GCA_033977485.1. Taxonomy (NCBI): domain Eukaryota; kingdom Viridiplantae; phylum Streptophyta; class Magnoliopsida; order Cornales; family Hydrangeaceae; genus Hydrangea; species Hydrangea macrophylla. Next base: position 7,148,416 of record CM066982.1, on the reverse strand, counting down.
ATTATGATTTTTACAAGAATAGTGGACAGTCCTGATCCACTGTTCCCAAAACCCTTGTTTCTCAAAAATGACAATGAGGTCCTACTTTTTGGAGAAGTTCCCTAAGACATGTATCGAACTTTCTATAAAAGGGTTTTAACCCAGCTCATGTTTAAGACCACTTTTGATAGGATTCATTAGAGGTTGCTGAATCTGAAAATTTGATTGATTACATCTTTTCCTTAATTATCATGCATATCATTTCTTTGCTTGTATTTTTGCAATGTTTGGGTATTCCTTGGTGTCTTAGTGCAGAGAATTGAATGTCGTGAATCCGGACTTCGATTTATGAACTTGCCTCGTCTACATGTGGCATAGTGCCCATGTATCGTGTACTATCTCTATCCTTTCTGTTAGAATTTTTTTAGGTTTACAACTTTGTTTTCAACGACACGATTCCTTTAGGATAGTCTCTGTTTATATGCTTGTTTTTTAGAAACATCTTATCTAGGATTGTTGCATGATTGCATTACATATTTCCTTTCTTTTGCTTTTTGCGACTCCGCTTGAGTCAACCAGTGTAAGTCTTCTCGTTCTCTTTTGTATATCATGGCATGTTTTCTTTATTTGCATCGGTCCCGGGCAGGACTAGCCAATGTGAGTATATCTCTCTCTTGTATTGCATGTGAATCCAACTGCTACTTGACTTAATCTCTTGAAATGATTTTCATTAGATGCTCCTTTTTGCCATGTATATATTATCTAGTATGTTTGAGAAAACAACACCAATTATGAATTAAGAACAAGGATATTTGAATCAAGGCCTACCATTTGGTAGGGCGAGGAAGGGATGCTTTAGTCCTGCTTGGGCTCCTTCCCCTCTCGTACCAAGACCCCCAAACCTAGTTTCTAGTAATGAAGGGCGAATAACCTTATTCAATTTTGGGCGAGTCAAACTTGGGTTTCCTAATTCTCGATAAAAATTAGGTGGCGACTCTTTGTCTCTAAGCTCACGTGAGGAAGTCCTAGTTTTCCCTGAAGTGTGCTCCTTGGGATCTGTCCTGGGACACTATCGAGGGAAGACGCCAGGACCCACCACTCATCTGCCATGGTCCATAATCTGGCGACTCTGCTGGGGATTTGAACATGAAATCGATGGTTTCTTGTTCTTCAAGGGTTTGACTTGAGCCAATGAATATCCTTGTTATTAATTCAATAATCGTGTTGTTTCTACCTGCATTTGTACTTGCATTGTTCTTTCACTGCGACTGCATGAGACCATTGCCTTGTGGGTGGAGGGCCCCCTTTCCTCTATTTGTCAAGAGACTTTGGTAGCATGTAGTCACCGTTAGCCTTGTACCGTGTGCGGTATATAGAGCCCTTGGCTTGCTAATGGACCCTTTATGAGACTAAAACCTGGCATTTGCATATAGTTTCTATAGAACCTTTCAATTAGGATCTTGTTTATCATCTTTGATTAGGACAATGTGATGAATTATTTGCGTTTGCCCGTAAGGGATTATGTGGATGATGAGGATGTATATGCGAAGGCATCATCAAACCTTGTATGGTAGATTCCTCTAGAGTAGTATGATCTTTATCCAAACATCCAATCATTATTTGAGGTCGTTTTTTGAAAATTTTGAAAATACTAGAACTTCTTTGAAAAACCGAGTCTTTTGAAAATTCCAGGAATATCCCTTTTGAAAATTCGCTTTAAAATTCACTATTTGCAGAATACTTCCAAAATTCTCCCTAGATTTTAGAGAATTTCAAAATTCATGCTTTGATGATTCAATTTCAAAATTCTCCCCAGAATTTAGAGAATTTCAAAATTTCTACCTTGGTTTTCAAAAATCATGGTTTCACATCTTGATGATTCAATTTCAAATTCTCCTCTCAGATTTTAGAAATTCAAATTTCGTACCTTGATTTTAAAGAACCGTGATTTCACACCTCAGGCATTGATGGTTCAAAAGTACTTTTGAAAATTACAAATCTCCCCCTTTCTTTCAAGATTTTCATGAAAAATTCAATTTTGTAAACATGATCCATCAAGAATTTCAAAACCTAAAAAATCCTTGGATAATGATTGGATTAATAGGGTGATTAGCATACTCAAGGAATCTTATGTGTTTATGTGCTGATATGCTAGGTCTAAGCTAGATTACGATGCATTGCATTTAGAATAGATTGCATTTCATCTGCATTGCATGCACTACACGAGCATTGCATAAATGACTCACGAGTGCGATGCCTCTAATATATTTTCGAATAGAAAAGAATTGTTTTCCTCATAATTTTAAAAAAGATTTCTTTGATTTTAAGAAAATTTTTCTGAAAAGGAAATGAATTTCCATCTTTGGTTTTCCATCTTTTGTAAAATATCTTTCTTTGAAAATTCTTTTGCAATAAAGATACCTGATTATTTTGAAAATCCCTAAAAGAGAAGATAGGGACCTAAGGATTAAACTCCCTGAATTTCAGAGAAAGAAGTAACATTGGGGACAGATGGCTCCTCTTGATACTCAGGCTCTTTTTTCATAGATGGATGAGGTCACCAGTATTGATCATCTACATTTCAAATATTTTGGCCTTAGTACTCTCTTTCAGCTGAGAAATGTGAAATTCGAAGAAGATATTATGTGTGTCGTCATTCGGTGTGGGATCCAGAATTCCATGTATTTCGGTTTGGACATCAAGAGATCTCACCACTATTTGAAGAATTCAATGCCATCCTCGATTTCAGCCCTTACTTCAACCTGATCCTTCCCACCATTCAGGCTGGATATGTAAAGAACCTATCATCACTCCTCAGTTGTTCTCCTGTTGTTGCCAGCTCCATGATTTCTGATCAGGAGATTGATTGTCCCTTCTTATTTGCTCGCTAATGTACTATCATGGGACATTTCGATCATTCCATATCTGGATGGGGTGCCTTGACATTGGCTATGACTTTGCACTTCCTATTTTCTTCTTCATCTCATGCCCTCATACCAGTTGCTTGCGGACTTCGTTCTCAACAAAACCCTATGATGTTGGTTCTAGCAGAAACTCTAATGGGCCTAGATCAAGCACATGCTGATGGGACAATACTCCTTTCTAGTGCCCCTTTAGTGCTGCAAACTTGGCTTCTTGAGCAACTCAGTTTATTGGTGTATCCTCGCAGTCTTTGCAAGATCCCTTCTTTAGATCAGAGGCAGGTAAGAAGATTTTTTGACAATTCTGAGGTTTGGTTTGTTTGGTTAAGTGGTCTCACCATCGAGGACATCCGTTGGGTCTGTGCCTACTGGGATTATTGTTCGGTTACTGTTAGATTTTCAGGGCGAAGTGGGATATGGCTTCTTGGTTTACATGCTACCACTTTTTCCATCCCATATCGAGTAAGCAAGCAGTATGGCTATAGACAGGACTCTTCTGAGGACGCCATCGGAGTTATGAGAGATTCAATTCTGCGAACTTTATCGATTACTGCTTTCACCATTGCATGGCATGAGCGGATTATGGCACCTTTTCCACGAATTCCCGCCTCCATCCAGTTATCAGTTGAGTATTTTATAGAGATCCAGAGGGTGATTGTAAGGTAGAGCCGGATTCAGCAGAGACATTAGAAAGGGCATTATAGAGAGCTTGATGCTTAGAAATAAATTATTGAATGATGATGTTTGGAAACAACTGCTTGTTGAAGCCGAAAGGATGCTTAAGAGGAATATGCGAGTCACAGTTACACTCCACTTGAGATCAAGTAGAGGCTAGTCTAGTCTGTTTTGCGTTTTAGAGTATTTTCTTATTGTCGAGTCTGTCTGTTATCGAGTTACTTTGAGTCTATGTCGAGTACTGTAATCCTTTTCTTTCAAAGTAATGGAATGAAATCTTGATTTTCTTGATCTAATGCGCCTAGTCATGAATGAATGAACCACTAAGCTGAAAAGTGTCAATTCTCTAATTATTGTGAAAAATACTCTGTTGACAATTTTTTTTTTTTTTGCATTGAAAAGAATCCTAAAAGAATCAAAGTTAATTTTTTGCTAATGCCGAAGAGAGCTAAGAATTAATTAGTCTTACTTTAAGAATCTTGAGATGCTTTTGCTTAAATCTTGAAAAGATATGCTTGATAGTAACTCGGGACTAGCTTAATTCCCTGATCTTCCCATTTCAAAATCTTGAGCCCAGAAAAATCAGCCATTCAAACATGTCTAAACTGCAAGCCATGTACACTTTGTCCATGATGGTAGCCAAACATTTCAGATGAACTACTTCTCTTAAAAAAAAAAAAAAAAAAAAGCTCTGTAGGATGAAAACCCGAAAGGGTGCCTAAGCAAAAGTTAGAGCATAAAAAAGAAAATCTTGCTTGTTGTTTTCAAGAACCTAATCCTAGCCAATCAAAACTTTAGAGAGAAAGGAAAAGAAAGAAGAAAAGAAGAGGAGGGAGAATGAAGAAGATCGAGAAATTAGGAACATGAATTATCCCAAAGCTTTGATTTGTAATTTCTTTAGGTAAGCCCAAAGATTTAAAGGGCTAATCTCGCTTCGAAAACATGTACGATGTAAAATTGGCTGGCTAGTAAAAAGGTGAAAAGAGTCAACCGTCAAAGATAAAGAAAAAGAAAGAAGAAAAGAAAAGAAAAGAAAAAGGAGAGGTAGTTTAGTTTCTTTCAACGCTACCACAAGTGACCTACTTCGGAAAGTCTATCTGATGACATTGCTTGAAAAGGCCCTCAATTCTTGAATCCTTGCTCTTTCAAAACCTCCAGCCTCCAAGGAACTACGCTTGACCTGATTCCCACTTGGGGATACGTAGGCAACCTACTCGGTTCAGTCACTGCTCCTGAAACACTCAGTCACATCTCAAATATCTTCTTTCAAGACTTGGACGAACTACTTTGGACCTGATTCCCACTGGGGGATAAGTAGGCGAACATTCTTGGCTCTCGGTCCCTGAAACTTCCAAACTTGGGGCAAACTTTCAGTTTGCCTAGAACCTCAAGATATCATTGCCATACTATGGGCAAACTACGTTTGCCCAAGCTTTCATTTATCCCCGTTAACTAGGGGCAAACATAGTTCGCCTGTACCCTTTTCCACATCATAAGAAAATCCTGAGCCGTCAAGTATATCTTTGCACATTTGAAATGAATCGTCTCTTATTCTATAAGCTAAGGCTCTAATACGAAGCACATTTCAGAGAAAGCAAAAGATTGATTGAGATCCATATGGAGTATTTTCAAAGCATTACTTTATCAGTTGAGTATTATCGCAATAAGATGAGAAGTGCACATGAAAAGCAAAGAGATACATCAAATGGCAAATGCACATTATTAATGGAAAAATTAAGTTGTCTCCTCCAAGCTTCTATTTCAGTGTCAAGAGTGTTATCTTCCTGTGCCAATGCCTGTCAACCTCTGTCATGGTCTAGTCTGTCGTCATCTAGTCTGTCATGATCTCGAGTGTGTGGGTCCAGAGTGATATATAATGAATTGTAAAATTTTGAAAGCATCCAAAGGTGGATACAAGCAGAAGTTCCGGACATTGTTATTGCATAAATCAATCCTAGTCAAGATGAAGTGTCGAGTGGTTGGTAGAAAACAAAATTCATTCAGAAAAATGTTAATCAGAAGACCGGCCTTGGATGATGAAGTTGAACCGTTGTTGAAATAGATCATTGCGCCTTGCATGAATATCTACAAAAATTGATTGAAGATTTATGAAGCACGTCAAAGTCATGCCAAAATCATCAGGTCTTTTGAGTACCTATCAATCATGGATAAGAATTGCGATACCATGAAATTCATTTTGACCTCGAATTGGTCCGATCTTGATGTATAAGCCTTAAGAGTGCTTGAAACTCATTGAAATTGGTCTAAAAGGACCCTTGGAGATTTGGATCTTGGTTGAAAGCCGTTCAGAGTTGCAGAAAAATCCCCAGACACGAGGAATTGAAGGCACTGCAACTTGAAATTTAGATTATGAAATGTGATGACTACTATTATATTCCATGTTGATTTATAACTCTTTTTATTATTTATTAAGCTAAGTACAGGACATTGGATCCCCTCATTTGTCATGACCTACGAGCCCAAAAAGGAAATGAAAATTTTTCCCTATTTTTGCTACATCGGGGCGTGACAGTCGCATATTTCACTTACACGATTAACTATACCACTTGTGCTCGTAGATGAAGTTTGGAATAAGTGATTAACCGTACTTTGAGGTCCTAAACCATGATGGCATTAAGTATGCTTTTATATACATTGTGTGTGCTTGTTTATAAATTTTTCCTAATTTTACAACATCGGGTCGTGACAGTACTGAAGCCGTTTGTAATACTTTGTATTTTTTTAGTATATATTAATAGCATGAGATTCTATATAGTTGTCTTGATCATACCTGGAAATTTGTTCTCAATCGATTGAACTCTTTGACAAGTGGGTATATTTGTAGAATATAACCATGCAGGAACATGAAAACACCACAAATAAGTTCACAATTTCCCGTTTTATCTGCAGTGTTTTACATTGCCCGTTTATTTACAATGAGATGAATCTATGATGAGTTTTGTTGTATTAGATGTTATTCTATGCAGATATGCTGCGTTGTTATGAACAGGAATGAAGTACAGAAAAAAGGGTAAAGCCAAAGTTCAAAGAGGAAATATCAAAGTGAAAGAAAAGGTCCAAGCGATTGAAGTATCCTCAAGCGATTGAAGGTTCAAGTGATCGAAGGTCTCTCAAGCGCATGATGAATGTTGAAGTTCAAGCGATCAAACTTAATTCGATCGATCGAACATGGCGTTATCAAATTACTACGGGCAACGCAACAAAATGCGTATATTAAGCCCTAACTTAGGTTTAGCTATAAATATAAGATGTAAACATTCGTCCTAAGGGACGCTGTGGACCACACATGGGGGTTCTGTCGTTCCCTTGATAGTGTCCCGGGATGGATCCAAGGAACACACTTCAAGGAATTAGAACTCCTCACGTGATCCTAGAGACAAAGAGTCGCCACCTAATTTTTATCGGGAATTAGGAATCCAAATTTAACTCGCCCAAAATTGAATAAGGTTACTCGCCCTTCATTACCAGAAGCAAGGTTCGGGGGTCTTGGTTCGAGAGGGGAAGGAGCCCGAGTAGGACTAAAGCACCCCTCCTCGCCCTACCGAATGGTAGGCCTTGATTCAAATATCCTTGTTCTTAATTCATAATAGGTGTTGTTTCCTCAATCATACTAGATAACATATACATGGCAAAAAGAACATCTAATGAAAATCATTTCAAGAGATTAAATCAAGTAGCAATCGGATGCACATGCAATACAAGAGAGAGGTATACTCACAGTGGCTAGTCCCGCCCAGGACCGATGCAAATAAGGAAAACGTGTCACGATATGCAAAAGGGAACAAGAAGACTTACATTGGGTTGACTCAAGAGAAGTCGCAAAAAGCAAAAGAAAGGAAACGTGTAATGCAGTCATGCAACAGTCCTAGATAAGATGTCTCTAACAAATAAGCACATAAATGGAGATTATCCTAAAGGAATCGTGTCGTTGAAAACAAAGTTATAAACCTAGAAAAATTCTAAAACAAGAGGTAGAGATAGTACATGGTACATGGGCACTAAGCCACATGTAGATGAAGCAAACCCACAAATCGAAGTCCAAATCTACTACATTCAACTCTTTGCACTAAGACACCAAGGAATACCTAAGCATTGTAAAAATACAAACAAATAAATGATATGCATGATAAACAAGAAGAAGATGTCATCAATCAAATTTCCAGATTCAATGACCTCTAATGAATCCTATCAAAAGTGGTTTTAAACATGAGCTGGGTTAAAATCCTTTTACAAAAAGTTAGATACATGTCTTAGGGAACTTTCCAAAAAGTAGGACCTCATTAGCATTTTTGAAGTTTGAGAAATAAGTGTTTTGGGAACAGTGGATTAGGACTGTCCACTATTCTTGTAAAAATCATAATTAATTCTACAAACATCATATGAAGCTCTACTTGGTGTCAAAAGAAAGCTATTTCATTTTAGTTTATGATAAAAAAAATTCTCTAGAATTTGATGAAAATTATGTCTCCAAAAAATTATTTTAACCAGACTATGTTATTCTAGAAATTTGGTATCATTTGACAAAGGAATGCAAGACATAATGGAAATTCATGAATCATGTTAATCAAGTTGATCTAGGCTTTTAATCTCTCATCCATTTATCCTAGATGATTTCTAAACCAAGTTTTATTCATCAATTGTTGTTGAGTGATCAAGGTATGACCATTTTGTATACATAATCATGATTGTAGTTAAACTTAGAAAATTCCAGAATAGTTGTATCAACTTCAAATGCTTAGAAAACAATCTTAACTCGGTCGTATGCTCACGATTTTACATCGACATATAGATACATGAGTTAGGAATCATCCCCAAAAAGAGGATCATCGATAACTATTGTAGATTTTCTAAAAGTCAAGCACAAAGAGACTATGTTCATCTGTCAACCGATTTCTCAACAATTTCTAAAAATAGCATATGGATCCTAATGATTCTCAAAACGGATCGAATGAAAGCTAATTCATCAAAGTTTACCCAAAATTTTGAAATTCATCAAACTATGGGTTTTGATGGACCAAATCCTATGGACAAAACCAATCTGTTTTGCCGAATTTTAACTAATTTATTTTAAAGTGTGAGGAAAACATCTTAGGTGTTGGTTTAAACTTATTTAGAGAGATCAAAATTATAGATCAACTTGATTATCATAATTCCCAATCAATTTAGCCCTCAAATTTTATGAAGAATTTTATATCATGGATCAAAGGGACTTACAAATATCCTCTTGCAGATGAAATTCAATAGGAATTCTAGGTAATAGGAACAATCAAGAGAAAGGTATGAACATAGGAATCATCCTTCTCATAGATCATGTTTCCAAACCATCATAGAATTCAAAGTAGATACATATATATAATCATGTATGCATGGATCTAAACTAAAATAGAAGAATGAAATCAAAGTTGAAAATCAAAGTGAAAATCAATCTCTAATCATAAATTATCAACAAAATCAAGGAAGACTTGGATCTAGCTATGTGAGTGTGTGAAGAACAAGAGAGGAAGAAGATGAGTGTTCTAACAAAGAAAACAAAACTAAACTAGATCCAAGTCTTCTAGATCTATATATAAAAAATAAGAATTAGAGATGAATTGTGATGTTTACCTCTTGGAGGATTCTCAATTATATATTCAAAGTTGATTTTATTCTTCTTTAAGTGGTCTCCAAGTTCTTCAAGTACTAATCCATGGTAGAAGTTAAGGGAGGCAATTGATGTCCAGACTCTCTTTTATTATCTTATCTAGTTATCTTAGGATTCATTTTAGAAGAAATCAATTCATGATTCACTATTCTCTCTCTAGAAATCTCTTGAACTCAAAGTATATTCTTATATATCTTGTAAGAATATTCACTTATATTCTCTCCTATCCTCTTATTGTGTGTCTTCCTTTTTCTCTCCCTTTAAACATGATCTCATATGGATCTATATATAGAGTTTGGAAAACTTAACTCTTAAGTTTCAGGGTTAAAAGAGAGATTTTAGAGATCAGAAAAGGCTTAAAATGGTCATTTCAGTGCCTAAACGTAATTTCTGGTCAGTTTCCTTGCAATGGGAAGCCTCTGGAAGGGTCTGGAACTCAAAAGGCTCGATGGGGAATGCCACATATAGGTGGCGGTTAAGGGGGGAATTGCCACTTGCTTTTTCTCATCCCTTGGTTGCCTTCATGCCCTGTTTCAAGTTTCACGTGCACTACTTTTCCAAATTTTTGTAAAAATATTTTTTGGTGTCCAAAATCGTCCATTTATATACCGGTGGAAAGCTGTCAAGTTGAATTTTAGTATAAAATATTCCAGGAGGATTTAAAAAGCGAATTGAAGGTCAACTGAAGTATGGAAGTCCTCCAGAACTTTCATCATTTTTTTTTAAATCAAACGACTTCTTTTTCAAAATTGCTTTTCAATGTGCATCGATTCGAGTTTTTCTTTGAAATTGAATCTCTAGATATCTAGAATACTACGTTTAGAACACTTCATGTTCATATAACCCTGAGTGAATATGAATTCTAAGAGTCGATTTTGACAAAACTGGGCTTTTATGCTGGAAAAGGGCTCTTCCTCAATCTCTATTAGGTCTGATCTCAGTAACTACACAATCATTCACACATATATCAGTCAATTTTTTTTTGCTTAATATATGTGATTCGAGGTGAAAAGTGCATGTTTATAGTGTATTACACGGTCTTTTATGCATACTTTTATCCCCAAGTCCCTATATTTAGATGCATATCAATGATTAAGTGTTTTCTATGATGTTGAGACTCAAACATGTGTTTTTACACTATTTTACAGGTCATGGAAAGCAAACATTGCATAGAAAGTGATTCTGGTGAAGAGAACAACAGAAGCAGCTGGGAAAATGCCAATTTTGACAATGATGACTTCAGATTTGGAAGATTTTCCCAGAGACATGAAATGTAGATCTTTGAGTTACGGTCGCGTGGCCGCAAACGGGAGGTCAATCCGAGGTCCGAGTAAAAAGTTATGGCCATTCTACCATCGGGGTGCAGAGCTGTCAAAATCAGAGGAGTTCAAGCGATTGAAGAGAGTTCAATCAATCGAACCTTCGATCGATCGAACTGAGCTCGATCGATCAAACTCTATTTTCACCCAAAAGTTGCGTAAACTCTGTGGGAACCCTATATATACGTCGTTTTGACGCCAGACGAAGGGAGGACGCTCCAGAACGCAGAAAACAGCAGTTTAGGGTAGTTTTAGGGTTAGATTAGGAGTAGTTTAGGTTAGATTCATGTTCTTTCTCCTTGTTTTCATTGAATTACTGAAGATTATTGAAGATTAAAGTTGCTTTCATGTTTATTACAAGTTATTTTCAGATTATTTACAGGTTTTTCTTCTCCTTTCCCTCTATTTGATTGTTTATTAGTTTAGATGTTGATGATTGTCTTGTTTTACTACTTCTGTAATAGTTTTATTATGTTTCCGTAGTTTAGACGTTGGGAATATGTGATGAAACATTGATTCCCAACCTCTGCCATGCAACCTTTAGAAACCTTGGGCTCGATCAATCGAAGGTATTTCGATCGATCGAACCAGGGCCATAGTCAAGCGATCGAAGGCACTTCGATCGATTGAAGGATGACTGTTCGATCGATCGAGAGCGCTTCGATCGATCGAACATGTTAAATCTTGAGATGATTCTTTTAAGTATTCCATGACTTTCTGTTTTAGAAATCTGTCATCAAATTGTCCCAATAAGCTCAGTTTGTCACAACAGTTTTTAGAACTTAAAGCCTTAAGGCCTTTTCTTCAATGACTTTTGAAAACCACTTTGAATGCTAACACCATTTAGAGTGCAAGTAATAACCATTGTTTTAAACCGTCTTCTATGTATTTTAAATCACTTGTGATGATATGGTCCCGGTCATGAAAGGACTATTGATTCTTTATCTTTAGAAAAATACGGAATACTGAAAAGGGATGTACTCCATAGAGCGTTAATGAATATGCATGGTAGATGGTTAGGATCAATGTGGATTCACGTGTTTCCAACACCTTTAGTTTATATGTTTAATTAGTTATGTTTCTATATGCTTAGTTTATTATTTAGTTTAATTTAATTAATTAGGATTCGTTATAACCTCCAATCCTTCATTTTTATTTTCTTTTCTTTAGGTTGTAACTTAGTATATTTTCTTCCTATTCCTTCCCTGTGGGATCGACCTGGACTTCCAGTACTATATTACTTGCACGATCACCTACACTTGGGTGTTGCACAAGAGCGCACACAGAAAATATTCGTGTCAAGTTTTTGGCGCCGTTGCCGGGGAAGGCAACTAGGTTAGGATTTTACTAAGTTATTTCCATTTTTCTTCTTTTACTTAAAAAAAAAAAAAAATCATTGGACTTTTTCTGTCACAAGAAAAAAAAAAAAAATTTCTTTTGTTTAAATATTTTGGGTAAACATGTCTTATCCATATTACCCTCCATACAACACAAATACCACGAATGGGTACACATTAGGTAATGAGAACTATACCCCGAGTTGGCAAGCACCCACATATGATGCACATTATCAACCTGAGTGCTACCAATCACCACAATGGGAAAACCATCGTGTTAGTCCCCCATGTTATCAAACGTATCAAGAACCTCCACCTGGAGAGTTCTATCAATCACAATGGGGATATAACCAAAATGATAGTGTAGGATATAGTAGTAGTTCTCACGATTACCAAATGCACCAAGACTTTCCTTCTGGGGAGTCTTGCACACAAACACAATGGGAAGGGGACTATTACCAACAACAATGGGGTGAAACTTCATATAGTTATAATGAGGAGAATAACCAAGTTGAGGATAATGGTATGTTAGAAGTGCTGCTTAGTGAAATGAAAAGGCTAGAGAGTGCAATTGATAAATTAGGAGCTAGATATCAACAAGCATTTGATAGCCAACCTTTAGAAGACTATACCAGTCCTTCAACGCTACAACCTGAATTTCAAGACACTAACAATGGAATGGAATTAGAGGACAATGATGGGTTCATACTGAGTGAGGTTAACAACTCATTTGAGAAAGTGATAACCCAACAAGAACTCCAAAACCAAACCATTGAGCATGAAGTTGTAGAACCATCTTCTCCTCAACATACAACCCCAGGCATCAACTCCTTCACTGCCTGGATAAAACTGCACAATCTCTTTGTCCAGAGCACCTCAATAGATGACATATATTGTGAGGAGAGTTACAAGGATGAGAATGAGGTTTTAAAAGATGACGAGAGTTTAGGTGATTGCACGCAATTAGGAAAGGATGAGTCCCATGTTGACTCTACCCCTACCTTTGATAGTGACCCTAGGGAGGACGTCATTGAAAATTTTCAATTCGATTTAGATTCATGTGATATTCATGCACCCTCACCTCTTTCGACCGAAGAGGTGGTGTCACCAAGTTGCCCATCACCTATCCTCTCTATCAATCAAAGCTCTCGTCCTGAGCTTGAATGTTATGTGTACCCCATTCGTGAACAAACAGAATGTGTTGTGGAAGAGGATGGTAAGGATACTAGCACATGTTCTTCACAAAATTTTAACTTTCAAAATTCTTTGAGAGAAGACTTGGAAAATATTGGGCCCACTTTAGATGATCTGAAAATTCAACAAGAATCTAGCAATCTTCTAGACTGCTTGACCTTCTTGAGTGATTATGACATTGAGGCCCAAATAGATAGCTTTATCCAAGTCCAGTCCAAAACCATGTGCATAGAACAGAAATTCAATTCCTATGATTATATCTCCATAGATTCTGTTCTAGGACAAGCGGAGGGTGGTGAAGTTTCATTAGAACATCACTTCGACCCTGCCCCTTTTATTGAACCATGGCCTCCCCCTGTTTTTAGTATTAAAATAGAGGCTGTTATAGGAAATACCAACACCAAAGATCGTTTCTTGCATAGAATTCCTAAAAAGTGTGGTATTCCTTTTATAATTGTCCCAAAAAAATTTGGAAGCCATAGGTTTTGCATCATCTCCTCTGACCTTGAGCCTGACATTAGTTGGGGGGAGTTGCATTTTTATGAGGATCCCAACATTCTTCTCACTGTTAAATTATTTTATTGGGAAGATCCTCAAAAATTTCGGTTGTTAATCTATGATAAAAATTTTGATTAACTGAATTTATTTACTGAGTGCTTGTAGTATATTCTCTATTTTTCCTTGTTGCTACTAATGATTTTGCAGGTAACTTGAAAAAAAAAAAAAAAATTGGATATTAATTCCTCGAGGTAACATCCTTCCTTCTCTCACTTTACTTTACATGTCCATGTGCTTAGTTTAGAACATTGGGGACAATGTTTAGTTTTAGTTGGGGGGAGTGAGTCATTGCATGCCTCATATTTTTTTGTGGTGCTTCAATGTCAATAGACCTGCTTAGCAACATGTAACTCAGTAAATTAAAATTGAAAAAATTTTAAAATTTTTAATTTTTTTTAATATAATAACATGGTTCTTGTATTTCTCTCTTAGTTAATGTAGTTAGTTATGATGCAGTAGTGTTATTTTCTGTATGCTATTAGTATGTGATACCCTATGGTAGTTTGTTTACTATCTTAGTTATAGTATGTTCTATGTTTTTTTTAATCTTCAAATACTTTGAGCACGTTGTGACAACCTTGTACTTAGCTAAAATGGATTAGTAAGCATAGTTTAAGTGTCTTGAAAGACTGTAGTGGAGACTAATAACCCAAGTGAGCTTTTGAGCCATTCTTTTATTTTTGAGGGTTTTTATAAAATTACTCTTACTTTTTGAAAAGCGTATTAATTCGTTGAAAGTCTCAATTTTCTTCATTTTGACTGATCACTAGAAGAGAACGTTCAGGATTTACCAAACTTTAGAGCTCTTGAATTTACTGAAATGAATTATCCTATTAACTTAGAAGATGATTTAGGCCATCTTTTGACCATACATGGATAATACAGCCTTGGCCTACCTCTATGATATTCCTTTACTTCACCTCTTGAGCTTATCATAATCGTCTTGTCTTCATAATTCCTTAAATCTAAACCTAACTCCAAATTAGGAGTTCAAGCATCAGTTCTTTATTTAGGTGTGATTGGGATGTGTTGCGTTAACAAGAAGTATGTTAGTGTGAATAAGGGAAAGTTGGCAAAGAAAAAATGAAAGAAAAAAAAAAGAAAAAGCATGAGAAGAAAAAGAAAAAAAAATGCCAATGGTTGTTACAAAAGGAAAAAAAAGGAATGAAAAGAAGAGTGTGAAAAAAAAGAATAAAAGAAAAGAAGAAGAGAGAGATTGGAGATGTGGGAAGTTTGAAAAGTTATAATAGACATTCCAATCACATCCTTTGACCCAATTGAAATATCACGAGCCTTTTTCTTCTTAATCTAACACCTCTTTTTCAAAGTCCTGATGATTTTAAGTAAATTGGATTTGAAGTTAAGGTAATAAGAGGGTTCTCCACGGTATCTCGCTCTTCTAGTGAAAAGTATCCATTTCATGAGACTTTATGCACTATAAAATGTCCGTTTTTCTATTTAGATATGAGAAGCATTAGATTCCATTTACATTTACTCTTTATAGCTTCCATATCATGAGTGATAATTATTACACCTAATTCGGAGTGATTTCATCTTGAGAGTGTAATCCCGGTGAGAGTTGAGTCAAAATGAACGTCTTGATAGCATTTTAGGTTATGCAAGCTTTGAAATTAAAGTTTTGTATTTTGGTTGTCCATTCACACACACACTTGAAGATTAATAGGTATGGAACATTCTAATGACTTTGATAGTAGATTAACTGTAATGTGTGTGTTGCATGGCTATGGCATACTAGAGAGTTTCATGAGATTGTTGAGCTTAACTATATTGTTAATGAGAGGAAAATTCTTTGAAAACATTTAAATGAGAACCATTGCCTTAAACATGAATTTTGTGGGTAGATTCACTGCAAACCCTCATGAGACAACACTCGTCCACTAGGGGGAACCTAGGGGTTTAAAGGCTTGTTGCATACGCTAAATGCAATCGCGATTCCTGCGAAAGTGATTTAGGATTTTTACTTTCTTTTGTTTTCAATTTTTAGAGTTAAATAAACATTGCTGTAGTTCGCTTCATTGCTAGGGACTAGCAACGAGCTAGTTGGGGGGTGTGATTCGAGGTGAAAAGTGCATGTTTATAGTGTATTACACGGTCTTTTATGCATACTTTTATCCCCAAGTCCCTATATTTAGATGCATATCAATGATTAAGTGTTTTCTATGATGTTGAGACTCAAACATGTGTTTTTACACTATTTTACAGGTCATGGAAAGCAAACATTGCATAGAAAGTGATTCTGGTGAAGAGAACAACAGAAGCAGCTGGGAAAATGCCAATTTTGACAATGATGACTTCAGATTTGGAAGATTTTCCCAGAGACATGAAATGTAGATCTTTGAGTTACGGTCGCGTGGCCGCAAACGGGAGGTCAATCCGAGGTCCGAGTAAAAAGTTATGGCCATTCTACCATCGGGGTGCAGAGCTGTCAAAATCAGAGGAGTTCAAGCGATTGAAGAGAGTTCAATCGATCGAACCTTCGATCGATCGAACTGAGCTCGATCGATCAAACTCTATTTTCACCCAAAAGTTGCGTAAACTCTGTGGGAACCCTATATATACGTCGTTTTGACGCCAGACGAAGGGAGGACGCTCCAGAACGCAGAAAACAGCAGTTTAGGGTAGTTTTAGGGTTAGATTAGGAGTAGTTTAGGTTAGATTCATGTTCTTTCTCCTTGTTTTCATTGAATTACTGAAGATTATTGAAGATTAAAGTTGCTTTCATGTTTATTACAAGTTATTTTCAGATTATTTACAGGTTTTTCTTCTCCTTTCCCTCTATTTGATTGTTTATTAGTTTAGATGTTGATGATTGTCTTGTTTTACTACTTCTGTAATAGTTTTATTATGTTTCCGTAGTTTAGACGTTGGGAATATGTGATGAAACATTGATTCCCAACCTCTGCCATGCAACCTTTAGAAACCTTGGGCTCGATCGATCGAAGGTATTTCGATCGATCGAACCAGGGCCATAGTCAAGCGATCGAAGGCACTTCGATCGATTGAAGGATGACTGTTCGATCGATCGAGAGCGCTTCGATCGATCGAACATGTTAAATCTTGAGATGATTCTTTTAAGTATTCCATGACTTTCTGTTTTAGAAATCTGTCATCAAATTGTCCCAATAAGCTCAGTTTGTCACAACAGTTTTTAGAACTTAAAGCCTTAAGGCCTTTTCTTCAATGACTTTTGAAAACCACTTTGAATGCTAACACCATTTAGAGTGCAAGTAATAACCATTGTTTTAAACCGTCTTCTATGTATTTTAAATCACTTGTGATGATATGGTCCCGGTCATGAAAGGACTATTGATTCTTTATCTTTAGAAAAATACGGAATACTGAAAAGGGATGTACTCCATAGAGCGTTAATGAATATGCATGGTAGATGGTTAGGATCAATGTGGATTCACGTGTTTCCAACACCTTTAGTTTATATGTTTAATTAGTTATGTTTCTATATGCTTAGTTTATTATTTAGTTTAATTTAATTAATTAGGATTCGTTATAACCTCCAATCCTTCATTTTTATTTTCTTTTCTTTAGGTTGTAACTTAGTATATTTTCTTCCTATTCCTTCCCTGTGGGATCGACCTGGACTTCCAGTACTATATTACTTGCACGATCACCTACACTTGGGTGTTGCACAAGAGCGCACACAGAAAATATTCGTGTCAATATGTATATACAAATATACATATATATATAGAGAGAGAGATAGAGAGAGTGCACGAGAGACAGAGAGGATCAAACTCGCAGCATCGCAGTCTTCGCAGAGAGAGGAGAGAGAGAGAGAGAGAGAGAGAGAGAGAGCATGAGAGACAGAGAGGATCGAATGTTAGCCTGTTAGGGTTACGTTAACTTATGAGTTTGTTTGGGTGTTAGATAGGTTCTTAATGGGTCTTTAATAAAATCCAGCTGGGCAAATTTAAGAAAGTAAAGTTAATTGGGTGGCCCAAGCCCAACCCATTAAATAAAACTCCCTCACCCAAACCCATTGATCATAGGCAGATTTGAGAGGGTTCATGGGTTTGGGCTAGGACTGCCAGGCCTAGTCGGGTATGACCGACTTCATGAGCATATCAATTTCTAAACCTTAGAAACAATTTTTAAATGAATTTTTACTCGATTAAGCACAACCGTTGAGACTTAAGGTAGCTTTATTAAGTTTGAGTTCAAGCATTGATTTTGAAAGGTGTGACTAGACTTTGGTGGCGTTGTTACACGGTTGTAATCCGTCCATGTCAGATTTGCGTGTTACAAAAATATAAGAAAAAACACAAGAAAATCAAGCCATTAGTAGTTTTTTTTTATCAGCATTAGCTACTGATACGCCCAAAATTGGATCTACACTATGACCGAGCGGTTCTACTCAGTAAACGGTCCCTACCTCGACCAAGTCATGCATGGTTCCTTGGATGAGCGCTAGCCCGGGCGGTCCGGACTATCTGAGACTTCCTGCCGTGTAGTACGGAGCTCGGCCAGAGAAGCCCAGCCTACAGGTTAGAACAGTATCATCCAGTCTCAGAGAAGCTCGGGAAGAGTACATCTAACTCAGTAGCACGTCCCATGCTGCTCAGCTCCAACAATCGAGTCATCACCAAGGCAGAGGCCTCCCGAACGGTTCATCCACGACCCGACCAATAGGTCGGGTAAATCGTGCAGGCACGGCTTGTCACAGGGACTGCTCACCCAGGTCCCCCAGGCGTGATCCAAAATGTTCTAGACAATTTTTTACTCAAGCTAGAAGACTAATGGAATGTTTAGAAAGTTTCCTAATACAAATAGGAAACTCACTTGATTTGTGTCAATCATATCCTAATCAGGATTGTATTACCTAAATCTGATTAGCTTCTTTGTACGAGTAGGTCTCTTGCATCTATAAAGAGACCACTCACCCTAATAGAAAGGGATTAACTTTTCAGTCTATACTGCACCTCTATAGCAACCATAATCGTGCCCGGCCGACCTCTGGTTGCTCCAAACTATTGTTGGTTCACCAAAGGTCCCTGGCTTTTTACAGTATAGTGAACGTGCTCATACACACACTTGGACATGGGTTCCTTCATTAATAAGGCCAAACCATATATAAAAAATCGATCTCTCATTGTCTCTCTCTCCTTAAAACTGCTTTAACTTTTCTTACCAAATTTTGGCATCATTAGCTTGGCGTCGTCTGTAGGAAACGGTAGTTTTCCAGAAGCCAATCACTTAACTGATTGTCATGCCACTAAAGAAGGGTAAGAAGACTTCACAGCAGGCCAATGGGATGTTCCACCGGCCTTGGCCTCGGCGCCAGCTGCAGCGGTCCTGGCACCAGAGCAGATCACCGCGACCCTCACACGGCTCTTGAAGATCCAGAGTCAACCCAACAGCAGATCAAAGCCCTGCTAGCCCAACAAAGCAATCCTCCAATGGCCAGGAAACAACCCAGGAATGTTGCATACGGCTGAGAACCGATCTTGACCAGACAACGTGCCCGAGCTAACCCATCCTGCATTGAGGATGCCAGAGACATCAACGGTAGGCATGCTGCTCGAGAAGAGAGGCAGGAGCGTATAACCTGGGAAGAGCCAAGGTGACCTTAGGCACATGATCAACCAAAGTCATAGCTGAGTCCGATCCTAGGGAACAGTACATCGCCACGAGAAGGAAGCCTCTTTCACTGACCCTATCTGCATTCTGGATACCGGTCGGGAAGGTGTGATGACCTGTATCAAGGGTTTGGAAAAATAGATCGAAGGAATGGCCAAGAAGCTAGGCCCAAACTCTGTCCAAGATCATGTCAACTCTGACACTGAGTTGCCATTCTCCAGCCAGATCACGAGTTTGTTGTTCCGCGCAAATTCAAACAGCGCCACCTAGATTCGTACAACAGCTCGGGAAGCCCAGTCAAACACGTCCGAACCTATAAGGCCAAAATAGCCCTTGACAGTCGTTATTCCATGAGCACGTGCATCACGATAGGATAGGTACATTCATCCGTATGATTTTTTGTGTTTAGGTTTCGCCCCTCACCCGAACTACGTCTTGGTGTGATTCCTCCAAGGATACATAGGCAGCTCACCGTTGAGCACGACCAGTACCGACCGTCTTCGTAAATGTTTTTGCAATGCATTTTATTTTTACCTAAGTTCAATAGATCGGTCAAAGGCTTGTCTTCACACAGGCTTTGACATTCACTTGTGATACGCGTTGCTTCACAAGCTCTGCCGAAGAGGGGCACACTGTAGACACCCCAATTTTGACCGAACTATTAAACTTAGGGGTATTTACCTCTGGAGATCAATGATGAATATGTCTCGTTGGAATCAAAACTCTTAAAAGCAATCTGATTCTCTTCCAAGAAGAATCTCGGTCTAAAATCACCCTTTTCAGCCAAAAAGACCAAAATTATCATTTACCCGTCACCTTGTAGACCATGAGTTTTGAACACATATAGGAACACGGCAATGTTCTCGGAGCATCTTAAAACCATTTGCAAAAGGAGAGAAATTCAACATGAACCCTGAAAAAAAAGTCAACAGTCAACCCAGTGAAAAGTCAACGGGTCAAAAGGGGGTCAACCGTAAAATTTTTGAATTTCAAGATGAAAAGTCCCGGTAATTGTTCATTGGGTCTCCCTTATGCTAGAAATGATTTTTAAGAATTTTTAAATGAAAGGAACATTGAGAGATCGAAAGGTCTTTAAGAAGAATTGTGCAGAAAATTGAAAATTTTGCCTTCCGAGGGAGAGTTGACTTTTTTTCCTTAAGGATTTTGATTTTTTAGATATTTTATTGAATCCAAATGGAGGGTATTTCCTTAAATACATATTTACTTAAGACATTAAATGTAATTAAGGTGCTGAATTGTTGTGAATAGTGTTGAACTTCTGTGCAGCGGCACTCAGAGTGCCCGAACGGCAGTCAGTGAATGCCGCTGTAGCACTCACTGAGTGCCGTTCAGCACCCAATGAGTGCCGCGCGGCACTCAGCGAGTGCCGTTTCATCTTTATTGAGTGCCGACCTTGGCCAATTTGCATTTTTAAGTCAAATTCTTTTTCAATATTTGATCAAATGAATGCACCAAACGATGCCATTTTTTGTGTATGTATTTACTACTCTTAGGTCATGCAAACCATGCTCCCACCATCCTTAATGGACCTATCTACCCTTATCTTAGCCCCTAATATAATGAAAGTCTATAAAAAAAAACCCCCATTTTCTCTCATTTTCTAGAGGTTGGAGACTTGAATCTTGAGAGAGAGACTTGAACCTTGAAGATGAGCCTTGAATCTTAGAGAGAGGCTGAATTTTGAAGATAAAGTTTATTCTTAGAGAAATATAGAGAGAGAAACCCAAAAACCCCATAGAAATCCTACCCAATTCACCTAATTCCTCAAATCTCCATTGAAGAACCTTGAAGCTTCAAGGAAGAAAAAAAGAGTATTACTTGTAAGGCTTGGATCCCTCCAAATCAATCAAATCCTGAGTAGATCTAGATGTTAAATCTCTATTCCTACACTTATTATACATTATTCAATCACAATTCATAGATCTGGGACTTTTACACATTTTCAAAACCTCTCTTCCTACCTCATTACATCACACACCACTAAGAATTGTGATTGAATTTCATCTTCTTTCATTAGTTTGGATCTAAATAAGGTTTTGGGTTTAAGATAAAACTAATTTGTTAAAGTATTCTTTGGGTTTGCAAATAAACTTTAATTTTTCTTTTTTTTGTTTAGAGATTCATGAGACCTTCAATGTCTCATTAGTTTCTTCTATAATTGATCCCTTATTCTCCATGATCTTATGATTTACGTGGGAATAAGTTAGATCATAGTTTTATTCATACATAGTTGGTGAGTTTCAAGTCTTAATTCATGACTTGGACCCTCCAACTTAAAATCTCATAGAAATCTCTCTAAGGTTCTTATGGGTTTGGTCATATCTAGTCTCCAAGGACCATCAACTTGGGAGGAGACTTAAATAAAGTAAAATCTTATTCCTCAAGGATCATATGTTTGAGAGGGGAATTAGATGAAGGGCTTAGTTAAAATCAAATGAGTCTTAGTATTCAAGGTTCATATGATTGAGTAAGACCTTGGGGTTTGTAGACACCCCATTTTGTCGGCTATCAGATTTAGGAGACTCATAGCTTGGTGGTTCACAATGATCGAAAAAGACTCAAAAGGACTCCTGGAAGTTAGTTCTATTTCTCAAAATGCTCAGAATGACCAAAATGCCCCTGAAAGTCCAAAAACTCCCAGATTTGGACCAAAAGTTCTGGAAACATGCTACGTCGTAAGAAAAGTGATAAAATGAGTTTTGAAGCAAATTTAGATAAAATCGTCAACTCCCAGAGGCCCCCGGAAGTTCCAAGAAAGTCCCCATTGACCAAGGTTTGACCAAGGTTTGACCAAGTTTGAGCGAAATCGTCCAAATTTTCCGGGATCATTCTAGATCACATAGAAAGTATTAAAATGAGTTTTAAAAGAAAATCGAGTGAAAACGTCAGCTCTTGGGAGCTCCCAGAGTTTTCCAAAACTTCCCGGGAATCCCACATTTGACCAGTTTGACCAAAATTTGACTTTAGAGCCGGAGCACCGTAACAATTTTCAAATATTTTTCATGGATACTAGAGTTCAATAGCTTTTCGACGGTATATCACACATAATATTTGGATTTAAAACGATTTTATTATGAATTTCTGAAGGCGAAAAAGTGATCAAATCGGCTTTTATCACAAATACCGCAAAACTTTTCAAAGTGACCTATACCCGAACTATTGTTTATGTAAAGTAGACTCCATTTCCTTTCCAACTATATGTCACAACCTCAATTTGGAGTTCGTATGCATTTTCTGTGAATTTCGGACAAAATAGGGCCTTTTCGCGAATACCAGAACCTCTGGGGGCCTAAATGTAAATTTCTGTGCATCTGAGGAGCAGTGACGCCACGGCACTGGCCATCGCGGCACAGGGCCAGTGCCGCCGCGGCACTCAACCCTCGCAGAGTCCATTTTTGTAATTTTTTTGGGGGTTCAATTTGATTAATTGAAAGCCAAAACGACATAGTTTTATGTTCACAGATGTTTGGGACCAATAGGAACACTTTCTAAATCCCAAAACCACCCCAAATTGGCCTATATAAACTCCCCATTGCTCTTCATTTTGGGGGGGCCAAGTGCAAAGCTTGAAAAGTTGTAGAGAAGAAGAGAGATAGAGATAGGTTTAGAAGAGAGAAAGGGAGCTTCTCCCATTGATTTTCCATAAGAAAGTGAGTTTTAATCTTGTTTTCTTCCATTATCCTTCTGTATACTTCACATTCAAAGTCCACTCCAACCCTCATTCTTGAGCTTTCATGAGATAGGAAGCTACTTCCATGTCCAAATTTCAAAATCTATGAGTGAAACACCAAGCTACAAGTCCAATATCACATTGATCATCATCTATTGATTGTTATTTACTTGCTTGTTTATACAATGTTCATCTCTTCTTACCTCATTTCTTTTTTATTTTCTTTATTTACTTACTAGTTCATCATCATCTAGATGATGACATGAAGTTTGAGGTGAGTGAATCCTTATGGATAGTAGCTCTTGACCTCAAAAACATGTTTGATAGATGATGATTATAACTTCAATACCTCCAAGGTATCCTTGAAGTTATGTTCAAAATAAAAATGAATCTCTCCAATAATATTGGGGGTTCTTGATGATGAGTTTGATGTTAATATTCCAAGAGGTTATAATCTCTATTTGATGTTCAAAATATACTTTCAAAACCTCTATTTCAAAACCCCTCTCAATCTCTCTCATTTAGATTTCAAGAAAGAAAACTCAAGTTTTTCCCAAAATCTTCAAAACAGTGAGTCAAAACAGTGAGTGATCTGAGTTCAAAGATTTCTCTAGAACTCAATACTCAATTTATGGATGCAAGGCCACTTGGAAAGTCTTCCTAACTCATTAGAGAACACCCATGGTTTTTGGTTTGACTTGGAAATACTTGGAAATGGTCCATTTGGACCCAAACTTTCCTTCCAGACATTCTGTTTTTGCTGTCACAACAGCTAGGTCCACTTCCAACTTCTTTTTCAGAAAACTTTTCCAAAAGGGGTGGTCCTAACTTATTTTTTCCTTCAACTTTAATGTCTTAGGGAACTCTCTGTATAAAATGGGCCTCTAGATCAATTTGTTTTCATTTTCTAAGATTTTTCAACATTTCAGTCGACAGTACGGACTCTGTTTCTGAGTGACCTCTATTGTTTATATGATTTCTCTCAATCTATGATTTCTAAGATTTTTCAACATTTCAGTCGACAGTACGGACTCTGTTTCTGAGTGACCTCTATTGTTTATATGATTTCTCTCAATCTGTGATAGTTATTAAGGATTGGCTTTTGGATTTGTGTTCTAGACACAATAAGGAAGTTCTCCATAAAAAATCATGCATTGAAAACATTCCTAACCCCTCTTTTCAATTTTCAAAAAATCGTGTTATTGTTCTGTCCACTATTCACAGCAAGCACATTTTTACTTTCCCCCTTTGATTTGATGCTTACATGCACTCCAAATTAGTTCATATCTTAGGAAGTAGTTCATACTACATTTTTACATATCTCATGAATATTTCATTCATTCATTTATACACATTCTAGACTTCTAAGTCATTCTAGGAATCCATGAACATAAGGCACACTACAACCTTAGCACATTCTAGATACATACGTTGCATCCATGCAAAGATTTGGGGCTTTTTGTGACTCCTAATCTAAGAAGATTATAAGGAATGATCATGATCACCCGTTCATGCTTCCCCTCGATCTAATCCTCCTTTCTCATCCGTTCTGGGGATTGAGAGATCTTCTTTTCTCAAAGAATAACATGCATCATACTAGCTTGTTATGCATATTTTGATTTTTTTGATTATTTGTTTCAAGAACAATTCATGTCCCCTTTAGATTAGGGAAACTTAATTACTTGATACATGATTGGACAATTTTTCCTAGGTTTATGTGTGTGGTCTTTCACTTTACATTGTATGATATTTGACTTAGATCTTATGAATGATATCTTATCTTTAGATCTTCCCTTTCAAAATTTCTTAAGTGATGTAATATACTATCATAGTATTAATTGTCGAACCATACATAGTATAAGATGATTATTTGGATGCTAATTGAGGCCCGTCGAAAGACGGGGCGAGTTGAGGGTGTTTTAGTCGTGACAAAGGCTCCTTCCTCTCTCGTACCAAAACCCCGAGCCAAGTTCTTTAGTTATGAAGGGTCGGTGCCCTTTATCCGTTTGGGTGAGTCAAAATTAGGTTTCTTGGTTCCTTAAAGACCAAGTGGCGACTCTGTATCTGCTTTCAACAGACCTTCCTTTTCTTTCTTTGATCCAAATCAAAAATCAAATTTCAAACAAAACGAGCAAGAGGTGGAATCCCGCGTGTCCACAATCTGGCGACTCTGCTGGGGATATTTATTTTCAAAACAAAATAATACAGAGGTTTGACTCATAAGAAGCATCCTTAAAATCATCTTTTTACTGTGTCTGTTTCACCGCATTGCACTCTTGCATTTCCCCCCTCCGACTGTGTCTGAAACGCGACGCTGACATTGTTCAGGTCTTGCTGTGCCAGGGCACAAGTCACCATTGATACTGTACCTTCCAAGGTATATCAAAAAGAGTAAAAACCTCCGTACTGTCTCCCTAACGGTATATTGGAACTCTCCTCAACGGACCCTCTTTGACTAAACCCAGCATTTGCATATAGATTCCTGTAGAACCTTTCATAGGACTGTTCATTTATCTTTTCAGATAGGACAATATGATATAACTGCTTTATACCCTGACGGGATTACCTGAGCGGTGTAGACGCTTATGTGGCATAGAACAGAACCTCTTTCTTATGATTCCCAAGGCAATCACTCACATGTGATTACATTGAGTTGACATGTCTAGGCACCATGATAAGGATGTCTGCTCCATGCTCACAAAGATATACACCGCAAACCTTGTTTATCGGTCCTAAGACATAGGAGTATGAAAATCTACTAGACAGTATGATCACTATCACCACATATTAACCAGTTTCTCCCAGAAACTCTGTCCAGATATCCCAGATATAACCATATTAACCAGTTTCTCCCAGAAACTCTGTCCAGATATCCCAGATATAACCATATTAACCAGTTTCTCCCAAAAACTCTATCCAAATATCCCAGATATGACCATATTAACCAGTTTTTCCCAGAAACTCTGCTCAAATTTCCCAGATATGCCAGAAATTAAGTCCGGATATCCCAGCTCTCAAGATTGCCTCTAACTCTCAAGAAATCAAAGAATTTGTAGAAATGACCAAAATGCCCCTAAAAGCCCAAAATTCTCCAGGATTGGCCCGGAATCTCAGAAATCATTCGATGTTATTCCAAACAAAAAAAAGGTATTTTAAAAGATGAATATTTGAAATCGTAAGCTCCAAGAGACCCCCGGATGTTCCCGGAAAGTCTCCGTTGACCAGTTTGACCAAGGTTTGACCAAGTTTGACCAAGGTTTCACCAAAATCATCCAAATTCACCCAAAAGTTCTGAGATCATTCTACATCATGTGAAAAGTCTTAAAATATGTTTTAAAAGAAAATCGAACGGAAACATCAGTCTATGGAGGCTCCCAGAACTTCCCGGAATTTCCTAGAAGTGCACTATTTGACTGATTTGACTGCAAGTTTGACCAAAAATCAAAGTCTTCTTTACGATATTGAAATATTTTTATCAAAAAATAGAGGTTAATAGCTTTCCAACGGTATATCGCACATAATTTCTGGATCTAAAACGAATTTGTTATGAATTTCTGAAGGTGAAAAATGCGATCAATTCGGCTTTTATCGCGAATACCGCAAAACTTTCCAAAGTGACCCAACTCCAAACTATTTTTTTATGGAAATTAGACCTCAATACCTTTCCAACGGTATATCACAATCTCAATTTGGATTTTGTATGAATGTTTTGTGAATTTCGGACGAAATAGGGTCGTTTCGCAAATTCTGGGAGTTCTGGGGGCCAAAATGCAATTTTTGGTCAACGGGGGAGTTGACTGCCGCGGCGGCACTGGCCCACTGCCGCGGTGGCAGTGGCCAAGTGCCGCGGCGGCACTCTGAGTGATTTTTCATTTTTTTTTTTTGTAATTTTTGGTTAATTTTTGGGTTTTAATTCAAATTTTCAACAAATAAAACGACATAGTTTTGATTATTCCGGAATTTTGGACCAATTAGAGACTTTTTAAAATCCAAAATACCTCCCCAAGTTGGCCTATAAAGGAGACCCATTTACTTCCATTTAGAGGGGAGCTTGGAAGCCATTAGAGAGAGATATAGAGAGTTAGGAAGAAATAGAGAGAGAAATAAAGATTTTCTTCTTCAAATCCAAGCCAAATGTGAGTTTTTATTTAGTTTTCTAAAAACTAAACTTTTATTTTCAAGCTTTCAATCCATCTTCTTCATCTTCTTTGAGTTTCCTATGAGTTAGAGAGTGATGTACTCACCCATATACACACATATGAGAGGTTGAATGCTTGTGGTTCCACCATTGAATATCATCTATTGATTTGTTCATTTGCTTGCTTATATACAATGTTCATCTCTTCTTACCTCATTTCTTTTTTATTTTCTTTATTTACTTACTAGTTCATCATCATCTAGATGATGACATGAAGTTTGAGGTGAGTGAATCCTTATGGATAGTAGCTCTTAACCTCAAAAACATGTTTGATAGATGATGATTATAACTCCAATACCTCCAAAGTATCCTTGAAGTTATGCTCAAATAAAAATGAATCTTTCCAACAATCTTGGAGGTTCTTGATGATGAGTTTGATGTTGACATTTTAAGTGATTATAATCTCTATTTGATGTTGAAAATATACTTTCAAAACCTCAATTTCAAAACCCCTCTTAAAACCCCTCATTTTGATATCAAGAACGAAAACTCTAGTTTTTCCCAAAATCTTCAAAACAGTGAGTCAAAACAGTGAGTGATCTGAGTTCAAAGATTTCTCTAGAACTCAACACTCAATGTATGGATGCAAGACCATTTGGAAAGTCTTCCTAACTCATTAGAGAACACTCATGATTTTTGGTTTGACATGGAAATACTTGAAAATGGTCCATTTGGACCCAAACATTCTCTCCAGATATTCTGTTTTTGCTGTCACAGCAGCTTGGTCTACTTTCAACTTGTTTTACAACAACCTTTTCCAAAATGATTGGTCCTAACTTATTTTTTCCTTCAACTTTAATGTCTTAGAGAACTTTCTGTATAAAATGGGCCTCTAGATCAATTTGTTTTCATTTTCTAAGATTTTTCAACATTTCAGTCAACAGTACGGACTCTGTTTCTAAGTGACCTCTATTGTTTATATGATTTCTCTCAATCTATGATAGTTATTAAAGATTGGCTTTTTGGGTAGTGTTCTAGACACAATAAGGAAGAACTCCATAAAATATCATGCACTAAAAACATTCCTAACCCCTCTTTTCAATTTTCAAAAGATTTAGCTACTGTTCTGTCCACTATTCATAGCAAGCACATTTTAACTTTCATTCTTTGATTTGATGCTTATATGCATTCCAAATTAGTTCATATCTTAGGAAGTAGTTCATGCTACATTTGTACATATCCCATGTTGATTTCATTCCTCCATTCATACACATTTTAGACTTTTAAGTCATTCTAGGAATCCATGAACACAAAGCACACTACAACCTTGGCACATTTTAGATGCATACATTGCATCCATGCAAAGATTTGGGGCTTTTGTGACTCTTAATCTAAGAAGATTATAAGGAATGATCACACGTTCATGTTTACCCCGATCTAATCATCCTTTCTCATCCATCCCGGGGATTGAGAGGTCTTCTTTTCTCAAAAGAATAACATACATCATACTACCTTGCTAAGCATATTTTGATTTCTTTGTTTATTTGTTTCAAGAACAATTCATGTCCCCTTTAGATTAAAGAAACTTAATTACTTGATACATGATTAGACGATTTTTTCCTAGGTTTATTTGTGTGATCTTTCACTTTACATTGCATGATATTTGACTTAGATTTTATGAATGATATTTTATCTTTAGATCTTCCATTTCAAGTTTCTTAGGTGATGTAATATATTATCATAGTATTAATTGTCGAACCATATATAGTATAAGATGATTATTTGGATGCTAATTGAGGTCCGTCGAGAGGCGGGGCGAGTTGAGGGTGTTTTAGTTACGACAAAGGCTCCTTCCTCTCTCGTACCAAAACCCCGAACCAAGTTCTTTGGTTATGAAGGGCCGGTGCCCTTTATCCATTTGGGTGAGTCAAATTAGGTTTCTTGGTTCCTTAAATACCAAGTGGCGACTCTGTATCTATTTTCAACAGACCTTTTCTCTCTCTTTTCAAAACAATTTCGAAACAAACAAGTGGTGGAAGCCCGGGTGTCCACAATCTGGCGACTCTGTTGGGGATTTTTATTTTAAAACAAAATAATACAGAGGTTTGACTCATAAGAAGCATCCTTAAAATCATCTTTTTACTGTGTTTGGTTCACTGCATTGCACTTCTGCATTTCCCCTTCGACTGTGTCTGAAACGCGGCGCTGACATTGTTCAGGTCTTGATGTGCCAGGGCACAAGTCACCGTTGATACTGTACCTTCCAAGGTATATCAAAAAGAGTTAAAACCTCCGTACTGTCTCTCCGACGGTATATTGGAACTCTCGTCAACGGACCCTCTTTGACTAAATCCAGCCTTTGCATGTAGATTCTTGTAGAACCTTTCATAGGACTGTTCATTTATCTTTTCAGATAGGACAATGTGATATAACTGTTGTATGCCCTGGCGGGATTACCTGCGCGGTGTAGACGCTTATGTGGCATAGAACAGAACCTCCTTCTTATGATTCCCAAGGCAATCACTCACATGTAATCACATTGAGTTGACTTGCCTAGGCACCATGATAAGGATGTCTGTTCCATGCTCACAAAGATATACACCGCAAACCTTGTTTGTTGGTCCTAAGACATAGGAGTATGAAATCTTGCTAGACAGTATGATCACCATCATCACCTATTCCCATCGTATATCCCTATTTCTTCCAGAAACTCTACCCAACTCATCAGGATATCCCTTTTTCTCCTAGAAACTCTGTCCGAATCACCCAGATTCCTAGAAATCCTTATTTCTCCCCAGATTACCCAGAAATCTCAATTTCTTCCTGAAACTCCGATATACTTATGTCCCCCCAGATATTCTTGCTTCCCCCCAGAATACCCAGAAATCTCAATTTTTCTTAGAAACTCCGATATACTTGTTTCTCCCAGAAACTCTGTCCGACTTACCCAGTTATACCTGTTCTCCCAGAAGCTCTGTCCAAATCTCTCAAATTACCCAGAAATCTCAATTTCTCCCAGAAACTCCGGTATACTTGTTTCTCTCAGAAACTCTGTCCAACTTACCCAAATTTTCATGTTTTCCCAAATCTCCAAGATTTCCCAAAAATTCCAGCAACTCCATCCAAACTTCCCAAAAATGCGTAGATGTACCAATTTCTCCCAGAAATTCTGATTTCCCAATTTCTCCTAGAAGCTCAGTCCAAATCATCCAGAAATCCCTATTTCTACTAGAAACTCAACTGACTTCTAGAAAATTCTCCGAATCTTCCAAATCCTTATTCTTCCCAGAAACTCTGTCCAAAATTCCCGAAGTATCCCGGAAATCCCTGTTATCCCTTGGTGA
Source organism: Hydrangea macrophylla (assembly GCA_033977485.1). NCBI lineage: Eukaryota > Viridiplantae > Streptophyta > Magnoliopsida > Cornales > Hydrangeaceae > Hydrangea > Hydrangea macrophylla. The sequence continues at coordinate 7,117,985 of CM066982.1, read as the reverse complement.
GCACACTGGAAAGTAAGGTTAGCACACTCTGTATGGCTAGGGCCTTATTTGTTTAGCTGCTATCTGTTAGAAATAAGAGCATCATATAGATTAGGGCTTACATCCGCATGCTTGCCTCGTATGCATGCATCATTCCTATCAGTCTACACGCACTATCTTAGTCAGTCTATATACAAGTCAGTCCATATTTGTTAACATCACTGTCATTGTCTCCCCAGTCATCACTATCAGAATCTAATACACTCTTCTCGAATCTATAGGTCATTATAAATTCCCAAAGTCAGCCACTGAGATCCCCATCCTGGGTCAGAAGTTTGAACAGTCATTTGGTCAAGATCTGCCCGCCAAGTTACTTCAGCATGAATCAAAAAGAATTGGAAAATAAGGTCATTGTGTTGGGAACAACCATAAGCCAGCAATCTGATCGCCTGGCCCAAGTTTTGAGTTTCATGGAAGAACTGAAACAGCAGCAGCCACAGTACCCACCTGGTTTCCCACCACAACCAGGGTTCATACCACCACCACCGCCTGGGTTTGGACCGCCTCCCGAGAATAATGGGGAAGAAGAATGGTTTCAAGGGGTCCCGCCGCTTGTATATGAGAAGAAGCTCCAAGAGAAAATGGACAAAGTTGACAAGCTTGAAAGTGTGTTGAGGAAGAGCAAAGGGGTTGATGATTACATGTTAGACCTGGAAGGCCTCTTTGAGCCCATCAAGCTAAGGCTGCCCGAGAACTTCGAAATGCCTGAAATTGACCGTTTTGATGGAACAGGGAATCCAAAAAGTCACATCAAGTTGTGCATGAGCATCTTCCAATCGATGGGCTGCACTCATGAGCACATTGCGATGCTGTTCCCGCAAACCCTTAAGAATGCCGCACTATCCTGGTTCCTAACCCTTGAAGCCTCCAAGACCCGAGTCTGGGAAGACGTTGCTAGAACTTTTATTGATCACTACTCTTACAACCAAGAGTTTGATATCAACATCCGGGATCTAGAGACTACCAGGCAGAACTTCAATGAGTCCTTCACTGCGTTCTTGAGCAGATGGAGGAATAAAGTGGCTCAAATGATCCACAGACCTGTTGAGAAAGAGCAAGTACGTATGTTGGTCAAGAATATGCAACCAGTATATCATGACAAGCTATCCATCTCCACATTCGAAGAGCTATTTGAAATAGGCACCAGAATAGAGGATGCCATCAGAGAAGGAAAGTTCAAAAAGGATGAACCCCAACACCAGTCCAAGAGACCTAACTACCCCCTGGACTCCCCGGATATCAATGTACTTAGCAACCAATCAATGGCCTGCGCCCTTCGTCCATACCAGTCCATTCTACCAAATCGCCCAAAAGGCCCTCGCGAATTCTCCAAACTTGATGTTCCTCTTTCCACAGCCTTGGGCCACCTACTCAAAAAGGGCCACCTGCAGCTCCTCCCTAATAAGCCGCTACCAGATCCTATACCCTCCCACTATAACATGAGCCTACGATGTGCTTATCACCAAAATCTAGGCCATACCACCAATTAGTGCATCCGCCTCCGCCATGACATTCAGAACCTTATAGAAGATGTCCCCTATCCTAATCCCATCCACTATCTTGGCTTGGACCAACCAATCGAATGATCCCTTCCGTCGATGCTAATGAATGTTGTAGCTACACAGTAAAGTGATGGTGTTTGGAACTTCTGCTAAAAAAAATAGAATAAGAGTAATAAATGGGTCGCAAAGACACTCCATTTGAGATCGGGTCAAGTCAAGTTGAGTCTGTTCTATGTTCCGAGTCCATTTCAATTCTAGTCTTGTGATCGAGTCTGTCTGTCATCGAGTTGTTAATAAGTCTGTAAACCTTCTCTATTGATGGAATGAAATCTCATTTTGTTTAATCTGATGTGCCTAGTCATAAATGCATGAATCACTAAACTGAAGTGTCACTTTTCAAATTACTATGGATATTATTCTGCTAATAATTTTTCTACAACAAAACAAAAAAGTATCCTGAAAGGTTAAAGTCGATTTCACGCTGACACTGATGAAGATCTGAGAATTGAATAGTCTTATTTTAAGAATTTAAAGATGCTCTTGCCTCAATCTTGAAAAAACATACTTGAAACTGACTTGGGGCTAGCCCAACACCCTTTTTCCACCATTTCAAAGCCTTAAGTCCAATCCAATTGGGAGCCACGCAATCTGTCCGATTGAAAGCAATGCAAACTTAGCCCTTGATGGTAGCCAAACATTTCAGTGAGTTTCATCTCCACTTTAAAAAAAAACCAAAAAAAAAAAAGAGAAAGAAAAAGAAAAGAAAAGAAAAAAAAAGCTCGCTAGGTTGAAAACCCGAAAAGGGCACCTAGGCAAAAGTGAGACCTAAAAAGGTGTTGATTTCCAAAATCTGACCTTAGCCAGTCAAAAGGTTGAAGAAAATTTTGATGAGAATCGCATGCTTCAAGGTACATCATAAGAACGTGCCTAGATCACATTGCAAAAGGCTCGAAACGACCATAAATAAATCCCGAGAGTTGACGTGCACATTTTGGAATTTCGAGATTATGATCAAAAGATTTCATATGAATCAACTATGTGAAAAGGAAAATTGACTGGCTAGGCGAAAGTGAAAGGATCAATCCTCAAAAGAAAAAGAAAAAAAAAAGAAAAAGAAGAAAAAGAAAAGAAAAAGAAAAAGAAAAGAAAAGAAAAGAAAGGGAGATTGAAACTGAATCCTTTTATTCAAGGCTACCATAAGTTACCCAAGTTTGAATTTCTTTGACGATTGGTTTGAAAAACCCTCATACCTCAACCTTTCCAAAAAGACCTTGCCTTGAACTACACTCGACCTGATTCCCACTCGGGGATACGTAGGCAACCACATCGGTTCGATCGACACCATCATAATAAAACCAATTTCTTTCAAGACCTTGCCTTGAACTACGCTCGACCTGATTCCCGCTCGGGGATACGTAGGCAACCACAATGGTTCGGTCACCCCACCTACCTAAAAATCAACCCGCTTCTTTCCAACCATGGCCCGAACTATGTTGGACCTGATCCCCGCTAGGGGGTATGTAGGCAGACTTTCAAAAAGAAAAGAAGGATGGCTCGCTAGGTCGAAAATTTGAAAGGACGCCTAGGCAAAAATTAGTGTTAAATCCAAGGTGAGCAATAACAAAAGAGAGAAAAGTGCTTGCTAGGTCACCTCACTGGTGCCTAGGCAAAAGTTATGAGCATTTGAGAGATTAAAGTCACGGTCCATGCCTCAAGCCAGAAAATCACCTTCCACACTAGGGGCAAACTTCGACTACCCGCCTCGTTTGCATGACTTTTACTATCTACCCTTCATACAAGGGGCAAACTTCGATCACCTACCTCGTTTGCCCAAAACCTCCAATAAACCATCATCCAAACTAGGGGCAACCTTCGGTCACCTACCTCGTTTGCTTATGAATCCCACTTTGTACACCTCAAACTAGGGGCAAACTCTATTTGCCTAACATAATCCCTTTACACCGAGGGCGAGTTTTCAAGTTACCAAGTTGTTTTGAAAATTTTGAAATAGAGCATCTTTTACTCTAAAATCTAAGGCACTAATTCAAAGCACTTCCTGGGAGAAGTAGAAAATTGACTAGATCACTAGGGAGGAATTTTCAAAAATCAGATTTATCAGCAAAGTGCTACCATGTTAAGATGAGGGGTGAACACCAAAAGACAAAATGCTACATCGTTTATGACAAAAGCACATCAAGTTTTAACAAGACGAGCATGTTTCATTTTGGTGTCAAATGTATCGTCCTCGTGCGTCAATGTCTGTCAAGTTTTTGAGTCTGTTGTAGTCTCAAATGTGTAAGTCAACAGTGACTAATAAAATTTTTAAATCAAGTTATAAAGAGCATGCCAATATAAGCAGAAGTACCAAACACCATTACTATACCGGTTAAGGCGTCAGCACGAGAAGCGTCCAAACTTAGGGCAAATGCAAATTTCATCCCTTTCCAAACCATCGAAAGTTGACCATCATCTCCTTGCAACATAGGTCCATGAGTGGCTGTCGATCTTCCTTCATGCAATATAAGTCCATGAGTCCATGAGTGGCTGTTGATTACCTTCCCTCGTCCATGCAACATAAGTCCATGAGTGGCTGTTGATTGATCTTGGATTGGGCACTGCAAAGATTTGATCAACCACGAGAGATTCAGAGATGGATCCCGGTTCTGGGACAGCAAGATTTGATCAACTATGAGAGATTCGAATTTGAATCCTGGTTCCCGGTCAAGAGAAGTAGTTGAAGAGAGATCCCAGAAAGAGTTGCTTCATCCCCAACAGATTCAGTTTAATCCCCAGCAGGCATATCGATTTGTACATCATCAGTTCGATCTATGACAGTCACAGTAGTTCACTGTTGACTCTTTGTCTCGATTTGTACATCGTCAGTTCAATCATGACAGTCACAGTAGTTCACTGTCGACTCGTCATCTCGATTTGCACATCGTCAGTTCAATCATGACAGTCACAGTAGTTAACTGTTGACTCGTCATATTGATTCGTACATCATCAGTTCAATCATGATAGTCACAGTAGTTCACTATCGACTCGTCATATCGATTTGTACACCATCAGTTCAATCTATGATAGTCACAGTAGTTCACTGTCGACTCGTCATCTCGATTCGTACATCGGCAGTTCAATCCTAACAGTCACAGTAGTTCACTGTTGACTCGTCATCTCGATTCGTACATCGACAGTTCAATCCTGACAGTCACAGTAGTTCACTGTCGACTCGTCATCTCGATTCGTACATCAGCAGTTCAATCATGACAGTCACAATAGTTCACTGTTGACTTGTCGTCTCGATTCGTACATCGTCAGTTTAATCCATGACAGTCACAGTAGTTCACTGTCGACTCGTCATCTCGATTAGTACATCGTCAGTTCTTTTGATCATGGTTAGTCCAACCGTTGGTCCAACCCATGACAGTCACAGTAGTTCACTGTCGACTCGACATCTCGGTTAGTTCAATCGTCAGTTCAATCCATGACAATCACAGTAGTTCACTATCGACTCGTCATCTCGATTAGTACATCGTCAGTTCAATCTATGACAGTCACAGTAGTTCACTGTTGACTCGTCATATTGATTCGTACATCATCAGTCCAATCTATGATAGTCACAGTAGTTCACTGTCGATTCATCATCTCGATTCATACATCGTCACTTCTTCTGGTCACGGTTAGTTCAACTGTTGATCCAATCCATGATAGTCACAGTAGTTCACTGTGACTCATCCTCTCGATTCGTACATCGTCACTTCTTCTGGTCACGGTCAGTTCAACTATTGATCCAATCCATGATAGTCACAGTAGTTCACTATTGACTCATCATCTCGATTCGTGCATCGTCACTTCTTTCAGTCACGGTTAGCCCAACTGTTGATCCAATCCATGATAGTCACAGTAGTTCATTGTCGACTCATCATCTCGATTCGTACATTGTCAGTTCATTAATCATCATTAGTTTACCATCACTCTCATGCCGTGTTCATCATTCTCACTCAAATCTTAGGCTTCTATGTCCATTAATGGGGCTTCCATGTTCATCGCTTGACATCTCGGGATTTCATGTCCATCACTTGACGTCTCAGGACTTCTGTGTCCGTCTCTTAATTTCCAGGGCTTCCATGTCCGTCAGTTATCTGTCAAACTGCATCTCCGATTATAGTCCTCTGGAACCCCACATCCAATAACATTCGCTTGCAAAGCACGCTTCCCAAAATTTAGAAGTTTGCTCCAAGACCCAGAGTCTTCAAACCTTGGTGTCCCTATTCGGGTCAATAACTGCATCACAGTCAGAAACACTAGCACGACACAAGTCCACTTGCAGTGGTACACCCCACAGCACCAATTCATGCTAGGATCAGAACACTAGACATAATAGGACTTAGGACAAAATTCATATCACATCCATGCATAGCATATCACTCTTATAGCATAGCATCCGCCTGATTGTTGTGTATGTGCATGTGTGATTTATTCCTTTGTGCCCTGAACTACGTCCTGGTCTAATTCCCCTTGGGATACGTAGGCAGCTCACGTAGAGCGCGACCAGCACTAGCCTCAGCATCATTGCATCTTTTGTAACGCTTTTATCCTAAATCTATAGCCTCCAAAAAGACATGTCTCTTTAAAGCTTTGGCACTCGCTTGCGACATGCGTTGCTTCGCAAGTTCATGCCAAAGAGGGGCAAACTGTAGACACCCCATTTTGTCGACTAACAGATTTAGGAGGCCACAAGCATGTCCAACCTCGATGATTAGAAAGTTTGGATTTTCAGAGATTGCCTCTAACTCTCAAGAAGTCAAAGAATTTGCAGAAATGACCAAAATGCCCCTAAAAGCCCAAAATTCTCCAGGATTGGCCCAGAATCTCAGAAATCATTTGATGTTGTTCCAAACAAAAAAAAAAGGTATTTTAAAAGATGAATATTTGAAATCGTAAGCTCCCAGAGACCCCCGGAAGTTCCCGGAAAGTCTCCGTTGACCGGTTTGACCAAGGTTTGACCAAGTTTGACCAAGGTTTGACCAAAATCATCCAAATTCACCCAAAAGTTGAGATCATTCTACATCATGTGAAAAGTCTTAAAATATGTTTTAAAAGAAAATCGGACGAAAACATCAATCTTTGGAGGCTCCCAGTGTTGGGTTTGTGCCCTCAAACCATTACTTTCTGTATGAGACATTGACATTTTAATATATGGATATCAGCTTTACATTTTATTGTGTATGTTCTTTTCATGAGATGATTGTTAATCCTTAAGTATTATAGTAAGTAATTCGTGTGTGTATGAGATGCACACAAGTGAGATACGAATTACTATTCTTTAATACTTAGAATGTGTCACAGTGGATGATGAGACTGGATACCTCATCAAGTCTACACTGCAGTATAATTAACTACCATTGGATGGAGTGATTAATCTCAATCACTAGAGTGTAGCTCTTAGTTGATATGCTAGTGCTTATAGTGCATTGACGGACCTGAGTTTCCTATTGACGCTTAAGACTGTCAAACAGTCAATAGGAACTCATAACTTGTATAAGGTACGTGTTCTCAATCTTGAGACGATTATGAACACAGACTGTGGATATGACTGCTTTGATTTACCAATCAGTGAGGTCTATAAAAGATCAACACCTGGGTATCTTGGGTATGTCATATTCATAGGGTTGTGAACATATATTGTCAAGATAGAATCTACCCTCTGTTTCAGAGTAAGCATTCCCTTGAGAATGTCACCATGTCGATTACTGAGTACTGCAGTCTTGTTGATAAGAGTTATCAACATGTTTGGTAATCATGAGAGGTGAATGGGACTCAAGGAATACAAGAAGTAATCATGATTCAGGTTGACAGTAACAGTTATCCGATTACCTGAATATGATTACGAATGCTGACGGTAGAGGGACATTAGTACACCATACAAGTCTAGTTATCGCTTCGGATATGTTCTTTTGCGTTGGAGTTCAGTTATCGTTTTATAGTGGAGTAAACTTTAACTGACCAGTTAGTTAGTTTGCTGATCAAAGAGTTTGGTCATGGTAATTAACAAACTGGTCTGAGCCAACAATAAAGAGCCTAGGAGGTCCCACTCTTAGCTCCGCCAGGATGCTTGGAAAGATGCTTGAGGATGATGTCCAGACAGGTTCGATCGATCGAAGATGTCTCGATCGATTGAAGTCTGAAGGTTCGATCGATCGAAGATGGTTCGATCGATCGAATGTTCGATCGATCGAAGTCACTTCGATCGATCGAAGGTTAGGTCGGTTCTGGGAATCTATAAATAGGGCAGCTGCGTTCTGGAAAAAGGAGTTCGTCGTTTTGAACGTCAGAAGCTGCAGAAACTGTTTTGGAGTCCCAAAACCTTCTCTATCCTCTCCATTAGGGTTCCCACCAACCCTAGTCTTTCTGGCAGGCATCCGCAGGAGTCATAAGGGTGAAGATCATCTAGTGGAGGCTGCTGGAAGTTGAAGATCAGAATTGGGTTCAAGACACTAAGGTATAACTCGTGTCCCCTCTTGTGCGTATCTGTAGAATTGACGAGTAGTAGATCCAGGCATGCCAATAAAGTTTCATAACTTGATTTTTCCGCTGCGCGTTTAAACTTTCCATTTAAACCTGTTTTTCCTACAATTGGTATCAGAGCCACGCTCGTTTGGATCTATAGATGCGGTTTTTGGAACATTATTTTGATTTGCATGTTGATTTTAGAACTGTTTTTGAAACTGCATCGTCACAGATCTGTTTCTGCAGTGTTATCGCAGCAGTATACAAATCTGTGATTGCATTGGATGCAAGATGGGTTCGATCGATCGAAGAATGTTCGATCGATCGAACGCTCTGTCTTCGAGCGATCGAACAGGTTTCGATCGATCGAAACATTCTGTTGTTCGAGCGATCGAATTGAGTTCGATCGATCGAGACAGACTCTTTGTCAGGATTTTCTGTTTCATAGTTTTAAAAGTATTTTGAAATTAAAAGTTTAATTTTAACGTATTCTGCAAAAATTTTAATCATTCTGTGAAATAGAATGTTCAAGCGATTGAACAGTGTTCAATCGATCGAAGGTTCGAGCGATCGAACGGTCTTCGATCGATCGAACTATGACAGAGAAGTTAGATGCTGTTTTGAGTTCTAATTCAGTATGTAAAGAGTTTATATACTGTGTGAATCAATTAAGGGTTCTAATAGTTATATTTTGTTATATATATGCGTGGATGTGTGTTCAACTAACCTTTTGCAGCAAAAGTTAGTCGCTATCTCCCATGGCGCCAAGAGCATTTATTTTTGTGTTTGAATGTTTTTAGATTGGTGTGTTGTTTTAAGTTTGGTTTGGTTTTAAGGCATATGTAAAGGGCGCTGCGACTTCAATCCTACGAAAAGGAAAGTCGCACCGGTTTCCCTAGCCTTTTATTTTGTTGTTGCTATTTCTATTTCTAGATAAGTTGTAAGCTTCAAAAGAGGCATAGGTTCAATGTAATAGAATTAGAATATCCATGAAGATGGAGCAAGGAGCCGTTGTCCATGAAGATGGAGCTGGAGGCGATCAAACCAAAAGCAGGTTCTATGGAGATAGAGCCATGGGAGATAGAGGCATCGTTTGGATGTCTTTTATTTCATTTTAGTTTTTTGTTTTATGTGCTTTGTTTGTGATTGGCGTATAATACATTGTTGCATGCACGCAAAACAAGTTTTCTAAAATAAAATTCAAAAACCGTTTTCAACACATTAGTAAACATTAGATGTTTATGGGAAGTGTGTAGAAACAGATTTTCTCAAAAAGCAAAATCCTTTTTACTAAATCTAGTGGGAGAGGGTCTTATTTATTACACCCACGATCTTCCATTAACGGTTCACTGTAAGATGAGTGATGCATTCTGTGTCACCTCGCTAGGGGTGATCATTCCATACGGAGGGTGTATTACTCATTGGTTACTAGATGTGAACTTCTTTTGATAAGATCAATCAGACGTGTTAGAGGGTGACCACCATACGGAGGCGCTACTTGAGACGGTTATGATTGGATCCTAGTTAATGGTACACACTAGCTAAGCTATGGATAAGGGATCCCACACGGGGCATTATTCAAAAACTTAGAGATCAAATAGGTTCGGAAGTCATAACTTGTTTTGCAAGAGTTGCATAGCGGATAAGTTATGATAAATCGAAAGATCGAACATTGACCACCATACGGAGGCTTTATTCTTTCGTTTCGATATTCCGGCGACTTTGTTTTAAAATAAGAGTTTTAAAAGGATTCTTTTATTTCAAACTGTCAAATTCTGATATCCATATTTATTTTGTTTGATTTTTTCAGTAAATCATAATGTCTGGATCTGCATTTAGTCCACTTGCCACCATACTCACTCAAAACAAGTTAACTGGAAACAACTACACTGAATGGAAACGTAATCTTGACATCGTGTTAACTGCGGAGGATCACATATATGTCCTCACCACCCCATGCCCCGAAGAACCCGCTGCAAATGCTTCGGCTGCTGCTAGACGCGAGTTCGATAAATGGAAAAAGTCGAATGGGATGGCTCGTTGTTACATATTGGCTTCTATGGCTAATGTGTTACAACACCAATACCAGTCGAACAATTCCGCCAGTGACATTATCGAATCCCTGAAAAAGATGTTTGGGGAGCATGGCAGGCCTGCCAGACAGGTAGCTATGCAGAAGATAATGAGTGCTAAGATGTCGGAAGGGACTCCAGTCAAAGAACATGTTTTGAAAATGATTAGTTATTTAAACGAGCTGGAGACCCTAGGCGCCAACATCGATGCACAGACCCAAGTTGATATGATCCTCAATACGCTGTCGCCATCATTCGCTCAATTTAAACTGAATTATAATATGAATAAAATGGATTTTTCAATGAGCGAATTGATGAGCTCTTTATTGGCAGCGGAAGGGGTGATCAAACCTGGGGGCAGCGTTTTAAACGTTGAGAAAAGCGCTTCCTCTTCCCGATCTGTGCCGAAAGGAAAGAAAGGGAAGAAGAAGGCTAGCACTGGAGGTTCAAGTGTTGGACCGGTCCCTAAGATTACAAAATCTAAGGGAAAAGGTAAGGGCAAAGGGAAGGTGGGTGGCCAAGGCAAAGGAAAGTGTTTCCAATGCGGTGAGAAAGGCCACTGGAAGAGGAACTGTCCAGAATTCTTAGCTACAAGAGTTCAAGGTATGATTGAATCACATGTGATTGAAGTAAGTTTTATAACGGATACTTCAAACACTTGGTGCATTGATTCTGGTGCGACTAACCATATCTGTAATTCATTGCAGGGGTTCAGATCAACCAGGAAGTGCAGTGATGGGGAAATCGTACTTACTCTAGGTTCTAGCGCAACCGTTTCTGCGGTTGCTATAGGAGTCGTAGTTTTAGAATTTCTAGACAATAAAGTTTTGATTTTATCAGATGTACTTTACGTCCCTTCAATGAGACGTAATTTAATTTCAGTTTCTAATTTATCGAATAATGGTTATTCTTTTTATTTTGGAACTGAAGTTGTGATTAAAAGAAATAGTTCTTTTATATGTTCTGGTGTTAAATCAAATGGTTTGTATGTGATTACTCCCAATATTTCTAAAGATTCTTGTATGGAACTTAATAACTCAGTGGTAACTGTACCATCTAAAAGAAAGAGACCTTCCACTAATCCAACAAAGCTTTGGCATATGAGGCTTGGTCATATCAATCTAAATAGGATTGGCAGACTAGTCAAAGAAGGGGTCTTAGGCGATTTGGTTCTCGAACCAATAGAAGTCTGCGAGTCTTGTTTAGAGGGTAAAATGACCAAAAGGCCCTTTCCGGCAAAGGGCAATAGAACCAATGCATTGTTGGAATTAGTTCATACTGATGTGTGTGGACCAATAAATATTAGAGCAAGGGGTGGTTATGAGTATTTCATAACATTTACTGATGACCACTCTAGGTATGGATATGTGTACCTAATGCAGCACAAGTCTGAAGCCTTTGAAAAGTTCAAAGAGTATAGGGCTGAAGTGGAGAAGCAATTGGGCACACATATCAAGGCCATTCGATCTGATCGAGGTGGCGAGTACCTCTCTAATGAATTTATTGATCACCTCGTACAGAATGGGATTCTGTCACAGTTGACTGCACCTGGCACGCCTCAGCAAAATGGTGTAGCGGAGAGAAGGAATCGGACTCTTTTAGACATGACTAGGTCAATGATGAGTTATTCTGAGTTGCCATTATTCCTTTGGGGTTATGCTTTGGAAACCGCTGCTTACATACTAAATCTAGTACCAAGTAAATCTGTTCCAAGGACACCACGAGAGATGTGGATTGGGCGCAAGCCTTCTTTGCAACATCTCCGGATATGGGGGTGTCCGGCACATGTGCTGAAAGGAAAGATGAGCAAATTGGATTCTAGATCGGAAGTATGTTACTTTGTGGGTTATCCAAAGGGTACTTATGGATGGTATTTTTATGATCCAAGAGAACAGAAGGTGTTCGTCAGTACGAATGCTATTTTCTTGGAGGATGATTATATCATGAACCATAAACCTAAGGGAAGGATAGATCTTAGAGAGATAGAAGGAGAGCCCTCAGTCCAACCCGTAGTTAATAACGATGTAAATCAGGAAAACACCACTTCTTCACCTATTTCCGCACCAGTACCTCGTCGTAGTGGGAGGATTATCAGCCAGCCTGATAGATACATGTTCTTAGGAGAAGTTTTTGAAGCTGTCTCCATAGAATCTGAATCTGATCCTACCACATACGAAGAGGCAATGGCTGATGTTGATTCAGCTCATTGGGTTAAAGCTATGAAGGCTGAATTGGAATCTATGGATTCTAATCAGGTCTGGGATCTTGTAGAACTTCCAGCCAATATTAAACCCATTGGCTGTAAGTGGGTCTACAAGAGGAAAAGAGGATCTGATGGAAAGGTTGAGACCTTTAAGGCAAGGCTTGTTGCGAAAGGTTATACTCAGAGGGAGGGCATTGACTATGAGGAAACCTTCTCGCCGGTGGCCATGCTCAAGTCCATCAGAATACTCTTATCCGTTGCTGCATGCCTAGATTTTGAGATCTGGCAGATGGACGTCAAGACTGCATTCTTGAATGGCAATCTTGAGGAGGACATCTATATGCAACAACCAGAAGGGTTCATAGCTGGTCGGAAAGGTAACTTGGTATGCAAGTTGCAAAAGTCCATTTATGGGCTTAAGCAGGCATCCAGAAGTTGGAACATACGATTTGACCAAGCGGTCAAATCGTTTGGTTTCATACAGAATCTGGATGAACCTTGTGTATACAAGAAAAGTGAAGGAAAAGTGGTGGCTTTTCTTGTGCTTTACGTTGACGACATTCTACTCATTGGAAATGATGTAGCGGCATTGTCAACGGTCAAGGTTTGGCTAGCTAGTACTTTCGATATGAAGGATCTAGGAGAGGCGAGCTATATTCTTGGGATAAAGCTCTTTCGGGATCGCAAGCGAAAGATAATGGGATTATCTCAAGCTGGTTATATCGATAAGGTGCTAACTAGGTTTTCAATGGATAATTCGAAGAAAGGTTTGTTACCTTTCAGGCATGGTTTAGCGTTCTCCAAGGACCAGTGTCCAAAGACACAGGAGGAGAGGAATCGCATGACAGGAGTTCCCTATGCTTCTGCAGTGGGAAGTCTCATGTATGCGATGTTATGCACTAGACCAGATATCTGCTTTGCCGTTGGCATGGTTAGCAGATATCAGTCGAATCCGGGTCCAGAGCACTGGACAGCCGTTAAGCACATTCTTAAGTACTTGAGAAGAACTAAAGATTACATGCTTATGTACGGTGGTAGTGAGTTAATTCCAGTGGGATACACTGACTCGGACTTTATGTCAGATAAAGATTCGAGGAAGTCGACGTCCGGTCATCTCTTTACCTTGGGAGGTGGTGCTGTCAGTTGGAGGAGCATTAAGCAGAAATGCATTGCAGACTCAACTACAGAAGCTGAGTATGTGGCTGCTTGTGAAGCCGCAAAGGAAGCTGTTTGGCTCAAGAAGTTCCTTATGGAACTCGAGGTGGTACCAGCGTCGCTGTCGCCTATTACGCTTTATTGTGATAATAGTGGGGCAGTGGCTCAGTCCAAGGAGCCAAGGAACCACGGAAAGGGAAAGCACGTAGAGCGGAAATATCATCTTATCCGAGATATTGTTCAACGTGGAGATGTGACTGTCACCAAGATTGCCACAGCTGACAATCTTGCTGATCCGTTTACAAAGGCCTTGCCACAGAAGGTCTTTGATCGTCATCTAGATAGTCTAGGTCTTAGATGTAGTTCTGAATGGTTATGAGTGCAAGTGGGAGTTTGTTGGGTTTGTGCCCTCAAACCATTACTTTCTGTATGAGACATTGACATTTTAATATATGGATATCAGCTTTACATTTTATTGTGTATGTTCTTTTCATGAGATGATTGTTAATCCTTAAGTATTATAGTAAGTAATTCGTGTGTGTATGAGATGCACACAAGTGAGATACGAATTACTATTCTTTAATACTTAGAATGTGTCACAGTGGATGATGAGACTGGATACCTCATCAAGTCTACACTGCAGTATAATTAACTACCATTGGATGGAGTGATTAATCTCAATCACTAGAGTGTAGCTCTTAGTTGATATGCTAGTGCTTATAGTGCATTGACGGACCTGAGTTTCCTATTGACGCTTAAGACTGTCAAACAGTCAATAGGAACTCATAACTTGTATAAGGTACGTGTTCTCAATCTTGAGACGATTATGAACACAGACTGTGGATATGACTGCTTTGATTTACCAATCAGTGAGGTCTATAAAAGATCAACACCTGGGTATCTTGGGTATGTCATATTCATAGGGTTGTGAACATATATTGTCAAGATAGAATCTACCCTCTGTTTCAGAGTAAGCATTCCCTTGAGAATGTCACCATGTCGATTACTGAGTACTGCAGTCTTGTTGATAAGAGTTATCAACATGTTTGGTAATCATGAGAGGTGAATGGGACTCAAGGAATACAAGAAGTAATCATGATTCAGGTTGACAGTAACAGTTATCCGATTACCTGAATATGATTACGAATGCTGACGGTAGAGGGACATTAGTACACCATACAAGTCTAGTTATCGCTTCGGATATGTTCTTTTGCGTTGGAGTTCAGTTATCGTTTTATAGTGGAGTAAACTTTAACTGACCAGTTAGTTAGTTTGCTGATCAAAGAGTTTGGTCATGGTAATTAACAAACTGGTCTGAGCCAACAATAAAGAGCCTAGGAGGTCCCACTCTTAGCTCCGCCAGGATGCTTGGAAAGATGCTTGAGGATGATGTCCAGACAGGTTCGATCGATCGAAGATGTCTCGATCGATTGAAGTCTGAAGGTTCGATCGATCGAAGATGGTTCGATCGATCGAATGTTCGATCGATCGAAGTCACTTCGATCGATCGAAGGTTAGGTCGGTTCTGGGAATCTATAAATAGGGCAGCTGCGTTCTGGAAAAAGGAGTTCGTCGTTTTGAACGTCAGAAGCTGCAGAAACTGTTTTGGAGTCCCAAAACCTTCTCTATCCTCTCCATTAGGGTTCCCACCAACCCTAGTCTTTCTGGCAGGCATCCGCAGGAGTCATAAGGGTGAAGATCATCTAGTGGAGGCTGCTGGAAGTTGAAGATCAGAATTGGGTTCAAGACACTAAGGTATAACTCGTGTCCCCTCTTGTGCGTATCTGTAGAATTGACGAGTAGTAGATCCAGGCATGCCAATAAAGTTTCATAACTTGATTTTTCCGCTGCGCGTTTAAACTTTCCATTTAAACCTGTTTTTCCTACACCCAGAACTTCCCGGAATTTCTTGGAAGTGCACTGTTTGACTGATTTGATTGCAAGTTTGACCAAAAATCAAAGTCTTCTTTTCGACATTGAAATATTTTATCAAATACTAGAGGTCAATAGCTTTCCAACGGTATATCGTACATAATTTCTGGATCTAAAACGAATTTGTTATGAATTTCTGAAGGTGAAAAATGCGATCGATTCGGCTTTTATCGTGAATACCGCAAAACTTTCCAAAGTGACCCAACTCCAAACTATTTTTTTATGGAAAGTAGACCTCAATACCTTTCCAACAGTATATCACAATCTCAATTTGGATTTTGTATGAATTTTCTGTGAATTTCGGAAGAAATAGGGCCGTTTCGCGAATTTCGGGAGTTCTGGGGGCCAAAATGCAATTTTTGGTCAACGGGGGAGTTGACTGCTGCGGCGGCAGTGGCCTAGTGCCGCGGCGGCACTCTGAGTGATTTTTCATTTTTTTGTAATTTTTGGTTAATTTTTGGGTTTTAATTCAAATTTTCAACAAATAAAACGACATAGTTTTGATTATTCCGGGATTTTGGACCAATTAGAGACTTTTTAAAATCCATAATACCTCCCCAAGTTGGCCTATAAAGGAGACCCATTTACTTCCATTTAGAGGGGAGCTTGGAAGCCATTAGAGAGAGATATAGAGAGTTAGGAAGAAATAGAGAGAGAAATAAAGATTTTCTTCTTCAAATCCAAGCCAAATGTGAGTTTTTATTTAGTTTTCTAAAAGCTGAACTTTTATTTTCAAGCTTTCAATCCATCTTCTTCATCTTCTTTAAGTTTCCAATGAGTTAGAGAGTGATGTACTCACCCATGTACACACATATGAGAGGTTGAATGCTTGTGGTTCCACCATTGAATATCATCTATTGATTTGTTCATTTGCTTGCTTATATACAATGTTCATCTCTTATTACCTCATTTCTTTTTGATTTTCTTTATTTACTTACTAGTTCATCATCATCCAGATGATGACATGAAGTTTGAGGTGAGTGAATCCTTATGGATAGTAGCTCTTGACCTCAAAAACATGCTTGATAGATGATGATTATAACTTCAATACCTCCAAAGTATCCTTGAAGTTATGTTCAAATAAAAATGAATCTTTCCAACAATCTTGGAGGTTCTTGATGATGAGTTTGATGTTGACATTTTAAGTGGTTATAATCTCTATTTGATGTTGAAAATATACTTTCAAAACCTCTATTTCAAAACCCCTCTTAAAACCATTCATTTTGATCTCAAGAAAGAAAACTCGAGTTTTTCCCAAAATCTTCAAAACAGTGAGTCAAAACAGTGAGTGATCTGAGTTCAAAGATTTCAATAGAATTCAATACTCAATGTATGGATGCAAGATCACTTGGAAAGTCTTCCTAACTCATTAGAGAACACCCATGATTTTTGGTTTGACTTGGAAATACTTGAAAATGGTCCATTTGGACCCAAACATTCTCTCCAGATATTCTGTTTTTGCTGTCACAGCAGCTTGGTCTACTTTCAACTTATTTTACAGAAAACTTTTTCAAAATGATTGGTCCTAACTTATTTTTTCCTTCAACTTTAATGTCTTAGGGAACTTTCTGTATAAAATGGGCCTCTAGATCAATTTGTTTTCATTTTCTAAGATTTTTCAACATTTCAGTCGACAGTACAGACTCTGTTTCTAAGTGACCTCAATTGTTTATATGATTTCTCTCAATCTGTGATAGTTATTAAAGATTGGCTTTTTGGATTGTGTGCTAGACAAAATAAGGAAGATCTCCATAAAATATCATGTACTGAAAACATTCCTAATCCCTCTTTTCAATTTTCAAAAGATCTAGCTACTGTTCTGTCCACTATTCACAGCAAGCACATTTTAACTTTCATTCTTTGATTTGATGCTTATATGCATTCCAAATTAGTTCATATCTTAGGAAGTAGTTCATGCTACATTTGTACATATCCCATGTTGATTTCATTCCTCCATTCATACACATTTTAGACTTCTAAGTCATTCTAGGAATCCATGAACACAAAGCACACTACAACCTTGGCACATTTTAGATGCATACATTGCATCCATGCAAAGATTTGGGGCTTTTGTGACTCTTAATCTAAGAAGATTATAAGGAATGATCATGATCACACGTTCATGTTTACCCCGATCTAATCATCCTTTCTCATCCATCCCGGGGATTGAGAGGTCTTCTTTTCTCAAAAGAATAACATGCATCATACTACCATGCTAAGCATATTTTGATTTCTTTGTTTATTTTTTTCAAGAACAATTCATGTCCCCTTTAGATTAAAGAAACTTAATTACTTGATACATGATTAGATGATTTTTTTCCTAGGTTTATTTGTGTGATCTTTCACTTTACATTGCATGATATTTGACTTAGATCTTATGAATGATATTTTATCTTTAGATCTTCCATTTCAAGTTTCTTATGTGATGTAATATACTATCATAGTATTAATTGTCGAACCATACATAGTATAAGATGATTATTTGGATGCTAATTGAGGCCCGTTGAGAGGCGGGGCGAGTTGAGGGTATTTTAGTCGCGACAAAGGCTCCTTCCTCTCTTGTACCTAAACCCCGAACCAAGTTCTTTGGTTATGAAGGACCGGTGCCCTTTATCCATTTGGGTGAGTCAAATTATGTTTCTTGGTTCCTTAAAGACCAAGTGGCGACTCTGTATCTGTTTTCAACAGACCTTTTCTCTCTCTTTTCAAAACAATTTTGAAATAAACAAGTGGTGGAAGCCCGGGTGTCCACAGCTGGAAAGTGTACTGAGGAAAAGCAAAGGGATTGATGATTACATACTGGACTTGGAGGGCCTTTTTGAGCCTGTTAAGCTAAAGCTACCGGAAAACTTCAAGATGTCCGCCATTGACCGATTCGACGGAACTGGGAATCCGAAGAGTCACGTAAAGTTCTGCATGAGTGTTTTCCAATCAATGGGTTGCACCCATGAGCACATCGCAATGCTGTTCCTCAAACCCTCGCCAAGGCCGCTCTATCCTGGTTTCTGACTTTGGAGGTTTCTAAGACGCGAACTTGGGAAGATATAGTCCAGGTCTTCGTTGATCATTACTCCTATAACCAAGAGCTCGATGTCACCATCCGGGATCTGGAGACTACCCGACAGAACTTCAATGAGTCCTTCGCTGCGTTCTTGAGCAGATGGAGGAACAAAGTGGCCCAAATGACCCACCGACCGATCGAAAAGGAGCAAGTCTGGATGTTGATCAAGAATCTACTGCCGTTGTACCATGAGAAACTCTTCTACCAGTCCATCTCAACATTTAAAGAACTGTTTGAGATTGGGACTAGAATTGAGGATGCAATCAGGGAAGGAAAAATCAAGAATGAAGAATCACAAAGCCGGTCCAAGAGGCCCGACTACTCCCGAAACCCTTCGGATGTCAACACCCTTGGTAACCAACCCATGGCCTATTCTCTCCAATCATACCAGCTCACAAACCAAACCAGCTCGCCTAGCCGCCCTTACCAAAATAGGGTACCCCGTGAATTTTCCAAGCTAGATATCTCTCCCTCCGTAGCCGTAGGCCGCCTGCTAAAAAAGGGACACCTCCAACTCCTTCAACCTCATGCCGATCCCCCTCCACCTAACTGTGACCTGTCCAAACGATGTGCCTACCACCAAGGCCCAGGCCATGACACCGACTGGTGCATACGTCTCCGCCATGATATCCAAGACCTCATTGACCGAAGAATCATTGAGCCACTTGTAGACACCCCAATTTTGACCAAACGTCAAATCCAGGGATTGGTTACCTCTCAAAGACCGATGATGATGATATCTGTGACATTCGAGGATTTTCCCAAGAAATTCAAAATCTTCAAGAAAAAAAATTTTAGAAAATAATAAAAATGATAAAGGGAGAGGATTCAGGCATTCGGGAGGGAAACCCGAACGATGAAGAACGTGTGAGAAACCCAGTCTGGAAATCCATTTTATTTTAAAGAAAAAAAGAGAATTTATAAACAAAAACAAAAAAAAAGAAAGAGAGAAAGAGGGAGTTTCCTTGAAAAAAGGAAGGACAAAATAAATGAAAAGATTTTTGAAAAAGAGAAAATACAAAAAAGAAATAGTATATTAAAAAATATACCATGCACATGGTTGATACCATGCACATGGGGGATCTTAATGCAAATATATACATACATAAAATAAAAAATTTTGTTTATACCAACATACTTTTGAAAAATCAAAAAGAGGGACAAAATTCAGTTAGCCCCGGCACGCGGAAAATGCGGCGGCACTCACTGTTTGCCGCCCGGCACTCACTGTTTACCGCCCGGCACTCAGTGAGTGCCGCCGGCACCCAGCGAGTGCCGCTGGCTGTAACAGACTGCATCTTCTCACATGTTCTAGAAGAAAACCTTGCACATGGGTTTTCACCCGAATTTACCCATCTATCCCTGGAATAAAGGCCTATATAAACAAAACCTCCTCTTCCATTTTGGGGACTTGAACTTGAAAATCAAGAGATACATATATACAAGAATCATATAGATTTTTAGAGAGAGAGAAGAAGAATTTCTTGAAGAGCTTGAAGAATTTGAAGAATCTTGAAGAGAATTTGGGAAATCTTGGAAGATCCTCACAAGAATTTGAAGAAATACTTGAGGTCCTAGAGGTAACCTCTTAATCCTTGATAGAATTAGGACCATTCAATCACAAGTTCATAGTTCTAGGAACTTTTTCACATTTTCAAAACCTCTCTTCTTATCCCATTTCATCACACACCACCAAGAACTTGTGATTGAATCTCATGACATTTCATCAATTTGGATGTAATTAGCTTTGGGTTTGAGACAAATTCAACTTTAAAGAGTTTGTATCCTTAGTCTTCTAAGTAATCCTTGATTTTCCTTATTTCTATTTCATTAAAAAAGTGCATGAGATCTTCCATATCTCATTGAACCTCTTTGAGTTTGATTATTTAATTTCCTATGATCTTATGATCTATATGGAGATTAGAATGAATCATAGTCTTAATCTACATATAATTAGTGAGATTCAAGTCTTAATCCATGACTTGAACCTCTTCATTAAGAAATCTTGTGGAATCCTTACTATATTCCAATGAGGTTTGAGTAGATTTTAACTTCATTTAGTCTCCAATGACCATCAAATGGTAGGAGTAGTGATTTGAATCCAAACTTTTATCCATGGATTTAAGTTCTTTGTTCTTTGGATCTTGTGAAATCCATGCTCTACTTCATTAAAACCTATGAGCATATATGCCTCATAGTCTCCAATGACCATCAAATGGTAGGAGAAAATGTGTTAGTTCAAGTCTATTCCCATGGCTTGGACTAATCTTTCTCTTAGGTTTTAAGAAGTCTTTCATACTTCATCTAAAACCTACATACGAGTATGTCTCTAACTCCAATGACCATCAAATGGTAGGAGTGATAAGTTGAATTCAAACTTGGGTCCATAGGTTTGAGTTCTTTATTTGAGGATTTTGTGAAGTTCATTTTCAATACTTCATCAAGATCCATAAGTGTAGCATGCCTCATAGTCTTCAATGACCATCAAATGGTAGAAGAAGTAGTTTGGTTTGAGCCCCAACTTCATGTTTTAATAGTTGAGGCCAATCAACAAACTTGAACTAGCAAGACAAAAACAGTGGGTTCATAAACCGTTTTTGATCAAAGATTTTTAGTTTAAGATCTAACCGTTGAAATCAAGTGAAACCAACGGGAAAATATTAGTAACACATTGTTCTACCACTGTGATTTTTGTTCTAGCAAGATTTTGTGATTAGAGAGGTTTGATCATGATTTTTGTGAGCTAGTCACAATCTGTCCAGAGTTCTAGAATGCTTTCAGAATAATAAGTCTGTTTTGAAATCAATAAATCAGAACCCTAATAAAGTTTTCGGGGTCTCAAATAATTTTTTATAAGTACCTAAATGTGTTAGGAAGGTACCCTAAAAAGATCTAAGTGTTTCTCATTTTTTTACTATTTTTAGAAAATCATACAAGATCTCTGGACAGAGAGTTGCAGAATCCTGAGTGAGGTCTAGTATTTTCCGTATTCCCGGAGATCTAACCGTTGAAACCTTGATTTTATTTTTGGGTTAGAAACTAGACTCATAGAGGCATAACATATCCAAAAAGAAGTAAGATCCAACCGTTGAAAGTATTTTATTTCCATTTTTGAACGTCGGGTCTGCTCTCTGTAAATCACAAAAAACTGCTACTGTTTTTGTCTAACCTTATTTATTTCAACTTAAGTAGTCTCCCAATGACTTAGGACTCAAACCATGTTTTGAATAATGATAATTTAGATTAAACCCAGAGGCTTAGGGATCCAAATTAGTGAATAAATTCATGTCCCATTCTTGTTCATATTCATGCATTCATTCATACATGTTAATATTCGTAAGTAGGACTTATCTCTTGTCTAAGATGTATCTAATTGAACATGACTTAGGATTTACTTATTTATGATATTATATCTTGTCTAAAGGCATGTGTACTAACCTTTGTTTTGTAGCGCTTTGAGGTACAATTTCTCAACCCTTCTCTAGTTTAATCTATTTCATTGATTTTAATTGATTTTTTTCGACCCCATGTGCGACACATTAGCTTAGGTTTTGCCTTATGTGTATATATGTGTTAGAGACCTTTCTTAGGTTTATTTTTGCATGCATTGCACGTTTGATATTCGCGACCGGATCTCGGGTATGTTTTCTAGTTCTCTATTGCATATCATGATGTTTGCTAGTTGAATTATGTGACTTATGAATGATATTTTACCGTTAGCAATTTTGCACCCTTTCAACATGCTTGTGTTATGTATACCTATATATGTATTAATTGAGGGCATGCTTAGATTAATAACTTGATTAAAAAGGATGTTGAGTAGAGGCCTATCGTGAGATAGGATGAAAGGGGGTGTTTTAGTCCGCCGGGCTCCTTCCCCTTTCATTCCATAATCCCCGGACCCAGTTTATCTTTGGTTTCGCAAAAGATCAGTTTTCCTTTTAAATGGTTTCTTAATTTTCCTTTTAAAAATTAAGTGGCGACTCTTTGAATTTGAAAAATATTTGTTTTAAAAGTGGGTAAATTTTGAAAACCTGCGATATCCACAATCTGGCGACTCTGCTGGGGATCGAACCCAGAATCTCTGGTTTCGCAGACCAGAATTTCTGATTTTGGGTTCACTCGAGGATTAGACTTGAAAGCATCCTTTTAATCAAATTAATTAATTTTTGTGTGCCCGTTGCATTGCACTTGCATGTTTCGCCAGTCGATTGCACGGAACTATGACCTTGGAGGCTCGGGGCAACCCGGTCGGTCAAGTCATCATGGGACCGTGTGATCACCCTTGATCTCGTACCATGTTTTGGTATATGAAGCATCCTATCGGGTGTGTGTCAAGGGTCCCTTATTTGACCAAAACCCGGCCTTTGCATATTAGTTTCCATAGAACCTTTCAAAATTAGGAATTCAATTCTTGATTAGAGTTATGTGCTAGGAAGTTTTGTATGCCCGGAAGGGATTACTTGAGATGATGACGATGCTTGCCTGATAGAAGATGTGTAAACTCTTAATCACTTTTGAGCAATTCCCCTCGTATCCCGCGACATCAGGGGAACATGTTGAACCTTGATTACAAGATTACATCTCTTATATCATGTTTAGCTAAGCATCATTGACCTTGAATGTATCCAAATTCATGGAAAGTACGATGATAATCCGATCATGTGATCCTCCTGCCCAAAGAGTTTTAAGTCCATCTTTGAAAGAAAACAGATTTTACTATCTTTTCCCCAAGGTTTTCGATCACCCTTTCGAAAAAAAAATAAAAAAATCTTTGGAGTTCACTTCTTTTGATTAAAACTCCAAATTAATTACCTTTGTTAAGGTACATTTTCACATGATCATTTTCTAAGGAAAAATCCAAAAAATCTTGGGAATTGTTTTTGAAAAAGAATGCTCTTCAAATGAATTTCAAAGCAAAAATTCAATCCAATCATTTTGTTGAGGAATGTTTAACATCCTCATTTTCAAAAGAACTCTCGAGAATTGTTTTCAAAAGATTTTATCATCCAAGAAATGCTTTCCAAATAAATTTTAAAAAAAAAAGTACATGTATACCCAATCATTGAAGGGGTAATGAGGATCACAAGTAAAAGGAGAAATTAGCGCACTTGACATGAATAAGGATTTTATGTGCTTATGTGCTTCTGTGTTAGAATTAGGATTTTCTTTTCTTTGGCATATAGAATAGGCACACACACACTTGCATTTCATCCGTGTGCCATGTGTGCGGTGCATGCATTTAGCCACATCGAATCATCAAAGCATGAACATTTTGTCATTACATGCATGTGTAGCATACAAATTGACAATATCTTCTCTCCAATCAAGATCAAAATAGTTCTTCAAAATTCCTTGCCTTCTGAAAATCGATTCTGCCTGCGGCCCTTTCTTTTTTTTTTTTTATGTCATGAACCTGTAGAAAGAATGGGACAACCAGATCCCCTAGTGAGGACACTTCTAACCTTCTTGGGTTCGTCTTCTTGATTTTAGGAGAACATGAACCATCATCTTGAGATTGATCTACCAATGGCCCTGAGAACTTTGGAGGAAAGAGTAAACAAACTGCAAGACGCTGTTGAGCAACAAGATTCGAGGGTGAAGGAATTGGAAAAGGTAATGCTTGAGTTCATTCAATTGCTGAAAAATCAGATGGCCAACAATGAGGTGAAAATGGATCAATTGGAAAAGAGAATAATGGATCGCCTAGAGAAGCAACAATGCCCATGTCCAAACCCACCCATGCATCAATGCCCATATCCAAATCTAACCATGCACCCAAGCCCAATCAATCACCAGAGCTCATATCTGGTCAATCACCAAATCCCGCAGTCATACTTGACCAATCTGCAAGGCCCACATCCAATCTCAAGCTCATATCCAAGCCTGACCCCATCCAGCCAAAAAGCTAATCCAAGCCAACGTCCCAACTCAAGAAATCCTAGCCTAACCGCATATCCAAACCTAAAAGTCGGCTCAAGCTCAAAGTCAAATTCAAAATCAAGCCAAACCCGCAAGCGAAGAATTTTCACCAACCTTGGCATGCCATTATCCATGGCCCTTGGTCACCTCATCAAGAGTGGTCACCTCAATCTCCTGGACCCAAGGCCACCATCAAATCCCTTACCTCGCAAATATGACCCATCATTATACTGCGCCTACCACCAGACCCCTGGCCACATGACCAATTATTGCATAAAACTCCGCCATGATATCCAAGATCTCATTGAGCAGAAAATGATCACTCCTTCGTTAAACCCACTAAGTAACATTTGGCATGACTTGCAATCCTTTCAATCCCAGCAATCACTGAGCACTCTTAAAGGATTTGTTGCCTCCACGAGTTCGCAAAAACTAATTAGCCCTGACCCAATCAATAAAATCGAAAAAGGCATTGACAAAATTGGGTATGAGTCAGAGGAGGGCTGTTCTACTAAAGAGTGGGACATAGACATGGATGATGTTTCCACACATATGCTAAAGGAGAGTGTCGAGCCCGAAGGGTCAAATGATGCTAGTGAGGTGATAGTATTTGGGAATACTGCTGCTAAAGCAAATGTGGATGCTTTTGGAAATATAATAAATTGAAGATCATCTATGACACTCCAATTGAGACCAAAGTCGAGTCTAGCCCAGTTTGTAATCGACTCATGTCTAAGTTGGAGTCAAATGTTGAGTCCAGTCGAGTCTTCTAGTTAGTCTATTATCGAGTTTATTGTCAAGTCTTCATCAAGTCAATCGAGTCGAGTGATGTAATCTTCCTTCTATCCTAGTTGAATAAAATGTCATTTTGCTTAAATAAATGTGCATAGTCGTGAATGGATGGATCGTTAAGCCCAAAAAAAAACAAAAAAAAACAAAAAAAAAAAAAAGAAATCACTTTTTCAAATAATCATGGAAAGTGCTTTGTTAATAAATCGTTGCATTGAAAAGGATCCCCAAGTGATCAAAGAAAATCTGTGCCAAATCCAAAGAGGAGCAGAGAATTGATTAGCTTTACTTTAAGAATTTAAAGATGCTCTTGCTCAAATCTTGAAAAGACGAACTTAGGAATTTCTTGAAGCTTGCTCACCATCCCTTTTCTCAAATACCAAGCCTAAAAGATGAGCCCAACCAGTCCAAAGCCATAAATTTGGTCCTTGATGGTAGCCAGACATTTTAAATGAACTTTGTCTTCCAAAAAAAAAAAGGGAAGGAGGGAAAAGAAAAAAAAAAGAAAAAGAAGAAAAAAAGAGCTCGCTAGGATGAAAACCCGAAAGGGCGCCTGGGCAAAAGTTAGAGCACAAAATAAAAAAGAGAAGAAGAAAAAAGAGCTCGCTAGGATGAAAACCAGAAAGGGCGCCTAGGCAAAAGTTAGAGCAAAAATAAGATGCGTGTTGATTTCAAAATCCGAATCCTAGCCAGTCAAAATCATGAAGAGAATATGAGATAGTGAGGTAGAGAAAAGAAAGGAAAGAAAAAAAAAAGAGAATAAATAAGATTGAGAATTCTTGAGCACTTCAAAGTATATCATTGGTACATGAAGGCTTTGTGTTGTTCTCAACAAAGAAAAGAGATTGGAAATGAAAAGAGAGATTTGAAAGTATCAATTAGTCTCAAAATTTTGTGAGAGGCTCAATAAGTGAGTCTAAAACAATGCAAAGATATCTTTGAGGAAAATAAAGAGTGATCTGGAGGGCTGAAATTGCTTTGTGAGTATGATAGGGAATGATTAAAACATGATGTATTATGAGAGTTGTAAAGATTAACTAGCTAGTGAAAAGGTGAGAAGAATCAACCGCCAAAAAAAAAGAAGAAGAAGAAGAAAAAAAAAGACGAAGAAAAGAAAAGAAAAGAAAAGAGGAAAAAAAAAGAAAAAAAAAAGATGCATAAAAGGGAGAAGTAGTTCATGTTCTCATCATCCTATTCAAAAGGCTACCACAAGGAATCTGTTTTAGAAAATCTGCCCAAGAAAGAGCATCCATTTGGACCCATATGGAAACATGGCTCGAAAAGCCCACAAATTCTTGAAGCCTTATTCTTTCAAGACCTCCAGAGTTGATGAACTATGTTTTTGACCTGATTCCCACTCGGGGATACGTAGGCAGCCTACTCGGTTCGGTCATCACCCTCGCCATCTCATGGCATCTTTCTTTCAGGCCTTAGCCGAACTACTTTGGACCTGATTCCCGTTTAGGGATAAGTAGGCGAACCTTCCAAGGTTCTCGGTCCATAACCATCCCTAAACCATGAGCATCACCCTTTGTGCCTTTGGTTTCCTTTCTTCAGACTAGGGGCAAACTTGCGTAAGTTTGCCCGAAACCACATCTATATCGCCAAACCAGGGGCAAACTTCGTTTGCTGAACACCTCATTTAATCCCAAAAGCAATGCCTCCGAGTCCTACTCAAACTAGGGGCAAACTTCGTTTGCCAAAATCCCTCTATGCCAGAGAAAAGTTCTTGAGTAATCGAGTTTGTTTTGAATGGATTGAAATAGATTGTCTTTTATTCTCTAAGCTAAAGCACTAATCTGAAGCACACTCTGGATAGGCAAAGAATCAGCTAACTCAAAAAGAGAACCTTCAAAGTTTAGATTTGTCGGAAAAATACTAACATTGTAAGATGATGAATAAATGAAAGGTAAGATGATACATTGTTCATGATGAAAGCACATTGATTCATAATAATACAGAGTTTGAGTCAGTCGCTTGTGTAATCACTTCGTCAAGATTGTCCCCCCTTGATGAGTCAATAATGGTCTCAATTGTGTGGGTTTAAGATGATGAATAAAGATTTGAAGAGTCTCCATGAGTATCCCAAGAGCAATGCAAGCAGGATTTTTAAACACTATCATAACACAATGCTAAAGCAGAAATATGAAGGGTCCAAGACTAGGGGCATAGGTGGCTTCCCTCTTTAAAAAAAAAAAAAAAAAATCATCATCATTTTACTTATTTCAAGGGTCCGCAGACGCAGGAAAGCATTTTCTCCAAAGCCCACTTTCGTGGCAATTATCTTCGAAAGCCCATTCATACGGCACCCTCTCATCCAAAACCCACTTTTGTGGTGACCACCATTATAAGCCCACTTTTGTAGCGACCTCATCATAAGCCCATTCATATGGCATCCTCTCATCAAAAGCCCACTTTCATGGTGACCACCATTATAAGCCCACTTTTGTGGCGACCCCATCATAAGCCCATTCACATGGCACTCTTTCATCGAAAGCTTACTTTCAGGGCAACTCTCGTTATAAGCCCATTTATGTGGCAGTTTCATCCATGAAAGCCCACCCCGGTGGCACTCTTTTAGCCAAGCCAACGCTCATGGCAAGTTCATGCACATAAGCCCACTTTGTGACAAACATACCTAATAAGCCGACTTCCGTGGCAAATCCACACTCATGACAAGCTCATCCAAACGAGCTCATTTCAGTGTCAAAGCTCCTCGTCAGTCCAGCACAAGTCATTAGCATCATCATTATCATCATCATCATCTTTATTAATTAATCAAGTACTTGAGCCTTATTCGGCTCCTTTGATTCGTTGAGTCTTTATGACTTCGATTTTGCAAAAGTTCAAAATTCTTCAAGTCCGCGTGACTCCGTGTTTGTAAAATATGAATTTTTGAGTTCGTAGGAATTCGTGTGTGTAAAATATTGAATTCTTGAGTCTGCGTGACTCCATTTGTGTAGAATATGATTCTTGAGTCTGCGTGACTCCGTTAATATAAAAGAATGAGTTCTTGAGCCCGCGTGACTTCATATATGTAAGATATGATTTTTTTTTAGTCCGTGTGAATCTGTGTGTGTAAAATTTTGAGTTCTTGAGTCCGCGTGACTCCGTGTTTGTAAGATAAGAATGTTTCGAGTTCGCGTGACTCCGTATTTGTAAAAATATATTTTTGATTTCGCATGACTCCGTTTTTTTTATAAAAAAAAAATGATGAATTTTTGAGTCCATGTGACTCCGTGTTTGTGAAATGTGAATTTTTAAGATCATATGGCTCCCCTTTTGTAAAATGTGAATTCTTTAAGTCAGTGTGACTCCCCTTTTGAAATAGAAAATGTTTTGAGTCGAATTGACTCCCTATTCGGAGATAGAAATTCGTTCGAGTCTGATTGACTCATGATTTTTGGAAATAAGAAATTCTTTAAGTCCGATTGATTCCTGATTTGTTGAAATAGAATTCGTTTTGAGATTGATTTGACTCCTGGTTTTGTGAAATTGAATTTGTTTCGAATTCAACTAACTCCTGATTTTAGAATTCGAATAGAATTAAGTCTGACTGACTTCTCGATTTTGGGAATTGAATTGAATTGAGTCTAATTGACTCCCGATTTTATGGAATTGAGTTTGTTTCAAATCCAATTGACTCCTATTTTTAGAAATTTGAAATTCTTTGAGTCTAATTGACTCCCGGTTTTGTGAAATTGAATTTGCTTCGAGTCCAATTGACTCCTGTTTTTAGAAATTTGAAATTCTTTAAGTATGATTGATTCCTGATTTTAGAAAATTGAATTTATTTGAATCTGATTGACTAAATGATTTTAGAAGGTGAATTTATTTGAAATGAGTTTGATTGACTCTTGATAAGTGGAATTTGAATTCGAAATTGAGTCAAAGTGACTCTTGATTGGGCAAATTTTTTATTTGAGTCTGATTGACTCCTGATTTTAAAAGAATGAATTGAATTGAGTTTAGTTAATTTTAAGAAACTAAGTTGAATTGAGTCTGATTGACTCTTGATTTTAAAAGAATGAATTGAATTGAGTTTGGTTGATTTTAAGAATCTAAGTTGAATTGAGTCTGATTGACTCGATTGTAGGAAAATTGAATAAATTGGAGTCTGATTAACTCCGGACTCCTGAAAATTGATTTGATTAGGAGTCTAATTGACTCCAATTTTGGACAATTGAATAAATTGGAGTCTGATTGAACCCGGAATTTTGAAAATTGATTTGATTAGGAGTCTAATTGACTCCATTTTTTGGAAAATTGAATAAATTGGAGTCTGCTTGACTCCGGACTTCTGAAAATTGATTTGATTAGGAGTCTAATTGACTCCAATTTTGGACAATTGAATAAATTGGAGTCTGATTGACTCCGGGCCTTTGAAAATTGATTTGATTAAGAGTCTATTTGACTCCTGATTTTGGAAAATTGAATAAATGGGAGTTTGGTTGAATCTAAGCTGATTTGAGTCTGATTGACTCCTGGTTTTAGAAGAAAGAATTGACTCAAGTCCGAAAGGCTCCGATTTTGAGAAGATGAGTTGATTTCGAGTTTGAATGACTCTGAAATTTTGGAAATTGATTTGGTTCGAGCTTGATTGGCTCCGATTCTTTGGAAATTTGTTAAATTAGAACCTGATTAACTCCGATTTTGGAAAATTAAATAAATTGGAGTAAGTTTGAAGTTTAATCTGATTAAGAGTCTGATTGATTCCGGGATTTGCGGAAGCATGTATTCAACCGAAGTCTAATTGACTCCGAACTTTGAAACCTGATTTGACTTAAGCCTGATTGGCTCCAATTCTTTGAAAATTGATTTGATTTGAGCCTGATTGGCTCTGATTCTTTGAAAATTGATTCGAATTGAGCCTGATTGGCTCTGATTCTTTGAAAATTGATTTGATTTGAGCCTGATTGGCTCTGATTCTTTGAAAATTGATTCGAAGTGAGCCTGATTGGCTCTGATTCTTTGAAATTTGATTTGGTTCGAGCTTGATTGGCTTCGATTCTTTGGAAATTTGTTAAATTAGAACCTGATTAACTCCGATTTTGGAAAATTAAATAAATTGGAGTAAGTTTGAAGTTTAATCTGATTAAGAGTCTGATTGATTCCGGGATTTGCGGAAGCATGTATTCAACCGAAGTCTAATTGACTCCGAACTTTGAAACCTGATTTGACTTAAGCCTGATTGGCTCCAATTCTTTGAAAATTGATTCGATTTGAGCCTGATTGGCTCTGATTCTTTAAAAGTTGATTTGACTTGAGCCTAATTGGCTCCGATTCTTTAAAAAATTGATTTGATTTG
Organism: Hydrangea macrophylla; assembly: GCA_033977485.1. Classification (NCBI taxonomy): domain Eukaryota; kingdom Viridiplantae; phylum Streptophyta; class Magnoliopsida; order Cornales; family Hydrangeaceae; genus Hydrangea; species Hydrangea macrophylla. Next base: position 7,087,492 of record CM066982.1, on the reverse strand, counting down.
AGCCTGATTGGCTCTGATTCCTTGAAAATAGATTTGAATTGAGCCTGATTGGCTCTGACTCTTTGAAAGTTGGTTTAATTTGAGCCTTATTGGCTCCAATTCTTTAAAAATTGATTCAAATTGAGCCTGATTGGCTCTGATTCTTTGAAAATTGATTCGAATTGAGCCTGATTGGCTCTGATTCTTTGAAAATTAATTTGGTTTGAGCCCGATTGGCTCCAGAACTTTGAAGTTGATTTGACTTGAGCCTGATTGGCTCCGATTCTTTGAAAATAGATTTGAATTGAGCCTAATTGGTTTCAACTCTTTGGAATTTGATTTGATATGAGAGTCTTGTTTGATTCTGGAACTTTGAAAATTGATTTGGTTCGACTCCAGGTTAGAAGAAATTCAGCCGACTTTAATATGATTGATCTTCGATTTCGGAAATTAAAAGCAAATATGAATCCAAGTGTTTCCAGGTTTAGGAAAGTTAATTCGAAATTTAATCAGCTCCTGAAAGTTAGGAATTATGAATTGAACCAAGTCAACTTTGATTTTACTTGGTGAGGCAGTAAATTTGCATCTCATCTTTCAGCGTGCTACCTGATTCGGCTTAGCCGATCAGATGATTTTGGAAGATTATGGAGCGTAAGGCATGAAGCGGCTCAATCTTTCAGCGTGCTACCTGATTCGGCTTAGCCGATCAGATGATTTTGGAAGATTATGGAGCGTAAGGCATGGAGCGGCTCAATCTTTCAGCGTGCTACCTGATTCGGCTTAGCCGATCAGATGATTTTGGAAGATTATGGAGCGTAAGGCATGGAGCGGCTCAATCTTTCAGCGTGCTACCTGATTCGGCTTAGCCGATCAGATGATTTTGGAAGATTATGGAGCGTAAGGCATGGAGCGGCTCAATCTTTCAGCGTGCTACCTGATTCGGCTTAGCCGATCAGATGATTTTGGAAGATTATGGAGCGTAAGGCATGGAGCGGCTCAATCTTTCAGCGTGCTACCTGATTCGACTTAGTCGATCAGATGATTTTGGGAGATTATAGAGCGTAAGGCATGAAGCGGCTCAATCTTTCAGCGTGCTACCTGATTCGACTTAGTCGATCAGATGATTTTGGGAGATTATGGAGCGTAAGGCATGAAGCGGCTCAATCTTTCAGCGTGCTACCTGATTCGACTTAGTCGATCAGATGATTTTGGGAGATTATGGAGCGTAAGGCATGGAGCGGCTCAATCTTTCAGCGTGCTACCTGATTCGACTTAGTCGATCAGATGATTTTGGGAGATTATGGAGCGTAAGGCATGAAGCGGCTCAATCTTTCAGCGTGCTACCTGATTCGACTTAGTCGATCAGATGATTTTGGGAGATTATGGAGCGTAAGGCATGGAGCGGCTCAATCTTTCAGCGTGCTACCTGATTCGGCTTAGCCGATCAGATGATTTTGGAAGATTATGGAGCGTAAGGCATGGAGCGGCTCAATCTTTCAGCGTGCTACCTGATTCGGCTTAGCCGATCAGATGATTTTGGAAGATTATGGAGCGTAAGGCATGGAGCGGCTCAATCTTTCAGCGTGCTACCTGATTCGACTTAGTCGATCAGATGATTTTGGGAGATTATGGAGCGTAAGGCATGCAGCGGCTCAATCTTTCAGCGTGCTACCTGATTCGACTTAGTCGATCAGATGATTTTGGGAGATTATGGAGCGTAAGGCATGAAGCGGCTCAATCTTTCAGCGTGCTACCTGATTCGACTTAGTCGATCAGATGATTTTGGGAGATTATGGAGCGTAAGGCATGAAGCGGCTCAATCTTTCAGCGTGCTACCTGATTCAACTTAGTCGATCAGATGATTTTGGGAGATTATGGAGCGTAAGGCATGAAGCGACTCAATCTTTCAGCGTGCTACCTGATTCGACTTAGTCGATCAGATGATTTTGGGAGATTACCTGATTCAGCTATGGAGTATAAGGCGCAGGGCGCATCTCAGTCAATCAGACGATTCTCATACGCATGTGAAATGTATATACATCAGTCATGATGTTCCTAGAGTAGGACGGTATCATAATAGGATGATTCGATGTATATGGTGCATTTCTGATAATAGGAAGAGTAACGTGACTTGGGATCATCACGTTTGGGAGCATAAGGTATAAGATTGCATAAGCATGTGCATCACGATAAGATAGGTGCATTCATCTGTGTGACTACCTGCGTTGGTGTATTGTTGTCCTTTGCCCGAACTACGTCCTGGTCTGATTCTCATTGGGATACATAGGCAGCTCACCCTTGAGCACGACCAGCATTTGGCTATCTGCACACCCGATTTTGCAACGCACTTTTGTTTTTTTACCTGGATTCGACTATTTGGTCAAAGGCTTGTCTTTCACACAGGCTTTGACATTCGCTTGTGATATGTGTTGCTTCACGAGCTCTGTCAAAGAGGGGCAAACTATAGACACCCCAATTTTGACCAAACGTCAAATCCAGGGATTGGTTACCTCTCAAAGACCGATGATGATGATATCCGTGACATTCGAGGATTTTCCCAAGAAATTCAAAATCTTCAAGAAAAAAATTTTTAGAAAATAATAAAAATGATAAAGGGAGAGGATTCAGGCATTCGGGAGGGAAACCCGAACGATGAAGAACGTGTGAGAAACCCAGTCTGGAAATCCATTTTATTTTAAAGAAAAAAAGAGAATTTATAAACAAAAACAAAAAAAAAAGAAAGAGAGAAAGAGGGAGTTTCCTTGAAAAAAGGAAGGACAAAATAAATGAAAAGATTTTTGAAAAAGAGAAAATACAAAAAAGAAATAGCATATTCAAAAATATACCATGCACATGGTTGATACCATGCACATGGGGGATCTTAATGCAAATATATACATACATAAAATAAAAAATTTTGTTTACACCAACATACTTTTGAAAAATCAAAAAGAGGGACAAAATTCAGTTAGCCCCGGCACGCGGAAAACGCGGCGGCACTCACTGTTTGCCGCCCGGCACTCGGTGAGTGCCGCCGGCACCCACCGAGTGCCGCTGGCTGTAACAGACTGCATCTTCTCACATGTTCTAGAAGAAAACCTTGCACATGGGTTTTCACCCGAATTTACCCATCTATCCCTGGAATAAAGGCCTATATAAACAAAACCTCCTCTTCCATTTTGGGGACTTGAACTTGAAAATCAAGAGATACATATATACAAGAATCATATAGATTTTTAGAGAGAGAGAAGAAGAATTTCTTGAAGAGCTTGAAGAATTTGAAGAATCTTGAAGAGAATTTGGGAAATCTTGGAAGATCCTCACAAGAATTTGAAGAAATACTTGAGGTCCTAGAGGTAACCTCTTAATCCTTGATAGAATTAGGACCATCCAATCACAAGTTCATAGTTCTAGGAACTTTTTCACATTTTCAAAACCTCTCTTCTTATCCCATTTCATCACACACCACCAAGAACTTGTGATTGAATCTCATGACATTTCATCAATTTGGATGTAATTAGCTTTGGGTTTGAGACAAATTCAACTTTAAAGAGTTTGTATCCTTAGTCTTCTAAGTAATCCTTGATTTTCCTTATTTCTATTTCATTAAAAAAGTGCATGAGATCTTCCATATCTCATTGAACCTCTTTGAGTTTGATTATTTAATTTCCTATGATCTTATGATCTATATGGAGATTAGAATGAATCATAGTCTTAATCTACATATAATTAGTGAGATTCAAGTCTTAATCCATGACTTGAACCTCTTCATTAAGAAATCTTGTGGAATCCTTACTATATTCCAATGAGGTTTGAGTAGATTTTAACTTCATTTAGTCTCCAATGACCATCAAATGGTAGGAGTAGTGATTTGAATCCAAACTTTTATCCATGGATTTAAGTTCTTTGTTCTTTGGATCTTGTGAAATCCATGCTCTACTTCATTAAAACCTATGAGCATATATGCCTCATAGTCTCCAATGACCATCAAATGGTAGGAGAAAATGTGTTAGTTCAAGTCTATTCCCATGGCTTGGACTAATCTTTCTCTTAGGTTTTAAGAAGTCTTTCATACTTCATCTAAAACCTACATACGAGTATGTCTCTAACTCCAATGACCATCAAATGGTAGGAGTGATAAGTTGAATTCAAACTTGGGTCCATAGGTTTGAGTTCTTTATTTGAGGATTTTGTGAAGTTCATTTTCAATACTTCATCAAGATCCATAAGTGTAGCATGCCTCATAGTCTTCAATGACCATCAAATGGTAGAAGAAGTAGTTTGGTTTGAGCCCCAACTTCATGTTTTAATAGTTGAGGCCAATCAACAAACTTGAACTAGCAAGACAAAAACAGTGGGTTCATAAACCGTTTTTGATCAAAGATTTTTAGTTTAAGATCTAACCGTTGAAATCAAGTGAAACCAACGGGAAAATATTAGTAACACATTGTTCTACCACTGTGATTTTTGTTCTAGCAAGATTTTGTGATTAGAGAGGTTTGATCATGATTTTTGTGAGCTAGTCACAATCTGTCCAGAGTTCTAGAATGCTTTCAGAATAATAAGTCTGTTTTGAAATCAATAAATCAGAACCCTAATAAAGTTTTCGGGGTCTCAAATAATTTTTTATAAGTACCTTAATGTGTTAGAAAGGTACCCTAAAAAGATCTAAGTGTTTCTCATTTTTTTACTATTTTTAGAAAATCATACAAGATCTCTGGACAGAGAGTTGCAGAATCCTGAGTGAGGTCTAGTATTTTCCGTATTCCCGGAGATCTAACCGTTGAAACCTTGATTTTATTTTTGGGTTAGAAACTAGACTCATAGAGGCATAACATATCCAAAAAGCAGTAAGATCCAACCGTTGAAAGTATTTTATTTCCATTTTTGAACGTCGGGTCTGCTCTCTGTAAATCACAAAAAACTGCTACTGTTTTTGTCTAACCTTATTTATTTCAACTTAAGTAGTCTCCCAATGACTTAGGACTCAAACCATGTTTTGAATAATGATAATTTAGATTAAACCCAGAGGCTTAGGGATCCAAATTAGTGAATAAATTCATGTCCCATTCTTGTTCATATTCATGCATTCATTCATACATGTTAATATTCGTAAGTAGGACTTATCTCTTGTCTAAGATGTATCTAATTGAACATGACTTAGGATTTACTTATTTATGATATTATATCTTGTCTAAAGGCATGTGTACTAACCTTTGTTTTGTAGCGCTTTGAGGTACAATTTCTCAACCCTTCTCTAGTTTAATCTATTTCATTGATTTTAATTGATTTTTTTCGACCCCATGTGCGACACCTTAGCTTAGGTTTTGCCTTATGTGTATATATGTGTTTGAGACCTTTCTTAGGTTTATTTTTGCATGCATTGCACGTTTGATATTCGCGGCCGGATCTCGGGTATCTTTTCTAGTTCTCTATTGCATATCATGATGTTTGCTAGTTGAATTATGTGACTTATGAATGATATTTTACCGTTAGCAATTTTGCACACTTTCAACATGCTTGTGTTATGTATACCTATATATGTATTAATTGAGGGCATGCTTAGATTAATAACTTGATTAAAAAGGATGTTGAGTAGAGGCCTATCGTGAGATAGGATGAAAGGGGGTGTTTTAGTCCACCGGGCTCCTTCCCCTTTCATTCCATAATCCCCGGACCCAGTTTATCTTTGGTTTCGCAAAAGATCAGTTTCCTTTTAAATGGTTTCTTAATTTTCCTTTTAAAAATTAAGTGGCGACTCTTTTAATTTGAAAAATATTTGTTTTAAAAGTGGGTAAAATTTGAAAACCTGCGATATCCACACCACTACCCATTCAACACCATATCACCTAAGCCCCTGGCCGGTCCTTTCAAATGATCCCCTTCGCCGAGGATTGTTGTAGCTACGCGGTGAGTTGATAGTGTTTGGAACTTCTGCCAATAAAAAAGGAAGGATAAGCGAGTCACCACGACACTTCATTTGAGACCGGGTCGAGTCTATATGGTCAAGTCTGTTCGTCATCGAGTTGTTGTGAGTCTGTATCAAGTAATGTAATTCTTCTCTTCTGATGGAATGAAGTCTCATTTTGCCTAATCTAATGTGTATATTCATAAGTGCATGGATCGCTGAACTGAAAATGTCACTTTCCAAATTACCATGGACATTACTCTGCTAATAAAGTTTTGCATCAAACAAAAAAAAAAGAGAATCCCCAAAAGGCCAAAGTCGACGTGCTGACCCCAAAGAAGAGCTGAGAATTGAATAGTCTTACTTTAAGAATTTAAAGATGCTTTTACTCAAATCTCGAAAAGACATACTTGGAACTGACTTGGGGCTTGCCCAACACCCTTTTTCCACCATTTCGAAGTCTTACGCCCAATCTAATTGGGAGCCATACAATCTGTCCGATTGGAAGCAATGCAGACTTAGTCCTTGATGGTATCCAAACATTTCAGTAAGTTTCATCTCCATTGTCAAAAAAAGAAAAAAAGAAAAGCTCGCTAGGTTGAAAACCCGAAAGGGCGCCTAGGCAAAAGTTAGAGCTGAAAAGGTATTGATTTCCAAGATCCGACCCTAGCCAGTCAAAATGATTTTACAAATGAGAGAATTGTACGCTTCAAGGTACATCATAAAAACGTGCCTAGATCACATTTCAAAGGCTCGGAACGACCACACATAAATCCCGAGAGCTGACGTGCACATTCCAGAATTTTAAAATTGTGATCAAAAGATCTCACAAAAATCAACTACATGAAAAGTAAAATTGACTAGCTAGGTAAAAGTGAAAAGGATCAATCCTCAGAAAAAAAAAAAAAAAAAAAAAAAAAAAGAAGAAAAAAAAAAAGAAAAGAACGGGAGACTGAAACCGAATCTTCTTATTCAAGGCTACCACAAGTGACCTAAGTTTGAACTCCTTTGACGATTGGTTTGAAAAACCCTCAACCGATTTCTTTCAAGACCTTGCCTTGAACTATGCTCGACCTGATTCCCGCTCGGGGATACGTAGGCAACCACAACGGTTCGGTCACCCCACTTACCTAAAAATTAACCCCTCTTCTTTAAAGGTCCTGGCCCGAACTACGTTGGACCTGATCCCCGCTCGGGCGTACGTAGGCAGACTTTCAAAAAGAAAAGAAGGATGGCTCGCTAGGTCACAAATCCGAAAGGACGCCTAGGCTAAAATTAGAGCTAAATCCAAGGTGAGCAATAACAAAAGAGAGAAAAGAGCTCGCTAGGTCACCTCACTAGTGCCTAGGCAAAAGTTGTTAGCATTGAGAGATTAAAGTCACGGTCCTTGCCTCAAGCCAGAAAACCACCTTCCACACTAGGGGCAAACTTTGGCTACTCGCCTCGTTTGCCTGAATTCTACTATCTACCCTTCATACAAGGGGCAAACTTCGGTCACTTACCTCGTTTGCCCAAAACCTCCAATAAACCATCATTCCAAACTAGGGGCAAACTTCGGTCACCCACCTCGTTTGCCTATGAATTCCACTTCGTACGCCTCAAACTAGGGGCAAACTCCATTTGCCTAACACGATCCCTTCACACCAAGGGCAAGTTTTCAAGTCACCAAGTTATTTTGAATTTTTTTTTTAAATGGAGCATCTTTTATTCTAAAAGCTAAGGCACTATTCAAAGCACTTCCTGGGAAAAGTAGAGAATTGATTAGATCAATAGGGAAGAATTTTCAAAAACCAAATTTATCAGCAAAGTGCTGACATGTCAAGATGAGGAGTGAACATAAAAGATAAGCGGTACATCATTCATGATGAAGGCACATTGGATCGTGGCAATTTGAGAATTTCATGTCCAAGTCAATCCTTCTTTATTTGAGTCAGTAGTAATCTGATCACAAGTGTGTCAGAGACCAAGGTTTCATACAAACTAACCCAACTTTCCTTGTCGTTCCTGTTAACTCCATTTGTCCTGATGGTCTCAAATGTGTGGGTTAAAGGTGATTCCCAATTATATATATATATATATATAACCTTTGGATATAAGCAGAAGTACCAAACATTATTACTACACCAGTCAAGGTCGCAACATGAGAAGTGTCCCGGGTACGAGTGGCATAAACTCGTAAGTGGTTGCAAACTACAAACCGATAGTTATTTCTCAAGGTGGCTGATAGGAGGAAATATCGCCAACACCAAGAAACTATTAATGATGTGTTGATGAGATGTGTCGATGAGACGTGTTGTTTTAGGGCTCAGAGTCCAGATGTGTTGATGAGGAGTGTTGATAAGATGTGTTTAGAGTCTAGATGTTTTGATAAGATGTGTTGTTGAGGTGTTTATGGTTCAAAGTCCAAGAGTGTTGTTGAAGAGCATCAGATGTACCGAGGGGCATCAGATATGTTGAGGAACATCGTTGAAGAGTTGAGGAGCATCAGATTTGTTCAGGAGCATCTTTGAAGAGTGAATGGGCTTCAGATGTGTTGAGGATCATTGTCGAGGAGGAGCATCAAATGCATCGAGGAACATCAGAAGAGTTAAGAAGCATTGTTGGAGCATCGAGGAACATCAGGAGAGTTAAGAAGCATTATTGGAGCATCGAGGAACATTAGAAGAGAGTATTGTAGACACCCCATTTTGACCTGCCAAAAAAGAAATAACTGTCGTAGGGGCCCACCAGGCGCTTTAATCGAGGAAAGAGCTCCAGAATCCAAACAAGGATCCCAGAGGTCAAATCAAAGTCAATACAAAGCCCACAGCTCATCGATCAGGAGTTCCAGAATCCAGGATCGTCCGTTTACGATAATTGACGATGTTTTCAACCAGAATCGAAGTTCGGCACAAAATTCAAGACCGAAATCGAGTCCAGGATAATCGAAGGTTGAATTTGATTACGCCAGGACTAGACGGGCATCCTTGCAGGGCCACAGAACTTTAAATCATCAAATTTTGATAACCGACGGAGAATCGGGCTCCGATCAAAGTTTCGACGCCCAAACTCAAGGAAAAGGGACACGATTGTCAATCTGAAAGCACCAAAAGTTCGACTAGATATGAATGACTGAAATACGGGGAAAAACAGAGGTTCGGCGATTTGAATTAGTCCAATCAGACAATCAAAGAAGAAACGACGTCCAACCAAAGTTTCAAGACTCAACTGGGAAAGACAAGGTCAAAACGATCATTTCTAAATCAGAGATTCTCAATCGAACCGTACCGATTCAAAGAGAACGTCAATACGAACTCAAATCATCTTGAATCACAAAGATCGGACGGTTGGATCAAAAGATATCGACAGTCGAAGTTTAGACGGCCCAGATCAGACGTCGAATAGTCTGAAGAAAACGGAGTCGTTTCTGGGTTTCAAACGAATTCCGATCCAACCATACGGATTTTAGGAGGACGTTAAACCAAGCCCAGATCTTTTCGAATCATCCGAATCGGACACTCGGATTGAAAAATATCAAGGAACAAAGCTCGGAATCGATCGAAGGTCCCGATCGAAAGTTGGAACCTACGACCACGCGTTCAGCCTACATGGGATTAAAACCCATCTAGGGTTTTGTAAAAACTTTCTATAAATAGAAAGCTTGCCTCCATTGAAAAGGAAAAAAAGGGGCAGCCTCCCTCTTGTAAGGCCATGTTTGGCTAAAACAAAGTCCTCCCAAAACCCTTAGGCTATGTTTGGTTGCTAACCAAACACAGCCATATCACCACCACCACTGTCACCACCACCAGAAACCCACCATCAGTAGGCCATTACCCAACCACCCTCCAAAAAAACAGCTTCCAAAAACACCCAGAAAGCCCAAGATCTGAGCTCAAACCAAACAGCCCTTAGCCACTGCCCAGTTTCTGAAAACTCAACCAAACAGAGCCTAACCGGGCTCTCTGAATCTCACCTCCCCATCCAGTGGGTACGTCAGGCCAAGACGAAGCCAACGCCGCTGGTCACGCCACCAAATCATCTCCACAGAGGCTTCACGCGCCGCCCAAACACCCTCACGCGCCGCCGCTACAAAGAAGCTGATCCGGCAGCTTTTCCGGCAACCCCCGTTGAGAACCACCACCACCATCCCCATCGTCTGGACCAGACGATACAGATCGCGGCGGTCCGATCTCCAAAGGCCAAAGAAAACCGCCGCACGCACTACACGCGCCACCAGCAGTCCGTTTCGCCTCCCCACGCGCAGCCTACTGTCAGCGCTGACTCACCGATTGACCAACCAATCAGAAGCTGCCACGTGTCAACGACGGCTGAGTCAGCAATCCAGTCAGCCGCCACGTGTACTACCACGTCATTGCTAACTCAGCATTGACCGCCCAATCAGTATCTGACACGTGTCCCAGAGTGCCACGTGTCATGACACGTGTACTGCCACGTCATTGGGACGCATGGTTGACCAACCAATCGGGGATTGACACGTGGCATAGGCTGCCACATGTCACAGCTATGTCACTGCTGCGTCAGCACCCACCAACCAATCAATGGTTGACACGTGGCATTGGCTGCCACGTCAGCATGTTGACTAGCCAGACAGAGCCTGCCACGTGTCTGCTGACCGCCTAGTCAGCACGCCCAGTCAATGCCTGGTCAGCTTTGACCAGCCAACCAGAAGGCGCCACGTGTCGTTGACTGACACGTGGCTTGCTGACGTGGCCCTTGGGCCCCACTTTTGTTTTTTCCCAATTTTCTCTACTCCGAGCCCAGATTTCAACAAACGGACACTTGTTCCTAGCTAATTTGGCCGTTCTGGACGCACCGGTGACCCCAGAATTTGCCGAATCTAAATCTTAAGGGCTGTTTGGCATTTTATATGTCCATTTCAGGCTATCCTGGCCAGTTCTAACCCCCGCGGGACCCGCTCAGCTCAGCCCGGATCCATTTTTGCCCGACTTATGGCTTTTTCGACTATTCCGGCTCTTCCGGACCCAACTATGACGTCCGTTCAAGTCGATTGCCTGTCAAAATATGACTTCGGGCCTTCTCGGCTTATTTCTGCGACATTTCACGGTGACGATCCTTTCAAATCTCCGAATTCTTTCATTCTTTCTCAACAACACACCGACTCGGCTTTAATAGCCCCTTCTGCACAGGTAACTCCCTCAAACTCTTACACTTAGTGGTCTGGGGCTCCCTATAAATCCAGTGGTCGGATATTCCGCCGTTTTCTTTTCTTTTATTTACTTATATGCTTTAGTGGTCTGGGGCTCCCTATAAATCCACTGGTCGGATATTCTGCCTTCTCTTGCCAGTCGGAAGGAGGCCTCGAACTCCACCCGATTGGACTTTATATCCTGCGTCAGCCGGAAGGAGATCTAATGACCCACCCGGCTGAACTTTATCAAACTGTTATATCTTGCCAATCGGAAGGAGGCTTCGAACTCCAGCCGATTGGACTTTATATCCTGCGTCAGCCGGAAAGAGATCTAATGACCCACCCGGCTGAACTTTATCAAACTGTTATATCTTGCCAATCGGAAGGAGGCTTCGAACTCCACCCGATTTGGACTTTATATCCTGCGTCAGCCGGAAGGAGATCTAATGACCCACCCGGCTGAACTTTATCAAATTGTTATATCTTGCGCCAGTCGGAAGGAGGCCTCGAACTCCACCCGATTTGGACTTTATATCCTGCGTCAGCCAGAAGGAGATCTAATGACCCACCTGGCTGAACTTTATCAAACTGCTATATCTTACGCCAGTCGGAAGGAGACCTTCGAACTCCACTCGATTTGGACTTTATATCCTGCGCAAGCCGGAAGGAGATCTCATGACCCATCCGGCTGCACTTTATCTCTTGTCAAAGATTTTTCATTGATATAAATCAGGAAACACAAAAAATGATACTTCTCTCCATTTGCTTAGGGCACCGACCCGTACTTCCGGTAAAACTTTCACATCAACTTTTTTACATCACCGGGCACCGACCCATACTTCCGGTACACTCTTTTTCACTAGGCACCGACCCGTACTTCCGGAACCTTTTCAAAGCACTGGGCACCGACCCGTACTTCCGGCATACTTTTTCAAAACTACCGGGCACCGACCCATACTTCCGGTACACTCTTTTTCACTGGGCACCGACCCGTACTTCCGGCACCTTTTCAAAGCACTGGGCACCGACTCGTACTTCCGGCATACTTTTTCAAAACTGCTGGACACTGACCCATGCTTCCGGTACACATTTCCCAAACTTCATGGGCACCGACCCGTACTTCTGATACTTTGCTTGGAATCTACAAACAGCACAGGTAAGACAGGTATGTCTTCATACTCTCAATGGGCACCGACCCTTACTTTCCGGCATATAAAACAATAAGATAAAAAAAATCATAAAAACAAAAATACAGAAAAACTCGTCGCACGGTCGATCTACCCCGACTTTTTACTCAAAAACACTTTCTCACAACTCACTACTTTCTCAAAGGTTAAAGTCTAGGACTACACTGCGCAGGTTAAAGTTCCTAGCTACACCGACTTTACTCAAAATACTATTTTACACACTCACGGTCTAGATCGACCAAAACACTCACGCACATACACAGCACAGAACTACGTACGGCCTGATTCTCGTGTCGAGATACGTATGCAACCCATTCTTGGGTGCGACCATAACTATACTTTCAAACTATCCCGTATTGAGATACGTATACATACTTTCAAACTATCTCATATCGAGATACGTACATATTTTCAAACTATCTCGAGTCGAGATACATATACATACTTTCAAAACTAGTACATACTTTCAAAACAATCTCGTGTCGAGATACGTAAATCGGCAACCGCGTGTCACGGATGCTGGCGTTTTAATTTCTTATATATGTATTCCACTACCCCTTACTTATGCCCCGTTACTATGAAAACCACTAAAACGGCAACCGTGTGTCACGGATGTTCGAGGGTGCCTAATACCTTCCCTCGACATAATCGAGTCCCCGAACCCACTTTGAGAACTCTGGTTTCGCATGACTATTCGAGTCACACTTTTTAAAAGGGCCCTACTCTTCTCAAACAGTTTTTTCTCAAAAGTCAAAGATGATTACTCTAATCGTCTTTGCAGGGATCCTAACTCCCGATAAACATTAGGTGGCGACTCTAAACTCTTACTTGGCCCTTATACCCACTTGTACATACTTTCACACATTTCCTTTCCCGCCTTGGTTCGCTGCTTTGAGCCTTTTACCCTATTTTATTTCATTTCCTTTTAAAATGGTCGCGACCCACGAGGGGACCGCCACCCACCTTCGGGGCGGGCGTGACAGCTGGCGACTCTGCTGGGGATTGCACTTAAGAGGACTCAGGCCGTCACTTTGGTGCTTTTCACTCTAAAGGGGCATTTCTTTCACTAACTACTCTATACTTCTATAATTCTTTTTTAGGTTATAAACTTGTTTGAACAGGTACCTGCGACTCAAAAGACACTGCAAGGCCAATGCCATACTGAAACTACAAGGCCAATGTCGTACTTTACCGCTATACACACTATACACTTGCATCAAGCATGACATAACCCGTTTCTGAAACTGAAACCTTTTAAGATTAGATAGGAGGATCAGTAAGTGGCATGGCCATTGCAGTAGTACCGTCGTTACCAGCACCGAAAGTTCCTCCGCTCGAAACCACCAACCTGAGAAGGTGTTACGGCACCGGAGGTTTGAAGGTTCGGGAACCGGACCTAAATAATTCTACATTAGACGTCAACCCCTCCACATAGTCACATTCTGCACGTGTGCATTCAAAACTTTTCAAAATACAGAACGACGCCGATAGGCTGTCCGATTCTTTTCTATCATCCCCTTATATAAATCAAGGGCAGATAAACTTTTCAAAACTCAAAATGGTGCCAAAGGCTGCCCATTCTTACTTATCTTTTCCTTACATTTTAACAAGGATGGGTACACTTTCTCACATTCGTAAAATAGAGCCAAAAGGCTACCCGATTCTTTTCTATCCTTCCCTTGCACCTGTATATAGACTAGGGGTGGATAAACTTTTTCAAACTCATAAACTGCGTCGAAAGACAGCCGGACATTTTAAAGCTCATTCTCACCTTTCAAAAATAAAAATATAACTCCCTAAGGACAAATCCACTTTTCAAAGACATTTGGTGACGCCGAAAGGCTATCCAAATGCATCTCATACCTTGGGAACACACATTATACTAGGGCAGTACTCTCTCATCTTTAACGAGTCACTGGAAAAAAAAAAACTCCGTTTCTTTTCTTTGAAGCGACTTACTAACTTTACGTCTACCTCTACTTCTTCTAACCTCCGCCGCAGGTACATTTTTGATAGAGGTCAACATGGGAAGCTTCTACACGCTCAGCCTACTCCTGACATCACCGACTTCTCCACAGATTGAGAAAGTCTGAATGGACAACCAGTCCAAATAACTCTGATTTTCAAATCCAACTTCCAAATCCAAACATTTAGCCTGAGCAGGGCAGATGACAGAATCCGCGGAGGTCAAATCCGAGCAGTACCAGCGCATTCGCGATTGTTCGAACCTTCAAGCCGCTAAACCAATAGGCCTACTTCTACCCATATACATCTACAAGCTCTGTCCATGCCCGAGACGACTCTCGTAAGAGACCCAATACTCGGCCCACTGTCTTGAAACATTACTCCTCATCATCTGCCATACAGGGGCAGTTTCTCCATACTATTGAATTTATGCTTTGTCTGCTTTGCATAAGCGCATACTTTCAAATGAAAAACAAAAACCAAAACTCATTCTTTGCATCATTCAATAACTGTCATCTGCTCTCATTCCTTAAATCTCATGAGTATGTTGGATATGATGTCTTACTACTTGTTGAATACGAATTAGACATTGTACTAGACTTCCGGACGTAATAAAGCTATGTTCGATTCTACCTGAAAGTATGATCAACACAAGGTCATGCCGAGAAAACGACTCAAGTTCACTAATCGGCCATTTCATCCTCTGACGATGCTCACATCTAAACAAGAATCAGATGACAAAGACGCACTCAATGCATATTCACAACCGCTTGATGTCATTCGAGTACACAAGGACAGAACAGGCAGCCGACGGGCATTCAAGAATAGTCCTTGGTCCATTGATCATGACATACATAGACTGGGGCAGTCTTTACCCCCATGACTCAGCAAAAAGGTCATCATGACTGTTGGCCCACATGGGGCCCCTCAATCCTGATCAGGAAAGTAAATACTCATTCTCGGGATCTCTAACTTCAGTGATGTATTTATGTGACCTCTGAACCCGACTCGACTTGTGTCAAAATGATTAGAGGCAATCATTTCAGCTATCTATACACTACTTTCCCTCGTTAGCCCACTTGAGCCATATGATGATTCCTTTTCAAACTTAAACCCTGAGGATCACCCCTATACTGGGGCAATGCCAAAAGGAAAAAGAAAGAGAAAACAAACAAAATAGAACTCAATGCAAGGCTGGAGCAAATCCACAAAAGATACGATCCGACTCGGATACATACTTCAAACTGGGGCAATTCTCCCCAGTACATACTTTACTCAGCGATAACATACCCCACACTAGATTGGGATGGAGACGAAAACAATGCCAAAAAGAAAAAGAGAAAAATCAAAAGAAGGAAAGACGCGGGGCATAAGGTGATCTCAGGAATCTCAACCGACTTTTCAAAATATACTTTGAGCCTTCATGCGATCCTTTCATTTCTCAACCCATGACCCTGGCCTACGTTACAACCCAGTAAAGTCCACTTTGATTGATATAAGCCTTGTTGGGTTCACAAGATCACATACTTGCATCATTCCAAACGACGGGAGTGCCACATACTTTCAAAACACAAGATACTTTGAAGCGCAACGATCACATAACCGGATTCGGTGAAAACCCGTGAGGGCGCCGAAGGTAAAAATGGTTTCAGAGAGAAGGAAAGCTCGAGAGAAATCAAATACTGAAAAACTAGGTCCTTCTGAAGGACGATCACTGGGGCACTGAGTCCACACAGTCAAATACTTTGTCTTCTAGTACTCAACAGGCGACAAGACGGTCAATATCCACTAACTCATGAGCATTCTTTCACAGATGACAGATTCATGCATCATACTCTTGTAAATACGTATACTTAGCATGACATGACTTTAAAAATACATTCATATCTTTCAGCATAGCAGACAATGCATACTTTTATAGCAGGGGCAACTGGTTCCGACAATCCTCTCAAATAGCCCAAAAGCTCACCACTAACTGAGCCACGATATTAACCCATGCTCAGACTCGCCAACTTTACACTGATCCACCTGCTCAGATCCACATATCAAAATGGTCTTCTCCTCGGTAGATTGTCAAGAAATCTATCCCTCGCTCAGGTCTAACAGTTCACGCTCAAATCAGGAATCAGGTATGAGACCCTCAAGCGGCATCCTGTTCACTCATCATCAGAATCCATAATCAAAATCAGCATCAGGTATAAGACCCCCAGCGGCATCCTGTCCACTATTCACTTCCGGCATCAGGTACAAGACCCTCCAGCGGCATCCTATTCACTACTCGGCATCAGAATTCATCATCAGAACCGGGAATGAATCCATCAAGAGGCATCCCGTTCACAATCTCATTACCGGGAATGAGTCCGTCAAGAGGCTTCCCAATCACATCTTCAAGCTCAGGATTAAGTCCATCAAGTGCTATCTTATTCACACTACCTATGTCCAGAATCAAGAGTGAGTTCGTCAAGTGGCATTCTATTCACACTATCAACCACTAGAATTGGGAGTAAGCCCGTCAAGAGGCGACCTATTCACATTATTTGTCACCGAAATCAGGAGTATGGCCATCAAGCGGCATCCTATTCACATCATCTATTATTGGAATCAGGAGTAAGTTTGTCAAGTGGCATCCTATTCACAACCGCACTACCAGGAAATGAGTCCGTCAGAGACATCCTGTTCACATATCTCGATCACTAGGAAGTGAATCCGTCAGAGACATCTTGTTATTCTCGATCATCGGGTATAAGCCCATCAAGGGGCATCCCGTTCATAACTTTAACAAACAAGCAAGGCCGTCAAGTGGCATCCTAATCAATCATCAGAATCAAAAGTGAGTTCGTCAAGGGGCATCCTATTCACGTCATCATCTATCATTCAATATCAAGAGTGAGTCCGTCAAGTGCTGTCCTGTTCATATCACCTACCATCAGGTATAAGTCCCTCAAACGGTATCCAACTTTCATCGGCATCAAGCATCAGGTATTTCTCTTACCCTCCCGCACTCTATAGCAATCACGCGCATTGCATTTTGCTATCCCCACCTTTTCACGGCGATCACGCATACCGCATTTCGCTAATTTCATCACTCTTCACAGCAATCACGCCCCATGTGGCATTTTGCTTCTCTTATCTCAAACTCTTTACAGCAATCACGCCTTACTCGGCCTTTTGCTCTCTCATATCTTCAACAGTCACGCGCATCGCATTCTGTTGACCTTACCTCCACGGAAATTACCCGTATCGGACTTTTCTATTCTCGTCTCTTATATTCAAGGCAATCACGCGAATCGCATTTTGCCACTCTATAACTTCATAGCAATCACGCCCTGACGCGGCACTTTGCTCTCTTATTTCACAGCGATCACGCCCCACGTGGCATCTCGCTATCTCACACACAGCAATCACGCCCCGACGTGGCATTTTGCTTTCTCGCCTCACACTTTTCATCACTCTTATTCTATCGTAGCATGAACTATGCTCGGTCTGATTCTCCCGATTGGAGATACGTAGGGAGCTCTAAGAGCTTGACCATACCCTCACTTTACTACATTCCCGGTTAAAGTTTGAGATTACGCGACTACGCATTTCTCGACTACACCATCTCCCACCATCTCTCAGCTTCCCAGGTTCGTACGAAACTACGCACAATCTGATTCTCCCGACAGGAGATACGTAGGCAGCTTTTAGAGCTCGACCATACCCTCACTTTATTACATTCTTGGTTAAAGTTCGAGATTATGCGATTACGCACTTTTTGACTACACCATCCCTCTTTTACTGGATTCTCACATGAATCCCCAACAGAGTCGTGCACCCATTATGGTAACACTCTCAATCCCCAGCGAAGCTATTTGCCCACTCTAGCAATACTCTCATACTCACTTGCCTACATTGGCACCTCATACTCACTTGCCTACGATGGCATTTCACATGCACTTGCCTACATTGGCACCTCATATTCACTTGCCTACGATGGCATTTCATACTCACTTGCCTATGATGGCATCTCACGCCCACTTGCCTACGTTGGCACATCATACTCACTCGCCTACTTTGGCACGACTTTTTACTTTTCTTATCACGTAAAAGAAAAAAGGGTCAACATGGATTGTCTTTTTCTTTGTCAAGATTTGCTTCGCAAAACATGACAAAGAGGGGCAGCTGTAGACACCCCATTTTGACCTGCCAAAAAAGAAATAACTGTCGTAGGGGGCCCACCAGGCGCTCTAATCGAGGAAAGAGCTCCAGAATCCAAACAAGGATCCTAGAGGTCAAATCAAAGTCAATACAAAGCCCACAGCTCATCGATCAGGAGTTCCAGAATCCAGGATCGTCCGTTTACGATAATCGACGATGTTTTCAACCAGAATCGAAGTTCGGCACAAAATTCAAGACCGAAATTGAGTCCAGGATAATCGAAGGTTGAATTTGATTACGCCAGGACTAGACGGGCATCCTTGCAGGGCCACAGAACTTTAAATCATCAAATTTTGATAACCGACGGAGAATCGGGCTCCGATCAAAGTTTTGACGCCCAAACTCAAGGAAAAGGGACACGATTGTCAATCTAGAAGCACCAAAAGTTCGACTAGATATGAATGACTGAAATACGGGGAAAAACAGAGGTTCGGCGATTTGAATTAGTTCAATTAGACAATCAAAGAAGAAACGACGTCCAACCAAAGTTTCAAGACTCAACAGGGAAAGACAAGGTCAAAACGGTCATTTCTAAATCAGAGATTCTCAATCGAACCGTACCGATTCAAAGAGAACGTCAATACGAACTCAAATCATCTTGAATCAGGAAGATCGGACGGTTGGATCAAAAGATATCGACAGTCGAAGTTTAGACGGCCCAGATCAGACGTCGAATAGTCTGAAGAAAACGGAGTCGTTTCTGGGTTTCAAACGAATTCCGATCCAACCATACGGATTTGAGGAGGACGTTAAACCGAGCCCAGATCTTTTCGAATCATCCGAATCGGACACTCGGATTGAAAAATATCAAGGAACAAAGCTCGGAATCGATCGAAGGTCCCGATCGAAAGTTGGAACCTACGACCACGCGTTCCGCCTACATGGGATTAAAACCCATGTAGGGTTTTGTAAAAACTTTCTATAAATAGAAAGCTTGCCTCCATTGAAAAGGAAAAAAAGGGGCAGCCTCCCTCTTGTAAGGCCATGTTTGGCTAAAACAAAGTCCTCCCAAAACCCTTAGGCTATGTATGGTTGCTAACCAAACACAGCCATATCACCACCAGCACTGTCACCACCACCAGAAACCCACCATCAGCAGGCCATTAACCAACCACCCTCCAAAAAAACAGCTTCCAAAAACACCCAGAAAGCCCAAGATCTGAGCTCAAACCAAACAGCCCTTAGCCACTGCCCAGTTTCTGAAAACTCAACCAAACAGAGCCTAACCGGGCTCTCTGAATCTCACCTCCCCATCCAGTGGGTACGTCAGGCCAAGGCGAAGCCAACGCCGCTGGTCACGCCACCAAATCATCTCCACAGAGGCCTCACGCGCCGCCCAAACACCCTCACGCGCCGCCGCTACAAAGAAGCTGATCCGGCAGCTTTTCCGGCAACCCCCGCTGAGAACCACCACCACCATCCCCATCGTCTGGACCAGACGATACAGATCGCGGCGGTCCGATCTCCAAAGGCTAAAGAAAACCGCCGCACGCACTACACGCGCCACCAGCAGTCCGTTTTGCCTCCCCACGCGCAGCCCACTGTCAGCGCTGACTCATCGATTGACCAACCAATCAGAAGCTGCCACGTGTCAACGACGGCTGAGTCAGCAATCCAGTCAGTCGCCACGTGTACTACCACGTCATTGCTGACTCAGCATTGACCGCCCAATCAGTATCTGACACGTGTCCCAGAGTGCCACGTGTCATGACACGTGTACTGCCACGTCATTGGGATGCATGGTTGACCAACCAATCGGGGATTGACACGTGGCATAGGCTGCCACATGTCACAGCTATGTCACAGCTGCGTCAGCACCCACCAACCAATCAATGGTTGACACGTGGCATTGGCTGCCACGTCAGCATGTTGACTAGCCAGACAGAGCCTGCCACGTGTCTGCTGACCGCCTAGTCAGCACGCCCAATCAATGCCTGGTCAGCTTTGACCAGCCAACCAGAAGGCGCCACGTGTCGTTGACTGACACGTGGCTTGCTGACGTGGCCCTTGGGCCCCACTTTTGTTCTTTCCCAATTTTCTCTACTCCGGGTCCAGATTTCAACAAACGGACACTTGTTCCTAGCTAATTTGGCCGTTCCGAACGCACCGGTGACCTCAGAATTTGTCGAATCTAAATCTTAAGGGCTGTTTGGCATTTTATATGTCCATTTCAGGCTATCCTGGCCAGTTCTAACCCCCGCGGGACCTGCTCAGCTCAGCCCGAATCCATTTTTGCCCGACTTATGGCTTTTCCGACTATTCCGGCCCTTCCGGACCCAACTATGACGTCTGTTCAAGTCGATTGCGTGTCAAAATATGACTTCGGGCCTTCTCGGCTTATTTCTGCGACGTTTCAAGGTGACGATCCTTTCAAATCTCCGAATTCTTTCATTCTTTCTCAACAACACACCGACTCGGCTTTAATAGCCCCTTCTGCACAGGTAACTCCCTCAAACTCTTACACTTAGTGGTCTGGGGCTCCCTATAAATCCACTGGTCGGATATTCCGCCTTTTTCTTTTCTTTTATTTACTTATATGCTTTAGTGGTCTGGGGCTCCCTATAAATCCACTGGTCGGATATTCCGCCTTCTCTTGCCAGTCAGAAGGAGGCCTCGAACTCCACCCGATTGGACTTTATATCCTGCGTCAGCCGGAAGGAGATCTAATGACCCACCCGGCTGAACTTTATCAAACTGTTATATCTTGCCAATCGGAAGGAGGCTTCGAACTCCAGCTGATTTGACTTTATATCCTGCGTCAGCCGGAAGGAGATCTAATGACCCACCCGGCTGAACTTTATCAAACTGTTATATCTTGCCAATCGGAAGGAGGCTTCGAACTCCACCCGATTTGGACTTTATATCCTGTGTCAGCCGGAAGGAGATCTAATGACCCACCCGGCTGAACTTTATCAAACTGTTATATCTTGCGCCAGTCGAAAGGAGGCCTCGAACTCCACCCGATTTGGACTTTATTTCCTGCGTCAGCCAGAAGGAGATCTAATGACCCACCTGGCTGAACCTTATCAAACTGCTATATCTTATGCCAGTCGGAAGGAGACCTTCGAACTCCACCCGATTTGGACTTTATATCCTGCGCAAGCCGGAAGGAGATCTCATGACCCATCCGGCTGCACTTTATCTCTTGTCAAAGATTTTTCATTGATATAAATCAGGAAACACAAAAAATGATACTTCTCTCCATTTGCTTAGGGCACCGACCCGTACTTCCGGTAAAACTTTCACATCAACTTTTTTACATCACCGGGCACCGACCCATACTTCCGGTACACTCTTTTTCACTAGGCACCGACCCGTACTTCCGGCACCTTTTCAAAGTACTGGGCACCGACCCGTACTTCTAGCATACTTTTTCAAAACTACCGGGCACCGACCATACTTCCGGTACACTCTTTTTCACTGGGCACCGACCCGTACTTCCGGCACCTTTTCAAAGCACTGGGCACCAACCCGTACTTCCGGCATACTTTTTCAAAACTACTGGACACCGACCCATACTTCCGGTACACATTTCCCAAACTTCATGGGCACCGACCCGTACTTCCGATACTTTGCTTGGAATCTACAAACAGCACAGGTAAGACAGGTATGTCTTCATACTCTCAATGGGCACCGACCCTTACTTTCCGGCATATAAAACAATAAGATAAAAAAAAATCATAAAAACAAAAATACAGAAAAACTCGTCGCACGGTCGATCTACCCCGACTTTTTACTCAAAAACACTTTCTCACAACTCACTACTTTCTCAAAGGTTAAAGTCTAGGACTACACTGCGCAGGTTAAAGTTCCTAGCTACATCGACTTTACTCAAAATACTATTTTATACACTCACGGTCTAGATCGACCAAAACACTCACGCACATACACAGCATAGAACTACGTACGGCCTGATTCTCGTGTCGAGATACGTATGCAACCCATACTTGGGTGCGGCCATAACTATACTTTCAAACTATCCCGTATTGAGATACGTATACATACTTTCAAACTATCTCATATCGAGATACGTACATATTTTCAAACTATCTCGAGTCGAGATACATATACATACTTTCAAAACTAGTACATACTTTCAAAACAATCTCGTGTCGAGATACGTAAATCGGCAACCGCGTGTCACGGATGCTGGCGTTTTAATTTCTTATATATATATTCCACTACCCCTTACTTATGCCCCGTTACTATGAAAACCACTAAAACGGCAACCGTGTGTCACGGATGTTCGAGGGTGCCTAATACCTTCCCTCGACATAATCGAGTCCCCGAACCCACTTTGAGAACTCTGGTTTCGCATGACTATTCGAGTTACACTTTTTAAAAGGGCCCTACTCTTCTCAAACAGTTTTTTCTCAAAAGTCAAAGATGATTACTCTAATCGTCTTTGCAGGGATCCTATTTCCCTATAAACGTTAGGTGGCGACTCTGAACTCTTACTTGGCCCTTATACCCACTTGTACATATTTTCACACATTTCCTTTCCCGCCTTGGTTCGCTGCTTTGAGCCTTTTACCCTATTTTATTTCATTTCCTTTTAAAACGGTCGTGACCCACGAGGGGACCGCCCCCCACCTTCGGGGCGGGCGCGACAAGTATTGTTGAAGAGGAGCATCGGGTCTGTTAAGGAGCATTATTGAAGAATTGAGGAACATCAGATGTATTGAGGAGCATCAGATTTGTTGAGAAGCATCGTTGAAAGAGTTGAGGAACATCAGATGTGTTGAGGAACATCAGATTTGTTGAGAAGCATCGTTGAAGAGTTGAGGAACATCGGATGTGTTGAGAAGCATCGTTGAAAGAGTTGAGGAACATCGGATGTGTTGAGGAGCATCAGATTTATTGAGAAGCATTGTTGAAGAGTTTAGGAACATCGGATGTGTTGAAGAGCATCAGATTTGTTGAGAAGCATCGTTGAAGAGTTGAGGAACATCGGATGTGTTGAGGAGCATCAGATTTGTTGAGAAGCATTGTTGAAGAGTTGAGGAACATCGGATATGTTGAGGAGCATCAGATTTATTGAGAAGCATCGTTGAAGAGTTAAGGAACATCGGATGTGTTGAGCAGCATCAGATTTGTTGAGAAGCATCGTTAAAGAGTTGAGGAACATCGGATGTGTTGAGCAACATCAGATTTGTTGAGAAGCATCGTTGAAGAGTTGAGGAACATCTGATGTGTTGAGGAGCATCAGATTTGTTGAGGAACATCAGAAGAGTTGAAAAGCATCATTGAAAAGTCAAGGAGTATCGTTAAGATTTTAAGAACACCATTGAGAATCAAGAAGCATTGAGAAGCACCGTCAAAAATTTTAGGAACAACATAAGCGCCGTTGAGAATTGAGGATCATCATTGAATTTGAGAAGCACCTTCGAGACTATGAGAGTCACCGAGTCCATAGTATCATGATTAAGGGGAGCATGAGTCAAGTCTAGAGAGTCACTTCACCCAACACAACAAATTGGCCATAACATGACACATAGCCCATCAGTCGCAGCACACACAAATCATAAAGCCCACTAAGAGTGGCAAACACAACATAAGCATTCTTTTAAGCACCACAGTATCACTTTGAGCACCACGCTCTTCCTTGGGTAAGACCTCCAGGTCGAAATTCCTCACAAGTCTATTAGTCATAGCAAAGCGTAGATCATCAAGCCCACTAAGAGTGGCGAATACACAGAATACATGTACTAGGACCATAAGCACTTTAGAACACATTACATGCATGACACAAGTCCACTTGAAGTGGTACACCCCACAACACCAGTCATGCTAGGATCAGGACACTAGACATGATAGGACTCAGGACATAATTCATATCACATCCATACGTTGCATATGATTCTCATAGCATAGCATCATCCCTGCATAGCATCCGCATGATTGTTGTGTATGTGCATGTTGGATTTGTTCTTTTGTGCCCCGAACTACGTCCTGGTCTGATTCCCCTTGGGATACGTAGGCAGCTCACGCAGAGCATGACCAGCACTAGGCCTCAACATCATTGCATCTTTTGCAACGCTTTTTATCCTAAATCTATAGCCTCCAAAAGACATGTCTCTTCAAAGCTTTGGCACTCGCTTGTGACATGCGTTGCCTCGCAAGTTCATACCAAAGAGAGGCAAACTGTAGACACCCTATTTTGTCGGCTATCAGATTTAGGAGACTCATAGCTTGGTGGTTCACAATGATCGAAAAAAAGACTCAAAAGGACTCCTGGAAGTTAGTTCTATTTCTCAAAATGCTCAGAATGACCAAAATGCCCCTGAAAGTCCAAAAACTCCCAGATTTGGACCAAAAGTTCTGGAAACATGCTACGTCGTAAGAAAAGTGATAAAATAAGTTTTGAAGCAAATTTAGATAAAATCGTCAACTCCCAGAGGCCCCGAGAAGTCCCGGAAGTTCCCAGAAAGTCCCTGTTGACCAAGGTTTGACCAAGATTTGACCAGGTTTGACCAAGTTTGACCAAAATTGTCCAAATTCTCCAGGATCATTCTAGATCACATGGAAAGTATTAAAATGAGTTTTAAAATAAAATTGAGCAAAAATGTCAGCTCTTGGGAGCTCCCAGAGGTTTCCAAAACTTCCCGGGAATCCCAGATTTGACCAGTTTGACCAAAATTTGACTTTAGAGCCGGAGCATCGTAACAATTTTCAAATATTTTTCATGGATACTAGAGGTCAATAGCTTTCCGATGGTATATCACACATAATTTTTGGATTTAAAACGAGTTTATTATGAATTTCTGAAGGCGAAAAAGGCGATCAAATCGGCTTTTATCACAAATACCGCAAACCTTTTCAAAGTGACCTATCCCCGAACTATTTTTTATGCAAAGTAGACTCCATTACCTTTCCAACCGTATATCACAACCTCAATTTGGAGTTCGTATGCATTTTCTGTGAATTTCGGACAAAATAGGGCCTTTTCACGAATACCGGAACCTCTGGGGGCCTAAACGTAAATTTTTGGGCGTCTGAGGAGCAGTGCCGCCGCGGTACTGGCCCACTGCCATCGCGGCACAGGCCCAGTGCCTCCGCGGCACTCAACCCTCGCAGAGTCCATTTTTGTAATTTTTTGGGGGGTTCAATTTGATTAATTGAAAGCCAAAACGACATAGTTTTGTGTTCACAGATGTTTGGGACCAATAGGAACACTTTCTAAATCCCAAAAACACCCCAAATTGGCCTATATAAACTCCCCATTGCTCTTCATTTTGGGGGGGCCAAGTACAAAGCTTGAAAAGTTGTAGAGAAGAAGAGAGATAGAGATAGGTTTAGAAGAGAGAAAGGGAGCTTCTCCCATTGATTTTCCATAAGAAAGTGAGTTTTAATCTTGTTTTCTTCCATTATCCTTCTATATACTTCACATTCAAAGTCCACTCCAACCCTCATTCTTGAGCATTCATGAGATAGGAAGCTACTTCCATGTCCAAATGTCAAAATCTATGAGTGAAACACCAAGCTACAAGTCCAATATCACATTGATCATCATCTATTGATTGTTATTTACTTGCTTGTTTATACAATGTTCATCTCTTCTTACCTCATTTCTTTTTTATTTTCTTTATTTACTTACTAGTTCATCATCATCTAGATGATGACATGAAGTTTGAGGTGAGTGAATCCTTATGGATAGTAGCTCTTGACCTCAAAAACATGTTTGATAGATGATGATTACAACTTCAATACCTCCAAGGTATCCTTGAAGTTATGTTCAAAATAAAAATGAATCTCTCCAATAATATTGGGGGTTCTTGATAATGAGTTTGATGTTGATATTCCAAGAGGTTATAATCTCTATTTTATGTTGAAAATATACTTTCAAAACCTCTATTTCAAAACCCCTCTCAATCTCTCTCATTTAGATTTCAAGAAAGAAAACTCAAGTTTTTCCCAAAATCTTCAAAACAGTGAGTCAAAACAGTGAGTGATCTGAGTTCAAAGATTTCTCTAGAACTCAATACTCAATGTATGGATGCAAGGCCACTTGGAAAGTCTTCCTAACTCATTTGAGAACACCCATGATTTTTGGTTTGACTTGGAAATACTTGGAAATGGTCCATTTGGACCCAAACTTTCCTTCCAGACATTCTGTTTTTGCTGTCACAGCAGCGAGGTCCACTTCCAACTTCTTTTTCAGAAATCTTTTCCAAAAGGGGTGGTCCTAACTTATTTTTTCCTTCAACTTTAATGTCTTAGGGAACTTTCTGTATAACATGGGCCTCTAGATCAATTTGTTTTCATTTTCTAAGATTTTTCAATATTTCAGTCGACAGTACGAACTCTGTTTCTGAGTGACCTCTATTGTTTATATGATTTCTCTCAATCTGTGATAGTTATTAAAGATTGGCTTTTTGGGTTGTGTGCTAGACACAATAAGGAATATCTTCATAAAATATCATGCATTGAAAACATTCCTAACCCCTCTTTTCAATTTTCAAAAGATCATGTTACTGTTCTGTCCACTATTCACAGCAAGCACAATTTTACTTTCCCCCTTTGATTTGATGCTTACATGCACTCCAAATTAGTTCATATATTAGGAAGTAGTTCATACTACATTTGTACATATCTCATGAATATTTCATTCATTCATTCATACACATTCTAAACTTCTAAGTCATTCTAGGAATCCATGAACACAAGGCACACTACAACCTTAGCACATTCTAGATACATACATTGCATCCATGCAAAGATTTGGGGCTTTTTGTGACTCCTAATCTAAGAAGATTATAAGGAATGATCATGATCACCCGTTCATGCTTCCCCTCGATCTAATCCTCCTTTCTCATCCGTCCCGGGGATTGAGAGATCTTCTTTTCTCAAAGAATAACATGCATCGTACTAGCTTGTTAAGCATATTTTGATTTCTTTGATTATTTGTTTCAAGTACAATTCATGTCCCCTTTAGATTAGGGAAACTTAATTACTTGGTACATGATTAGACAATTTTTTCTAGGTTTATGTGTGTGGTCTTTCACTTTACATTGTATGATATTTGACTTAGATCTTATGAATGATATCTTATCTTTAGATCTTCCATTTCAAATTTTCTTATGTGATGTAATATACTATCATAGTATTAATTGTCGAGCCATACATAGTATAAGATGATTATTTGGATGCTAATTGAGGCCCGTCGAAAGACGGGGCGAGTTGAGGGTGTTTTAGTCGTGACAAAGGCTCCTTCCTCTCTCGTACAAAACCCCGAGCCAAGTTCTTTGGTTATGAAGGGCCGGTGCCCTTTATCCGTTTGGGTGAGTCAAAATTAGGTTTCTTGGTTCCTTAAAGACCAAGTGGTGACTCTGTATCTATTTTCAACAGACCTTCCTTTTCTTTCTTTGATCCAAATCAAAAATCAAATTTCAAACAAAACGAGCAAGAGGTGGAATTCCGCATGTCCACAGGGTTCTCTTGCTAAATCTTCACATTTGAGATCTAAGAATGATGTTCCCTAAGGCTTAATCCATGAATCCTTCTTGTAATTCAATAATAAGTCATAATCATGCTTGATCTAGATTCTGCATAGAATTATAGATCAAGTATGGTTTAAGTTATGAACACAAATTCAACAATGGTGTAGTGAATCCATTAACCAACTATGATCAAAGATTTTTTATTAAATCATGGTCCATTGGAATTGGATGAGACCAATTGGAGGATGTTCATAACTCATATATGCATCACTAGAACTTTTGTTTTGATGAAATTTAATACTTAGGTTGGTTTGGCCTTATGATTTGTGAGTAGGTTGTTCTCTATCCAAAATTTCAGAACAGTAAGTTCGTTTTAAATTGAGTAAATCAGAGTCTTAATCAAGTTTTCTTGACCTCAAATAAATTTTTCTAGGTAGTTTAATGTGTTAGTAAAATACCATAAAAAGATCAAAGTGATTCTAATAAATTTACTATTTTTAAAAAATCATACAAAAACTCTGGACATAGATTTGAAAATTTCTGAGTGATGCCTGGTTATGACCCTATTCCCAGAGATTGAACCGTTGGATCTTTGATTTTCTTTTTGGTTTAGACACTAGACTCATAGAGTCATAACATACTCAAACATCATTAAGATCCAACCGTTGGAAGTATTTAATTTCTATTTATGATTGTCTAGTTTGCTCTGTGTAATTTTTACAATTCTGTCACTGTTTTGATAAATTTTATTAAGTCTAATCTAAATGGTCCCCTAGTGACCTAGGACTCAAACCATGTGTTAACAATGATTAATTGGACTTAAATCTGGAGACTAAATGATCCAAATGAATGAATATCTCATAGCTCACTCTTGTTCATGCCTATGCATCCATCCATATATGTTGATGTTTATGATTAGGATTAATCTTTAGCTTAAGGTTGCATTCAAATTAAACCTAGTTGAATATAACTATGGTTTCTTTACGATCATGTTGGGATTATGCTATCTCCATATGGACATTGCATTGGCTCCTAGTTGAGACTTGCATATCTATGGAGGTGTTGTATTTCCAACTACTTATAAAGAATTCATGATTATGTCAACCCTTCCTATGATTGTTAGATTTAAGCTAGAAATTTGGATATGTTATTTAGGACTCAACATTATATTTTGTTCAAAGCATGTGGACTAACCCTTTTGTTTTGTACCGCTTTAGAGGTATGACTTCTCTTCTCTTCTCTAGTTCATTTCACTTCTTGATTTTATTGATTTTCAACTTCATGTGCGACACTATGTGTATAT
Source organism: Hydrangea macrophylla (assembly GCA_033977485.1). Classification (NCBI taxonomy): domain Eukaryota; kingdom Viridiplantae; phylum Streptophyta; class Magnoliopsida; order Cornales; family Hydrangeaceae; genus Hydrangea; species Hydrangea macrophylla. The sequence continues at coordinate 7,058,364 of CM066982.1, read as the reverse complement.
GTGGATTAGAGACAGTTTTCCTAGGATTTCTATCCTTGTATGCATTACACGTTTCTATTCTGCGGCTGGATCTCGGGTAAGTTTCTTAGTTCCCTACTTACACGTCATCTTGCTTGCTATTTGAGTTATGTGGCTTATGAATGATATTTTACTGTTAGCAATCTTACACCCTTTTGAAATTCTTTTTTAATGTATATGAATATATGTATTAGTTGAGGGGATGCTTAGATTAATAATTCGATTAAAAAGGATGTTGAATATAGGCCTATCACAAGATAGGATGAGAGGGGGTGTTATAGTCCGCCGGGCTCCTTCCCCTCTCATTCCATTATCCCCGGACCTAGAATTTCTGGTTTCTAAAAATATCAGTTTGCTTTTAAATGGTTTCTTAATTTTCCTTTTAAAAATTAAGTGGCGACTCTTTGTATTTGAAATTTGAAAAAATGTTTTAAACTAGAAGTGGGCCCAAATGCCGGTATCCACAATCTGGCGACTCTGTTGGGGATCAAACCCAGAGTCTCTAGTTTCGCAGACTAGAATTTTTTATTTTGGGTTCACTCGAGGATTAGACTTGAAAGCATCCTTTTAATCGAATTAATTAATTTTTGTGTGCCCGTTGCATTGCACTTGCATGTCTTGTCAGTCGATTGCATGGAACTATGACCTTGGAGGCTCGGGGCAACCCGGTCGGTTAAGTTATCATGGGACCGTGTGATCACCTTTGATCTCATACCATGTGTTGGTATATGAAGCATCCTATCGGATGTGTGTCAAGGGTCCCTAATTTGACCAAAGCCCGGCCTTTGCATGATAGCTTCTATAGAACCTTTCAATCGTAGGAAATCAATTCTTGATTAGGATTACGTGCTAGGGAGTTTTGTATGCTCGAAAGGGATTATTTGAGATGATGACGATGCTTACTCGATGAAAGATGTGTAACCCTTTAATCACCTTTTAGCAATTCCTTCTCATGTCCCACGACATTTGGGAATATGCCAGATTTTTTATTATAAGATTGCACTTCTTGTATCTTGTTAGCTAAGCATCATTGACCTTGTATGTATCCAAATTCATGAGAAGTACGGTGATAATCTGATCATGTGATCTTCTACCCAAAGAATTTTAAATCCATCTTTGAAAACAAACAGATATTTGCCATCTTTTATTCCAAAATTTTCAAATCGCTCTTTGGAGTTCACTTTTTTTATTAAAATTCCAAGTCAACTCTTATCGAGGCATATTTCACATTTTTCATCCTCAAAGGATGAAATCCAAAAAATGCTTTTCAAATGAATTTCAAAGCAAAGTTTCAACCCAATCATCTTTTTGTTGAGAAATGTTTTTTTGCCTTCAAAGGAAAAATCCAAAATTCTTGAGAATTTGAAAGATCCCATCATCTAGAGAAATGCTTTTCAAATGAATTTCAAAAATTTTTAAAATATGCAACCTTTGAAGGGGTAATGAGGATCACGATGAAAGGAGAAATTGGCACACTTGACATGAATGAGGATTTTATGTGCTTATATGTTTGTGTGTCGGGATTAGGATTTTCTTTTCTTTAGCATGTAGATTAGGCACACACACACTTGCATTTCATCTGTGTGCCATGTGTGCGGTGCATGCATTTAACCACATCAAATCATCAAAGCATTACATGCATGTAGAATACAAATTTACACCATCTTCTTTCCAGACAAGATCAAAGTAATCCAATAGTTCCTCAAAGTTCCTTGCCTCTTGAAAATCAATTCTGCATACAGACCTTTTACCTATCTATGTTGAAAGAGTGGAACAACTAGATCCCCTAGTGAGGACACTTCTAACCATCTTGGGTTCTTTTTCTGAATTTTAGTTAAAATGGTACACAAAGGGAACACTGGGGAAGTAGCAAAGTTTAGGATAATTGTGGAACAACAAGTCAAAAACATGAACTGTATAATGGCTATGATGGAAACCATGGCGCGGCAGCCACCACCTGCAAATCCGTAAGGTGTTGACCCTCCTACAGCTGCGAGGGAAGAGGATTGGTTTGATGATCCAGAAGTTCAAAGAGCTAAGGTGCCAATAGCAGAGAAAGAGAGGATAGAGAAGGAAAGAGTTGAGAAAGAGAAAATAATGAGAGAAACTTGAAAGAGTAGTCCGCAAGGCTCAAGGAGTTGACACTTATATGCTTGAACTAGAGGGATTAGATGAAGGGGTGTAGGAAACATTGCCTGTCGGTTTCAAGATGCCGATTTTTGACAAGTTTGATGGTACCGGTAACCCTCGCAGTCATATACGGATGTGCATTAGGGCTTTCCAACCCAGCAGTTTGAGCATTACGATGATGGCTATTTTGTTTCAACAAACTCTGCCCGGAGCTGCCCTGGCATGGTACCTTACGATCGAGCCAAGTAAAACTAGGATCTGGGAAGAGGTAGTGAAGTTGTTCGTGGCCTAATATGAATACAACCAAGAGATAGATGTGACAGTCCGAGATTTGGAAACTACCAGGCAGGAAGATGAGGAATCATTTGCTGTGTTTGTAAGTCGATGGAGGGGTAAAGCAGCCAAAATGGTTCAAAGGCCATCCGAAAAAGAGCAGATAAGAATGCTAATGAAAAATTTACAGCCGGTTTACCAAGAGAAGATGAGGTTCCAATCAATCAACACTTTTGCTGAGGTTTTTGATGTAGGGATAAGAATTGAAGATGTTATCTATGAAGAGATAATCAAAAGAGAGAATCTGGTGAACAAATATGTGGGGCCAAGATTCGATGTTAACACTTTGGCACAACCACCTCAACGGAAGGGCCATTATAAAAAAGGTAATCGGTCAAGGTCTAATCAGAGTCGACATGGAGAGACTCTGAATTCGAAATACCATTGAGTGTGGCATTAGAACAGGCAGTACAGAAAGGATACTTGAAAAAGTTGGATCCACAACCCGTGCCTGACCCCATCCCAAAAGGATATAACGTTGACCAGTATTGTGCTTATCACCAGATGTTGGGTCATGATACTAACCATTGTATGAGATTGAAGCATGAAATTCGAAGCCTGACTGAGAAAGGGGTTATGACACATGTTGGAGAGTGGTGAACCCGAAGGTTCAAATGATGATAGTGGGGTGATAGTGTTTGGAAATATTGCTGCTAAGACAAATGTGGATGCTCTTGGGGACCCAATAAATTGAAAATCATTTGTGACACTCCAATTGAGACCGAATCTAGTCTAGCATGGTCCATGATTGAGTCATGTCAAGTAGGAGTCAAATGTCAAGTCCAGTCCAGTCTTCGAGTCAGTCTGTTATCAAGTTTATTTTCAAGTTTTTTTTAGTCGAGTGATGTAATCCTCCTTCTATCCTAGTTGAATAAAATCTCATTTTGCTTGATTCAGTGTGCTAAGTCGTGAATAAATGGATCATTAAGCCAAAAAAAATTTAAAAATTTCAAGCGATCATGGAAAATACTTTGTTAATAAATCTTTGCATTGAAAAGGATCCCTAAGTTATCAAAGCAAATTCTGTGCCAAATCCGAAGAGGAGTAGAGAATTGATTAGCTTTACTTTAAGAATTTAAAGATGCTCTTACTCAATCTTGAAAAGACAAACTTGGAACTTCTTGAAGCTTGCTCACCATCCCCCCCCCCCCCCCCCCTTTTTCAAATACCAAGCCTAAAAGATGAGCCCACGGTCCAAAGCCATAAACTTGGTCCTTGATGGTAGCCAGATATTTTAACTGAACTTTTTCTTCAAAAGAAGAAAAAAAAGGGAGAAATATAAAAAGAAGCTCGCTAGGATGAAAACCCGAAAGGGCGCCTAGGCAAAAGTTAGAGCACAAAAAAAAGAGAAAAGAGAAAAAGAAAAAGAAAAAAAAAAGAAAAAAGAGCTCGCTAGGACGAAAACCCGAAAGGGCGCCTAGGCAAAAGTTAGAGCAAATATAAGATGCGTGTTGACTTCAAAACCTGAATCCTAACCAGTCAAAATCATGGAGAGAGTAAGAGATAGTGAGGTAGAGAAAAGAAAGGAAAGAAAAAAGAAAAAGCAGAGAATAAATAAGATTGAGAATTCTTGAGCACTTCAAAGTATATCATTGGTACATGAATTATCCCAAGGCTTTGAGTTGTTCTATATGAAAAATATATTGAAAATGAAAAGAGAGATTTGAAAGTATCAATTAGTTTCAAAATTTTTTGGAAGGCTCAATGGCTAAGTGGGCCTAAAATAATATCTTTGAGAAAGATAAAGAGTCATTTGGAGGGTTGACATTGCTTTGTGAGTATGATAGAGTATGATTAAAATACGATGTGTGATGAGAGGTGTAAAGATTGATTGGGTAGTGAAAAGGTGAAAAGAATCAACCGCCACAAACAAAAAAGAAAAGAAAAAGAAAAAAGAAGAAAATAAAAATAAATAAATAAAAGGGAGAGTAGTTCAGGTTCTTATCATCTTGTTCAAAAGCTATTACAATGAATCTGTTTCAGAAAATCTGCCCAGAAAGAGCACTCATTGAACCCAAATGAAAACATGGCTAAAAAAGCCCACCAATTCTTGAAGCCTTATTCTTTCAAAACCTGCAGAGTATATGAACTACGTTTTGACCTGATTCCCACTTGGGGATACATAGGCAGCCTGTGCGGTTCTGTCACAAACATTGTTGCACCACGTGATATTTTTCTTTCAAGCCTCAGCCGAACTGCTTTGGACCTGATTCCTACTTGGGGATAAGTAGGCAAACCTCCCAAGGTTCTCGGTCCATAACCATTCCTAAACCAAAAGCATCACCCTTTGCACCTTTGGTTTCCTTCCTTCAGACTAGGGGCAAACTTGTGTTTGCCTGGAGCCATATATGTATTGCCAAAGCAGGGGCAAACAAAGTTTGCCCATCGGCATTGGGATGTCTCGCTTCAGACCACCACATTCATGATGATTACCTCTAGGTTATGAGTAAATGCATTACAGACATCCTGTACCATCATGTTCTCAAAACCCTTGGATAAGCCTATTTGCCCTTAAGACTAGGAGAAACTTCGTTTGCTAAAAGCCCCATTTTACTCTAGAAGCGAGCCCCCAAGTCTTTTTCAAACTAGGGGCAAACTTTGTTTGCCAAATGCAAGTTCTTAAGTCACCAAGTCTGTTTTGAAATGCTTTGAAATCGAGTGTCTTTTATTCTATAAGCTAAAGCACTAATTTGAAGCATACTCTAAATAGGCAAAGAATCTGCTAAATCAAAAAGGAAAAGTTTTCGAAGCTTAGATTTATCATCAAAGCACAACCATTATAAGATGATGAATAAATGAAAGGTGAGATGATTCATTAATCATAATGAAAGCACATTGATTCATGATAATACAGAGTTTGTGTCAGTCGGGCTTTGTCAGGTCTATCCTCCTTTGATGAGTCTATAAATGGTCTCAAGTGTGTGGGTTTAAGATAATGAATAAAGATTTGAAAAGTCTCCATGAGCATCCCAAGAGCAATATGAGCAGAGGTTTTGAACACTATCACAGCATAGTGCTAAAGTGGCAATATAAGAAGAGTCCAAGACTAGGGGCAAAGGTGACTCCATTCTTTTAGCAGAATTGACATGTTTCTTCCAAAGGTCCGCAAATGCAGAAAATCATTCTTTCAATCAGCTCTGTTCGAATTCTTTGAGTCTGAAAACTCCCCAAATTTTGAAAAATCAACTCTTTGAGTCCGCTGACTCCCGAACTTTTGTGAAATCAATTCTTTAAGTCCGAAGTGACTCTGAATATTGAAATTTGGTTCTTTGAGCATGAGGAGACTCCCAAACAAGCATTAGTCCTCAATGGCAGCTTCCCTTCCTAAGCACTAGTCCTCAATGGCAGCTTTCATTCCTAAGCGTTAGTCCTCAATGGCAGCTTCTCTTCACAAGCATTAGTCCTCAATATATGGCAGCTTCCCTTCCTTGCGTTAGTCCTCAATGGCAGCATCATCGGTATTAGTCCTCAATGGCAACCTTGTGTTAGTCCTCAATAGCAGCATTATCGGTGTTAGTCCTCAATGAAAACCTTGCATTAGTCCTCAATGGCAGCATCATCGATGTTAGTCCTCAATGGCAACTTTGCATTAGTCCTCAATGGCAGCATCATCGGTGTTAGTCCTTAATAGCAACCTTGAGTTAGTCCTCAATGGCAGCATCATCTGCATTAGTCCTCAATGGCAGCATCATTTGTGTTAGTCCTCAATGGCTATCCCCGTTAGTCCTCAATGGCAGTATCATTTGTGTTAGTCCTCAATGGCATCTGTATTAGTCCTCAGTGGAAATCTTGTTAGTCCTCAATGGCAGTATCATTTGTGTTAGTCCTCAATGGCGATCTTTAATAGGCCTCAATGGCAATCCTTGTTAGTCCTCAATGGCAATCTCTGTTAGTCCTCAATGGCAGCTTCTCTACAAAGGCATTAGTCCTCAATGGCAACTTCTTTACGTAAACGTTAGTCCTCAATGGCAGCTTCCCTTCAATCTGCATTAGTCCTCAATGGCAGTATCATTTGTGTTAGTCCTCTATGGCATCTATATTAGTCCTCAATGGCAACCTCGCATTCGCGTTAGTCCTCAATGATTCTTTGAGTCTCATTCAAACTGCCGATTTTAAAATTAAAATTCTTCTAATTTGAATTGACTCCGATTTTGTAAGTTGAAAATTCTTCTTAGTCGAATTGGCTTCGATTTTGAAATATGAATTCTTTGTGAGTCAAATTAACTTAGATTTGTGAAAATTTGAAATTCTCTTTGAAAATTTGAATTCGTTCGAGTCAATTTGACTCTAAAATTTGGAAAATTGAAATTCTTTGAGTCTGATTGACTCCCCATTTTGTGAAATAGAAAATTGAATTGAGTCTGATTCGACTTCTAATTTTGGAAATTTGAAATTCTTAGAGTCTGAATAACTCTGGATTTTTTAGAAATTTGTATTCTTTTTTTTAGCATGATTTACTCCGGCATTATGGTGTGAATTGAAATGAGTCTGATTGACTCCCAATTTTAGAAATTAAAACTAAATTGAGTCTGATCGACTCTCGATTTTGAAAATTTGAATTAATTTGAGTCTAATTAACTCCCAATCTCAGAAATTGAATTGAATTAAATTGAGTCTGATCGACTCCCGATTTTGGAAGTTTGAAATTGAGTCTAATCTGGTCGACTCCGGACTTTGAAATTAGAAAATTTAGTGAATCTAATTGACTCCTGATTTTGAAATTACAGCAAAACTGCATTGGCACCAGAGCGTAAGGTGCGAAGCGCAGTCCAATTGCATTTTGAAAAAGCAAACATCCTTGGCTGTTGGAATAAGTCACCTTAGAGCATGACTGTTGGAATAAGTCACAATGAATTTCGTTGTTGAAGTTCTCTAGATTGAGGCAACTCTCGTTAGTCCTCTATGGCAATCTATTAGTCCTCTATGGCAATCCTCGGTAATCCTCAAAGGCAATCTCTATTAGGCCTCTATGGCAACTTGTTAAGTTCTCTAGATTGAGGCAACCCTCGTTAGTCCTCTATGGCAATCTAATAGTCCTCAGTGGCAATTTGTTAAGTCCTCTAAGGCAATCAGTGTTGGTCCTCAATGGCACCTGCATTAGTCCTCAATGGCAACATCATCATTGTTAGTCCTCAGTGGCAATCTGACATTAGTCTTCAATGGTAGCATCTTTGTGTTAGTCCTCAATGGCAATCTTTTTGAACTTGCGTTAGTCCTCGATGGTAGCATCTTTTTGGTCGATATTAGTCCTCAATGGCAATCTTTGCTAAAGTCCTCTAGGTTGAGGCAAATTCATTGAAGTCCTCTAGATTGAGGCAAATCCCTGTTAAGTCCTCTAGATTGAGGCAAATCCTTGTTGAAGTCATCTAGGTTGAGGCGATTCATATCGGTGTTGGGCATATAATGCATTCATATCACCAGAAAGAGCATGATCGTAGATCTTTGCATCTACATAGCATGAAGCATGAGATTGCATTGACAGTAGTTATTCCATGAGCACATGCATCACGATAGGATAGGTGCATTTATCCGTATGATTATTTGTGTTTAGGTTTCGCCCCTCATCTGAACTATGTCTTGGTCTGATTCCTCCAAGGATACGTAGGCAGCTCACCATTGAGCACGACCAGCACCGACCGTCTCCGCAAATGTTTTTGCAACGTATTTTGTTTTTACCTAAGTTCAATAGCCCGGTCAATGGTTTGTCTTCACACAGGCTTCGACATTCACTTGTGATATGCGTTGCTTCACAAGCTCTGCCGAAGAGGGGCACACTGTAGACATCCCAATTTTGACCGAACTATTAAACTTAGGGGGATTTACCTCTCGAGATCAATGAGGAATATGTCTCGTTGGAATCAAGACTCTTACAAGCAATCTGATTCTCTTCCAAGAAGAATCTCGGTCCAAAATTGCCCTTTTCAGCCAAAAAGACCAAAATTCTCATTTACCCATCACCTTGTAGACCATGAGTTTTGAACACGTATAAAAACACGGCAATGTCCTTGGAGCATCTTAAAACCATTTTCAAAAGGAGAGAAATTCAGCATGAACCCCGAAAAAAAAATCAACAGTCGACCCAGTGAAAAGTCAACAGGTCAAAAGGGGGTCAATCGTAAAATTTTCAATTTTCAAGATGAAAGGTCCCGGTAATTGTTCATTGGGTCTCCCTTATGCTAGAAATGGTTTTTAAGAATTTTAAAATGAAAGGAACATTGAGAAATCGAAAGGTCTTTAAGAAGAATTGTGCAAGAAATTGAAAATTTTGCCTTCAGAGGGAGAGTTGACTTTTTTCCTTAAAGATTTTGATTTTTTAGATATTTTTATTGAATCCAAATGGGGGGTATTTCCTTAATTACATTTAATGTCTTAAGTAAATACATATGTATTTACTTAAGACATTAAATGTAATTAAGGTGTGTTTGTTCTTATAGTCATTCTCTCTTTCTGTGTTTTTTATTTTCAAAATTCTTTTTCAAAAGATATTTGCAAAAGACCACCTAGGTTGAGAGACCACCTGATTAGGATCCTACCAAACAATAAGACCTGCAGAAGGACTGTAAGACGGGCGTGAGCGGAGGACAAAGGGTATGAGTCTTCTTAGGTATGTGTCTGCTGGATGTCTTAGATTAAGTATTTTGTTTTGATTAAACCCTTTAAGATGGATAGACTGTTTAGATCAAATTCATCAATAGGTTCTAGATCTAGAGCCTCTTATCCCACATTACCAGACATAATTAATGAAGAAGAACATAGGTATGAAGAAGTCAACCAAGATTATAGTGATTGGACCATCCCTAAGATTTCTACTAAAGAAATTTACAAGTCAACTTTTCTTAATTTTAGAACTGATTATAATATTAAAACTGTAGAAAAAACCTATAGTATTAACAAAGAACATGAAAAGTGTCAACTTCTTAGTAAAGAGTAAATTAGAAAACATAGGTCTGATGGTTACAACTTCATTCACATAGGATTAGTACAAGTTGCAGTTAAACCACTTACTATTAAAGGAATAAATTCTTCAATTTTATTATGTCTTAGAGATGCTAGATTTTTAAATTTTAGTACTAGTATAATGGGAATTATGCAGTCCAGCCTTCATGATGGACCAGTTCATTTTAATTGTTTCCCCGATCATACCATAAGTCTTAGTGACCCCCACTTATTAAAAACCTTGACATTAAATATTAAAATTGCTGGTGAAATAACTAATATGCATAGTGGTTCACAAGCCCTTGCTTTAATTTATAGAATTTATTATAAATGTATTCGAAGTAATCTTAATGTCCATGCTTTAATTAAAAGTCCTAAGAATCAAACTTTACTTATGTTAAGTAGTTCTGAACATGCTAATATCCAAATTCCTAAGACTATTATGTGGAAGGATGTAGAGCTACCCAGTTGTTGGATTTTAGAAAATGAAAATCATTCTAGTAAAAATGATACAGTCAATATAGATCATGTACAACAATTCAATAATGGAAAAGTTAGAATCAGTTTTGATGAACAATATGTTAAGACATCTCGTTTAAAAATTAGAGATTTTGATTCTAAGTCATCTAAATCAAGTACATCTTGTATTCCTAATAGGACTACCACAGTTAGAAAAGATAAAGATCTCCTCAATGAAATTGATACTAAGTTAAAAGGTATTAAAACTACAGCCCAAGTTTGTAATCCTTGTTACCAAGTCCCAAGTGAAGATAGTTTTCCAAATTCTCCTACTCAAACAGACTTTGAAGGTCCTAGTAAAGATTTATTTGTCCTAAATAAAGAATTTGAAATTGATATGGATATGTTAGCTAAAGAATTTAAATTACCCATTTATGAAACTTGGAGAACCAATTATCGAGCCATTTATACTGTAGAAGAGAGAAAAATAATTATGAAATCTTGGAAAAAAACACATGAAGTCAGTTAAAAGAAATATATATTTCTTTGAATATTTGGAACAACATCAAAGAACTATAGATTTTACTGTTAAGAAAAGAATAACCAAAAAAGAAAATAGTAAGCCTAGGAAAGATGACAAAGAAAATAAGTCTAAGTCTAAAAAGGATTGTGCCCCACCCCAATGTGAATCCAAAAAAACATCTCATAGTAAATCTCACAATTCTAAAAAAATAATAGATGACAGTGATAAGAAAAGTAAAAAAGCATCTACCCAAAATTCAACCCCTAAAAAAGTAGAAGAATCTAGCCTAGAATTACCCTATGAAAATAAGCCTATAGAATTAACTCATAAGGATACAATTGATATAAATCCACAATTAGATGAATCTACCACAGAGTCAACAATAGAACAGTCTAAAGTTAATGTGATCACCAAATCCATATGGACTAAGAAGGAAGACAATAGTAAAATCTCTGCGGTAAATCCACCCTTAGAATCTATAGTCATCAATCATAAAGGAACAGATATAGTCGCCTCACCCTTTAAGATATCTACTGATACTGAAATTAAAAAAGTTGTAGAACAGAATGATTATACTAATCAATGTTTAAGTGTTTTAGGAAAACAGTTAAAAAATATAGAAACAAAAATAGGGAATCCTAAATCTGTCAAGATAGAAGAACCCTTAATCAAATTACAAGAAGTTAAACCCATTAGTACATCTCTCAAATCAGACACTAGTAAAACTGTTGAAAAAATAGAAAAAATGCTAAAGGATATGGAAAAATCCTTAGGCAAAAGACCTGAAGTTACAGAGGTACTTGAAGATAGTTTATCCCAAAACATCAGTACCATTAGTAAAACTGGTATTTCCATAGAAGAAGATTTCAGTGATAATATAAGTCTAATAGAAGCACAATTTGCTGATTTAGAATTAAAAAGAATAAAACAATCCTACAGATCACAAGTCACACCCACTACCCTTACCAAAAATTGGTACTCAAGACCTACACCTCCTGACCTCCAATTTGAAGAAAGAAACATTCAAAACCAGTTCTCAGTTTCTGCTGATAAGTTATATGAATGGAATATTGATGGATTATCTGAACAAGAAATCCTCAACAAGTTAACCCATATGACCATGGTAGCCAACAGTTACATAACCAATCATGTTATAAGTCAAACCGAGATAGTTGATTTATTTGTTACAGGATTTAGTGGAATGCTTAAATCTTGGTGGGAAAAGCATCTCACTGAAGAATCTAGAGAAAAAATTAGATATGTTGTTCAACAAGATGATGATGGAAATCCCATTTTTGATGAAAAATTAGGACGTGGTGTACCTGACGGAGTTAATACATTATTATATACCATAGTCAAACATTTTGTTGGAACCCCTAGTAATATAACTGCTAGAATCCATGATCAGTTAAGTAATTTAACTTGTCCCACACTAAGTGATTTTAGATGGTATAAAGATGTTTTCATATCCAGAGTCATGCTCAGAGATGACAGTAATGAACCATTTTGGAAAGAAAAATTCATAAATGGTTTACCAAGTTTATTTGCACATAAAATTAGAGAAGTGCTTAGTAATGATAAAGGAATTATAGATTACAATAATTTAACATATGGTGAAATAGTCAGTACAATCCAAAGAGAAGGTTTAAGAATCTGTATAGACATTAAAATCAGTAATCAATCCAAAAGTGATAAACAAAAAGCTAAATATGAGTTAGGTAATTTTTGTGAACAACATGGTTTGCCACCTATAGCCCCTTCTAGGCAAAATAGAATTAACCATAGGAAACACATAAAAAGAAAAGATTCAAAAGACCCATTTTATTCTAAACCAAGTAATACTAGTAACAAACCTAGTAATACTAGTAACAATAAAACCAAAGATCCTAAGAGTAAAACTAGTAATAACAAAAGTAATATCAAATGTTACAAATGTGGAAAATTTTGGCCATTATGCTACAGAATGTAAAGTCAAAACCCAAGTTAAATCTTTAGGATTATCTGAAGAAGTCACAGAAAATATTTATAAAATTCTAGAGTTAAGAAATACTGATTCTGAACAATCAGATAATGAATTTAGTTCATCACCTTATGAGTCTAGTAAAGAACATTCTGATTCTCCTGATGTAATGTTAGGATGTCAAGATGAGTGTTGTAAAAATAAGACAGTTAATGTATTAACCAAAAGCAATTCATTAAGTTTAATGTTAGAAATTTGGCATATAGTCACCCTTCCTTATATTAGAGATTTTTTCCAAGTTAGACCTATCATTAGACCCATTCCCATCATACCCAAATTCTACCAAGTAATTATTCATTTAGTAATTGTCTTTTACCCTTTTTGCAAATTTTCAAAAAGTTATGATGATTATGTCCTCAAGACATATTCTTACAATTTGTTATTTTCACGTACTAATATTTATAGTCCAGTCAAGAGTTTCATTCCCATTCCTTTTCCTCAGTTTACTAATATCATTTTTGATGTTTCAGCAATGTCCAAGGAAAAAGAAAAAATTGTTGCTACGGATGAACATCCAACGCAAGATTTTACTTTTACTCCTATTCATGGTCAGTCTGATGGTCAGTCATCCCCAGTTATTTTACAATCAGTTCTAGTCCCCATGAATAGATATCCAGGTATGACATGTGATTTATCTGAAAAATCCGTGGTCATCCTCGATAATTTATATTCAGCCTTTAAAAAGAGTCATGAAAGGCTATTCAACAAATCAATGTTGGCAGTGGAATTTCAGTTAAGGGCACTTGAGCTCCAAAAGGAGACCAAACCCAGTAAAACCCAAAGAAAGGACTCTTTGTTTATCAAGGAGTGTTTTGCTTTCCTTGGAGGGGAGGAATCATCACCTCCCAATACTCAAATATTTTCTAAATTACAAATTCATTTTGCTAGTCAATATAATTTATGGCCTGAAAGTATAATCCAGCAGGATTATCATTTTAATCTTCAAGCCATATCTTTTTCAAACAAAGTCAAAATTCTTTTGAGACACAAATTCAGTCAGTTATTTTCTCATAATGCTGATCTAATGAGCCAATTTGAACCCTCATTATCAGTTGATTACAAGTCATGGTTAGATTTTTACCAGTTACTCCACCAGTCAACCTTTCCAAAAATCCCCAATATCCCAAATGGTTTTATCTGCACTGAAAAATTCAGTTGTGGAGAAATCTACAGAGCTGTTCGCCTCGAGTCTCAAGACCCACAAGTTATTTCTGAAATCTTTGAAAAAGGATTTCTAAAAATTTTAGTAGTCACCTCTTTTAGACAACTCCAGTTACTCCCAAAGATAATTCTCAATTCAGTCAAAGATTATGCTAAAAGAGTTGATAACAAAAGGTTTGGTTATATAGCAATTCTTGGATTTACTTCAGCCAATCCTGAATGGATCCCTCCTTTTTATAATCTTTATCCATCAGTCCACTTAGTAAGAATATTTGGTGCCAATGCTTGGAATTGCACTTCCATCAACATACCTGATCTTGAAACCCAGTTTAGTCAGTCAATACCAGCAAGTAATTCATTTCTTAACCATTGTAAAAGAAGAGCCAAAGCTCTCAACACTATTCGAATGAAACTTTCTGACAGAAATTGGTTTACTTTGAGTAGAACCAAAAGGATAGTAATCCAGTCATGCAATCCAAGAAAAGATCCATGGATCTCAAAGATTGACAATGGTCACTTTTCATATGATGATATTGGAAAAGAAATTTCTAATATCAATATCCAATCAGAAGAATACCAGTTTTGGTATCCAAAGTTTGAAGAACCAAGGGACATTATTTACAATGAATTTCATATGCTCCGAAGTCATAATGGTGATTGGTTCCCTCACTACCACAGTGACCCTGATGATGATTACCCATTAGATGAAGATGCAGATGCCAACATCATCAATGCAATGGAAGGATAAGGCATCCAATGCCTACAGTAAAGGATCCAATGTAAAAAGGACAGTATTATCCATGGTTAATGCAAAAGTTTCTCGGTGAAACTCCTATTAATATTGGTAAATACTACAGTGAAAAGGACAAGTCAAATCAACCTTTCGGCCACAGTAACCGACAGGCTTTTTTCAGATTCTGCGTGATTAAACAGTAACAGACAGAACACTGTTTATCCACAGTAATCCCATGTGAAGAGCCAGTTATCCAAAAGTACTTTACAGCTCATTGCCCATTCATGAGCTCTACAGGACATTTGGAAGGCTATAAGTAAACCCCTCAGCATCCAGTTAAAGGAAGGCTCTCTTGGAGACTTTCTTGAAGACTTCTAAAGACTCTTTCAAAGACTTCTTTAAGTTTTCTTTTGAGTGAAAAAGTGAGATTCTTATTTGTAATTATTCAGTTCATACTTGATGTATACACTGAGCACTTCAGTGATCCAATCTGTAAGTTTCAGTTATTTGTCTTCTTTATTTATCTGTGTCTTTCTTCTTCAGTCTTTGCTACTCTGATCTTTAAATTAATGTCTGCTTCCCCTCTTGGTATCAGAGCCAAGACCCCGTTGGTGTGTTTGTTCTTATAGTCATTCTCTCTTTCTGTGTTTTTGATTTTCAAAATTCTTTTTCAAAAGATATTTGCAAAAGACCACCTAGGCTGAGAGACCACCTGATTAGGATCCTACCAAACAATAAGACCTGCAGAAGGACTGTAAGACGGGCGTGAGCGGAGGACAAAGGGTATGAGTCTTCTTAGGTATGTGTCTGCTGGATGTCTTAGATTAAGTATTTTGTTTTGATTAAACCCTTTAAGATGGATAGACTATTTAGATCAAATTCATCAATAGGTTCTAGCTCTAGAGCCTCTTATCCTACATTACCAGACATAATTAATGAAGAAAAACATAGGTATGAAGCAGTCAACCAAGATTATAGTGATTGCACCATCCCAAGAGGGGAAGCATACATTAATTTAAAGATCAGAGTAGCAAAGACTAAAGAAGAAAGACACAGATAAATAAAGAAGACAAATAACTGAAACTTACTGATTGGATTACTGGGAATGGATCACTGAAGTGCTCAGTGTATACATCAAGTATGAACTGAATAATTACAAATAAGAATTTCACTTTTTTACTCAAAAGAAAACTTAAAGAAGTCTTTGAAAGAGTCTTTAGAAGTCTTCAAGAAAGTCTTTAAGAGAGCCTTTCCTTAACTGGATGCTGAGGGGTTTACTTATAGCCTTCCAAATGTCCTGTAGAGCTCGTGAATGGGCAATGAGCTGTAAAGTACTTTTGGATAACTGGCTCTTCACATGGGGTTACTGTGGATAAACAGTGTTCTGTCTGTTACTGTTTAATCACGCGGAATCTGAAAAAGCCTGTCGGTTACTGTGGCCGAAAGGTTGATTTGACTTGTCCTTTTTACTGTAGTATTTACCAGTGTTAATGGGACTTTCACCGAGAAACTTTTTCATTAACCATGGATAATACTGTCCTTTTTACTCAAATACATTGGATCCTTTACTGTAGGCATTGGATGCCTTAATTATTCCTGACTTTCCTCATAGGGGTTTTGAGCATCTTGAAATGCTGAACTGGAATAAGGATCAAAAGGCTGTGCAACAGAGCAGGATCCTTCTGAACTGTGACAGCTGTTATCTTCATTATTTTGACTGACTTGAGCTAGTATCTGTTGGGCCATAGCCATTAACTGTGCATTTGTTGGCTTGGAACTTGACTAGGATTTAGAAATTGACTTATCTTTAGGGCCTGTAATCGTGCACTTGGCCATGGGGCCTGTGATTGGAGCAGGGGAATTGCCTACTAGTGGAAATTCAAGATTTACTTGCTTGATAATTTGGTGGTGACCAAATTTATCCCACCATTTGACTGAATACTGTCTCTGGACAGTGTTACTTTGAATTTGATACTGCCATTTCAAAATCCATGGGACTTTATATTTACTTGTGAATATGAGTAGAATGGGAAACTGGGTATTGTGTTCACTTATTGTGTACTTAGTGGAAAAGTACTTGACCATTTCTTGAAGATCATTTGGGAGTAAGTCTGGCATGGGGCCATGTCGTGACCACCACTGGAGGAACCAGGTAGGGAGCTGACTTTTGAACTTTGAGTCAAAATTGACATACCATGAATGGGTGAATTTTTCATTTTGGTGGAGGAAGACATAGAACCAGGCATCAATATAATCAAAATAATTATATTGAGTATGGTTGGGCAGTGACTTGAGGATGCATGGGTGGGAACCCCATTCTTTACTAGAAATGATCTTTTTAATATACAACTGGTGGTACAAAATTTTCCTTTGTGCCTCAGGAATTGACTCATCTTCTTCAGTAATTTTTTTGACATAAATTGACTCAGTGGAATATAAAATATCTGTGTAAAACCTAAGGGATTTTTCTGGACTTTTAGGAATAAAATGCCATCCTGTAGGGAAGGATAGTTTGACTAAATCAACTAGGTTTTTGTGGTGACTCTGGTGTGGCTCAATCCAGAATATGTATTTACTTAAGACATTAAATGTAATTAAGGTGCTGAATTGCTGTGAATAGTGCTGAACTGCTGTGCAGCGGCACTCAGAGTGCCCGAACGGTAGTCAGTGAATGCCGCTGTAACACTCACTGAGTGTCGTTCGGCACCCAACGAGTGTCGCGTGGCACTCAGCGAGTGCCATTTCATCTTTATTGAGTGCTGACCTTGGCCAATTTGCATTTTTAAGTCAAAATTCTTTTTCAATAGTTAATTAAATGAATGCACCAAACGATGCCGTTTTTTGTGTATGTATTTACTACTCTTAGGTCATGCAAACCATGCTCCCACCATTCCTAATGGACCTATCTACCCTTATCTTAGCCCCTAATATAATGAAAGTCTATAAAAAAAAAACCCCCATTTTCTCTCATTTTCTAGAGGTTGGAGACTTGAATCTTCAGAGAGAGACTTGAACCTTGAAGATGAGCCTTGAATCTTAGAGAGAGGCTAAATTTTGAAGATAAAGTTTGTTCTTAGAGAAATATAGAGAGAGAAACCCAAAAACCCCATAGAAATCCTACCCAATTCACCTAATTCCTCAAATCTCCATTGAAGAACCTTGAAGCTTCAAGGAAGAAGAAGACGAGTATTGCTTGTAAGGCTTGGATCCCTCCAAATCAATCAAATCCGGAGAAGATCTAGAGGTTAAATCCTTATTCCTACACTTATTATACATTATTCAATCACAATTCATAGATTTGGGACTTTTACACATTTTCAAAACCTCTCTTCCTACCTCATTTCATCACACACCACTAAGAATTGTGATTGAATTTCATCTTCTTTCATTAGTTTGGATCTAAATAAGGTTTTGGGTTTAAGATAAAACTAATTTGTAAAAGTATTCTTGATTTGGGTTTGCAAATAAACTTTGATTTTTCTTTCTTTTGTTTAGAGATTCATGAGACCGTCAATGTCTCATTAGTTTCTTCTATAATTGATCCCTTATTCTCCATGATCTTATGATTTATGTAGGAATAAGTTAGATCATAGTTTTATTCATACATAGTTGGTGAGTTTCAAGTCTTAATTCATGACTTGGACCCTCCAACTTAAAATCTCATAGAAATCTCTCTAAGGTTCTTATGGGTTTGGTCATATCTAGTCTCCAAGGACCATCAACTAGGGAGGAGACTTAAATAAAGTAAAATCTTATTCCTCAAGGATTATATGTTTGAGAGGGGAATTAGATGAAGGGCTTAGTTAAAATCAAATGAGTCCTAGTATTCAAGGTTCATATGATTGAGTAAGACCTTGGGGTTCTCTTGCTAGATCTTCACATTTGAGATCTAAGAATGATGTTCGCTAAGGCTTAATCCATGAATCCTTCTTGTATTTCAATAATAAGTCATAATCATGCCTGATCTAGATTCTCCATAGAATTATAGATCAAGTATGGTTTAAGTTATGAACACCAATTCAACAATGGTGTAGTGAATCAATTAACCAATTATGATCAAAGATTTTTTTATTAAATCATGGTCCATTGGAATTGGATGAGACCAATTGGAGGATGTTCATAACTCATATATGCATCACTAGAACTATTGTTTTGATGAAATTTTATACTTAGGATGGTTTGGCCTTATGATTTGTGAGTAGATTGTTCTCTGTCCAAAATTTCAGAACAGTAAGTTCGTTTTAAAATGAGTAAATCAGAGTCTTAATCATGTTTTCTTAACCTCAAATAAATTTTTCTAGGTAGTTCAATGTGTTAGGAAAATACCATAAAAAGATCAAAGTGATTCTAATACTTTTATTATTTTTAGAAAATCATACAAAAACTTTGGACAGAGAGTTGAAAATTTCTTAGTGATGTCTAGTTATGACCCTATTCCCAGAGATTGAACCGTTGGATCTTTGATTTTCTTTTTGGGTTAGATACTAGACCCACAGAGTCATAACATACTCAAAAATCATTAAGATCCAACCTTTAGAAGTATTTAATTTTTATTTATGAAAGTCTAGTCTGCTCTCTGTAATTCTTACAATTCTATCACTATTTTGATAAATTTTGTTAAGTCTAATCTAAATGGTCACCTAGTGACCTAGGACTCAAACCATGTGTTAATAATGATTAATTGGACTTAAATCCAGAGACTAAATGATCCAAATCAATGAATATCTCATAGCCCACTCTTGTTCATGTCTATGCATCCATCCATATATGTTGATATTTATGATTATGATTAATCTTTAGCTTAAGGTTGCATTCAAATTGAACCTAGTTGAACATAACTATGGTTTCTTTACGATCTTGTTGGGATTACACCATCTCCATATGGACATTGCATTGGCTCCTAGTTGAGACTTGCATATCTATGGAGATGTTGTATTTCCAACTACTTATAAAGAATTCATGATTATGTCAACCCTTCCTATGATTGTTAGATTTAAGCTAGAAATTTGGATATGTTATTTAGGACTCAACATTATATTTTGTTCAAAGCATGTGGACTAACTCTTTCGTTTTGTAGCGCTTTGGAGATATGACTTCTCTTCTCTAGTTAATTTCACTTCTTGATTTTATTGATTTTCAACTTCATGTGCGACACATTAGCCTAGGTTCTTGCCTTATGTGTATATGTGGATTAGAGACAATTTTCCTAGGATTTCTATTCTTGTATGCATTACACGTTTCTATTCCGCGGCTAGATCCCGGGTAAGTTTCTTAGCTCCCTACTTGCACGTCATCTTGCTTGCTATTTGAGTTATGTGGCTTATGAATGATATTTTACCTTTAGCAATCTTACACCATTTTGACATGGTTTTGTAATGTATATGTATATATGTATTAGTTGAGGGGATGATTAGATTAATAATTAGATTAAAAAGGATGTTGAGTATAGGCCTATCACGAGATAGGATGAGAGGGGGTGGTTTAGTCCGTCGGGCTCCTTCCACTCTCATCGGACCTAGAATTTCTAGTTTCTAAAAAGATCAGTTTGCTTTTACATGGTTTCTTAATTTTCCTTTTAAAAATTAAGTGGCGACTCTTTGTATTTGAAATTTGAAAAAATGTTTTAAATTAAAAGTGGGCCTAAATACCGGTATCCACAACACAACTTATCGCAGGGATAGCTCACCCAGGCCCCGAGGCGTGATCCAGAATGTTCCAGACAGTTTTCTACTTAAGCTAGAAGACTAATGGAATGTTTAGAAAGTTTCTTAATACAAATAGGAAACTCACTTGATTTGTGTCAATCATATCCTAATCAGGATTGTATTACCTAAATCTGATTAGCTTCCTTGTACGAGTAGGTCTCTTGCATTTATAAAAGAGACCACTCACCCCCATTGTAATGACCCACCTCAAATTAGTCCAGGAACTTCACCCCAGGCGATGTGAGACAATCCCCCACACCCAACTTCACCTCATCCATCTTGGCCATCCTGCCTCAGGAGTATTGGCTCTTGGTCGTCACACCCATAGAAAGGGATCAACTTTTCAGTCTATACTGCACCTCTATAGCAACCATAATCGTGCTCGGCTGACCTCTGGTAGCTCCAAACTGTTGTTAGTTCACCAAAGGTACCCCGCTTTTTATAGTGTAGTAAACGTGCTAAACACACACGTGGATGTAGGTTCCTTCATTAACAAGGCCGAACCACATACAAAAAAACTGGTCTTTCATTGTCTCTTTCTCTTTAAAACTACTCTAACTTCTATTACCAAATTTTGGCATCATCAGTTAAGTTTTTAATCGTGCTGCTTTAGATATGAAGCATTGGATTTTAGCACAAAACTAGTAAGAGTGTCCGTGCGTTGCCGCGGGTCATAAATGCTATTTAAAAAAAGGGTAGCAATTTTACCCTATTTGTTTTACAAAATTATCCACTCAGAAGTGGGTAGTAATTTTACCCTTTTTATTTTATTTATATATTTATTTATTTTTTATTTATTTGGGTAGTATTTTCTCTATCCCAGAGTTCTCTAGAATTTCTACAATTTCCAATCAAACAAATTTATCAAGGTCAAACCAATTTCGTCAATTTCTATCATAGAACGATTTCTACAAACCAACTTCTATCACAATTTAGCACAATGTAACCAATTTCTATTTCAAACCAATATAGCACAATCAAACCAATTTCTATCACAATTCACAAACCAATATAGCACCAATCAAACTAATTAGTATGAGAACGATATGCTATGGAGAGTGGATACCTCAACTTGGCGACAAATCTGACTGTCGGAAAATGAGATGAATAAGAGCCGGCCGCGGTGCTATGAAGACTTTTGGTCAAAAAACAAAATAGAAGTCCAAGAAACAAATTAGATCATTTCAATGATAAAATCCAAGTTTCTTGGAGAAATTGTTATAAAAAGTTATTTTTTTTTAGTCAGATGACTTAAATCTCTTTGGTTTTAATCGTCTAATTGATTTTGCAAGCTGATACATCTAAAGATCAAACAAATTTTGCAGTGTATGAACTCCATCTCTGACTTCCATTCATGAAAACAAAGATATATTTGTGTAAATATGTGTGTAAATATACATACAAATATATATGGGAGATGACAATAGCTTGTGTGACGTTGCGCAATACAAAGTGACTTCATACAGGATGATGTTGTCTCGCCTCTTTATTTTATTAAAAAAGAATTATGCGCCTTTCTCTCAAAAAAATGTCAACGAAAGTAATAAGGAAATTTAAGGAATGTTGATGTGATGAGAGAGGAGGCTTATGTGATGAGAGAGGAGGCTTGAAAAGAAGGTGGTGGGAAATGGAGGAGAGAGAGAGAGACGTGGGGTTGGAAAGGTTGGGAAGGGGAAGGGATAGTTGGAGAATAAAAAATAGAATACTGGGTATGTTTGATAACTCAATTAAGTGCTGAAAATGAAAAGATTCAGCACTTATTCTTTTTTAGTGTGTTTGATAACGTACCACTTAATTGAAAAATTAGCCAAAAACCACTGAAAACTTTAAGTGAAAAATTTCTATTGAAAATAATCACTGAATGCTTTCTATTTCAGTAGTTGAAGCATTGTTTTTAGTATTACAAATTCAATCATTTAAAATTTTCAGTACTTAAAATTCAGCACTTAATTTTCAGTTTTATCAAACGCACCCTTAGAAAATCCTAGGTGGAAAAAGGAAAATGTACAAAATGCCACCTGTCAAATTGTAGGAAGCTTTTTAGCTTTAATTTTTTAGAAATCTCTCCAAAAATCTCTATTTACTAAACTTTTTTAGTTTTGACCCACTCATCATTTAAGTGTACTGTTAGACCCAAACAATCAGAAAGTGTTTGGTGATTGGTCCACACCCCAAAATTAGTGTGAATAATGGTACAATTTTACCCCTGGATATATACATACATATATGATTATATTAACTTAAATATTTCCTTATATTTAACATATCTTAAAGTTCATCATAAATCCCTTAATTGTAGGAGATAGCAATTTAACATCAAAGTCCTATACACACATATAGACGTCAGATATATATACTGATATATATGGATACAGCTGGGTATATATGGAAATATAAATGAAGATTTAATTTAATTTTCAGTTATTTTTATCCCATTATTTTTGGAACAAACTAATAAGTATCATAATTGTAGGTATATGCGTTGGAATGGAGATTCAATTTGCAATGAACTCTTTTTGTTTTGGTAACCCTCATCTCGTCGATTTAAAGACAAACATGCATTGATTCCGTTCATTGTTCATCCATTTTCAAGACCCCACATGGTTTTGTTATGATTATGTGGGGTTTGATATGTTAGATATGCCAAAATTGCAAAAAAAAAAGAGTGTAAAATTTACCATTGTATAATTTTACACTGCATTAGCCCAAAAGAGTACTTAATGATTGTCATTATAATTTTAACACTACATTATGAATGACTACAAGAGAAGAATTTTACACTACAATATATTTTTGCAATGCATTGCTATCAAAACAAAAATGCAAATCAGTGAAAAATAACATAAGAGTCAAATCTTGCTAGCTATAATTTTTACACTGAAAATCAACACAAGAGTCAAATCTTGACATCTATAATTTTTACACTGAAAATCAGCAAACAAATACAAAATAAACACATTTTTACACTGAAAATCAGACAAATCCAATATCTAAAAAAAAAGAGAGACTAATATAAGAGTACAAGAACTAGCATTAGTGTATAATTTTACATTGCAACTGCAGAAAATTAGAGGACCAACAAAAAATAGAGAATCTCCAGAACAGATCGGCGACGCCCCCATTAGAGCCTAACACGCCACCAGCAGATTGGGATGCATCACTTTGAATCTCGAACTCAACGGCAGAGATGGCAACGACTATAACTAGTCCAATATATCCGTCATCCATTGCTCCTGTACACCACGGAGCTTTTTTCCACACTAATTAAGCACTCACGATCGTCGGCGCTTGATCGTCAGAAACGATCCTTGAAACAGTAATTGCCGAATTCGAGAGAGAGAGATAAAGAGAGAGAGGAAGGTTTGAGAAGAGATATTATATATATAAGCTTTTTAATTATATATACATATATAGATGTATATATATTAGGAATCAAATAAATTTGTATTTGAATTTTAAAAATCCTATATTATAGCAGTGATTGGAGTTGGGAGTAGAATGGTTTGAAATGTTTTTGTGGACCTATCTCCAAATAGTTTTTTTAGTTGAATGTACTATAACAAAGATACACATACTAGTTCACTCATAATTTTTTTTTATATAAGTTGATAATAGATTGATTAAGATAACCTATACGTAATTAGTAGCAATATTTTTATTTTATTTTTAGTTTTCTTACTCCCAGTCATAGACCGGAGTTTAAATCCAGTTAGGATTCACGGAAATAATGCGTGAACCGAAGTTAATAAATTAGGGATTCGGTTTCTCCGACTCAATTCGATCTCGAAACTAGATCACTGCGCGTCGAAAGCCCTAACACCCACCGCAGACTCGCCGGCTACCGTCGAGAACAGCCGCCGCCGAGATCCCAAGGTACTCTCTCTCTGTAAGAAGTCCCCTTCCACTAATTTTCAGCGCGACATCATAAAAAGCATACGGGCCGTGATGGTTATCAATTGATTTGGGTTTTGCTTTCCTATTCTCTGTGTGTTTCCTGTTCGATATGTGTGTGTAAATATATATATATATATATATACAGTCCGGATCTCCGACGGACTTAAAAGGGACGGACCGTTTTTTAGCGACGAAAATTTTCACTTTTAGGGACGAAAATGTTTGTCACAAAAAGTGATCACATTTTGTGACGAAAATTTTCGTCGCTAAAAGTGAAAATTTCGTCGCTAAAAGTAGTCCGTTTTTGGTCCGCACCTTAGTGGTCCGCACTTGATCGCCTCTGTATATCAGTTCGGATCTCCGACGGACTTAAAAGGGACGGATTTGGGACGGACCGCTTTTTAGCGACGAAAATTTTCACTTTTAGGGACGAAAATGTTTGTCACAAAAAGTGATCACATTTTGTGACGAAAATTTTCGTCGCTAAAAGTGAAAATTTCGTCGCTAAAAGTAGTCCGTTTTTGGTCCGCACCTTAGTGGTCCGCACTTGATCGCCTCTGTATATATATATTATTTTATTTTATTTTTGGTACAAAGGAGAGAGAAAACAAAAAAGTATATATATATATGTTGGAGTATGCTAGAATATATTATATGATAATTATCGTACAATGATATTATGATATAGCCTAGCATACTCCAAAAAGTATAATCTCCTATATTTATTTATGTGTGTGTTTGTGTGCTAGAATATATTGTATGATAATTATCACATGTTATGATATTGTTTAATATAGATTTATTTATGTGTGTGTTTGTGTGCTAGAATATATTGTATGATAATTATCACATGATATGATATTATTTAATATAGATTTATTTATGTGTGTTTGTGTGCTAGAATATATTGTATGATAATTATCACATGATATGATATTATTTAATATAGATATGAAATTGATGAATTATGATATATTGTAATCTCGTGTATTTTTTTTGTCGGAAGACAGTGAGAGTGAGTAAGTGAATGTTGGTTTCAGAATCCAGAACTGGTTATATCTCTTGATGGAGGAGTTCATGGTCGCAGAAGAGTACCGTATTGAGGATTTGGCACCTTCTCGTAATCACAGTTTTGGACTTCCTCACGGTAAAGATTTGGTGTCCCTTTTTATTTGTTTATTTTTTGTTTTGCGATTCACACTATTCTATTTCAGATATTTGTTTCTTATTGGTGCAAGATTGCGTGTCTGTGTGAAATGGTGCTTTTGGTTCCAGGAAGGGCGCCTAAGAAAGAGAGATTATTTCGAAGGGAGAGGTGTTGGGATGAACAGGGTATTCAGTGTTCATGGTGGAACAAAAGGGCTAAGCAGGAGAGTACAGTTTGGAAGTTATGGAGTGAAGTACGTGGCCGAGAGAAGGAGAGGGGGGTGAACAAGTCTAAGCATGCAAGAATAATTGGGCATGGAAGTCCAGTTACGCGTGGGGGACGGATTAAAGGACGTGGCCATGGGAGAGGGGTGAACAAGTCAGAGGCTGAAGGAGTTGATGACAAGCAGCACTTGCAATCGAGTTCGACTTCCAACCTCTCCTTGCAGACTCCTTCCTCTATGGAACATGGATCTATTGTTAGTGCTCCGCTTGCTGTCGAGAGCGAATGGTAAGCTTTATTAATGTTCTTATTCATATGCTTTATTAATGTTCTTATTCATATGCGTAGTCATATGTGATGTGATGTACCTTCAGTTGGCCAGTCATCAAACTCCTTAGGCCATTTATATAGCTTTATGTATTACTTTCCTTGTTTGTGTTTCCTTCTATCATGTGGTGGATGTTCATCTTTTGTTGTTTGTTTCTTTATCTAAGTATTTATTTATTTATTTGTTAAATTTTTTTTTTTGTGCGGATGTAGTGGCTCTGTTGAAAGGTTAGTCACTGAGGGCTATTCCCTTGCCGACCACGAGAGCCTGGTCAGAAGAGAGTTTAAGGGTGCTGTTGCAGGTGGATGGTAAGATTCGTTTGTGTTTTTTACATTAGATTCGTATCTGCAAATAAGTGTTTTGTACATGTTTTCTCCTTTTCTATCCAAAGTTCATATTTTTTCCTTTTATAATTCTTCTGGAGCAGGGATTCAGCCGCTAAGCCTGAAGGGGGAAATATTAAACAAGCGCCTGTTCAAAATAATCAAAGCAAACAGGTCCTGGAGGTAGAATACATTAAAAGAGTATATATGATTATGACAAAATTTAACTTATTTGCCCTTTTTTACAGGGAGCATAAAGTTAAGTATGTTGTTTATCTTCTTACAGGAACTGGAAATAGAAGAGCATGAGAATCTGCATGCTGCAGAGACGAGGGTTTTGAATGTATTAGGTTTTAAATGGAGAAATGCAACTTCTGATAAGGTGGTTGTGCTGAGAGAACTTGTTCAGAAAATGAAAGGGAACAACTTTTTAATCACAATGGTGAGTAGATGTGATTATTTTGTGCCACTGGTTCTGTCACATTCTTTTCTATTTGTGTGTTTTGTTTTCACCACTTCCCCCCTCCTCCCATAATTATAGAACTCTGCGGAGGACAATATGGAAGATGCTGATGACAAGGAAGAGGATTTCCATCAGGTAATTAAACATTTCCGTATTCTGAATATTTGAGGAATTATAACTGGTTTATTTTGCTTTCTATTCCAACACCCATATCTCTCTTGGGAGAATTCAATGTTTGATATTATTAGGGCATTTCCATCAAGTGTGTGTGGATGATTGTCTGCTATTTACTTCTCTATTCAAACATGACCAATATGATAAAGTATTCGCTAAATTAGACATACAATTCCTTGATTAAGCAATTGTTGTTGTCTATCTTCTTATATTATTATAAGAATAAGAATAAAAACAAATAACTTTTAGATTTATGACACATCCTTGTACCGAGGGTAAAGTTAGGGGAAGGTGAAGACCAAAGGGAATTCAACAAAGAAAATGGAGAATTTTACCCCATCCCTTAAACCCAGAATCCCAAGATATTCCCTTGCAATGGAGAATTGCCCTAGATATCTGTTTGGTGTGATCAAAATTTTTTTCTCTCAACTACGTTCTTTGAGGAGTGATGTATAAAACTCATGTTCTTTGCCAATTCCATCACAATAGACCATTAATACCGATTGTTCAGATATGATGGTAGTGATCCAATCTTTGTGCTATATTTTTCATTCTGAATTTTTGAAAGATGGCTTTTATTAACCCATAAACCCTAGATTTCTCTTTAACTAACCCGACGATTGTGTACATAGGGAATTCATCGACAATCACTAAGATATTCTTCTTTTCACCTGAACTCTGTTCATTTTGGAGCCCATAAGATCCATATGAAACTCTAGAACACACGAGGTATCAATTGTACTTCTTGCATGGGATCTTAGTTTTTTGGGTTTTTGGCATGTTTCACACACAAAGTATTTTCTAATTTTGCAACTCAACGAACCAAGTCTTTCCAAAATGACATGTTCAATTTACATTTCAAGTGAAGTAGACGAGGAGTCAGGGACTATCTAGCACACTTCAATTTGGGTTATACGTGCCCATGTTGGACACATATCCGACAACGACAGTTGTTGCACAAGTGCCGACACATGTCACACATGTTAAACAATGTCTTAATCTTTTTGGACATCGGACACACACCGGACTCGTGTTGGACACACGACTTACATGGCTGGGCCGCCTGAGTGGACAAGGCAAGGCAGGTCCTTTGAAAATGAATTTAAGACTTTGACGTAGATCAAATGAGGTTATTTGGAAATCTAGGAAATGGGAAGGGACATGACACATGATATTGTACAATCAATTCTGGAAAATTAAAATTCTATTCATCGTAGTTTAGACATGTCTCTATCCTACATGTTGAAGATTTGGCGTGTCACTCCTTTTATTGTTGGTATCTATTCCCATTTCTTTGACATATGTATGTGCAGAACTCAATTGTTGATATAAAATAGGCTATTATGTTGAATTAGATGTGTTGTTATGCTTTTTTGGTTGTTATATGGTGATGCTATTCCTTCTATTTGAAATAGAACATGTTTTCGCATTTATTTTGAAATCCTCCCTCTCTCTCTCTCTCATTAACGATGGTTTTCTTTTTTTGTCCAGCAACCAAGGCTTGTAAGATCGGGGAACATGTTTTTCTGTTTTGTTATGTTGATATCTTAATGATATTGTTGTGATTTATGGGTTTCTGTGCCAAATTAATTGAACTAATGATACAATTCTTTTTTTCTTCATATAAAAAATATAAAATCTACAAATATTCAATGTGTCTCCAACGTATCTGTGTCCTACCTTTTTTGAGAAATCGCGTGTCCATATTTGTGTCGCATGTCCGTGCTTCTTAGGACGAGGATGCCACATATGGATATCATCAAATTTTGCACTATTGCAGGTAAAAAGGAGGAGAAATACCATATCAATTGTAGGATTTTTACTTCTTGTTTGCATGAGTGAACCTCCTTTAGGTGCTTATCAATGCAATACAATTACCTATCAGAAAGTAAAAATAAAACCATAAGATGTTTTAAGACCATGCATAAACATTAATCTTTGATATCAGAAGATAAATTTCGTTGTTGGTAAAATATTGCAAAATTATCAATTAAACGTATGACTAATGCTTATGAGATTGCCTATAAACCATCAACATAAAGTACATTTTCCTTCTCCCATTGAACCATTAACCTATTACTTAAGAACAAGAGAAAAAATCACGAGTAATAGGTTTTATGTGCAAGAGGAATGAAGAAACCATTGAACACATACTATTTCATTGTCGAATGCCTCGGTTATCGGTGTTCATGGGTGCATTGTTCTCGTGCATTATATTGCATTTAGTTAGCATGTTTTAAACTTTTTTCAGGTTGTAGGAGTTCAGGAATGCATTTTCCTCATCATTAGTTTTTAGGGTGTACTTGATAAATAAAATATGTAATGAATACGTCATAAATCCCACCCCACCCCCCGTTTAATATTTGATATTTTTTCAAACCCTCCTTACACACGGCAGTGGTGGGAACTTACCCCCTAAACCAGCTGTTCCCCAACTTATGGATTCTTCGGCATCCTTCTCAGAAATTCCAAATGTTAATGATTCAGAAATTTCACTCTCCCTTTCCGACCAAGAACTACTTGGAACTTTCATTACTGAAATTCGCAATGAAATCCACCTTGAGATTCATATGATGCACCCTGATTCTCCAAATATTGAGGAAATACATGATCCCCCAGACCCTGCTGCCCAGCAGATCCTCCTCCACAAGCACCTCATGCAGAATCACAATTCTCATCTGACCTCATTGTACATCTTTGTGGCCTTTGTCTCAGTTTAAAACAACTCTTAAGAGCATTATGAGGTTGGTGACCTTGGTGTATTGAATGTTTGATGTTTGAGGATGTGAAATGTATATTATTCCCTGTATACTCTTCGTGCCATATATCTTTGTTATGGTTTTATATTCAGAAGTTGCTATTTCCGTGGGACTCATAAGTTGCGGCATAGGTAAGAAGACAAATCTAATAATCTTTTAATGATATGTGAGGGTATGTTCAGATTTTTTTTTTCCATGTATGCTCATAGTGGAGTAGGTATTACCTATAACTGGAAAATGGTAGCTTAGTTCCTTTTAGGTTACAATGGGGTAATGTTTTTTTTTATATCGTTTGTACATGCTTTAAGGTTTTCACTTCAATGCTGTTGTGTAAAGTACCTTATGTGCCTGTTATTGGAGGCAAAGTTGTTGATTAATCATGCCCGTTATGAAATATTTTACTCTCACCTCGTTGAATCTTCTATTACGTTAGTTGAAATGGCAATAATTCTGGCAGGCTTAATTGTAATCACAGTTGTGATGAAAGAAGTTTTAGTCCGTTATAGTTGTTACTACTTTCTTGTCTCCATAATTTGGCTGAAATCGTACTATTTATTGGTCGATCATTTGGTTTCTTTGCACTTACTTTCTCTTGCACCTAATTTATCTGCTGCTCCTTTTCACTTCTGTTTTTAAGCATTTGCAGCTATGCTCTATTCATATGTTGCTAGTTCTATCTCTCGTCTAATTTCAATCCCGCTGAAGGAGTGTAGTCTTGGGATCATGGTCGACATGTGTTCTATAGTTTACTTAATTGATCATTCCTTCTTAATCTATTTCTCCTTCTTAAATCATGTCATAAATATCTGCGCTCTTCTTTATCTTTCTTGAAATTTGGTCGATTCTATGCTTGCGGTCAGTGTGCAGCGTTTGGATCTTCATATTTGATTGAGACTTCAAATGCTCTCTCTCTCTCTCTCTCTCTCTCTCTCTGTTTGTGTGTGTGTGTGTGTATATATATACTCATATGCATCTCTATATCTCCCTTACCCACACACCCACACCCACACCCACATATATGAAGATTGAGGCAGTTTGGTAAACAGTAGGATATACAGAATATGAGTTTGATAGTGCTTTAAGATTGAGGCAATTTGGTAAACAATTTATAACAACATTGATTCGTTGTTTATTTAGAGGTATGTGTAGCTTATGGTGCTTTGTGTGCAATTAGGACTTATACGCAGCTGGGGTGTCTGAAATGATTGAAAGAGCAAGATTGAGGAGCTATGTTTGGAGGATTGCAGCAGCAGTAGCATCGACGACCACAATAGTGCTTGATTATGTTGATTGGAAGGCGTTGGACAAAAAATTCTCAAATAGTCCGGTTTACAAAGACTTCAGAGTCAGCTTGTTGAGAAGCACCAACAATTTCGTTCTAAATCTCATTGAATTGGTATAATTCTTTCCATCCCTTTTTGTTCCTGTTCGTCATAGATATGTGTTCTTGTGTTTCAAGATTTATACTAGGTTCATCTTTTTATAGATGGATCTTTAGAAATTTCTTTCTTCTAAATATGTCTTGATGTTATTGGTTATTTTGTTCATGTCAACTACTCTTCTAACTTCTTTTTTGTCCTCGTCTATTGGAGTTTTGCACTTTAGGGAATTATGGCTTCTGTTATTCATGAGACTTAGTAAGTTGACTTATATTTGTTTCTGACGGCTTTTTGTGTTTGGGACTTAGAATTGTGCTTTTTGGATCATGTTAGGTTTGTAACTTTAAGCTATTAATCAATGAGAAGAATAAAATAATCCACAGAGAATAAAAGAATAGAGGGTGGAACAAATGAACAAAAGGACTGTATCTACCCTCAATGCTAATTACTCCGACAACCTCTCAAACTTATACCACAACAAGAACATTAGGAGTTTGTCTAGCAGAAAGCGCAATTGCACAATTGCGTGGGATTTCTTATCAGAGTAAGCTTGCTGCGATGTAGAAGGAAGAAAGGGAAAGATGATTGTGCACAAAATGGCAGTGTTTGGGATGTGTGTTATTGAAGTACATAGGAGTAGGAGCAGCAATTGGAAGGCCAAGGTTAACAAGCTACCACCGTAACCAAGCTATCTTTGTCGTAATTGTAGACTTGACAAGATACTTGGCCTTAGCAGAAGAACAAGCAGCAATTGTCTACTTATTGTTTTTTCAGGAAATAAGAGTCACCTTAAAAATACAGTAGCCAGTATGTGAGTTTGATTCGTAGAATTCCTAGCTCAGTCATCATATTTGAATAGGCTCAAATATATAATGAAGAAGATGAGTGGAATTATAAATTATGATCTAAAGTACCTTGAAGATAATAGAGAAAACGAAGAGCAATGCCAAGTTATATGATCGCAAAGACGCATCTATTGATGGACGACATGAACAGTCATTACTCAAATACTTTCCAAATTTAACTCATAGGGTGTCGTAGAAAGAATTTAAGGCATAAAAATAAGTACAAACTACAGAGTTATTAGGCATTTACACGTCAATAATTATACAGCTATGTAATATTTGTATATAATTTTTAGTGTCGTTTTATTTTTTCTTATCATAGTGTTTATTTTTCCTGTGAACTGTTTTTTATCTTTTATTTTTTCATAGCAATCCTAGAAATTGTGAGTTCGAAACTAGTATTTCTTTGAAAGGTTGTACGGAAAATAGAGCTCCGACCAAAGCGACTTTCTCCAGGACAACAAATTTTAGTGGCAATTCTAATAGTGGACAACAGTTTTGGGAATAATTTTAAAGGTAGACAAGGTTGGAAGGAAATGATACATCATAGTGAATTGGTGTTGCATGTAAAGGGAAGAAAACCATTTGTTGGTTCATTGTACAATGTGGCAGGGAACAAAAGGGCAATTTTGTGATTTACATATTTGACCCGGGAGGCAATTGTATTTAGTTATTTTATTTATTTCCATATATTAGGAATCTTTATTTAAGGAATAATCTATATTAGGAGATTTTATCTTTAGGAAACTATATCTCTTGGAAATCTTTATCATATTTCTCAAATTAGGAGATTTTAATTTTGCTATATCTTTTAGGGAGTTTCCATAAATTAGGAGACTTTATTTAGCTAATAAGGTGGTTTAGAATTGTATTCGACAACTTATGATTATGAATAAAAAATATTGAGTTTTTTCTTTGAGAGCTTTCAAGGTATTGGTGGACTCCAATAGATCTTGGTGGATTCCAAGAGTTCTTCTCTTTTTCGTGGTGGACTCCAAGAATCTATCTTTTTCTTCTTGTTCTTTAATTATTCATCAATTTTCCATCCAGATTCATATTTTATTCGAGTGTCCTGCGTCAAATTTGGAATCAGAGCTAAAGAGCAATCCGTCAAAATTCATTCCAAACAAGCCATAGTTACTACAGTTCAGAATGCTTGCAGACTTCAAGTCCTCCAATCAGCCATCAGATCGCAACCCCAACATAGTCCCTGTTTCAAACTAGCAGCCACCCTCATCATCTTTACGCCAATTGCATAAACCCCTACCTTCTCCGTGACCCAAACAGCCCCCTCAAACCAGCGGCACGCGCCTCTCTGAACCATACAGCCCCTAAACTCTGCAAGTCCCAAAGCAGCCACTGTCCAAACAACCCCTGAAAATCCTAGCCGACCCCCATCACTTCGCAACCAACACCTACAGCCATTCAAATATACCCACACAGGCCCTCAATCCAGCGAGAACCAAGCCGACCCGACCACCATCGCCATAGAAGCCATCTGCAGCAGTCACGACCAAAGAGTACTACTGATGCCTCTTTACTTCTCTTCCAGGGATTTAGTTATGTGTGTATGCCCTAGGAAGAATGTGGCTCTATTC
Source organism: Hydrangea macrophylla (assembly GCA_033977485.1). NCBI lineage: Eukaryota > Viridiplantae > Streptophyta > Magnoliopsida > Cornales > Hydrangeaceae > Hydrangea > Hydrangea macrophylla. The sequence goes on along the minus strand of CM066982.1, from coordinate 7,025,214 downwards.
TAGTCAAGCCCAGCAGTCCACTTATAACTTGATTCACAGCCAACCCCATTCCCTTTAAATGAACCCATACCTTTTGAAAAAAGAAAAAACCACCAAGCAGTCCCAAACCGAAGCCCACTTTCTAATACCCAGCCCTGTTCAAAACTAAAACCCAGCCCATATTTTCACAATAAAAACCAGCCCACTTCCTTTTATTTAAAACAGCCCAGCCAAGTAAGCCCGTCTTTTCCTCCATCCATTTCTTATAGACCTACTCTTATTAAACCAAAACCAAATCCCACCAGTGCCTTACCGAATCCCATTGTTGAAAGCAATCCAAGCCCTCATCCAAACTTTCTGTAATTTACAGAAAGGAGTTCCTGATTTTACCAAACTGCCACAACTTTCTGAAAATTACCAAACTGCCCCAAAACTCTGAAAATTGCAGAGAAGTCCCCTAAACCTCTGTTGTGAAAGGCGCGCCTCGGGCGCGCCTAGGCGCGAGGTGCAGGCGGGCTCAAGGGTTGCGCCTCGCCTAAGGCAAGGCGAGGCGACTTCAATCAGGCGCACTAGAGGCGCGCCTTTTCGCGAGGCGCGAGGCGCACGAGGCGATCGCCTAGGCATATCCCGACAGTTTACCAAAAAAAAAAAAGGGGAGAAGAAGAAACGATCTCTCGCAACAGTTTACCAAAAAAAAAAAAAAAGAAAAGAAGAAGAAGAAGAAGAAACGAGAGCAAGAACCCAGCAGTCGCAACCCAGGTATGTTCTTTTTTTCTCTTTCTTCTTTTCTTTCTTCCTCTTCCTCTTTCTTCTTCACAGCCCTAATAAGTTGGGGTTTTTTCTTCTTCTTCTTTCTTCCTTCTTACCCCCCCCCCCCCCCCCCCCCCCCCCCCCCTCTTCTCTGTCACTGTCTAGTGAGAGTGTTTTTTTTTTTTCCCTCTTCTTCTTCCCCCTCCTTCGTCTTCATCTTCTCTTCTTTCTTTTGGCTTCTTCTTCTTTCTTCTTTTCCCCATCGTCTTCTTCTCATTGTATACCAGTCTTTTGTTTTTTTCCCCCTTTCCTTTTCTTCAGTCGGTGGGCTATAAAAACCCTCTTTTGACCTCTCTTTGTTTTAATAAAGGGCCAGCTGTAAGACAATGTAATAATATAATATGTTATATGTCATATAATATAGTATGACACTATGACCTATGTAATAGTAGTAAAGTTTTAACACATAAGACTAATATGTAGTGAGATAATATAACACACATATATATATATATATATAAAATAAATATAAATAGGCAGAAAATATTAGAAAATAAAAAAAAAAGAAAAAAAAAGAAAAAAAACTAGAAAATACTAGAAAATTAATAAAAATTTAAAAAATCATATAGAAAATACTAGTATATGTTAAAAAATGGTAGCCAGGCTGCTATATTACATTAAAAAAAAATATGGTATTTTTGCGCCTCGCTTCGCTCGGGCGCGCGCCTCAGAGTGCACCTCGCGCCTAGGCTCCAGGAGACCTTTGCGCCTCAGTGCGCCTTGCGCCTTAAATAACCTTGCCCTAAACTCCATATATTTCCATAAGCACCTATCTTCCCTTGGCAAAGATGTATGATATTCTCAAACACCTCCAACCACAAGTTGATGATTCTGGACATTATCCTTGGGCAAGATACATTTGGTTTCCCGCACTAGTTGCTAATGGGCTTCATACCTACATCCACTGCGGGGAAAAGCTTTGCAAGATACGTATTGATAAAATTTTTCTTATGAATGTGGTTTCTCCACATGTTATTAACATATTAAAGCTTGAGATCGTGCCACATTATTAGCATGAATTTGACATTTGTGGCACTTTTTAACGAACTCATGGCAGTCTTTCTCCAGAGTGGTCCAATAATATCCTTGCCTTATGAATTTCTTGGTCAACATATACCCGCTCATGTGAGGTACACATATTCCATAGATTTCCTCCATCATTCTTCTTGCGCCGTTCCTGTGCAAACATGTTAGGTTGAAGCCATTGTGGGACTTCTTCAGCAGACTTCCACTGCAGATCATGAATTGTGCTGAGAATATTCTAATGGCACTCTTGTCTTTTTTGGATGCACCTCCTGGGTATTCTCTATTCTCATTGAAGTTCCACACATCAGTATACCATGGCAGTTCTTCACTTTCTTCAAGTTCGCCAATAATCTCAAAGGATGGATGTTCCCTTTGCACAATCATCAAGGGAGTCAATTTCACACCAACAGGGATCTCAATCATTGAAGCCAAAGTTGCTAAAGAGTCGGCTAGTTGATTTTCTTCTCGAGGCAGATAGAAGAAGTTGACTTGTATTCATGATAAGGCTTCAACCTTTCTTCTTTCACCCTCCAGTCTCCTCGAACCTGAGAGATGATCAAGTTGGAATCCCCAAACACATCAAGTTTCTCTACCTTCAAGCTCAATGCAGCTTCTAGCCCCAGAATGCTCGCTTCATATTCAGCAGTGTTGTTGGCGGAGGTGTACTTGAGCTTGATAGCAAACGGAGTGGAACGTTTGGCTGCCTAGAGTAGAAGATTCCAAGGCAGCATGGAAAGCAACTTATCTCTGCCTATGGTGGGGGAGAGTAGATTTTTGATGGGGTTGAGACACCCATCTTTTGATTGAAATACAAGTTTTTGGTCAAAATGGAGCATTCCTAGAAGTGTAGACTTGTCTGTAGTGTTTCTTGAATGCTCTAAGCCTATTGTAATTTTGTTATATGCGTCGTGGCGCACCCATATTTTGGTGCATTGTACGAGATCGTCTTTGGTTATGAGATAAAAAAATACAAGCACATGTGATAGATGAGAACTTCTCTAACCAAGCCTTGGGGCGCGTATGAGTCGATAAAGTGACTATCAGAGTTTACACACCTTACTCGAGTTGTGAGCGGGTCGAGGATTAGACACGGGTATGGGGAGATTACTACATGCTTCTCCTTTGCAAGGCAGAAAATTCTTTATCCATAGCTTGCAAGCCAAATATAATCTCCTTATATGTACTAAAGCTAAGAAAGAAAAAAAGAAAAACCAGAATGAGAGGATATAGAAAAACTCAACCTAGTAGGATATAGAAAAACTCAACCTAGTAAGGCATGTCTGGGCAACCGTCTCAACAACTAAGAGAACCATTCGAGGAACTTGGGGGCAAGTGGAAATAATGAGCTCCCAATATTGTGTGGCTCATTTCTTCAATTGAGAGAATGAAAAATCATTTTCATCTTCTTATTTGGAACTTTAGGAGGTCCTTGAAAAAAATATCAAAAAAAAAAAAAAATATCCTTAAGAGTCTTAAGTCTATGAGAAATGACTGGACTAATGCTTCCATAGTTTTGATCGTGGTTTACAATTAGCAACACCTTTGTGACTACTACTGTTTTAATTATTGCTGACCACGGACTGTCGGGATCATTGAATTAATAGCCGTAAGCCCCATTTCAAGAGGCTCAAATTAGGAAAGTTCCCAGGTCACCCCTCATCAAGGGCAAAAACGCTGCATGACGTTGCTAACCGCAGATGCCTCTTTACGTGACAAAGCCACACGCTTGATAGTAGGAGGAATCACTTACTCCAAGCAAGACAAATTTAACATAAACAATATGTTTTAGCCAAGGAAGAAGGTACTTCAGATTTTGATTCTTTGAATATTTATAAGAATTATATAGCTTGAGACTTCTAAGAGGCATCTTTATAGTAGTAGACATTTCCGAAACAAAGAACAATTTGGACCATATTTATGAGACACAACTCACCAAGTTGGACTTCAAATATCACTCAAGGAAGAAGGTACTTCAAATTTTCATTCGTTGAATATTTATAAGAATTATATAGCTTGAGACTTCTAGGAGGTATCTTTATGGTAGTAGACATTTCCGAAACAAAGAACAATTTGGACTATATTTATGAGACACAACTCACCAAGTTGGACTTCTAATATCACTCAAGTGACTCTTTCAAAAACAAGATAGCTATAAATAACCAACATAAGGTTGTTAGAGAACAAATCCATATGACTCTTAGACTAAGAAGCACCGACGCGGACACGATGCGACGCGAATACATGGACACAATATTTATAAAAAGAAGTAGGATACGAATACGTCTTGGACAAGTAGATTTTTTTTTTATGTTTTTTAAAATATATATTTTACCATGTCTAATCAAAATTGGCATAAAAACACCTAAATTACAACAGTATTATGACATTATTAGTAATAACAAAGCCAATAAATAAAATTCAAGAACATCTTCATTAATCATCATTCATCAACATTCATACATTACTTGCGTTATTACGTCACTTACGTATTTGCCAAATGAATTGGTCTCACTCTAGGAAGCGCGGATGGGGCGGTCCGACACCCAGTGCGGGTGCCTTTCGGAAGAGTCCGTGCTTCCTAGCTCTCAATATATAATTACTTTTTATCTTTTTTAGTCCTAAATTTTATTTTATGTTGTTTTCAACCCATCACAATTTTAAAATTTTCATAAACATCCATTATGTAGAACAATTTTGGAAAAATTATAGTCTAACCCAAACATTTTAAAACATTATCGAAGAATAACAACTTAACGTGCCCCACACGTGGTAAGCAAGTCGTGTGCGTGCCCTTTGCATGTCAGTTGCGTATCCGATTTAAAAAAAAAAAGAATAAACAATTCAAACACGATATCTAGTGTATCCGACACGTGTCCATAGAGTGTCGGAGAGTGTTGGTGTCTGGTATGTTGCCAACACCGATACAATGGCCAAAATACCGTTTCGGTGCTTCATAGCTCTTAGAAAATAGCAAATATAGTGACTCTTGACTATGAATTATGATCGTGCATCATTCTCCCTCTCTCAAAATAAACTCATCTTCGAGCAATAATCGGTTTTAAAATTTCTCCCAACGTGTTTCATCCTCTTTTTTGAGTTCCTATCAATAAAATCAAACAAAGGATTTGTGTTTTGTCACAAAAGTGACACCAATGGATTGCAAATAGCAATAAAGACACAAGGGCTCTAAGTGACGGTTGAGCGGAGTTTTCCTTGAATGTAATAGCCATGAATGTAATAGTCAAAGGATAGTTGAGCTACTTTTACGCTTCGTCTAACCTAAGAATGAAGCATCAATTTTAGAAGAAGAGAGGAAGTAGAAGAAGAGAGGAATGGATGCAGAGACTTGAGATTTGTAGATTTTGTCTCCCTTTGTATATGTTCTCTATTTGTTTTCTTCTTCTTATAAATAAAAGAGGAATAAGAACAAGACAAATAATCTAACAATATTTGTCTTTGCAATTTTAATGTTCCAATACCCTGCGTTGCTTTATCTTTCCCATTTTGGTGTTCCAACATCAAGTAGTTTTGTTAGATGATGAAGAAGGAAGATGAAGAGAGGAATGGATGTAATCATGTAGATACTAGAGATGTAATCTTAAGATCGTTTTAATTGGAAAAGATTATTAAGCATAAGACAGAATATTTTGCTATTTTTGTAGTCGTTTAATAGGGTGCTGTTTGCCCCACGTTGCAGAACACAAATTTCAGTATTTAATTCTCTATTCAACCATTTCATTGTAATTATTAACTCATTTATTGGTGGTGGTTTTGTAGTGTCCCGAAAATTTTAAATTTTGTAGCAATATCTGTTATTTTGTGGGATCAAACTATAAATACAAACCTATAAAATAGTGGCTTGCACACTATGTATGCAAGTGTATGATAGACTAGTATGAGTGGTCATATATGTATATGTAATGTATGAAAATATCTTATATTTGAATAAATAAAAAAATGTCATTTGGACAAGTAAAGAAAAATATCCAGTGGATAAGCATGAAAAATATCTCCATGGATAAGTTCTCATTTGGATAATATAGGCACGAGGTGTCATGTTAAAGCACGATGTGTCAACCTTAAAGCATAAGTTGTCAAAATCTTAGCATGAGGTGTCACATTGCATGAGCATGTAGTGTATAAGTTGACACCTGAAGGCACAATAGGTAATGTGAAAACGTGACCCGTGTACGACACTTGTCCTCTATGCATATAGTTAGTGAATACTCTAATAGGGATGTGTGCGTATAAATAGGAAGGGGTCCCAAGAAGTGTTTGGAGCACAATGTTGCTCCTTTTCTCAAAGCCTCCACTTTGTTCTTTTTCTCTTTTGGCTTTTGGTAGATAATATTTGCTCAAATACTAATTAGGTAGGAACTATATTATGAAGATATGCTATTGTTACCATTTCAAGACATGATTTGTTTAGATTTTAGGTAGGAGTAGACTTTCATTGCAATACATGTTTATGTACTATGATCATGCTATGTATTTGCAAATGGCCTATGTGAACCATGCTTATATGCTTTCCAAGATAAACGTGCCAATAACCATGACTTATGTGCTTACGTGATGTTTCCTATCGTGCTACTCTCTACAAGTTATCTACCATGTTCATAAGTAATGATGCCATTCGTGTAGAACTTTAACTTTCATGGTCATTGCACATGAGCATACTTAATTCATTGGCATTGGGATCTCCTTAGTGGAGCACTTTTAGATAAAATTTCGGATATGAGTGTGATTTGAGGTTCATTAGGAACTCCAACCTTGGTCTAGCTAACCATGGTTTGGTATGCTTCACTCCTTACGCGGGTGGTCCCGTGTCTGGTGATTAATATGAGTATGACTGCATTTTGATGGCTTTTTGGCTAATGACATATATGCATTGGTGGCATTACATGGCACTACATTTTATTTCATTGTTAAGGCAATTATAGCCTATGTGACCCGAACTCTTCATAATGCATGGAATACCCGTGTCCGAGTCGACATCCGGATAAGGGTGCTCCTCTCTCCGACCCTTCAAAATAGTGTAAACCTTTGAAAATTGGACGAACCCGACACCCATACCCGAGTCTGGGTAACATAGATTATAGCACATTTTGTTTCATTGTTTAGGAAATTATTTCATTGTTAAGGCAATTGTGGCACCACATTTGCACATTTTCATCGTGGTCATAAACTCCACCAATTTAAGGGGTGATAACTGTTGGAGTATTTAATGTTGTAGCATTTATTGTAAGATCTGGAAGATCTCTAGCATTTATTATCTCATCTGTATTGTAGACTTTCTGGCTTCTCTTCTATCTATATGTATGTACTCCACCGTAAGAGAAATACAACACAGATATCTATCCTCTCTCTTTTATTTCTGACATGGTATATCAGAGCAGTAAACTCGTGGTAGCCTCTTTCAGTCTTCCACTTCTTCGCCTCCCCTCCGAACAGCATTCTAAAATCGTCTCTTTCACAAAATACTATCTTTTTTGACATACCTCTTGCAGTACTCTTGTGAAGCCACAAGCTTTGCTTCTCTTGCTGCTCTATCTCTTTGAACTCTTGAAAAGTCAGAGCCGCTCTGCTTCTGTCCCTCTTGTAGATCTAAAACTCTGTTTAGATCTGGGATTTAAAATCACAAACTCTCTCCCTCTAGGTTTTGTAACATCTCAGCAGTTCTCTTGAAGAGTCCATTGTTCTTTTCTCTTGCTGCTCTCTAATTATTCGCTCAGCCAAGTCTAACTCAAGCTCTTCATGGCTTCAAAGAACTGGGTCTTGTTCAGTGATTGATCGATTGATTCGATGGTGATAAAGATGGTTTCTTTTTGAAAGACTCCTATCCTTTTTTTTTTTCTTTTATCATCTGGCATCCGACAGCTTGATCTACTTTTTATTTAGTCCAACCTCTACTATTCTCTTTTAGACTTTACTACCTCATTAAGACCCCACCTTAATTTCTCTGTCTGCCAAAGATGGTTCACTTATACAATTTGATA